>OY804525.1:9775078-10988263 GCA_963680855.1 Lepeophtheirus nordmannii
AGTTTCCGTGAATGCTTTCTAAATTTTGATCCTACACAAAAGGAATTTACTGATTGTACAGATATCAATAAAGTTTAATTTTGAGCCATTCTTTACAAAAAGTCTACTTTATTCCTTTAAATACATACGTGATTGATAAATCATGTGTGAATGACGTCAATTGTAAATTAAAAACTGTTTAAAAATCAATAATAATTATCTTTTCTCTTTGCATTTGATGCACCCAATAATATGACTTCACATTCATATAAAGTATTCTCTTGATGAATATCCAATATTAAATATAATAATTTTATCAAGTACCAATTAATCCATTCAGTTGAAATATCAAATGACTCGTCAAAAATTTGAGTTTTTTTATTGATTTACATAAGATGTCAATTAGATCATGGATTTGATTTGACATTTCGGTATCTTTAAATGTGAAAATACAAATCTATGTACATATTTGATTAGTTACTTTCAAGGTCATAATAATGGATTAATGTTTCGTAATCAAACGCTATGGATCAACCATTTGGTTACATTTCTCCAATGGTATGACGACTCATTGAGGCACTATTAGGGCGGAGAGAAACGGAGGTACATGTATAAAAATACTATCAAACCCCTGGTTTTGGCACTAGTGATCGAACAAACCTAGACATTAGAAATAATGAACTATAATACTAATCAATAAACGTTTTGACACAAAAGAAAAAAGAGCATTCTAAATTTTGACCCAAATGATATAGTCAGGTTGTGACATATTATGTTTTCAAATAAGAATGCTCATATTATTATTTTTAATACATATTTTCGTCATGAATAAATAAATAAAAAATTACACGAGGAAGAAAAAAGAATCTAGAAGATTATCAACAAACAACTACTAAAAAGAGCCTTTTGTTCTGAGAACAATGCAATTCCTTCTCTTAAAACCCCATTTATTATATATCCATGTATCAATATGATAATCTAATAGAAATTATACCAGTTCCATAGTCGCTACCCCCCTTCCCCCACCCTCCCCCATATGTACATACATACATACATACTTGATAAAATGTTCATAATTATTGCCCAATTAATGCAAATTGATATTTATTTAGATGCCATAAGTTATCCTAGTACATTATGTGAGAGTGCCCTGTTTTGTAAGGGTTAATTGTTAATTGACTGCGTTGGATGTATGATTTTTTCTACTCAAAGGCGTGAAATAAATGCAATTTGTTAAATCCCTTTTATACAGTTTTGACACAGAAGAAATATTAAAAAATGAAAAAAAAAGTGAGTTTTTCCAGATCGAAATATGCCTTTTTCAAACGATTTCTACACGTATCATCCGAATTTTAAAGATATGGATCAAAATATATGGATTTATTAATTGCATATATATCCATAAAAGCTGCTTTAATGTACCCTTAAAAAGCTAAGTTGTCTGGTAAGAATTCAAAATTAATGTTGCTTCAAAAAATGGAAATGAGTTATTCAATAAATATTTTTTAATTATTATCGATTTTTGTCCAGGATCAGATAAAAGAACAAAACAAAAACTACTTGCTTTTTAAATCCCTTCTTTGACATTTTAAATTTTTGTAAGATTTTAAATACTATACTCAATTTTTGAAATGGGAATTTTATCAAGGCATTATAAAATAACTATTTTAATACCGAAAATCCCACATTTTTCATATTTAAAGTACTAATATCATGCCAATAAAGGGCTTCAAAGCTCTACAAATGGTCTTTGCCTTCCAGTAGAAAAAATCATAAGTGGGGTCAAATTAAAAAAAAAAAAAATTATTGTACCAAAAACAAAACACTCCCTTGTAAATATACATATACATATATATATAAATAAAACATAGACATTTTTGTACATTGTTTGTAAATGTTTAGTAGAGACATAGTCTGTTATTTTTGTAACTTCTAAATTATGGTCATAATGTGATGATGATGATTCCTCACGAAACCTTTCTTTACCCAAGTACTATTTATAATTATTATTATTTGTTAAATACTTTTGAAAGTATTGTTCGCATAGATAATATTTATAAATGATAGAAAATAGTTTTTATAGATCACATTTTTTTTTTGTTTTTTTCTCCAAGTTTTAAAAATAATTGTAATTCTCTACACCATATAACACATATTATTATAATAATTTATAGGCACAGATTATTTATATGACTCCATACAAAAGGTCAAAACCTATGTAGTTTAAATCATTTTGCATAATATAGATAGATTGTCTTTAGATATTTTTTTGTAAATAAGTATATATATATATATATATATATATATATATATATATTCACGTTATACTTAGGTTCACCTTTAAGAGACTAAATAAGAGACAGAGTACTATTAGATAATATATAAATTATATTTAACGCAAAATTTGAATAGGAATTATGGTTTTTAAAAGCAAAACTGTTTTATACTTTATTATTAATTATATTTAGATAATATATTTATAATATTTATATATATAATTATATATGTATGTTTATATAATGAGTTTATTATGATGCATAATCATAAATAGGAACATATTTATTAGTGGTTATAAAATTTGTCTTTTTGTGAATTCGTCATTGAAACAATAAATTAATGGTTTAAATAAATTGTTAGTTGCCAGAATTATTTCCTATGAGAAAAGTGTGAGTGTATTTTGATCAGTTGTATGTAGGTGGGTTACATTTTAGTTTGGTGGTTTTGATTACACATGTATTTCATCTTATCCATCTACAAAAAGTGAACGTAAGAAACCAAAAAAAAAAAAAAAAACACCCTAAAATCTGTTGGTAGTTAATTATTTCAAAATGTAGAGAGGAATTTTCATTTGATTCTTTATTAAGAAAAATGATTTTTTTAGAAAAAAAAAACGGACCTAATCTTGCCTAATATTGTAGCATAAATTTATCCGATACATATCTATTGAAAGTGTGTAGGAAAAGGCATAATAAGATAAGTTGTTAATATTTGTTTATATATAATTAAATTGGTCAACAGTCAAAAATCCTAAGGGGTATAAGAATAATAAAAGTTATTCAGTTTTGCATGCTGATTTCAAACATGTAATTTTTTTTTTCGAGAAAGCGGACTTTACATACCTTTTTAGCTAATTTAGCCCATTTTCCAACTTCAATTTAATAGAAATAAGACTTCCTAACCAAGAAGAAATCGTCCATCGAATTGTGTCAATTTTCATTCAATTTCGAGCAAAAAAATTCGCTAGAAATCAATGACTCACGGTAGAGTAATTAAAAACTAATTGCAATAGACTGAAATAGTAGCGCGCAGAAGGATTTGAGATGATTTCGTAATCATTCTGCCTACTAATACTTTAGTAGCTCTACTGCGTGAGTCTTAGGATTTTTGACATTTCAAATTTGTTGACCCGTGTATTGATCGGAAAATATTGACAAATTGCTAAAGAGATTTTAAGTCAACATTTAAAAAAAATGGCGTCATTTGCTTTTTAATTCGTATAAATAATTGTGTACTTCAATAGTCTGTCCATTAATTAATTCAAAAGCTGTTAGAATGTTCTGTAAAATACATATATCTTCTTTAAATACACACAGTTTGTTCTTAAATCTGTGATAATGAGTTTTTCATTGTTAATAAGGAGGTCTGTCTGTCTGTAAAAATATCAAAATAATTAAATAAAATTTACATATGATCATGACATTGTTTAATGGATTGTCATAGAAGTTAATTAGAGTAATTAAGTTCAATGATGAGATTAATAATGATCATGAATAAAGTGCATAGCTCTGACATATGTACATTAGGTTCGATTTTAAAATATTTGAACATAGGAAATTTATAAATGGGAGGTTTAAAGATAATTATTTTAAGTCGTATTTTAATTTTTTTTATTATTTTTTTTTTTTAATTTTCATGTGATTTATTTTTCTTGTGACTTTAGTATCAATATTCGATATTTTACTTTATATCCTCAATATGGATATTTCTACTTATTTCTTAAAAAAAACTCTAAAAATTTTTTTTTTCTTCTAGCTAATAGCCAAACTATGAAAGTACGAGGGGGGAAATGACGACCACATAATCAATTTTTTACCCAAATTAAGTTGTTAATTTTTGTCCGCTAGGTAGACTGAAGGTGCATGAAAATACTCTATAACTGACAATCCAACCTCCATAAATTCTCCTTGTTACTTCAATTGATACAAGGTGAATTCTACGAAGGAATAACAAATATGTATAGATTATATATGTACTTTAAAAGGGACATCATTCAGTAATCTTTTAACCAAAGAAATTTTTCCAAGCTAACAGATGTGTTTTGCTACTCTTTGTATTACATTTGCTTAGAGATGAAACAGATGAGATCCAGTTCGCAAAATCATCAAAACGGACACTGAATTTGTATAAAATAATAATAAAAATAAAAAAAACATTTCAAAGAAATGTTTTTGAGTAGTGATAAGTAGGAAATGCCTACAACTTGTGACGTTCCAGATTGATGTTTCACACATTAAAGATTTCATAAGTACTAAAATGTGGTGTGATACATTAAAATATACACTGTGTAATGATGGAAATGAACTTTTATATCACTCATGAACAATAGTGAGAGAAAGTCAATTGATCAATTGCAAATCCAAGTGGAATTCAAAGACTTATATATCGAGTTCGGATTCGAGTTTTCAGTCTTTACTTACAAATTAAAATTCTTAAATGTTTTTATTTCTTTTGAGCTTATTTAATGCCTAGTATTGTATGTATAATTCTAGATGTATAGCCCATAGTCAGGAAATGCTTAATATATGAAATCAGCCCAGAGCTTAGTAAAATAATTGGTTGTGCCTAAAGAAGAATGTATGTGTCTGGAATATTAATATTTTTATAATTCAAATAAAAAAAAACTTAGATTCTATGACATTAATTTTGAAAAACACATTTGTATATGTATAAGTTGCTTTTGAATCGAAGACACAAAAATCATAGTTTTTTGGTATTTGAAGAAGAAAAAATATCCCATTAGTATACCCAGTGAGTATCAAGATTAACTTAAGGTATAACCCAGGGTTATCCAACAAAAAAACACCATTGTACTCTAAGTACAGACTTTTATAAAACACTGGGTCTTTACTTAATAGTACCATAAAGTTATAAGCGCCTGTTGGCTGGGAGATATTTACTTGTCTTTGAGACTTATTTTCCCCCCAGAAGATGTCACTTTTGATGTTTATGTATATATATATATATATATATTTGTCTTCCTTCGCAGAATTCACCTTGTTTAAATTCAAATTGTTAGGTAAATTCAAAGAGGTTGCGTAGTTGATTATAGATTAGTTCCATTCCTCTAGTAAAAAAAAATTAAAAAATAAATAAAATCAGCTCTTGAACAAGTGAATTTCGACAAAAATTAAAGTCAAAGCATAAATCAATAAAGCACCTTGGTGTTCCTATAAAATAAGTGCTCATTTGATCATGTTTTACAGAGTAGTAAAGAAAAGAAAATAATTACAAAATTATAGGAACAAATGATTATAATTTTTAAATATTAGATAAAATTTATTTAATAGTAATTAAAACAATAAACAAAGACCTGATATCAAAATTATTAATCACTTTTTAATTTCTATTTTTTCTTTTTGATATTCTTTGCTGATATTGTTCAAGTAATAAGTCTATGCCAACGAGTTTTGACTAGATAATGTATTTGTCAAATAAACAATGACATGTTATTTTTTTCTAAATAAACACTCTCTTTGAAGAAAAAAAGTACTTATATGTACCTTCAATTCACCAATTTGACAAAATATCGTTAGAGATCATAAAACCTGTTGAAATAAGTTGCACCCAAATTGGAATGTATATACTGGACCAATATGCATTTTTTGAAATCGAATCTGAATATTTTGAGGTTAAAAAACTGATAATCAATTCATCAGTCGATTTCTTTTTTCAAACTAACTTTTGAAATCCAGCTAAAAATTAAGGCAGTAATCCGAACCACATGATTGAGAACTTGATCCGCCCGTCTAGCTGAGAAGAGGGGGTTATATTGCTTAGCTAAATTATTTTTCATCTTTTCGACTAACCTATCCTCTTCCAGAATCCATCTCGGTAATACGAAACGACGACATTTGTATCGACGCTGCAGGTCAAGTTCAATTAACTTATGATCAGATGATGGTTCTGGTCTATAGAATGCCTTAAATATTGAGCCTACGATGGACCGCGACATTAAAGCAAGGTCAACGCGAGAAGTTTTACCTCTTTGTCTCCATGAAACAGTTTCTTCCGGAGAGTTTTCCCTCAGCACATCTATTAGATCAAACCTCATGCAGAGTTCACTTAAGATTCTTGAATTTGGATAGCTTGACGGTTGCTTGTGGAAATCAACATTCAAGTCTCCAATAAGTAAGAAAGGCGAAGAGTCAGTTTTTTGCATGTTAATGATTGATTGATAAAAAGATGTAGACGCCTCATTAGGACCATATGGTTCGGATTACTGCTTCCAAATATCTGCGGGAAAAGAGGAAGGAGAAAAGAGATTTTCAAAATGATATTGAAAATATGTTAAACAACAAGTCTTTATTCGCTCGAACATTGACTGCTGATTTGGTCAATGCATACAGAATCTCTGAAATAGCGGATGCAGAAATGTCTGAAAAGGTGCACGGTGAAAATGATTTCAATGTGAGAATAAGAAGGCTGTCTAATCAAAGTAAATATTCAGCAAACGGACTTAAGAAAATCATTAGTAATGGCAAGGAACTTACAAGAACATCCGAAATTCTTCAATATTTTCATCATAACTTTCAAGCCGTAGTACAAACAAAGAGAGTATGCTTTCCTAGAAAACATAGATTTGAATCTTCATATAGAATATACACTGTGAATAATATTAAGGATTACATTGATAAGAAACTTAAAATAAACAAAAGTCCAGGACCTGATATGATAACAGGTGCACTTTTTAGAGCATGTTCTAATGAATTATCCCAATATCTCTGTAATATTGGAAGTTCAATGGAGAAAGAAGGGAAAATGCCCAAATCCGTGTCAAAGGGTAGAATAACTCTTATTCCCAAAAAGGGGGATGGAACAGATTTTAATCACTGGCGTCCGATAACCGTTCTCAATTTTTCATATAGAATTCTTTCTGGAATTCTAGCCACTCAGATAGAACCAATTCTCAACCAGAAGATCGGAACATCTCAGAAGGGTTTTTTGAAAAAAAGAAAAATCACCGACATCTCCAGGAACATTCAGACTGCTATTGACTCGGTTAATAAAAGAAAGAAATATGGTGCCATCATTGGAATCGATTTTTCAAAGGCATTTGATTCAATTAATCATAGTCTCATCATGGAAGGAGTTAAAAAACTGCTCCCAAAAAGATTCTTTAATCCAGTCAGAGCTATTTTATTAAATGGATCATCCTCTATTTCGCTAAATGGGTTAGAAAGTGACCTTATCGTTTTAAAAAAAAGTTGTAGGCAAGGATGCCCGTCTGCTCCTCTTTTATTTATCTTGGCTCTTGAGGACTTAATCGTTCAACTTAAAAGAAAATTTACGGGATTCGGAGTGTCATTTGTTGACCAACCGCACTTAATTGATGCATACGCGGACGATGTTACTTTATCAGTAGAAGCTAACTCAGAAGCTCAGCTCCGGAAAAGAATAAGCGTCATTTTAGAGTTCTTTAAGAGATACGAAAAGAGATCTGGCCTTCAACTTAACATACATAAAACTTGCATTCTTCCAATTGGATGTTGGAACCCTTTGGAATATGATAAAATAGAAAACTGCGTCATTAAGAAGAAAATTGAGATTCTTGGCATTGTATGGGATAGCCAGGGCGTACATAGGTCTAACTGGTTTTCATTAAATAACACCGTGTGCAAGAGAGTTGAATTATGGAGACATTTCAATTTACAGAAAAGGATAGATTTATATAATTCACAAGTTGTTCCTATAGTACTGTACAAGGCTTCATCGTCTCCCTGGTTTGCTGAAAATGCTATAAAACAAGAGGAAAAATGGTTGGGAAAGCTATTTCATAAAAA
The DNA here is from genome assembly GCA_963680855.1 of Lepeophtheirus nordmannii. NCBI lineage: Eukaryota > Metazoa > Arthropoda > Copepoda > Siphonostomatoida > Caligidae > Lepeophtheirus > Lepeophtheirus nordmannii. Next base: position 9,783,118 of record OY804525.1, read on the forward strand.
TTATTTAAACGCTGTTAAACGACCCAGACATTTACTTGGAGGAGGAATAACTTTATTGGGTAAAATAATTCCTAAAATCTACATAAATATATTTATAGATATTTCTGCTAACCCCGACCTCGAATGGAGGAAAATAGTATCAGTGAGCCCTTTATACAATAGACTCATGATAGGGACAAACCTCACTAATGATATCACTTCTGGACTCTCTTCGATATGGGGGACCGCTCAAAGAATAATTTGGAGTGCCAGTCCAATTTTTGAAAATGACTCCGTTGTGGATATTATACGACAAAACTTTAATAAGCGTTTTTTCTTTCAAAATCTTGAGCCAGCCGGTATTTTAGAGCAGAGAGCACTGAATCAGAATATATTTAGCATCCACGATTTTTACAAGGACTTAGTTTTCAATGATGGACGTTTTCGCTACCCTTTGAATAGATCGGCAAATTGCCATCTTGTGCCAAAACCCTGGCATCTGAAGATGTCTTTTGAGGAACCCATTGACAAAGCAGAAAATATTGTCAAATACTTTATTGAAATGTTGGGTCTTCCTCATAAATGGCGATTTAAAATTTTATCTTCTCTGAAATATATATCGGACGGCCGAAAGTTCACGGCTCAATTGCAGATATCCAACAACTGCATCCAATTCCATCGACCATGTAAGGACTGCGGGAAGATCTTCAACGATGTTCTGCATGCATTTACTGAATGTCACCCTACCAAAATTTTACGGAACTTTCTCCAAATCAACGTGAAGGGCTTGGAAAATGCGTCACCGAATTTAATTAAAGGTATTATACTCTTCGGACTATCAAAAAGAAGTGTTCGATATCCAGCAAACACACGAGCTATTGACTTCGCACTACTAAATATAAAGGCTCTTATTGCAAAAAGGTTGACAACATATACGACTATAGCTACGAACGAATTGAGGGCAATAATCTTGGCTGCTTCTGCTAGATATGCAGCTCTCTCATTGAAAATCCCTAATGAAGATAACATTTCCTGGTCATTGGCGTGCGACGAAATCAAATATTTCCCGTCTTCATCATTGCAGCATAAAAAGTTTTTAAAACGAGTTTTGAAGAATTTTAAAAAGACTATGCGATCATAAATGCTTTTAGAACAAGTTTTATTTATTAATTTTAATTGTTAATATTGAGGCTTTTTGAAAAAGTTTACTTAATGATTTTTGTGTTTATATTAAAGCTTTCATCAAGCAATAATTTTAGACTATAATGTTTATTCATGTATATGTATATACGCAATTGCTTGCTTGAAATATAAAAAAAAAAAAAAAAAAAAAAAAAAATTAAGGCATAAAAACCCAAAGATGATCACTTTGGTCACTGCATAATTTTTCTTATAACCAAAGCAGTGGTTCATAATCTTCCTGGAGGTACTGAATCTCACAAGTCTCATACATGCATTTATCAAACCTTTTGTAGTTGCAAAATAAAATGTGTTTTTTCTTCTTCAAGCAGAGCGTGACGTCACGAATCATACCACCGAACCCCTGGGGTTCGATTGAATTCAGGTTGAGAACCAATGCACCAATGCAAAACAGATAGATCATCAATCGGCATCGAAAAATAATCTCCTATAATTTTTGTTCTTATAATATTTAAGTTGTAGACTCAGTTTCATGTTGACACATGGGCGATGTAGACACATATAGGATTTTATGCAAAAGTTTTGTGTTTTAATATAAGGTCAAAAATATTCCTTATGGCCGGATTTTATTAATGAAATAGCTGTATTGGCTACATTTGGGGATTCCATGATTGTGTTTTTAAAAACTTTTAATGTAAATTTTTTTGGGGAAAAATAGATTTTTATTGTATGAAATACATAACTAAAATATCAATAATAATAATCATGTGGCACTTTGAAGAATTACTAACTAATGTAAATCCGTCTATGACCTGCCAATTCAATCGCTTCACCAATACATTTTTTTATTTATCATCATTTCATCTTGACACATAATTAGAGTTTCTATTTATCTTAGAAAGAATAAAATAAAATACAATATCTCTAGCAAGGCGCTCAAGGTTAAAATACATACATATTTACATATAAAAGCTTAAACAAATAAGTAGAAATGGACAATATTTCACATTATGACTCTACATCAAAGCAGTGAATACTTTTTTACCCTGCTTCTAAAGATATAAAACGCTCATAAAAGTTTTATTTTCTCTCTTTGTGTAAATAGTCTATTGTTTTATTAAGATTTATATGCAATTTCTTGAAAAAGTTGTTGATAGAATAAAATATGCTTAGAGTTACTCTACACAAAAGACTCTATACAAATTAAAATCTTAGCTTCTTCTGCTTCAAATTAATTTTGATAAAAGCATTACTGAATATTTTAAATAAATACAACATTCAAACGTAATTTACTTGGGTATTAAAATTCATATCAATTTTATCAAATAATTTATTATGTAGATATATTAACAACCCGTCTTGTTCTTAACCAAATAATTGACTCTGCACTTCGAACACACACTTAAAATATATTACGTCCCCCTGGAAGAGTGTGTTGTACATTATATTTTTTAGAACTCCAATACAAAATTGTTTAGATAGTATATTACTATATAACAAAGCTTAAGCTTTTGTTTATGTTCGAGTTTTAATGATCGGCATATGATTGTTTTTGAGTCCAAAAAAACTGAAAAATTGATCATACAGCTTGAAAAACATGCTTTTATAGCCTACCAGCAGAGTTGTGCACGAGTCAATTTCTACAAGTATAAGTCAGGTTTGTAGACTTTGAGCTCAAGATAAGTATCATATCTCTAATACCTCTAAAAAGTCATAGTAAAGAATCAAATCTCACTGTATGCAAAAAAAAAGTTAATGATAATTATATACTTTTGGAATATATTTGTCTACTTCATTGGAGTATCATCAAAAATTCAATAATGACTAATGAATCAGTTAACGATTGATGCATTATTATTAGGAATGATCATTTTGTTGAGAGAATTGAGTTTACCTGCAACTACCGTTTGGTAACTTTGCATTTTATAAGCTCATTTTTATTTGATAAAATAAAATAATACTCACTTATCGATAAAAACTGAAGAGCTGTAGCAAATTGTCATAAATACAGGAGAAAGCTTTCATTAATATGATTTATTAATAATCAAAAGTTGAATTACTTATTGTGGTAGTAAGTTCGTGTGCCAGCGATACAGAGAAGACGTAATTCAATTGATAATTGATTATAAAGGTAAAGGTACCAACTGTTATTTTTCTTTCTTTCCTTCTTTAAACTCAACACTATTTCAATATTTTGCCCATGTTTAATAACTAAATTTATGGTTTACTATGAGATAGTAAAACAACCCTTCAGGATTATGATAACATTTTTTATGGAGTCTCATCATTTCATCTTAGTAATTTTTTTTTTTATTTGAGAAAGATATGTAAATAACTTTACACTGTGGGTCCATGAATATTCCAGCATGTCCAAGAGACAAATAATTTGTCATGGACACTTTCTAAGTACCAGACTAAATAATAGGATTATATAAATAGTAGATAATTATTAGTTTATTAATCAGAGCCTATGTTATTAAAACCATTATGTAAATCATTCTTGAATTGGTCTAAAATACAATCATGGATTTGTCAAAAAGTTAACAAATAATATTTACTTATGAAGTTAATTATAATTAAGGTATGAATTTGTTTTGTCACTTCATTACTTTTTATATATATATATAAACAATCAAAGCTGCCAAAGTAATGCTCCGTAGCTCTGTTTTTTCAATTTGCTCATAAAATGTAAGCCTATTGCAATTAGTGCTTTGGAATTAAGGATAGCGAAATTCATTGTTTTTTGCCTCCTTGAGATTCCTGTAGTTTACCCTCAAAATTCCAAGCAAAATCAGCCCTTTAACAAACTTTTTTTCACTCTTCTTCAAACAACCCTTCAGGACTATGATAACATTTTTTAAAGGATAGAAACAACATCTATCTAATGATACATATGTTGTATCATTCAAAATATTTCCACAGCTCTTACAAGGCCTTGGGATTGTTATTGAGTCAGTAGATATCTGCAGCTGTTCAGTGAATTTCTAATTGTCGTTAATCCCTTGCAAGGAATATTTTAGTTTTTTCTTCCAATTTTCCAGGAGGTACAAACTCTTTCTGTGAAGATTTTATTGACAGTTTATTTTCTCAATACTCCTTGGAGAAACCATTTTAACGTGCCATGGACAGGGCACAACGAAGAATTTGATACTTTTTTAAGTGAAGCTCTGAATTTTCCATCATCGAGTAATTCTTTTAATCTTCTGTCATGAATGCTTAAGACATTTATTTCTACTACATGTTCTTCTATAGCTGAAGGTTTTTTTAAGCTTCAAAAAAAAAAAAGTAAGCCAAATTCTGCTGAACTATATCAACCATAGAATAATCATACCTTAAAATAGAGGAACGTATTGTTTTTTTCATTCTTGATAAGCTTTACTCCTACAAATTTTTTTGCATAAAATTTTGGAACATTTAAAAACAAAAAAGCAAGTTTCCCTCCATGATTGTCTTTGGGCCCTTATATTACTGCAAAATAATTCATGAAAACAAGCTTTTAATCCACTTTATTCTCCTCTACTATAATAGTAGCTTCTTATATAAAACCATAGAAGCAACTTAAGTAGTTTGAATACTATATTAGTCAACTCTCTCTTTTGAAGTTTGCGTCGTTTCCAGAAAGGAATTATCTGATGAACCATGTGTCTATTTGATTAAAATTATTCTTATTACTTTCGGTTGAAATTTTGTCAGCTGTCGATTTTTCTATCATTCATGCTTACTCCTTAATAATAGTGTTCTTACTAAACAAGTCCAAAACGTGACATTTATCTTTTTAAAATAATGCAATTGATCTATTTTTTTTATAATTCCATATATGTTTTTATTTATTTCAGGTATTTGGCAAGGAATACCTAATAATAATAAAAATCCGATATCTTCAAACATTGATAAGGGGTTCTTTTCCACCTTATATTTATATTTTAATTGAAATATTAGGTCTATACCTATGAAATGAGTGATTTTAGGGTGGAACGAGGAACGGGTCCGGTTACCGAAAACGTTTGTTTTCAAGGATCAGCGTGGTATGATTTCATACGAGTTGTTAAAACCTAGTGAAACAGTTGACAGTGCGCGCTATCAACGACAATTGGCCGATAGGAACAGCACTATACGTCAAAAACTCCCAGAATATTCCAATCGGCGTCACCAGGTAATCTTCTTGATGACAATGCACCGCCACAGCGAACAAAATCGACTCTAGAAATGGTGGAAATGTACGATTGGGAACTGTTGGTGCATGCGGTTTACTCACAAGACTTAGTGATTATCACTTGTTCACATTGATTGATAACGCATTAAAAGAACAGTGCTTCAATTCTCATGCAGAAGCCAAAAAAATGATCCATGATTGGTTTTTAGTCAATGAAGGCCAATTTTTTTTGGTGTGGTATCCACAAATTGCCAGAGGGATGGGGAAAATGGGTCGCTAGCTATGACTATTATTTTGAAGATTAAATTTGTCATGAACTTTTTCACAATAAACGTTAGATACTGATAAGTAAAGTCTCATTTCATAGATATAGACATGATTTATACCACTTATAAGAGCAATTGTTTTTATATAATTAAGGATTTATACAACGGTTTTGAGTTATACAAGTAAACTACGTACTTATTTATTTTATAATATTATTAGATAAGAATAGTGATGATTCTTCACTCTCCCAACTAGTGGTATTATACACATAATATGTATATATGTATACTTGTGAAGGTGAAGAACAAGTATACAATGAATACCAATGTATAACTATTTCGACGCATTAGTTTCTAATATATATATGTATATATATTTTGGCTGTACATACACATATAAGGAACACTTATATTTTGTTTTGTGAAGAATAAACTAATCCAACTGGTCCCCAACACTTGTCTCTCAATCCATCAAGTACATATATACCTGTGTCAAATAGAAACATCATGTTATGTATACTTTTTGTGACATCATTTGTTTTAACTAATGCTCAAGGCCTTAGCTCTAATATTAATTATAATGTAATCTATTCATGGAGGGACACACTTCCCGTAGCCTGGGATGATAATGTATTTCAATCTAGAGTACCGTCCCGAAGAGTCCCCATTGGAATCAAGGCATTGGATGAAAAGTTGATTATAAATATACCTCGATGGGCAAATAGACATCATCCAATCAACATTGCATGGCTTCCTAGAGTCAATGATCCCTCTCCCCCTAGAGTGATTGAAAATGCAACAGTTCAGTGAGTATAATTTAATTTTTTATAGAACCATGGAATTCGAATTCATTCTTTCTACCAAAGGCCTTTTCCTAATTGGGAAATGCAAAAAATCGGAAACTGCCGCTCCTTTCAATATGTGCAAAGCTTTGAAATAGAGCCTCAGACCGGGATTTTATGGATGCCTGATTCGGGTCTTAAAGGAATTAATTGTCCGTCAAAAATAACTCTTTTGAATGGAAGGAATGGTCAAATCATTCATCAATATTCATTTCCAAGGAATATTGCGAAGCCGAGTTCCAACTTTTTAAATGACATTGCTATTGATGTGTCAAACTCAAATGATAAATTTGCATTCATTTCTGATTCCAAGGAAGGGAAAGTTATTGTGTACAGTCTGCTGAAAGATAAAAGTTGGACAGTTGAACATCAGTCAATGAAAGTGGATTTAAGGGTAATGAATCTAAGTATATTCTAAATTATATTATCAATTGTACTCATACATACCTTTTATTTTATTCAAATTTCGTCGAATCAAAATCACAGAAACAATTTGCTTGTATGTCTATAAACACAAAAGTTTCATTTTACGTTAAAAAAAGAGAATAATTGAAAAAAATATTTAATTTAGAGTAAATACAAAGTAGAGCTCGATTGATAATTGGTATTGTGAGGATAATTAGTAATCGGTATTCAATGCAGATTATTGCTAATTTATGTATTTGAAATAGGAAAAGTATGTATTTAATTAAGTTGCCTTTTATTTAAAAAATATATCAATAAAATTGATGAATATTACCTTTGTTAAAAAGAGGAAAGTCATTAAACATTTTTTTAAAAAGAAAATCAGTTAATTAATTGAATATCGATTTTAAAAGTCCTTATTGTTCTCACCTCTAGTATAAATGTTTTTAGTTTATAAGTATTCGACATTTTTGTATCGGGTCACATGCTTACAAGTTAGAAAAAAAAAAAAAGACTTTTATCTTTTGAAACTCATAAATCTTTATTTCATTTTAGTCGATATTGGTCAACATCTAATTTTACATTTATGAAAAAAAAAACCAGTAATGGATAACGAGTCCCCTACTTTGTGCTGTACTTCTTTACATTTTTTGGTCATAAATGAGATATTGTTCAAATCATGAAATATTGACATTTACAATATTAGATTTGCAATGCAAATAATAAAATGTTCTTTTTGCTCAAGTCATATTTTTGAGAGGAGTTTTTTTTTTTATATTTAATAAAGTTGAATTAATATTTGTTAAAAGGCAACGACCTATTTTTCTATAAAATAAAAGTAAATCTGAGGATTACTTATATATCCTTTAGGTACATATAATATATATACATATAGTTCATCATTCCTCAAAATCAAGTTATATTAAGCACGTCAATATTTTATTTTTTACTCTCATAAAGGCTTTTCACAATCTTCAAAATGTTTTTTTTTTTTTTGGTACTATTCGGTTCCTTAAAAATTTTATACATCCATGTTCTACAAAAATAATATGTATATTTAGGAAAACATGGAATAAATTCAATTTAAGAGTTATATTTCCTACCTGACATCAAATACTTTCGTATATAATAGTACATCAAGGTGTACATATATTTATCTCAAGTATTTTAAGTGAAGTCATACTTACAATATTTAATACAATTTGAAATAATTATATTCTGCTTATGGTAAACTATGAGCAGTTCTTGCATCCCATCATTAATTATAATAGTTTCTTTACCTACTCTACTCTTAAATATGCATGGAGTTATGCCAATTTTTATCCATTGCAAAGTGATTTTAATATATATAAAAAAGAATGATGCATTGACTATCATTCTAATTAATCTTCATCAAATCATTTCTAATGATATTTTCACAAAGTTTTGAGTGCTTTATTCTTAACAAATTGAATGAAAATATATAACCTTCAATGAAATCCTTTTTATTCTTTTATTAATGCATCTTGATTTTTAATAATAATTCAAGGAAATTTAAAATGATTAAAAAGAGTTTCTTTGAATTAATGCTACTCTCATTTATAACAAAAGATAATTTCTATGTATGTTTCCTTTGCATCTTTTTAAAACTCCTTTTCTTCATTTTCACAGGCATCTACATTCGATTTTTTAGTTCCCTCTAGAAATCGACGACAAATAATTAGAGATAATAATATTAATGGAATTGCCATAAGCCCTGCTCTCACTGGGTCCAAGACCCTATATTATAGACCTCTTGTAAGTTATGATTTGTACTCAGTCCCTACGGATTTGTTGAAAAATGAAAATGCTTCTAAGAGAATTAATAATTCTAACATAACCAAAGTATCCGATAAAATTCAAACAGGACAAGGAGATGGCATGGTTGTTGATGAAAATGGATATTTATATACTGTTGAGATCACTAGAAATACAATTATTCGTTGGGATTTGAGGAATAGAATCCCTGAAGTATTACTTCAGGTACTAGCATTTAATGAGACACTAATCTGGGGCGATACGTTTGCTATCGATGAAGATGGTTTCCTGTGGTTAACTACCAGGGGATGGCCCGTGGATTCTCATAATCGAATTGTACGGTTAAAAATAGATGCAAAATCGTACCTTAATCAACAATAATTTCTATACATAATATTTTAATATCACGGAAGTTTCTGCACCAAGAAATCACGCAACCTTTAAATTTCTTACTTTTATTCATAATTTTCTATTGTTAGTGTTTATTTTTCATTAATTTATGTGATTAAATTTAGTTTTTTTTTATTAAAGTGTTATTTATTTGTAATTAGCTATGTATTTTAAAGAAAACCCTGCTTTTTTACACAAACAAAGTCAACATTACACAGTATTTAAACTCTATTCCTCAAACTCTCAAATTATCAAAGTAGTCAAATTATTTATGTACTGTAAAAAGATGAAACAGATATATGTATGTATATATAATTAAGAAACTTCTTTTTTGAAATTTAAAAAAAAAAAAACTTTTGCATAAACTTAATTTCCATAAAAACTACTACGTCATTGAATAAAACCTTTCTCAACGAATGGATTTCGTCTAGTTAAAGGAAATTAACTCTAAAGATAAAAACTTTTCTGTTATTTAAGTATATGTCCTATATTCATCATTATATATATATATATATATATATATATATATATATATATATATATATATATATATTTGCCATTGATTGCAAATTCTTAATTACTAATGTAGTTAGCTTGAATATTATTCAACTCTTGGACATTTAAAGCAACTATTTCTAGGCATTTATTTTCCATGCTAAGTCAACAAATATTTACATTATTTTTACAAATAAGTTCCATTATATATACAAATGAAGACATCAATAATAAATAATAACATTATGTATACCATAGATGAGAGGCAGAAAATAAACTCAAAATAATGTCAGGAAATTATATTTCTTTAGCTTACAAGTCGTAAACTAACAATTATGGCTACAAGTGGCCATTTCATTCTTTCAAATATCTTAAAAAACAGAAAATGGCTTTTTGGGTTATATTTAATTTCCTTTAACTAGACGAAATATATTTGCAAAGATAAGTTCTATTTTATGAAGAAGACTATTTATTTTAATGTGACTTTGACTAAAACAAAACTGTTTTGTACATGACGAAATGAAATCAGAAAGACTGGGGAAACAACTTTGGCTAAATGAAATGTTTCTGTTTCGTTTTGTCATGTGTAGGGGTAATTTTGATTTACTTTTCATGGGCTTTATGGACTTGAAACCGTTCAATCTTTGTCCGTTTATTCGTTTGCTGAAAAATTTACGTAGAAGACCCTTATTTGTTCATTTTTAAGGTGAAAAAAAAAGCATTCGTGCAAATTGTCGTCCTACTCGTAAATTAATATGAATGTAAATAATATACAAATGAGGTGTGTAAAATAATAAAAAAAAATAAATCAACCTGGCAACTCTGACAATTTGATGAATGTTGAGAGGAAAGCAGCTTGAGCTGTCATGACGTTTTACTGAGCTACAAGCTGCTATTCTCCATTATATATGTATACAAATGAAGACATCAATAATAAATAATAACATTATGTATACCATAGATGAGAGGCAGAAAATTAACTCAAAATAATGTCAGGAAATTATATTTCTTTAGCTTACAAGTCGTAAACTAACAATTATTACGAGAACATGAGCCCTTTTCTAACATTGTATTTGCTATTGTAGATGTTCTCCCCTCAGTAATAAAGGAAAAATGATAACAGCTTTGGAAAACAAAAAGTACTGTTCGAAGAGCCAGTTCCACAAAATCTCACACGCGGCATTTTGCATATTATTTACATTCCTATAAATTATAATGATGAGGTGCCAATGGCTTTAAGTATTCAGCAGGAGCTGGCTTACAAAGTATTGTCTACAAATAGTTGCCTATTTTATGCAGGAGAGAGTCCCTTACCTCAGAAACTTGTTGCCACGAGGATATCAATTGCACACAAGACCTTTTTGATTCGTTTGTACAATGAGCAATATTTTTAAAGAGAGAAACAAAAAAAATATAAGAACGGCTAAATGAATGTCATTTAACAATTTTTTCTATTTATAGGTTCAAAAAGAAACGAAAAGCATACACAGGGTTCATAAGTATGTCATGCTTGTACTTATTTTTTTTATTTATTGACAAAATAGTAGGTAAAATGTGACAAAGTAGAAACGAGACAGTTAAAGAATAGCTGACAAAATGAATACTGAATAACTTAAGAGGATTACAATTATTGAAGCTGTTATTTAAAAAAAATTATATTAGGGATGTTTTTAATTAGACATTTTCAAGATCATTATTACCTTGAAATATTTTATAAGTTTATTCGACGTCTTCTTTAAACTATTATAGTCGTATACTTTAAAGTTTCAAGGTAATACAATTAACGACAAAACTGTTTCATTTATTTAAAGACTAAGTTAATCACAAATAAATGTTTCATGTCTTTATAATCCTTATTTCAAGCTTACAGTACTCCAATTTTTATTAAAATACTTTTTCTAAATTAATCTGAGGGATAAAGACCAAACTATTGACTAGTCCTATCTTTAAGACCAGAAATTATCTACTGATCGTGCATTCAGATCCAGATTTTCCCATTTTAAAAAAAATAATAATAATGTACTTCTTTTAGAGATCAGCCAACTTTCATTTTAATTAATTTATCTATCGGAATTAACCAATAACAAAATTTATTTTGAGTGATTCTAAATTATCTATACCCTGAAATTGTGAAAAAATATTTCTATTTTGATGAGATAGTCCTTCATTACTCTCATAGAGATAAAAATCAATGATTATTATTCTGTTCTGATCAGCTCTCCAATAACCCAGATATGGAAGGTACGTGACCCGTTAAGCTCAAACACACTCTAGAAAAATATTTTACTTGAGACTAATGCATTAAGGTGTTCAAATTATGACTTTTTGGGGGAAGGAAGGAGTAGAATTTAAAACAAGACCAAAACTTTGAGAAGTCAACTTTTATAAGACTTTCTTAATACTCTTATTTATGCATTATTTTATTTGTGGGATATTGAATGACTTCATGCTTGATTATAATTAATAGCATAAATAAATTTTGTACTTATACGACAACTTAAATATTTGTATATGTATTTTGCAAAGAACCTTTAGTGATGGAAAAACCCTATGTGATGACATTGAATAAATAGTTCAATAGTAATACTACTATATAGTGACTGGTCATGATATGTTAATAACTTCATGGATAATTCGTTTATATCTTCATAACCTCTTGGATTTAAAGTATAATTAAAACTTTTTATTTATAGCATTTGATTGAAGAAGATTGACTTATTGCTATAATTTGTTAAAATATTTCGAAATGATATATATATACATATATATCTAACTTTTTTTGAGAAGTCAAAAACCAGGTCATACCTATAACCTTGTCTTTTTGAAAGAAATTTTTTTGAAGTTTTGATCAGTTAAACAAAAACAGTCGGCATAATTTATCCATTTGGTAAGAGTGTAACTTTTAGAAATATATTCTAAGAAACAAATTTGATGATTGAAGTTATAATTTTCAATATTTTTGCTAAATGTTTAAAAAAAAGTTTTCCTGTTATATTAATTAAATATGACCATGTTTTAAATAATTTGACATACAATTGAAACCTAATTCCTCAAAAATATACGTAAAAAGTTATTTAACTTTGAAATTAATATGAAATTTAAGATATATTCTACATATATATACATATATTTATTTTTCAAAATAACCCCTGTTTCTACCTTACCTGTAGATCTTTTTATCATGTCCGACATTAGTTCATTATAAATCTAAACATGCAACGATATATACATATAATATATATATTTAAACAACTAAGCTAATTCTTAAACATTGTCAATAATAGAGCTCAAATGTAATATATATTTGCCAATAATTATTATTGACCGATGCAAAATCATGTGTAATAAGTTCACGTTTACGTTTGTTACAGGTATTTTGAATATCTTGTTTTAATTTCATCATCTATTTTCATATTTGTTGCAAGAATCTTCTATAGGTCCAAAATACAATTATTTGAAATCACTAAGTGATTTTTTTAGTGAGTGTTTTGACATGTTTCATAAGACAAAAAAGAACGTATGAGAAAATGCAATAAGCTAGGGGGTCCTAGGGGTGTAAGGGGAGGGAGTAAGCTCAAAAGTCGGGCAAAACGTTTGTACTTAAATAATTTCTTGAATATTACATGAAATGGATTAATAAGGAATGCATTCAAAAGAGAGACCCAAACCTTTCAAACGAGATATCAAGCGCCCAATAAGAATCCTTAGCTAAGAAGCAATCGTCGATATAAATGTGTAAGCTTTCAGATCTTTAATACATTTCTTATTAATCCATTTTATGCATTATTCAAGAAGTTATTTTAGTACAAACATTTTGGAAATACTCCGGCCGCCTATGCCCCCAAGACTTCCTCTAGGTAAAAAAAGAAGAAGACTGGAAATGGAATTTGCATTAAATACACAAGCGGATCATCATTTTTTAAAGCATAAAATGAGTATTCTTCTAGGCTTAAATTGAAGTTAAAGTTAGAAAATGAGCAAAAAAGCTTACAAAGTAGGGTTCGATTTATCAAATACCGTCAGACTCTTGAAAAAATAATAACAGATTTGAAATCATCGTGCAAAGCTGAATACTTTTATTATGATTATACCTCATAGGATTTTTGACTGTTGGCCAGTGTAATTATCAGCCATTAAAAGTATAAAATTTTTAGGTAATGCAGCATTTTTCGTAAATATGCAACACTGTCTCATCGAGGGTTAATTTGAAATTAATGGGCTGATTATTCGGTAATTGGTTTCCTTGCATCTTGCTAAAGAATAATTTCCTGGTAAATGAAGAGCATTTGTGTGATCGCAATGAAAGGAATCTTAGTGGAACAGAAAAAAGTTTCCTCTTTTAAATTTGTAATTTACTATAAATTATAAAATCAAATATTTTTTAATAAATTTTACAGATTTATTCATCGACTTAAACCCATTTCCAGCCTCGGCATTTTAATACTCCCGATGCAGACAAGTTCCTTTACAAGTATTTATATTTATTAATTGTGTAATACCATATTTTGATACAATGACTCGAATAAAAGAAGAAATATTTGTTTCTGCAGATCTTAAGTATCTCCATACTTTTCATACATTTGAACAATTTAGCAGTGTATGTATGTTTGTAAATACATTCATTCTATTTGTGCTTTGTCATTGAGCAACGTACATAAATTTGTACTACATATATTGGGACATTTACAAAACGCAGGTAGATTAATTCAAGGCATTAAACCATAAATCTCGTTTTACATATAAATAAAATAAAATATATATATTTTTTTGAAAAAAAAAAGAAAATAAATTTAAGAAAGCTCAAGACTATTTTTAAAGGTTAGGAATACACCAACAAAGGCTAAATGTATGTATGTATGTACAAATATATTGTGTGTACATTCGAATACACACATCTATGAATACAACTTATTCGTTATTTATTCATGGAAAGGAAATAAAAGAGAATAGGAAAATTTTTATGGGGCGGAAATTAAATATTTTTATGCTAAATTAAAGAAAGTTTAATGGACATTTAAGCTTACTTTGGAGTTCTTAGATTTTTATTCTTATAAATTTTTATTTAAAAAAAGAAAAAAAGAATTAATTTTGAATAACTTCTTCATTAATGAATTATGTTGAATGGAAGGAAGTGTTTATTTATACATATGGAGTCTTTTGTCTGCTAATTTTGATAATAGCACTTTACAGTCTAATTATGAGCCAGTAATTGATTTTTTCTCATTAAAACTGATACATAATTGACGTTTTTTATCTTATAGTTTTGAGTATGTCTACAGTTTTTTTTACATTTGAACCAATTTCCTTTTTTGTATTTCAATAATATGATAAGGTTTATGTAATATAATCCAACCTAGAGGGCAAAAAATTATCTTTCTTAAGAGTTTTGTCCAGGAATAAATAACGACTCGATTTCAGTATTAATTTTGTCAGTTAGAACTGGATTAAACGTGTTTTTCGTGATGATAACAAAACGAAAATTGAAGAAACAAAGACCAGACAAAAATTGACGAAACATAACATGGATGAGACGAAATGTGACGAATTGAAAAATTACACACAAAATTATCACTCCTCGATTTTCATTTGTTTAAAGACAAAAAAAAGTAATTGTTAAAAATGATGGATTCAAAGCAAATTCGTGCGTTGATATATCATTACTTTTTGATGGGAAAAAACACCGTTCAAGCCCATGCTTGACTTGAAAAATGTTATCCAGACTCTGTCCCATCGAAACAAATATCAAACAATGGTTTGTCGTTTTCAAACGTGGTCGTACGGACACCGATGATGCTGAACTCCCTGGTTGTCCAAATGAGGCGGTTATTCTGGAAAACATTAAAAAAAACCCTGAAAACCAATATGAAGTTGCAAGAGATAACTGACACTCTGAAGTTATCAAAAGGAAGTGTTTACACCAACATACACAAACATTTGGGTACGAAAAAGCTGTTTTCCAAATGGGTACCGCCTTTGCTCTCACCAGAGCAAAAACAACAAGGAGCAAGTCAATAAAAATAGCAGCAAAATTGGTCGAATTGAGTTTCGAATTGCTACTGAACCCACCGTATTCTTCAGATCTTGCCCCCAGTGACTACTGGCTCTTTGCCGAACTCAATAAGGTGCTCTGTGAAAAGAGATATGGCTCAAACGAGGAAGTGATTGCCGAAACTGAAGTATATTTTGAAGGTCTCGATAAATCCACTGTAACTCGATAAGTAATAAGGCAAAAGTTATGAAATTTTGACAGTAGCCTTTTGAAGGTTGGTAGTTCTGAAAAATATTTTATTATTTTGTTAGTGGCGCCATCTGGTAGTTAGACCCAGGACTTATTGACCGATGTATTAGGTCATTGGACCTCTCAGAAATATTTTTAAACCAAATGTGTATGCACCATAAATGGGGTATGTATATATAACATCATAATATTAGTAGTCTAAAAAACGTTCACATCACAATTTAAATGTATGAACCAAAGCGTGTAAGATAATTTCAGGAAGTACTTTGTACAGGCAAAAGTTTAAGCTACTATTGTTTAAGTAAATATATGTATACATAGAAAAAAAAATTATTATCAAGACAAGGATATTGCAAATGCACTTAAAGTAAGAATAAAATGAAATATGAAAGAAAAAGAGTAGGGATATAATTATGCAGGCAAATATTTTTACTAAATGTGTCAAAGTAAAAATTGTTTTTCTTTGGTGTTACGTACATTTCTATAAAAGAGTTTTTTCTAGAAATTGTGTTTAATAATTATATCAACTCAAGCAAGTGTTGACAATAATAGTTATAGGTTTATAGAATAGAAATGAGAGAGAATTTAAGCCATAAGCATTCAGGGGTACCTATAAGCCTTCATACAAATATTTGTGATATAGTTATATTCCCAAAATGGGGTCTTATAGGCTTATTTTGAAATTTGTGATGTATGTTAAATGATAACATACGTACAATCAAATTGTTATAATTAATAATGTGACAAAGTTCAAAATCTTTGTGGGAGTAAATTTAGAAAAAGTATACGTTAGTACTCTGCAAAGTACTTTTACTAATTATTCCTCTCTATTTTGAAAATTCGAATATGAACAGCGAATGTAAAGCACAACATAATCTCATTAAGCATATATGACTGTTTCTTAGAGTCGCCAAATTATTTGTGACATCATAACAGCCATTTAATATTTAACACATCATTGAAACGTACAAATTACAACTTGTACAATATCTTCATTCGTTTATAAATGTATTTGAGTAATTACAGTTGATTTTCTTTCTAACAAGAGCAAATAAAATTAATTGCTTCCTTGTAACATTATTATTTTAACAACAAAGTGTTGACTTCTAAGTGTCCATTTAAATAGAAGAGAAAAAGACTTGTCGAATGAAAATAAGAATAAAATTATTCAAAGAGCCAGAATTTGTTTTTGTCTTTCTTATTTTTTCTCTTTCTTTCTTTAAAATATCCTATAAAGTATGCAAAAACTTATGAATGGACCAAACTTTTTGCTTGCTTGAAACATTTTCTTACTATGTAACTTGTCTTGTTCTTCAGCTGTCTTGCTACAGGTGAACTATAGTTATATTTAATGATAAAATCTCAGTCAAGCACATGGACTTTTAATATTGCTCATTAGATAGCAAATTTTGTTGGAGACACATCATTAATGTGGAAATTGACAGTACATAATTATAATCTATCATTTTGACATTTAGAGACAAATGATGGAGTAAAGGCTATGTTTATACGTAACACACATACGGTCAACTTTTTAAAATAAAGAAAAAGATATAAGCTGTTTTCATAAGTTGACTCTTTTCTAGTTTAAAGTAGCTATGTTCTTAGTACTAATTAATTATTTGTTATTATATCAATAAAGTTTATCAAATGTATATATAAATAACTGAAACCAAAATTAACAAATATCAAGAAAAATAATACCAATTAAGAGCTTTCTTAAGTTTATTTTTATCAAAATTCTCCTTTCATTTTTGAAAGTCGAGGTTGCGATTGGATAAATAGCCTTTTGTTACATCATTTTCAAATCCAATGGTTTTTATCTTCAAATAAATAAACAACGTTTCTTTTAATTTTTTTGGTTTTAACAGTTTTTCAATAGGTATATTTTAATAAATGAACAAGAAATGAAATAAAAATTAGTACAATATATTTTATAAACAAAGTTGAATAGAATATATATTTGTATAATGTGTAGATAAGAAATTTTGAGTATGTCTATGATTTTTTTAAAATTTGTTTGGCTTCCTATTTTCAAATCATATATATTGGGTTGGGGGATAGGGAGGTAAATTTATGAGTCATTACAGTTAATATATTAAATTAGCACTAACCTTTATTAATTAATAGTAGTTTATAATTTGTATGTAATTTGGGGATTTGTTGAGGCTATGAGGTAAGGAAGAGAATTTTCTGATATTTAAAACAAATGTTTTACAATGTAATTCGCGTGACATACCTATGTTATAGTAGAACAATTGATAGGTCTTATATACTTATATATATATATGTATTTAATTTAAGTCTTTCTTTTCATTTTTTAAAAGAATGAGTCACTAAAAATTCATACATTGTACATAGAAATACTTTTTGTAAATAGAAATTTTAACATTTTGAATAAGCGTTTGAAGCCAATGTGCTTACAAGAATAATAATAAGTATAAGTACAATAATTATACATGTCTGTAAGTACATACATATATTGTATACAAAATAGTAATTAATACAAATAATTGTCTAATTGGTAGCAGACTGATTTGGCAATATTTCAGTTGGAGTTTCTAAAAAAGTTGAAAGCTCATTTATAATGACTCTTTTTTCGGTTGCTGGATGCGGTGAGTCATAAAAAACGGAGAGAAGCTCCCGATTATTTGAAGGATGGGGTAGAGTGCGTGTTTGTCGTCGGGATTCTTCACTCGATGAGGAACGGAGAATGTCTGGAACGGCATCAACATGACGCCGATTAAGGGTTGCATAACTAGGAACGTCCTTGACTATGGACCTTAGATTGACGTAGTGAGGAGGAGATGGAATGCGTGTGGTGGATCTTGGAAGATCTTCTTCCGACAAAGGAATCAGGATTCGGGTTTGCTGATGCTGTTGCATATTTTGTTTGGGCTCCAGGTAGGTTGGAGGTGGAAGAAAATGGGGATTTTCGATGGTTTTTATGAGAGCTTCGGGATTGGGATTTGGACGAATCCGTTTTCTCTTGCGTTGCCGATGCTTGGAACTTTTGTCCTCATTCGCAGCACCACCTTCATCACTGCTATAGTCCCTAGACAAACTGAGGTGCTCCTCTCGATTTCCTGAAAAATCAATAGGAGAAATTTAATATTTGAATATAAGTTTATTTTTCTATGAACAGCTCTTTCTCTCTCTCTCTCTTTCTCACCCCTGAAAGTTGAGAGGGTTGTCGTTTCATAGCAGGGCTCATTATCGTGTCGAACTAGAGTGAGTGTGCCATATTGATTTGCCACAGCACTTGCAGTAGTATTTGCTAGATCACTATATTTGTGATGTCCATCCTCAGACGATCTCCCTGAGTCAAAACATGTTCCGACTGCCGCAGACTCTCCACTTATGATCATGTGACGATGATGCTGGTTGTTTGAGATCCTTCGACACCTAAGGAATGATAACTATTATTTGGAGTTGAAGTGAATTGCTAAATATGTATGTAATATATATATTATTGCCTCTTGAGCATAAAAATGACCTTTAAAATAACTATATTAAAAAAATGAAGAGTTTTTTTGTTAAATGAATTTTACTATTGATTTTCAAAGTTAAAAAATTCAGGCATCAAATACAACATACATAGTTATAACATTCGAGAAAATGAGTGAAAATTAACTTATGTTGTGGTCGACCATACTCATTAAAGTATTTCGTCATGCATAAGATGTACAGTTTTAATATGTACATAATCAGATTATCCACTAATATTTTATAAGAAAGGGCTTTCTTAATCTCGTGTATATGTATACATCCATAAAAATATTAATTCCGACATATATTAATGGTTTTATTGATGATTCAGCAAATTCATTCAATAATGTATTTCAGGAGAGGGTAGATGAATGAAAAAAAAAAAAATGGATAGAATGAAGGAAGTTTTTTTTTGTTTTTCTAGAAAACAAAATTATACACAAGAGTTTATAATTAATATATGTATATATTATATTTATATATAAAAACAAATGTCTGGCCTCATTTGGCCGCAACTTTCTCAAATTCAATGTATATTGAGTATACATAGTTATTATGTTTTAAAGAAACTTTTTTTTACAAATTTTTAATTCATTTCTTTTCACTTATAAATCTAAGGGTCATCAAGTTTGCTTGAATTGATCGTATTTTCAACTTTAACAATATATTTAAATTTATACACTCCTTAGTCAATTGGTACAGTTGATACAAAGTTATTTTTGTATGCATGTATATATATGTTCTGTACAAGTTGGGATTTTGTATAAGCAAATTGTGGTAGTTACAAATTGTACGCTAGATATCGTCTTATTTAATTATTATAACACTTGTGATTTTAATTAAAAACTATAAACGCATACTATAATTTCATTTTAATCAATTAATATTACTTATTAACGAGTTAAAGAGCCCTTAGATTATAATTTATTGTACCACAAACTAATTATTAACTACTAATTTTCAACTAACGGAATTTCCATTTGGGCATTATACCCATGAATATTATTGATTATACATATCATAATTCTTCTACCTTTAAAATGCTTTATCTCATTTTGTGAAAATCTGCTTCTGGTACAAAATAAAATTTTGTAGAATATTCAAAATTGTAAAGAAGAAATATAACTTTTTACGTTGGGAGATCGTTCCCTGATATGGCTTACATGGCCTTAAAAAGAAAGATATACATTTTGTTTTAACGATGCTTTGTTTCTTGAAGAATATTTGTAGTTTATTGACTTGATTTGATCAATAGGGGCCATCATTTGAGGATCGTTACTATATATTACTATGTCCGATCTAATACTTAATAATTCTTTTTTTTTTTGTTAGATTGGACTAAATTATATTTTTTATAGAATGGAAATAACTTTGGAGAAGTAACATCGGATTTTCAACTTTTATTTAGACCGGACAGAATGATGCAAAGTAATATATTCATTCTTCTAAATTGAATTAAGAAAATAATAAATCAGATCTTCTTTTTTTCTTCCTCATTTGATACGAACGTATAGAATCAACTTACTATTTTCCAATTTTGCCAATAACATGTTATATACTTCAATAGATTATGAAATGAAGAAGAAAAAAGCCGTAGATATGATAAGTTAGTATTTATAAATCGAATAAAAGTCCATTTTGACTTATATACAAACTATGCTTAGAGAAAGTTTCCTAAGAAGAAACTTTTCCGGTGATAAAAAGAAACCCCAGATGACAACCTTTTCCCCTAAAAAACTTTTTTTTTTAAATGCCAAAATGATAAAAGTAATAACAAATTTTCATATATATATATATATATATATATATATGAAACGTCATGGAAAAAAAAGAAGGTTTTTCCATACTTTGCTTTACCCTCACTATGGTACACGTGAATATGTAAATATATATATATGTAGCTATAAGCCAGGATTTTATTATACAAGTCATAACTTGGTCAGGATAATTGTACGAGCTTGCTTCAATCAAAATATGAGATGGCTCATTTTAAAGGAGAAAATTACAGTACTTGTGATATTTATGTATAAACAAAAACTGAATTTTCATTCGATGTTTGATATATTAAAGATGGTCTTTTTGACATTTCTCTTTGACAAATATCAAGGGTGTAAATTTGGACTTGAAACTTAACGACTTAATTTGGACTTGAGTCTGAAAGTTTGAAGACTTGACTTGATTTCAATAACAAAAAAAAAACACTAACCTTGATTTAAACTCGAAAGCCAAGACTCAAAATTTGACTTGAGACCGTTTTGAACAATTTTTGTTTGGAATCATTTACATTTTTTAACTGGATGTTGAGTACCCTTCAAAATATTGTTAATAAAGAAGAGCACAGTTTGAGTTGAATTCTTTTAACTTGATCATATTTACTATTGAGAAAGAATAGTGAATAAATGGTCTATAGAATACTCACTCTTTCTTTGCACCCAAAGAAGCTTACTATGCACAAGTAAGGAAGGTTTATTTATGTTGGGGGTATTTCAAAAAGTGGAAGAGTAAGCACTCTATGTATTCATTAAGACTTCTCCACCCTTTGTTATGCACAACTCCAGAATGTAATTTAATTTAATTTCACAAAACTTGGTTGCATATTTCAGATCTTGGAAATAAAATTAGATATTACCAATATTTTACAGACTTGAAATGAGCTCTGAAGAAATCTGAGGACTTCATTCAATTAGTTAATGAGTTGAATTTGTATATATAAAGACTTGAAATTAGACTCTAAATTCTTTTTATTTAAAGTTGGATCTAATATAGATGTCTTTTGTACTTTAAAATCTCTCATGCTTTATTATAAAGTAACTTTCTTCTTTTGTGTTTCTACAAAATTTTGTGTACATATATTGATTCTTCATTTATATGTATTTAGACACATACCATCCACGAATAAGGATAATTACAGCAGCTGTACCCGTTCCTAGAATAACAGCAGCTAAAATAGATATCATAGTCAAAGCTCCACTCCCAGATCCAAAAATAATTCTTCCATCCGATCCATAGAGCCCAATGCGACTAGACTCTGCTCCACCCTGTTGATTATTTTTATTATTATTGGCTATGTGTGAGGATCCATATCGTGGATCCATAAATGCAGGGTTTTGAATGCAGGTTAAATGAACTTTGGTCCAGCTGCCATTTTGAAGGCATCGACTTTCAATCACGTTGTTTTTTCTATCGGAGGAAGAGGAGTTCCCTAAATAAAAAAGAAATGAAAAATGAAATTCTTTAAAAAAGACTAAACTATTTCAAATTGTCCTCATTTTCAAAGTCATTATCATATGTAATTTCTATCCATGATGACAATAAAATAAGTACTCCTTCTAATAGCCTCAATGTATATTTGAAAATTGGATTTAAATTCCACTTTTTTATAATAAAAAAAAAAAAAAAGGAGAAGAAATGACTGTTTGTAGAAACTAAGGACTTTCTCTTTTCATATTCAAGTATTTTATTAGGCACTTACTCTGCATTTCTATATCATTTGATTTTTATATCAAGGTCCGAAATAGAAATCATATTTTATTAACCATTTGTCAATTCTATTTATAATTTCAATGTTTGTTTTTTTAGGTTTTTTTTGAAAAAATAAAATCGTCAATTGATTCTTTATGATAAATCATGAAATTAAAACAAACATTAATTTTACTCTTATTGTACTTATATTTTGTACTTTCAATTTAATACTATTGCAAAATTCATTTGATTTATGAATCTGTTTTTTTTTTGTAAACATGGATGTAACAAAAACTTTTGAGAAAAATAAAAAAATAAGTCAAAATATACCTTAGCCATCATTTATTTCTGATTCTTTCATTGATAAATATTAATTTATGTAAATATATTTATATATGTAATTTCAAATGGTAAAATAATGATTATTTTCAATCTACAATTTTGTTATTTATGCTTTCGAAATATATTTGTTTTTTAAAGCATTTCAGTAGGATTTTTTACATTCTCTAAATTGATATAAAGTAGGATCAATATTCTTTGTTTATTGTTTTACAATTTTTATTACAACATTATTTAAGTTCAATCCCTCTTTGAATCCAATAATTGAGCTTAACTTTAATTATTAACTGCCCAATCAATGTTTTTGAACATTGCATTGCATGACTTTTTTTAAACTAATTTTAATGTTTTTCTAATTGTTAATTTCAAATTGGAACTAAGTTTTTTTTTTTTAAATTTTTTGATATATCTGAGATCCTTAATTCAATCTTCATTTGTACCTTGAAGAAAATAAATAAGTTAAAACAATGCATGAAATTATTATCTTTCACAATAATTGAGGATTTCGAGTGGATATTTATAATTATTCAGCCCTTTTCTTGAACTGAAGAAAATGGCTGAAAATATTCAAAGAAACATTTTAGTATATTTTTTGAATTTTTCTTTCAAATCAAGGTAGAAAAATTACTTATTACTTAATTTTGTTCCTTCAAGGTGAAAATTATGATTGAACTAGGTATCTCTTGAAAATTGATAAATTAAAAAAAAGTACAAATACCTTTAAAAAAACTAGAGCTTGCAAAAAAAATAAAAATTACGAATATAGATTCCCTTCACAAATTATGTATAAATAAGTTTTTTAATCAACTCAACCCATTTTTGTTACAAATCAGTAAGGTCTATAGCCATAATAATATTCCACTAAATATCATCTAAAACTAAGTCTGTATCATCTTTAAAAAGATACATAGAAATTATTTTAAATTTTATTAATTATAAAAAAATGGTATAAGAATTACAATTGAATAATAGCTCAATTAAAGAGCATTTCTCTAAATTCAATTACATTAATTAGAAATGACATAAACCTATGGAATCTGTAAGTTATACTTGCTGTAGTCACAGCGTATTTTTACATGTTTAAATTATTTTTATATATATGAGTCTCACTCTGACTAGCTCGCTATTGCAGCAGTTTACTTACAAATACGTTTAAATTCATCCCATACTGCTGTTACTATCATTATAAGGGTGGAGCATCTATAGAATCATGATACACCAGATATTCTAAGTTATCATTTGAGGGAAAAGTTATCCTCAAAGATTTTAAAATAAATACATGTATTTTTTAAAAAATATTATTGAGTACATACTTCAAAATCATATTCTTTATCTTGATTTGAATATCTTTATAAGTTATCTATAGGAATATGAGGAAATTATTTTCTGTCAGAAATGCTTGCCTCATAAAATAAATGATGTGATCATACTGGCCTTTATTTTACAATCCAGAAGTTGAAACCTGGATGTAATTTTTTTTTTTACAAATATTAGTCCATTATAAAATAATTCCCTCCAATTCCAAATATGTATCAGCATATATCAAGAAACAATAATGTGACCTAGAAATGCTCATTAATAAAGTTTCGTAAATGCATTTACTTATTATAAAATGCTTGTAGGTAGGATTTCCCTACCGCAAGTTTTACTAGAACCCTATTTTATAACTATGCATAAGAAGTTAGGGCACTTAACATCCAGAGTTTGGTTCGGTACACATATATAAGTAAAAAATTTTATAGGACTCGGAATTTGATGAATTTTTTTTTTTTTTTTTTTGGGCATCGATTTAAAAAGAAAGAAAAAGAAGCCAACTCTTTAAATAATTAAAACTTGTTCTAAATAGAAAGCACCTTACGGTAAAAAAAGTGTCCATACCGTTGGGGGATTGTACTGCACAAAGTCCTAGATATAAGATACCTTTTTTTGATTTTTTTTTAAATCTTAGAGAAAAAGTCATGCAATTTTGCAAATTAAAAAAGCCACCTCTTGTCCCTTCTTAGTTTAAATTATAGTAAAAAAAACAAAAAAAGCTAATACTTTTACCTTTGATCCTTTTTATTATAGCTGGATTATCAGTTACATATGTGAACAAATATATCTCGGCCAAAAAGGGGTTTTCCTTTCCCTTCTTCCTTTCAATGAGATCATGTGTCTCATTGAAAATGGCCCAAATCCATTCTAATCCTTTTTTTATATATATATTATTTACATTTTGTATTGTATGAATGTATGTACAATATTCCTGATAGCCATAAATTTTACTTTAAAAAACAAAAAAAAAAAAAAAACATAAACGAGAAACGAACAAAGAATAAAAAGCACAAAACATAAAATAGTAATATAAATGTGCAATTTTAACCTATTATTAGACGAAAGAAAATGAACCATTAAAAAATAAAAACAAAAGTAGACAATCGTAGATACATATAAACAATTTAACCTCAGTATAAAACGCAAAATGCTTCTCTTAAAATGTCTACATAAACTGCATTTTAAAACTATTTGTCTTACATGGACAACACGGATCAATCAAGATAATGTTTTAATTTCACAATTTAACTTTTAAATTGTATAATTATTATAATTAGTTTTTGTTTTTTAAGAAATTTGGTTTTTGTTTAAGTAACGTGTGAATGCAATAAAAATAACTTCATCTATGTCTTAGGTCCAGGACTTTTCCGCTTATGTAATAGATAACTTTGTATTCCTTACAGCTGTATGTTTGAAACAACTTTTGAGCATGAATGAAATCAAAAATCCACCTGAATATACATATATATATATATATGTATGTAATGCAAATTTTAAAAAATAAGTTTTTATTTTATGAGATGATGATGAAAAAAATAATTTTTAAGGGTTTTTTTTTATTATGACCAAAAAAAAAAAGGTTCATTTAAAGTCTTAATAATTGAATTGAGTTTAAATTTATATATAAATTATAGAAATTACTCAAGGTAGGGTGTTAAAACTTTTAAGACTCTGCTCAAAGGAACAATAAAATACATAAGTCACCTAAACTGACTTAACACACATTAGAACAGACATAGGTGGTCATTTTGACCCAAAGTATTTTAGCTAGATAATTGATAATTAATATATATATTTGGATGTTGAATGAAGAGAATGTCATATTAGATAATACTTTTTTCATCTAAATTGTTACTCTTCTAGTATCAAACTCCCTCAAACTTTTTTCTAAGTTGTTTTTATAATAAGTCTTTCATATATTTTTTTCTTCTCTACTCTGCTTTATAGTTTAAAAAGGAATCAATCTGATGCCATCTTTTTCCATATCCTTTTAGAAACGTAGTCGTAGAATTAATCCTTCTTCAGAGTGAGACAAAATAAAGTTAAATATGGGAAACACTCAATTTATATCTTATCTTAAAGAACAATTAAGTTTTTCTTTATAGTTATAAGATATTTGAGTCAATTTGGCCATTCTTGGCTGCAAGAGTTAAACTGGACTATACTTTTGCTTCTTTGGATATAATTTTAGAGAATAGCCATCAAGGTAAGTGAAAGTAAATGTATTTGTTTACAAACAAATGTTGTGAAATGTATCAACCTCGAGTGATTTTACTCAATACCAAATTAAATTGATTTTCACTTAAGCTTTAATTTGATTTACATTGATTCCATGATGATGTTTCAAAATATTCAGCACATGATTAAAAAAAAGAAGAGAACTGGACCTTTTTATATTAATTCTGACACATGTTGATACATGTATGTACATTTGTGTAAACACGTACTTACATACCTACGTCTGTAGCGACCATCATAATTCTTTCTTCCTCAATATAATATTTATAACAATATTACCCTTATTGTATATATATATATATATATATGGTAGACCCTTGTGTATGAGTAGAATACTAAGTACATGAAACATAATAATACACGAGCGTCCTCTCTCTCTCTTTTTGATAGAAAGAAGAAAAAAAAACCACAAACTTCGAAACAAACACCATAAAAATGCAAAGGATGTTTTTAAAAAAAATATCTTTAGGAAATATGGGAAATTGAAGCAAATATGAAAGTACATAAATATGTCTGAATGTAGATATACTAACTCTCTCAACCTTTCCTTCTCCAAAAGAAGAAAAAAAATAGTCCAAGAATTGCATATCTATATTGTTGTTGACCCATTACGTCATTTACGTCAGTTGCTATTAAAACTTTTTGATTCGTTAACGGTTTTATTCTATTAGAATATTTCAAAAACCGATTCACAACTTGAGTTGAGTCAAAGGAAGTCAATAATGGCTTGAGCGGACACAAAACATGGTCAGACTTAAGCCCTAAAACAAAGTCACGAAGCACACCTTTCAGCATGGGATATTTCTTTGGCTACGAAACAACTTTTTCCCCCGCAAGATGTCGCTTTTGTGGAGTTAGCACATCGAATAGTACTTTTTGTTTTACATAGCTGTTATCATTTTTCCTTTATTACTGAAAGGAGAACATCTACCTGATAGTAAAGATCTCACATGAAGGAATACATGCATTAAAGTTAATAAAGCAAATAAAATGTAAACAAAAAAAGGCTCAAGTCCTCATATAATTATTATTAGTTAAAAATATACATATAATTTCCTGACATTAATTTCAGTTAATTTTCTGCCTCCCTTCTATGGTATATATACATAATGTTATTATTTATTATTGATGTCTTCATTTGTATATATAATGGATAATAGCAGCTTGTCGCTCAGTCAAACGTCATGACAGCTCAAGTTGCTTCCCTCTCAATATTCATCAAATTGTCAGAGTTACCAGGTTGATTTTCTCTTCTTTTTTTATTTTACACACCCCCATTTGCATATATTTTACGTTCCTATACATATGTATATTTTACATTTCTATAATTCCCCTTGTTTAATTGAGTTAACAAAGTGAGTTGGAGGTTCTACATTTAGTTATAAAGTAATTAATGCCATTTTCAGCACCTTTAGCGGACAAAAAAATCAATTATAGTCAACTATACCTGAAAATAAAATTCATACGTTTGATCGTGTTTCGTAACTTTGTTTGATAGCTTTGGTCTACACGTGCATAATTATATAAATTTGTATGACAAAACATGTATATTTTTGAAATATATGTTCATAAATAATACAAAGCTAGTGGGCTTCTATTAAATATTATGAACGTGATTCAATAATTCATAAATCATTGATTGTGTGGAGTTTGCAAAAAATTGTTTGATGATGTACATTATAGTATAATAATAGTAAATTTATGATGTATGTTATCGTATCAATTTGATCTATGTATGTATCAAAACATGCTGCTAATAAAACCTAAGTAAATAAACAAGAATTTGCAAAATAATAATATTGAGAAAATTGCCATAAAAAAATTATTATTCGTATTTAAATGAAAACAAATACAAGAACAACAAAAGTTGACCCAAAAAAGTTTTGTATAAAAGTTTGCAAAGTCAATTACACTCATCATTATTTCATATCATGGAACGTGTTTTTTGACAGGATCATCAACACTTTAGATTGCATTTAGCTTCTTCTTGTATTTGTGAAGCACATATGTTATGTCGTTCTGGGTGAACCCTGGGTTTTTGTATGTGTTTTTAAATATAAATTTAACCTTTGAGGAGGGCTATAATCGTAAAAGTTAAGGGATTGTATAAAATTTAAGGGTTCATATGAATTAAAAAAAACAAAAAACAAAACAAAAACAATAATATGATCGAAATTTTAGAAAAAAAAAAAAAACTACATCTCCGAGACTCCTAAAAAAAGGCTTACTGTATCAAAACAGGTAGCAATGTTTTTGTTTTATCTGTTCTCATACTTATCATTATGAAAGTGCAACAAATTATGTTCACAGTGAAGGTTGGTAAGAGACAAATCCTGACGGTCTTGGAGGTTTTTGTGTCTCAGCATATTGGAGTCCTCAAAAGTTTGTCTAATATGGTGTCCCTCTTACAGGACTGATTTTCGCCAGAACATTGATGTTTACATAACAATAGAGTTAAAAAACTTGTTTTTTGTTTAAGCGTCTTTTTCCTTTCGGATCATCTACTGGCCTCCGTCTACTAGGAATTTCTACGAATTATCCTTTTTTAAATACCGGTTCTTGATCCCCAAGATTTTAATACTTTCTTTTAAAATGGTTAATTAATATTTGTGGTAATGTATTTTTTGTGATACATAGATAAGAAAAAAAAAATGAAAGCCTTTCACATATTTTCGTCCCATCTCTGACTTCTTGAAGAAAATGTGAACTATTTATTTTTTCTACCTTTCAAACCTCATAGCAATGGCTTCAATAGCTGAACCTTTCATGTGTTTTAAGGTTTCATTTCCATATCTATCTTTACTTTTATGACAATTGTTGTTTAAATCTCATTATTATCTCTGGCTAGCCTCTTGATAGCTGCTCAAAGATTTGAGGGAATACAACTCTTCACTTTGACAGTAAGGGTCTTAGGCTAAACTTATCAAAGAGTATTGCTAAAGTTCTTAGTTTCCTTGTTACATTTATAAAAGTGAATCAATTGACTCCAAGTGCCTAAGGGATGTCGATCGTTTTTTTTTTCTACAAAAATATCTAGTTGCGTAATGATATTTGGTAAATTATCATTTAAGCTCATGTTGTGGAACCACAAATGAATTCTGAAATTTAATGCAACCTATCAACAATGTATACTTAAAATCGATTTAAGGTATTTTCATATATTAAATTTCGGAATATTATCAAATGTAAAAAGACTTATGGTCCACCCCAGTTTAAATTAATATTTCTTCTAAAATATATTTTCCAGATATAGCTTTTTTATTAAAAAGGGTCTAATTTTTCCATAATACATAAGTCCATTATCTATGTGAAAAGGTAGAAGATACAAGATGTTATTAATCATGTCTAATCTTGAGTTGGGACAATTCACTATTCCAAAGGGTCGTGAATCGGAATTAATTCCATAATTTATGTAATTTTGAATTTATTTATTTTGTACAACAATTTAATCAAAAAATTATTTGACAGATAGAGTCAAAGAAATTACTTATTATAAAAAAAGTTGCAAAGGAGAAGCAAATTAATGTATGCATGTGCCCTCTCACCTTGGGTATTTGAACCCTGGTGTTACTACCAGGAGTCGTGACTGTATTCTGGAATTGAAATCAATTTTGGTCAACTATACAAAAAAAATAATCAAAATCGTGAATTCTCATTTTTTTGGAATCGTCTTAGTCCTAGAACATACCCCTTTTCTAATGGAGCGAAGTCAATTACTCGATCATGTTAATACCAGTGTGTTGAGGTGACGACCACGTCATCTGAGACCAAGACGATACTAAATCAAGGAGGGATCGTGAGCTCGAGTCCTTTGGTCTTGACCTGTACACCAAAACAAAGACTTTGCAAAAGTCGAAAGTTAGAACAGACCAAGACTTTGAGGGATCGAGACGCAGACAAAATTTGCAAAAATTGGTTTCGAGACACAAGCCGATCTAGAGAACCACATGTTTTTTTTTCTTCATATAAATTAGAAATTTATTCAAAATGCAACTGATTTTGCAAAAATAATAAGTACTTACATATTTCGGACTTGCACTTCTTAACTGGAAAATTGACTTGTAGTCATTTCTCTATAGCATCATAAAAAAAAAATATGTAAAGATACATAAGTAATACCTTTTTGGTATTGGTTCAAAATCTATAAATTATACCTTAGACCTTTATGTCCAGTAACAAAAGGAAAATAAGATTTAATAAAAGTCATTAAAGAAAAGGTTGTTTTTTTCTTCGAAAAGAAAAAAGAAGAAATATATAATAATATATATCTATTTGTATACGTGTCTACACACATTGGTTAGGGAGAAGACAATGCAAAGAAATATGTATGTACATAACTTTATATATGTCCCACCCTAAGTGATTTATAAGCATTTAAATGCCCTTTTTTTCCTTATTTCTAGGTATTTTCTTTCAGAAAAACGTGACATATTTTTGGTACACCAAAAAATAGATGCAGATGAAAAAAAAGGTGTTGTGTAATCATCAAAGGATTTATAAAGAATCAGTAAGGGCCTATAAATATTACTATTATTATTATTATTATTGAAAAAATAAATGTCTTGACCTGGGAATTTCTTTCTATTCTAAGATATAAATCTATATATATATATATATATAAAATATTATGCGTTTTTGTTAGAGCTTCTTCCAAAGTGCAAAAATAAATGTAATTTTTTTTCCTGCTTGCAGAATAGAAGTCAATATCAATCATTAATAATCTTTTATATATATCTTTATAAAAATGTTATAATACGTCTTTTGATAGAAAAAGTTTTTTCTACAAAAAAAAAAAAATAAATAAATAAATGTCACTTGTTTTGTGTAGGGACATACAACATGCAGTTTTTGAGAAAATTGTATAATTCTGTTGCAACGTCCAATTATAAATTTAAAGAAAAAAAAGAAGAAGTTTATAAATGAACGGATCTGTTTTTTTACTCTTGACAAAGCTAGAGTCTGTCCATATGAAGTAATTTTTTTTATAATATATTTAAAAGTTTTTTTTAAATTAATATCGTATTCAGTAGAATTTATAAAAAATTAGACCTTTTAAAATATTGTTCCAAAATAAACTCCGACTCTTTAAGAGTGGGATAAATGCTTACACTCTAATTTGATCAAACATTAATATAACTGAACCCCACAACTCAGGGTTATTTTTGTCAAAAAAAAAAAAAAAATCAATTTGTCTTGTTTCGTCTCAATTTTGTCTCGTTATTATTAGTATTACGTTTGAAAGTTCAAAAGTATTGTTTAGTCAAACAAAATATATATATAAAATGTTTTGTCTCGTTATTGTCGTAAAAACCATTCGTTAACGAATGCATTTCCTTTCGTCTAAGTTGACGAAATTAACACTGGTCTACATTTCTCTCTTGTAATCTTTGGTAACCTAATTTTTTTTATAAAAAAAGAGCTTGTATTTTTGTTCATAGGGAATTTTTGCTCATTCATTGACCTGAATTTCTAATTATATTCATTATTCTAAATATAGTTTCTCCATGCTTTCTCTCCAATACTCTCCATTATTAGTTATTTTGCCTCTTTTTGATCAACAATTTGTGGAAAAGTAATTGTATTTATATATTGACGTGGATGTTGAAATATATATATATATATAAAAGTATACACAAAGGAGGGCATAACCACGAACCCTTTTAGTAAATTGAGAATGCATTTTTTTAAATCACAAATTCTTAATGGGCTCATCAAATTTCAGTTATTTTTTCTATTTAAAAATGTAAGAAGCTGATGTTCAAATGATGTATGTTGTGATTTCATCAAAACGACACTAAAACATTCATTTCAAGACAATCGTAAAATTGATGTCAAATTTGCTTTCATAATTTATATTGGAGTATTTTATGTACAAAATAATTATCTATTCCAATAAAAATTTAAAGATCAATATTATCATAAACCTTTTATTAGAGCATACACTAAAGTTTCCTGGGATTTTTTTACACCAATATGTAAGTACTTATATAAACATATTAATTATTAATTTGCATCATAATATTATTAAGTGAGAACTATAGGATATGAATCTTATAAAAATATCTTTAGCAAATATTTCAAGTTGTCAATGCATAAAATTTATTAAACTTATTTAGTTTAATAGAGTATTAACAAGTCCATTATATTAAAATGCAATATTTATTTTGCTTTGTTTTATTTTATAATTTATTCAAAATAATATCTTTTATGAAAAATGAGGTATATATTGAAACCATTTTTCAAGAATATGTGACGTGGTATTGTATGCAATTTGATCAAATGTTGTTTTTCTTTGTTTAATTTAAAAAGCATATTTCTTGTATTTTGATAAATATAGGTATGTGACCGACTAGAACATAAAACATGATCTAAGGAGGATATCACAACATCAATGTAATATGAACTATTTGCAGAAAAACAAACAAAAATGCAGTTTTTGTAATTGATTTTCATAGCTAAAGGTAAACATTTACAAAACATATATATATATATATATATATATATATATATAGTGAACCCTCGTTTATCGAGGGGAATACGTTCCAAAGATAACCCGCGATAGGTGAAATCTGCGAAGTAGTAAGCTTTATTCTTTATTGTTATTTTACAATGCACTTTGTTGGTACAGAATGTTTCTTTGACATTGTGGGTTTTGTTACAGGGAAAAATTGCAAATGTAAATTTGGCAGAATGTACAGGAACGAAAATTGTTGACATTGATCTAATGAAAAACTAATATCAACTTTATCAGTAAACAGTAATGCCTCTGAGCCAATTAAGATTCACTGTAAAAAAAAGCCTTGTGAAAAATTACGCGAAGCAGTGAAGCTGCGGTAGGTGACGCGCAATATAGCGAGGGATCACTGTATTCATATATATTGTAGAGTCTGTCTGAGACGTATAGACCCTACAGCTACCGAATGAATTGTGCATATTTTTTAATACGTGACCTTTATGGAAGGCTGCAAAGGACATCAGTTAATTTTTTTTTATTTATACAAATCATATGTAATACTCTTGAAATTTCATTAAAGACTTATTTTATACTAAAATATTAACCATATATTATTTAAACTAAAAATGAAAAACTCGCTATAGAATTACGAAAGTAGTAGTGCAAAGAAAGATTTCAGCTGATTGCATTATTCTTCTGTACGCTACTACTTTAGTCTTTGATTTCTAGTAGATTTTTGCTCGAAATTGAATGAAATTTACGCATTTAGATGGACAAACATCTTGTTTAAAAGCTGTGGGTCTTAACTCTTGAATGCATTCCTTATTAACTCACTTAACATAATATTCAAGGAGTAATTTATGTACAAATGTTTGGGACAGCTTTTGGGTCTACTCCCACAGCCTACGCCCCAAGAATCTCTCAAAGGTCAAAACAAAGATTAAAATTGTCATTAAATACGCTGGCGAATCATCATTTTTTAATGCACGAAATGAGTATCCTTTAGGCTTAAATTAAAGTTGGAAAATGGGTCAGATCAGCACATAAAGTAGAGTTCGATTTCTCAAAAACCATCGGACTCTCAATTTTTTTTTACAGATTTGAAATCAGCGTGCAAAACTGAACAACTTTTATTAAACTTATACCCCTTAGGATTTTTGGTATTTCAAATTTGTTGACCTGAGTAATAATTTAAACAGCCAATGTATTTATTTTAATATTTTGCAAAGAGATTCACTCAAAATCAGAACAAGACAAAGGGTTTCATCATAAAATAAATGTTGTTCAGTGCATGGTTTTATACAACATATGCTTTTCACCTCAATTACTAGGGCATCTATAGGACCTTTGATATATGTAAAAAACAATTTTTTACCTACGTTTCAAAGAGACAAAGAGGCGCCAGAGATAGACAATTCCCTAGGTAATTCTCATTTTACCTTATTAAACATTATGCATGTTTTGAGGAATGAAGCTGGTGGGTCCAGGCTAGAGTACCTCACATTAAATCATTTGCTAATTATTCTCTAATATGACTATTAGCCATATAAGAGCTTTTTTTTCGCTTTAATTAAAGACATGCCTCATTAATTACTAAATAATAAACTCTAACAACTACATTATTAAAAATCATGGAAATTTTATTTCCTTTTTATGGCAAATGCATATATGAAAAAAACAAAAAACAAGTGAAGTTTCCTCTGTCTTTGAGTCTCTCAATTTCCTCTTATGCATTAATGTTTCCTTTTATTATATAAAAAGACAAGTTACATTACATTTCATATATATACCATATATATATATATGAAATACCTTGCTTTTAGAATAAAATCCCTATCAAAGCATGAATAAATGAGTAATATGTATGTAAGTAAAAAAAAAATCAATATCGAGGGTTTGTTGAACCATTTTTTTAATAACATACGTTGAAGCATTGAAGAAGAAGAAGAAGAAGGAGAAAAAAAACCAAATTACAAAATAATATCTAGACATGAAACATATTTATTATTTTATTTTTTTCAATGCATATATTGAGGTTAGAAAGACTAAATATTATCAACAAAAAGGTTTGTTTTGTTTTTAAAAAAAAAAAAAAACAAGACAACAAAATAGTTTTAAGTAATGTTCATAATATTGATGGTTTGTCTTCTTTCTTTTCTTCAAATAAAAGGTGTCTTAGCTTTGTTTGACAGACTATATAAACAATATATATATATATATTGAAAAAATATAGATTTTATATTAAAGTATGACAAATACATATTTATAAAATGATTTGTAATTTCAATTTATTATAAAAATAATTTTTTCCAAGTATTATTTTGTTTTTTCTTAAAAATACAAAAAAAAAAAAATAATAGGAAGGGACTATTGTTTTTCAAGGATCTTATTTATGAGGTAAAAAAAAAGAAAGAAATATGAAAAATAAGTGAGAGTTTACATGCAATAGTATAAAAAACTGCATTTTTTCCCCTCTTTTTTTTTTTGAAAGCTACCTGATTTTTGAGTTGATTAAAACTTTGTATAAAGGCAAAAAGTATTTTCTGTGTTCTCTTTTAAATAATAGTCAATAGTTTAATTTAGTCATAGTATTTAGTTGCATGTCCTTTTGTAATAAAAGTATAAATGATTAGATTAGAGTGCAGTTAGGTTATTATTTATGAATAGTTTATACGGACACATTAGCATGGTGCAAGAAACGTCTCACTAAAATATATTTAAATTCAAATGATTTTTACAATTATAAAAAACAGGGCTCAGGTTTGAGCGAGGAAAGTGTACTTCAGAGGAGACTGAAAACGGTTGTAATACTTTTTTTTTGTCTCAGGCTCAATCATGAGAGCAGGTTTGAATTAAATTGACCAAAGTTAAACAAAACATACTTACATTAATCTGCTATCGATTGAATTTATTAATAAGTTATATTAATCTGTAGTTTTTAACAAATTACATACTATTGTGTCCTGTCAAATGTCTAATTGTCGGGATTGTTAAGGACAGTTGTAATAGTTACAAATAACGAATATTTTTGAGTAATAACTAATTAACTTTTCAAGGTGTTAAATAGATTATTTATTTTTGATTTATTATGAAGCATTAAGACATTATAAGACTTTTAATATAAATCACTGAATACATTGAGTGTACTTTTTCCACACTATTCAGGGCCCTGTAGGTATAAAATAATCCAGAAGAGCTAATAATACGCACACACCTATGTCAAAGCTGATCACAAGTCTCGAGTGCGACTCGAGTCATTAGACCTTGAATAAAATACTAAACATCGATAAATTCCAGAATAGGCGTTTTGAACAAAAAGAGCCTCAAACTAGGGAAGAAGCTGAGGGGCACGAGAGGCTCTACTTTTCAACAAGAAAGATACATTTATATCTATCTCTATTGATGTAAAAGTCTGAATCGGTGACAAGTCTCAAGGGATAAGCTAAAGTTTAATCCAAGTGGAGTCTTTACTTTTTGACCCTGAGTCGTGTTGGATGTCAAACATAGTAGCAACCAGGATAGCAATGTTACACTTTCTCATATATCTCTTCAATGAGTTCACTTCTAATAAATTAGATCGATTGATAGTAAAACAATCAATAATTAAAATAAAATAGTTACCAGCAAAAAATTGACTTCATTCGTACAAAAATATTTTAAAAGGTTTTAAATTTCTTGATGCTTAAGAAAAAAGGTCCAGTGGAAACTTCTCCTGATCTAAGAATATCTATCTAAATAAACTCCATAGTAATCTATAAACATATTCAAAACTTTCTATTGAAAAAAACAAACAAAGAAATGAAAACAAATTTTTCTACTTAATGTACTATATAAAATCTAATTACCCCCTATTCATAGCATTTTTAATTTAACTATGTAGGAACTTTATTAATCCCCTAAAGTAATAGATAAATAAATGATGCAGTAATTAAAACTATAAAATGCACCAGCATTACTTAAATTGTTTAAAGATTTTTTTCAAACTATTCAAAATGTGTTAATGGCGAATCATTCATTTAATGCTTGATATTCAACAAATTTTCTTTTATGAGCAGAGGTAGTTTTTTGTCTCTCTTTTTCTTTAAAATAAAATGAAGTCCATTTAAGATTTATATATATATATATATACATATATATTCAAAACTTTTCTTTGGAGGTCACAAGTTGTGGAAGGAAAGATTATCTTATTCTCTTTTGTATACACTGTATGTTATTTGACTCTAAAAAGAAAAAAAAATGAATTTGACAGTAGTTTTATATATTATGTACATATAAAGTTATGTTTATATAAGCATATAATTTTTTTTTATAAGAATAAAAATATAGAACTAGAAACGTCATATTTTTTTTATTTTTTTATTTTGTGGTACGACACAAGCACAAGGCAAAAAACAAAAACAAAAAACAGAAGAAAGTTTTTAATTAATTCAAATATTTTCACATGAATGATTTTAATTTTTGTAGACAATGACATTACTGATACATGTGTACAAAGATGAAAGAAAATATTATAAACGCATAAATTAAGTCTAACAAGGACTTATGCTGTTTTCTTTTTAAAAAAATTTATTAATATGTATCTTTTCCATACATATTTTTGCAGTGGTTACATGATTAAAAGATCTGTGAGTAATTTAATTTCCAAATACTTTTGCAATATGTTTTAGTATTTCTACTCATATGAACAACTATGGAATGGAAAATATATAACTTGATAGACAGCATGGCAAAAATTTTTGTTACTTAATATTAATTTACTTTTTTAAATTCAATATAAATGATTTCACAAAAAGCTCTCGAAAATATGAGCAGTCTGACAACTGCATAACTTTCTTCATCCCCATAGTGGAAAGAGCTCTTCTAAACAGGTTTTTCAAAACTACTAATGATTTTTAAAGTACTGATTCAGAGTCTCAAAAACGTTTTATTTTATTGATGACTGCGGATGGCTATTTCCAAGATTAAGTTCCCGGAAATAAGTTATTAATTTATTTGAATAATATGATATTTTGTAAGTGATGTCCCATGTTTGTTTTTATATTGACTGTATGGATCATACAGGTTGTTGAGGAAAAGAGAGATTTCATGCCAAAGGTTTGCAAAAGTTGACTATCTTCAAAACTTTGTATATAAGTTAATAACGTTGATTAATTTTCTTAAACGGCCTACCATCAGCCAATTTAATTGATATATAGAACAGTTTATGTTTTACCTGGAATCCGAATATATCCATGGATGCAAGTATATTGAGCAACAGCTTTCCATACAGTGGAACCATTCAACATTGCAACACTTGCATGAGGGAACGTAATGGGATCACCACATGCAATGGGCTGACACTGAGGTGTCTCTCCAGTCCATTTTCCTTGAGCATTGCATAGGCGAGTCGCATTCCCTAAAAAATGAAATTTTATTCAAATACTTTAAATATTAAAAATCCATCAGAATGTATGTATTTGTCAAAAGTAATTTGACGAAATAACATTTTGCAAAAGATAGAAAAATGTCTAAAAATACATTTGATTTTGGTTCATGGAAAATTACTTTTATTCAGACTTAACCATCTTCAAAGATCAGGTTTTGATTAACCTTAATTACTCTTTAATGAAGCATTTTTTTTCTATCTATTGGTGTCAATTTTTTAATAAAGAGAATTCTGAATGAACCATATATGTACAATGTACAATTCTTCATCAACAGTTTAGTAAATGACAAAAGAGTCAAATTAGATAGAAACATTAAATAAATATAATATAAATCTGCAATAATTTAAATTCTAAGCAAATAATAAAAATATTGATCTTTAAAAATCAGAGCAGAATGAAAATTGAAAACTAAATACTTATTTATACTTTCTTGAATTTTAATCTTTTTTTTTTTTCAGGGAAATGTCGAGCGGCAAATTGTACAAAAAACATTAAAAAAGACTTTAAAAAAATTACCCCATAAAATAAATCCAGGATTACAATGATAGGTTGCCCGTGATCCATAAACGTAGCTTCCTTTAAAGTTGGATACTTCTATAAACCCATCTTTGGTTGAGGAAGGATGATCACATTGTACTTCTATTGAGAGAAAATGAGATGATAAAGAGAGTTTTTTTTTTTTCCTACATATACATAATATATGTACAATAGACAATGGAAATCAAATTTGTGTTTATATATATACATATATATATATATATACTCGTTATGTCATTTATTTTTATTTCTTGTACAAATCAGGAATTTCAATGTCCTTGCTTCATTAGTGTGTAACTTTTCCATTTGAAATAAAAATAACAATATTATTTTCACTTCAAAGCTGCCAAAAAAAAAAAAAAAAATCACAAATATAGAGTATTATATTATTCATTTTATTTTGCTGTCTAACAAAGGATCTATTTGGAGAGAAGGAAGAAAGAAAGAAAAAGAGGGGGTACTAACAATCTGAAAAACTCCAATGAGTAGACTTTCAACACCAATGATAGGCATGTAATATTCTGGCCTTTTATATATGGGATTTATTCTATGACAAACCCTGCATTTGTTAACTATACAATTTAACAATTTTTTTATATTTTTAAAATCCATTCCGTTTCGTAACTAATTTGTTCCCTATATGCTAATTTACAAATGTTTTGTTTTTTTCGTGTCAAGTTCTAGTGATTTCTTGATTAAAGTTTCTTTATTTTTTTTATTCCTTTTGTAAGATGAAAACAAACTTTTAGTCAGAGAAAATAACTTTTATTTCGACTTATATAGTACACAATTCACTTTTAAATTCAAAAATGGGTGTTTCAAAAGGTATAACTGGATCCTTAAAAAAAAAATCAACGTTAAGTTAGACAAAAAATTCTATTTTTTAAGTGGATGTACTGTAAAGGAATAACACCCTAGTTTTTAATTTGTATATAAGTAAAAGATTTGAGGCGTGAATAATTGATTGACTTAAGTTCTCATGAACAAAAAATAGCATTTTTTTGTTAAATTGATTTATAGATTGGGAAATAACGTTTTTGGAGGGGAAAACACCGGAGGATGATGTTAAAATATATATATTCAGGAATTTGCTTTACCTAACACAAATTTACATCATTAGCAACTCAATACAATTGAATGTACCTTCCAAAACTTATTGAATATGCTTATGACATATTGAGAATCAACATATACAAATTTGAACGTTATTGAGGTATACTCTGTATAAGTTTTTTTAGATTAAAATTTTGACTTCACAATTTTATGTGTCAAAAAATCGTATTATGAATTTAGATCATAAAAAAGAAAATAATTTACAACTAATTATTTGTCTAATAGTTTATGACAAGTAGATTAATATTTTAATAAATATTAACTATATGGCGGTTTTAAAAATAGGTGTGCTGGTCAGATGGGCTAAAGTTTAGTGGTAATTCCTGAACTTGAGTTCCAAGAAGTCTAGAATTTTGGACTTTTTGGTGTCTAGTCATACCTTAATATATGCAAAATTACAAAAAAAGCTTAAGATGGTGATGGTTGACAGGTGAGGGATATTTTGTCTTGAAATGACCCATACAATCAACAATCAAGTTGAAAATCAAATGAATATATTTACAAAACAAGCCTTAATTTTCTAATTAATGAAAACTGTAATATCATTCGTTTCCTAATAAGATCCTTTAAGAAGTCTTTTTTTTTTTTGAAGTGAGGAGAGGGAAAAGGTATTTCAATTCCCATTTGCGAACAAATTTAAATCCTATATTTTGAAATTAAGACTAAAACTTGTGGAAAATGACTTTATTTTCATGGAGATTTCCGATATTTTTTCTAAATATTTAAAATAGGAAAAACAATTATCACAAAGCCCATAATTGTAGATTAACAATTTTTAAAAATACAAAAATAAAAAATTCATTCAATTTTTTTGGAATGATACCTTATGAAAAAATACACTTTGTGAAATGATTAAATTCGATGTATTTAGTAACTATATTGACTTAATCCAATAATATATATATATACTACTATGGGCAAAAAATACCGGGAATCCAAAAAATCTTAATTTAATCTTCAACATTCATTTCAAAGGTTTCCCTTCCCAACGTTTTATTAAGTCAAAAATTACAAATTTATAATTACTGAGTTAGTAGTAATGTAATTAAATTTAATTATTGGAAGGTCAGTTTTTTGAGTAGTAGGTGATGTATCTCGAGAAATAAACAAATTATTCTCAAAATTTCAAAATACTACAATCTAGAATATTCATTTAAACTTTTTTTTTTTGGTGTCAACAACATTTCTCACATAGACTCGAATAGAATCATCACCTTTCAGACTCTTATAAAAACAAAATGTTCGATTTTAGTTGATTTTAGCAAAAAGACACGTATCTCAAAGACTAATGGATATTTTAACGTGTAACTCGGCACAGATGTCAGTGACAGTGTTGCCAACAATAACAACAACAGCAACAAAAAAAAGCACTTATCCGTATCGGAATCCAGTAAAAGTTAAATTCAAATTTCCCGATCTTTTTTGACTCATAGTATATACTCCTTCTTGTTAAGTGATCTATTTTTGTCAATATGCAAATACATATGTATCAAAACAAATTCTATATGATGCAAATTGCAAATAGTAAAAAAAAATATGCAATCAACAAAGAAATAAAAAATACACACACGCACAATTGATCTATTTTATTCAATGTGTAATCAATATTCAAAGGGTCTATTGTTACAGCTATGAATCACATTTTGAAACATTGTATGATCCTTAATAAATTGAATTATACTAGCTAACAAATATTTATTTGTTAGCTATTTGATTAAAAGGATATAAATATGTATATGTTGATAGCTTTTGTTTGGGAACACCAAGGATCCAATATTTGATTTTTGGGTAATATGTAAAATGTGGATTTACTTTCTTTTTTTTTTTTTCATAGTCATTTTGACCAGTTTAACGTTTATTATTAATGAGTGTAAAAGTAATCAAAGAATGGAGGTAAATCCCAAATGAGTCTCTCATAATTACAATCAGAGAGTAATAGTGAGTTGATCTTTGAATCATAATCATTGAATGCTAGAAATGAAATGTCTTTCATTAACTTTTTTTTTTTTTTTTTTGAGTGAGGGGAAGGAGGAAAAAAACATTTAAAGAAACATTACATAGAGTTTCTATGGTTTTTTCTGGTGAAAATTGCAATAAGATATATCCTAGTTATATATATCTTAATTATTATTGGTGTCCGTGTCTTTGGATTTTTCCTTTATTTGTTCAACATATATATATTTATATATATGTATGACTGCTACATATTATACAAAGATTTATGAGTTTGATTCTCAGCCAAAGGGGTATAAAAATACATTTATATATATATATATATATATATGTAGATATATTGATATAACTTTCTATTTGTATTGGTAAAAAAAAAACCAAAAAAAAAAAAAAAACCACGAACCATTTATATCTATTTGAATGCTCTTAAAGAAATTGGACTTAATTAATTTACACTACATTTATAATCCTTCTGTGTATTTAACATGATTAGAATCATCAAAATAATATTAGATATTTTATAAATGGTTTTTTTATAATAATAAAACCACTTTTTCACAACTTATTGAGATTGAGTGTTATTTATATGTATAATAGAAGGTATCAATATTATCTTCTTAATATATAAACAAACAATTCCAAGCCTTTTAATCATAGTGTAAATATTAGTTTTGAATGAAGTGTTAAAAAAAGAAGCTTCAACTTTTTTTTGAAAGGTTTTTTCCTTTCTAGTACTGTAGAGTAAACACAATCATTTTGAATTTTTTTTTATCTATAAAAACTATACACATTTTGTGTAAATATATATATATATATATATTCTATAAATAAATATGAAATATACTAAGTAGTTACTTATTTATTTCACACTAGCCTTAAAGCTTAATGATAAAGTCATTTGACTTAAATTGAATCCTTAAATTCGGGCTTTTATACTTATAAATCGCATATTGGTCTCTCAAACTTAGCCACAAGGAATCTTGGGTATACTTGGAGGCTGACATGGCATAGTCTATAATATCCTTTTTCGGGTCAAAGTACCCTTACTCGATTTTGTCCCCCTACTCTTCCTGGCTGCCCATGATGCTTAATCAAACAAATGAAGGAATAAAGGGGCTTGTATTGTATATGTGTAGACAACAAGCCTTACCATATCACTCAAGGTCTCAAGGACACTTTGTAGTTTGGCATTCACACCTACTTCTTCATTCATTATACTACTTACTTATATATATATATATATATTGTAATAAAAATACGTTCACTTATTAACAAGATACAATTTGAATTATATCTAACCAACATACAAAACACTTGCATGAAATGAAAATGACGACAAAAGCCATGTCTGTTAAAAAATACAATTATAGGAGTTTTTAATGTCTTGAGGAATACGTTTATGTGTGTTCATAATGATCAGAGTTTCAAAATTATTATGAAACCATAGGTAAAGGATTTTCACTAATGTCAGGGAATGAAATAATAACTCATCTTTAACGCCATGATGGGGACATACACAGTTGTTGACATATTATGAAATTATTAAATGAATGATGGACAAAATTAAAAAAATAAGAACATCAACACTACAATGACTGTGGAGTCAACATCCTCCTATTTTTGAAAAAAAAAGAAGATTTTTGACACTATTTTTCCTATGGTTCTATGCGTGACAATCAAGATTTTGA
The DNA here is from genome assembly GCA_963680855.1 of Lepeophtheirus nordmannii. NCBI lineage: Eukaryota > Metazoa > Arthropoda > Copepoda > Siphonostomatoida > Caligidae > Lepeophtheirus > Lepeophtheirus nordmannii. The sequence continues at coordinate 9,826,815 of OY804525.1, forward strand.
TGTGATTTTGTATCTCCTTTGAAGTATTTAAATTGAAATTACAGAATTTTAAAATAAAAAAAATAAAAATGTCTTTTCAGGGTTTATTTTAATTGTAATAAATATTGTTTAAATATAAAATTTTGAATAGAGACATAGCAACGGTAGGGAATTGGGATGACTTTTTCAATTAGAACATTCCTCCAGAAACTCTTATTAAAGGCCTTCTTCCGGCATTTAACTTTTAAAGTAATGAACTCTACGGTCTTTAGTCATGATAGCACATTGATGATGAATATGAATGTAAATAATATGCAAATCGGGCTTGTAAGAATCAAAGAAAGAGAAAATCATCAACCTGGTAACTCTGACAATTTGATGAATGTTGAGAGGGAAGCAGCTTGAGCTGTCATGACGTTCTACTGAGCATCAAGCTGCTATTCTCCATTATATATGTATACAAATGAAGACATCATTAATAAATAATAACATTATGTATGTAAACCATAGATGAGAGGCAGAAAATTAACTGAAATTAATGTTAGGAAATTATATATTTTTAACTAATAATAATTATACGAGGACTTGAGCCCTTTTTAATTAAGCATTTTATTTGCTTTATTAACCTTAATGCATGTATTCCTTCATGAAAGATCTTTACTATCAGGTAGATGTTCTCCCCTCAGTAATAAAGGGAAAATGATAACAGCTTACGAAAACGAAAAGTACTGTTCGAAGAGCCAATTCCACAAAGTCTCGCATTCGGCATTTTGCATATTATTTACATTCCTAATGATGAATCATCTACCATGGAACAAAATTTTGTGACCAGATTTTCATGGTTATTTTATATATTTGCTTTGATGTCAAACAAAAGGAAAATTAAAAAATATAAGTTAAATAATTTGTTCCAAGTGGTCTACAGATGAGTATTAAAGATCAAACTGACTTTTCAAGCTGAAGAAAGGTAATAAATGGAAAAAAAAACTTATAAGAATTATAGAAAAAGGTCTTTCATTAATTTATAAATATTTTCGTCAAGAATCGCTTACAATTAAATATGAGTAGAAAAACGACTTTTTTCCCCTCATTATAGGGAACATATCAATCATAAGCTATGCATAAAGGACCAATATAACGTATTTTTTAATTTTTTATAATATAGTTCGGTTGAAAGTGCCTCTAACAAGATGGTTGACTTCCAGAAATATGACGTCACCTGAAAATACACATTTCAAATTTGACAAAAATGAAATTATTATTATTTTTGGTAGCTTTTTTTGTTTGATTTTAAGGATTACCTAAATTAAACCTCTACTACTAACAGGTCCTTTCTTCTTTTCTTTTTTGTTCCACCTTTTTTTTTTCCTAGCGAAAAGATAGGATTTAATATTATTATTATTTTCTTTGTTTCTCTTAGTCGTTGGAATACAAAATATGGCCCTTTACACGCGTTTCATTAATTTAATGTAAAATAAAATTGTGTGTGTTTCATGTAAACACATGCATATATACGCAAAATGAGAGACAACCCTACTACATTGTTAATTTATGAGAGATAAATGCGTGTTAAAATATGAGTCTTGTGTTTACAAAACAAAAAAAAGATAATCTCAAAAAATTTAATGTGTTCAAAATATATTTATGAAAGATAAATTCATATTTTTTTTTTAGCAAAATCATATAATTAATTATTTTTGTCTTGTTTTTTTCCTACATTTTTTTTGTACGTAAAAAAGAAAATTAAATGTATAAGAACAACTAGAAAGCATATATATATATATACATATTTCCACACAAGTTGGAAAGCCTTTAGTAGATAGGTAAATTGAGCAAACACGACTTGCTTAATTAAGAAAGAAAAATCATCTCCAAACAAGTCATTATTAGAAATGTGAAAAGAAAAAAAACTCTTCCTGACAAGAGTGGATCCCTCTGAAACATTGTCCGTAGGCAAGTTTCAGTACACACACAATACAGTACATATGGCTCTAAATCATTCAAACACTTGCATAAGGTGAAAAAATACGTTAATAATATTTTATTATTTATTATTTAATTGACTGAATATAATTTTTAATTTCAATCGAATTAAAATACATTTAAAGATGTGTTATTTTGCTAAAATGCGGCTACATGCAGCGATGCATCTCTTAACTTTACTCTGAAACTTTTGACAAAGGTCTTTAAGGTCCAGAAGGTGACCCATTGCTCCTCCAGAGAGGCCTTTAAGTACCTTATATTTTGGTGGTGAAGGTACATAGAAGGTTGTTTAGACTTGGTAAGAGCAGAGTCCTAAGTTCTTTGAATAAAAAAAAATAAGCAAGATTGAGGGGCCTTGGATGTGTTAAGCACAGGGAAAAATTTGTGAGCCAAGCATCATTAGGCATACATTTGCTGCTTCCTTTAAAAAGATGTCATCATTGTTTCTTAAATCACGTAGAGCATATATTAGTATATGGAAGACATGTTTTGACATTACAATAATAATAATAAAAATGTCTAATTTATATCCTTTGCTCAGAAAAAAAATTCCTCAAAATACACATTTTATGGGAAATAATGACTTCTCATTTTGTTGTCGTAGCAATGTGCTCAAATGAGTATATGTAGTTAAAGCAGTTAAATATGATTGTAGCATTTTCCTCCTTATTTAAGACTCGACAGCTGATAATCCGTGAGGAAAAAGTTAGTGTGTGCTTATTTTCAATAAATACAAATATACTAATGGTTATACACATATCATGATTTTGACATGATCCACACTTGCAAGGATCACTTTTTTTTTTTTGACAACTCTAGTACAAATAATTGCAAAAAAAAAAAAAACTCCTTACCAACACACTCCGGAACTTGACCGTCCCATCCATCCCAACTGCATATCCGGCTTGAATTACCCTTTAGTATATAGCCAGGAATACATGAGTAGTAAGCGTTTCCTTTTGTAGTCTTGACTAATCCGTAGATCGGCTGCTCTGGCTCTCCACATCCTGGATGACCTACAAGTATATCATCAATAGTGTGAATTTTTGGTTGAATAAGATACAAAAAAGAAAAAATATATAAAAATTTTTCGTCAATTTTTTGGGGAAAAAAATAAAAGATGAAGGAATCATTTTCAAATTTATATATATAAATAGAAATAATATTATATAGATGTTAATGAAGGTATTTGACCAGTCAAAACAAAAGTAAGTATAAATGAAATTTATCAAAAAGGAATTCTTTATAAATTTATATTCTTGAATTCATTATCTAATTGCAGAAAGGTAATAGGATAGGTACTATATAAGAGTAAAAGAGGCAAATAAGGACAGATAAATCAAATAAAGGCTTTATTTAATATATATTTGGCCTCTAAAACCCAACCAATAAATACATATAGCTTTTCGTAAAAAACCCATAATGATCTCAAAGCTTGTCAATAAAACATTGGAGCGTTTATAAAGTACAAAATTTGATTTTTTCTTAATACTTCCTTTTATTGTTTTTTATTTTAGGTTAATTTTATGTTGACGTATCATAAATTATGTATATGTTTAAAAGCTTAAACTTTTTACGTGTACACATAAACACGTTTGAATGTTGAATGAATATTCATTTCATGACAAGGATTTGAACCAAGTATGTATGTACAACGTACCTTTATGCTCAAATACTTCGACTTCACATAAACCAAAATATTCCTTGTCCTCTCGATCATCTCGAATGTATACAAATTGTCCAGAATGACCCTCCTCTTCATTACACTTGAAAAGAATCTTTTGGTCCTAAATGAATTAATTGTATAAATATAATAATCGCATACATAAGAGTCAAAATATATTAAAATGTTTTTCTTGGCAGTTCTCTTTTATATTAATGAATTCTTTCTTTTATGGAGGTAAGGTTCGAGATATATCTACACTTAAATTCCAATTAAAACCAAAGATATTTGAGTCTTATACATATAAAAACTTGGAATGGAAATAGGTAGTTGGAAACTTCTTTTTTTTTTTTCATTTATGAAAGGCCTCAAGAGCTTTCCTTCTCCGTATCTTCATGTCAAAGATGACTTAATACATACAATGCAACAAAATATGAGGGTTTTTTTTCGTTCCCGGGTTTGTTTTATGTTGAAAATATATACATTTGAATATGTAGTGTACTAACATCAAGGATTCAGAAGAATCATTTTTCTACTTGTACAAAAGAAGCAAATGAAAACATAGCCAAACGTTAATTTAAAGTATTTAACAAAAGTTTAAAATTTATAAAATATTATCAAGATTTGTATAACAAGTATCTAGCCTAAGAAAATGACTTGTCAGTTTGTAAAAGTGATAAGAAAAAAATGTTCTAATCTTAGGCAATAATGTGAAAATATTCTTTATATATATATTTATTTATTCAGTCAAAAATAAATAAGTTACATAATTACCAATAAACTCAATGTCAATATAATATAGGAAAATAAATAAGTAAGACATTTTCCTTGATTTTCCTTATAAAAAGATCGAAAAAGAGATAGACAATCAATGTATTTTTCGTACTAAAAACTGAATGATGATATTTTAAGTTTTCAAAAGTAATACAGTGATTTTGACACATTAGAGCGTGTGGAGCAGCAGGTCATAATAGTCAGAAAATGCTCAATATCTTACTAACAAAGAGCACACATATTGAACTTAAAGGATATACTAATTTAAAAAAATAAAAAATTACTCTGTAGACACATTTGAGGTTAAAATATTAATTTTCACGCAGTTTGTCAATAATAAAACCCGGGACCAAAAAGACTGTTACATAATATTTTTAGCAATCCTATTCATTAAATAAGTCCTACAAATTTCCAGACGATACAAATTAGTTACAAACATAGAAGACATACCTGAAAACGACCTTCAAACTTTGCACATGGCTTATACATTGCCTTATTCCCTTCGAGAAGCTCCACAACAAATATCGTGAAATGCTGATAGGATCCAGGACTCATTGTAATGGCCACAGAGCCCACATGTGGAGATCCCTCCAAGTGCACCTGAAAAAAATAAAATAAATGTGTTTAAATTTGAGTTCATGCCCTTTCAGTCGTCCGAGCTGAATACGAATTATGTATTTTTTTTACGAGTTTGTGTCGAGTCATTTCACTTGGAGTTGAGGTCAAATCTACTGAGACCTCAATGTCATTCGTGCTGGGATTGAGTTAATCATCAATATCAAAATTAAAGCGTATCAAAGGACAGATGATGAATAAATAAGTATGAAATTGCAGTTTAATGAGACTATAGTCTAAAGTCGTGAGTACAAATACCCTCAGCTCCGTATCTAGCTTCTTCTTACCTGCCACCATCTTTGAACATCTGATTGAGGAGTAAATGAACAGGTGTTTCCATCCCCGTCCACTGCTAGTTCTGCATTATAGCTCCATAGTGTCTCTGACTGTGAAGTCGTCTTTTTGAGAGCCATATTGTATCCTAAAATTAAAAAAAAAAATAGATGAAGATGTTAGTAAAGTCAAGAAAAGAGTTCATTTTGAAGGTATAAAGAATGAAATTTTACAAGAATAAGCACTCATATTTATTTTTGCTTTAGGAAGTAGTGACGTGCATTTGGATATCATATTGATATCTACAAATAAAATGACTTTAATCATTAATGACTGTCAAAATTGTATAACTTTTTCTTCTTATATATCAAACTCTAATCATATGTATCAAAAAATGTATATCTTTATATATTCAATTTGAAATAGTTTAGCCAACAAATTAACTATTACATTTGCAAGTGTAATATGATTTTCTTAAAATACCTTAATTTGCTAATCGATAATTAATAAAATAATAATTGTGAAAATCCAACCATTTCGTAAGGATTTTCAGCATCTATTAGTTTGGTTTTTATTCAAATAATGTCAATGGTTTTTGTCTTTTTTTTTTAAATTTTAAAGCCATTAAATAATAAATATATCAATTACAAATATGCCCCCAACATGACGTCACTTCATTTTATTATGCAATCCATGGCCTCAGTGGAAGAAACACTCTACATATGTATAAGGAGTGCCTTATTTACTCAAAACACAACTCTCAGCAACAGTTTGTGTAAATGCATCAAAAATATATTATTTTTGGTCGTTTGAAGTAACGTGTTATGAGTATGTATGGAAGGGTTGTGCAGAAAATTGACTTGATTTACTAGGCGTTTATGACCCTAGCTTACATGTATTTGCAATTATCAAAAAGAAAAAAGAATCAATTACTCAAGTAAGATGTGAGTAGACAGGAGTGTCTTGTTTTATTATTAAGAGCAAGCACTATTGGAAACAACATGAAAAATGACCCTCTTTTAGTCGAAATTGGCCATTTTTAGACATTTATCCCCGATTAGAAGTTACTGGATAAATAATGAGATTTTATTGTTGCTGCATTGGGTTTAATTAGCCAAAAAACAACAAGTAAAGTGAACCTTCATTTCAAAAATATTAAATATCTTAAATGAATTCAACAACAATAGTTTGTTTGTGTTATTCACTCAAGTAAAAAAGTCACTATTTAGATACATTTATATATGAAAAAAGTATAAAAAACTCACAATCAAAGGATATCCTTGACTTCACATTAGGAAACATGAATTTTTATATGTAAATATTTTATTAAAGATTCTTACGTTATTTATTATTGATGTAACTCTTAGTAATATTTTTAATACCCCACATATGAAAATCATTTCTTATTCAATTAATTTTGCATCTATTAACTCTCAAGCCTTGGGAAGGAGAAGGGTTTTATAAGCCATACCCCTCTGAACAAATCTTAGAGCAAGAAGTCCTTTCACCCTTATCAATGCCGCTGTATAAATCCTTCTCAAGCACCTAAATATTAGATATTTATATTATCAAGGGTACTCCTTTGTACCTTGTTCTCTCTGATTTGAATTTTAATTGATATGAAGGTAAAAACGATCCAGGTTACATACTCAAAAGAATAGAAACGACCACTATTGCCAAGCAACTGTGGAAAAGGGTCTTTGTGGAGGGTATTCTCTAGTTAGTTCATGTACTATGAGACTTTTTTGCATCTACATATCATGAACCAGAACATGTTCTTTTGTAACAGGGATACATTGCATAAGATATATCCTTTTCGTTTAGGGTTGGCAGTCCATGGATGTTATTAGTTAGTGGAGTGATTTATTTTTAAGAATTAAAAACTTAACGACTTTTTTTATTAATTGTTGGGCAATATTGCACATTTTAATCCTCTGAGTCATTACACTAAGTAGATTCCCTTTGTCAGACCATCAAATGTCATACAAACCAAAAAGATCAAGATGGAGAGGGGTGCCCCTGTACAATAGTGCAGGAGAAAAAACTATTTTGCATATGCATAGTGTGTCATACAAAACTATGGTTTTTTCAAAGAGAAAAAAAAGCACACCAACGTTCGAACTGGAGTTCTTTCAAGTAAGAAATGTTATTCCCCCTCTCTCAATCTTTCTGATTTTTTGGTGCTTTTTTTTTTTTGGTACACACATTAAAACATTCCTTTCGTTTCTTTATTACTTTTAATAAATAAATATAAGAATCACAATACAAAGAGTTGACAAGAAAACGAACAATAATAAAAAAAGTCACGTTTACATATTTATGTACAAATGCTCGTTGTGTTCCTCCTTCCTTCCACGCATTGATTTTGAACCCATGCCAATTCTTTTTTTTTATATAATTCATATGTATTATGTACTTTTCATCGTTCGGGTAACCTCCCCCCCCCTCTCTCCCTCCAACTATGTACCATTGTTATTATTTTCCATTTATAAGTATGTATGTATGTACAAATGTGTTCGTTTCCCCTTTACCTTCATCAACACGGAGAAGAAGAAAAAGTAATATATATATATGTATATAAAATCGATTTTCTTATGTGTACACACACTCGTACCATGCTCAAAAATATATTCTTATACTCATATGTAGCTTGCTACAAAGAACTTTGAAAGGTAGATATGTTGTATGTACATTAAAGAAATTAATTCTTTTTTTAAGGTACACAATACCTAAGTTTTGTATATGTCTGTTACATACAATTGTATCTCCTTCCCTTTACACTCCGTGCCTACATCAGGTGTTTTTTAAACCGCAATAGGAAGAGGATAGGATATATCCTATGCACACATCATAAGTATATTTTTTTGCTTTCAAACCAATGAATAATTATTATTATTAATTAATGTTAAAGCCTGTACATATCTGGGTTTTTTTTTCGACATTTAATTGCAAAATCACTTTTATTCATTCATAATATACAATATTACATTACGTATATAAAAAAAATTTCCCATGCCTCATTGATTAGTTTTATTCAAAGTTACTATTGGTGAGATGAAGGTGGAAGCATGATACAACCACCTGTGCTCACTTAGACCCTGAGAGACCTTCCTAGGTTTTAATTTTTTTATGAATATTAGGATATATGCACCTTTAAGTTCATTATGATTGTAGAGGTGTGAAAAAACAGCCGGCCCAGAAAGCATTTATTACTTGAAAATGGTCTCACTTGAAAAATTGTATCCTGCTATGTATGTATATATTTGTTCTTTTAATATCGTCATTATTTTTTCTTAGTTCTCGTAGAGAACACATCTATTATATAGAATAGTTTTGTTATGTCAAATGAGTTAAAAATACTTAGATCGTATCTTTTGCTATGAAAAAAAAATGTTACAAAATGCACCTTTTTTGGGGTTTAATGACTTCTTTCACTGTTTTTCGATAGAACGTGCTCAAATGAAGTTAATAAAATCTGCTTTGGGATAAGGTAGCCAGATAATATGTTAAAAACTATTTTCCCATACCAAAGAGTCAACAGCATCACTAATGTCTTTTAGCATTACCATATGTTTTATGACATTCCCTCAGTAGTGGCGTTTACGTTTAACGAAAAGGACTTTTTTATACAACTCTAACCATGTGCATAATTGAGATGTGAACATTTCTAGAATTGTGGCATATGTAAATTTATCATAAAGTATGTCAGTTGATAGTGTTTATAATAATTCCTTCTTATTTTGATGATTCAAATTTCATAGGTGAACTCGATAGATGATGTCTTACAGTGTTACCATACTTTTTATTCCATCATTGGTTTTTATGCAGACCGGAATCAATTTTATTGTAACATAAATATATCCATGAGATCGGTTATAGAACTGGGATTTGTAGACCTGATTCTCGATGGGATTTTTATTGATTATCTATTGTTTTTTATTAAATACTTAAAAGATATGGCTACATGAATGAAAATAGAAGCTTATATTTACTATACAACATTGAATCCTCAAAATAGAAATTATTTGTAGGCATTTGAATATACGCAAATGGTGCAATACTTTGCTATAAGGATAATTAAAAGTACGTAGTGGACAGTTGGGAGCTTTTTTGTGATTAATGCTACTGAATTATGTAGAATGAATTTGAAGAATAAAACTGTAGTATGGTTTGTTCACTCAAAAATAATCTGTTTTTTGTTAAATATATATATATATATATATATATAATTCTAACTCTAGTTTAACCTCAATTAATTGCAAATGCATAAATAATGTTGAAACTCTGCAATTACTCTTTAAAAACTTTCGTTTTAATGGTTATAATTGATTAGCTTTTATTAAAATGAATATCCGGATATAAAAAAAGTATCACGTAACTTTAATTATTTATTTATGCGCTTATAAAAACTCATGAAATCGGATATTCCATTTAAATACATAATTGATAAAAATGGGTTGACCTATTTACATTCCGCTTTCATTGATTTTTTTTTACTTCTCTCTAATGCCCACTCCTCTAATAAGTGGTGGTCATAATTTTCTATTTATTTTCTTAAATTTGAGTACTTAATTCAAAAAATGAAAAAAAATCTTTGTATTTAATGCATAATTTTACCTCTTATTTCGCGTGAAAAGTTCTAAATTATTCTTCCCAAGGCATATACAATATATAAGGTTTTCTGTGAAATTTTGAGAGAAAGAAATCACCTTTTTTCATTTCTTATTTGTTTTAATATTTTATAATACGAAGCTATAGATAAAATATCACTGAATCTCTCTCAAAAAAAAAACTGAGAAATTAATTTGTGAAATTATTTGATAGCTACTTTAGACCTAAAACTCTTTTCAAAGGACTGAAAATAAATAATCACTACTTACTTGATGACTCAAATGTAGCACATGAATAATAAATTCAAAAAGTTTAATCAAATTATGATAATTAATTTGTAATTAATCAATTAATAGAGGATATAAGTTGAAGTAAAGTACTTCAATATCTTTCTTAGTAAGTAAAAAACAGGTGTAAAGCAATTTTTTTTGTCAAAAATAGAATATGTTAGGATCATTAGACAATAATTTATAAGATGATGATTAAAAAAATATGTAACAAAGACTAATCTTGCAGCTGTGTATTAAAAAAAAGAATAATTTTTTTTGCTTAACATGTGGTTTTAGCCTTATTTAGGAAATTAAATTTCATTCATGTTTAATTATTCATATCTAATAAATATTTTTAGTGGCATTTAATAGATCCTTGAGGCAAAAAAGTTTTGCTCAACTTCTCAAATCAAAGATTCAAAATTTCATAAATACAATAAGATACATTTATTGTTTTAGGGTTAAAGTAGATATTCATATCATTCAAATCTTCTTTGCAACAACTTGATAATAAAAATGCGTCTACTAGTAAGAAAATATTGAATAAAATAAACTTTTATTTATTTATAATATTTTATAATTTAATTTTAAAATCCATTAAATATATTTATATTAGGGGTTATAAAAAGTAAAGCTTTCATAAATATATAGTCCCCCGTCTTTGCCTAATGCGTTTTTTCTTCTTTTTTTTTAAAAAAAAAGAGAATTTTTTTAAGAGAGACTATTTCGTATTTTTCTTCCAAAAAAAAAAAAAAAAATCATTTAAGTTTATTCATTTCGTCTTTTCTTTTAGCTAAATTTTAATCTTATTAATAAGTAGTAGCTGAGAAGTATTTTTTTTTTTTTTTTTTTTTTTTTGAAATTCCACTCTTTTTATCGTTTTCCATATAAATTCAACTTAATAAAAACTTTTTAACATTTTGTTTTTTCTCCTTATTAAAAGTCTTTTATGAAAGATTTGTCAACAGCAAAATCCTATTAGATCATTTCTCATCAAGTTGTCCTTATAGAGTGTTTTCAATCCTGTTAGCAATAAATTGTATACTAAAGGGACGCCATGATGGAGACATAACTATAAGTCAAATAAGACGGTTTATTGACACATATCTTATAAACTATGTTTTAATAAAATATTCACTTGTTTCATATCTAGAAGCATGTATTTTTTGATTATTAAAATTTGGTTGTTTAGTCTATATGATCAACATTCAAAAATATGACGTCATACGTATGTGTTTTATTTCATTGCATTTGGTAAACGTGGAGTTGTTTTTTTACTATTATTATTTTTATTCTATAAACGTTTTGAAATGTGAGTTTGTAAAAACATTGATCCACTCTAAATTTAAAAAAAAAGTCTTATCCACTAAACCAGGGGTGTCAAGCTCATTTCATATCGCGGGCTACATACAACTCCTAGGTAGACGTCGTGGGCCGGACCATTAAAATTATAATAAATGTTTTGATTTAAAGAAGAGCAAGGACATTGTTTAACTTAACCAAAAATTTATTGAACAACACGCTTACAAAACATTTCACAAAATTGTACAAACTTTGAATAACATGTATTAAAAATGATAATAATGAACTCTATATGAGATTACATGAGACTTCTAAAGAAAGACTAACATGCACCCCTAGTGGATAATTCATGAGTTACATTTAATTAAAAAAATATAAGCCATGTATTTTTTTATATTTTTCCATTTTCAAATTATCCTGCAGGCTTGATTGAACCTCTTTACAGGCCAGTTCCGGCCCGCGAGCCGTAAGTTTGACACCCCTGCTCTAAGTTAATAGTTCAATTTGAACATATAAAGTCTAACCTAAAAAAGGTTCAGAAAGATCATTATCTATACTAATCGTGCAGTTTGATTAAAATTGTTTTTAGAGTCACGAGATTTGATCTTCATTTTAGTTGTGATAAAACATTGTAGGTATCAAATTTAAAACACACTCAATGCTTAGTCATGTGAATACAATGAACCATAAAGTTTGTTCCTATGACAATTAGGAAAATAAAATCTTTTTTTTTGGTCTTTTATTTATGAGTAAATGCAAATTACACTTAGCAAAAATCAGTGGAAAAAAATTAATTTAAGCATTGTCTCTCAATTTCTTTTTTTTTAAGAAGTTTTTTCATAAATAACTTACTTTTTTTATAGCAAGTATAAAATTGACAAATATATACAAAAATTGAACATGAAAAAAAAAACTATATCAGGTGTTGAACCATTCAAAAAACTTTTTCTTTTTTATTGCTTTCGAATACATATATATATATATATATATGTTATTTATACATATATGTAAGTAGACATAAACTTTTTGACTAGCTGTACCCCTGTTCTTTGATTCTCCCAGATGTTTGTCAATGTTTGGATTGAGCAAAAAAAAAGTAACTATTTATTATTTGGATCTAAAGTAAAGTAAAAAAACCCAACAACAACAACCAGATATGTACATTAAAAAGTATAATAGGTGTTTATACTCTCTTTCTCTCTCGTACTAGATATAAAAGTATATAAATGAAAAAAAAAGGGTAAAAAAACTTGTAAAAAATTGGGTGAAGGTTTTTTTATATATGTATATATATATATATATATTTTATCATTTCATATAGCAAGATAAATATTTTTACTCTATTAGGTTTTTTTTTCTTCAACCACATGGAAAAAGAAATACTACAAATATATACATATATTAAACACTCTCTATAACGGTTTTTTTTTTCCTGATAAATTATCATATATCCAAAGGTATAACACATCATCTCAAATATACTTACATATGTATATATATATATATATATATATATATATATATATATATATATACATTCTACAAAGAGAAAGCAATTACATTAATTTCATTACTTTTCAATAACTTTGAGCACTCATTGTTTCCCTCTTAAAAAAAGGAATTTTCTTTTTAGAAAAAGTGTTTTCTATTATCATATATATAAAAAAATTCACATATGTCGTTTTGGAATGTATACCTGAATTAATACTGTTTTTAGTGACACACATTTAACTTATATGTATGTTTGTATTGTACGTGCTCCTCGTAAATTATATCTACATAGATTTATTATAATCGCAAGATTTAATAAATATAACAAACAGTGTGTAAATCCTTCATCAGGACGAGATTTCTTTGGTGCACTCGCAACCTTGACTCTCAAAAGAGAAGGAAAACTTTGAAGAAACAACTCGTGGCTAGTCTTCTGTATTTTCCTTGCTGCCAAATTTTATTTAAATATTGGGCAGAGTTATTATTTAGATATACGATACTTTCAATCATTATAAAGTAGTACATACATACGGCAAAGAACAAAACCACGGAAAGGGGTACAAGTGTTACTATCGTAGAAATTGATGTTAAGTCCTACTTAATTTTATAGTTATTATCCATAATTTGTTTCGTTTTTGAACATTTAATACATTTAAGAATACGAAGATTTTCATCCTCTTCTTCATTGACTTTGTATCTTTCATATGATAGCAAATCATTTTGATTATTTTCGTTTTGGCTTATCAAGTAATAAACTTTCACTAGCCAAATCAAAGAACAAAGTCATTAAGGTTTGATTTTTACTTTTTTTAGTGCACCCATAATTCAAGAAAGTGAGGAAACTGTAGAAAAGGTAACGGATCAAAATAGTGACCCCTGTGTTGATCAATACAAAACAAAAAACCAAGCTGATGTCAGTACGAGTAGTCAAAAATTCAAAAAAAGGGCGCGAAACCCTTGATTTAATATATAATTTTATACATTAATATCATAAATAGTAATAAAACCCTTTTTGAGTTCATATCACGAAGAGTCAGCTGCTTTAAATCCAAAGAATCAACTGATGCAAAGCAGCTGAAGAGAGAAACCATAGTATTATTGCTAAGCTCAAAAAGCTCGTCGTGCATTACACCAATATCAATTTCAAACGTGATTTGTTCAATGGGGCATTTCTTACCCCAGTAAAAAAAATGATTTATAGGAGTTATAATACATTGATTATAATTAAAAAATCGATACTTTTCATGTTAACCCTTCGTTACTGATTACAAAAGTGCATTTTGTATTAAATTTGTACTGCTTCTTGTTTCAAAAAATCATAATCTTAAGTTAGATTCTATTATATTCTAGAAATTGGAATTTTTTGTACTTAAAAAAATAGAGTAAATTTATCTAAAAATTCCTTTTATTTCATTATACAAAGTGTCGTCAAATTTTAAATTCAAATTTTACCCCAACAAAGTATAATATGTGACATCATTCAATAATATTTACTATTAAAGACTTAATATACTTTTATTACCGAACCTCGAAAGAAAAAACAGAATATTTTTTACAGAAAACAAGATAATGACAAATTAGGAGATTACCTAAAACAAGAGGCAAAAATATGGAAGTGAAAAGAAATTAGAAATTATTTCATGATTCAGTGGGTAAAAGTTACCCTCGAGGACTAAGGAAGTCTTAAAGAACATTTTGAGCCACTTTACTCTAACTTACCATTAATTGATTGATTACAAATTAATTATCATATTACGATGAAACTTTTTTAACACCTTTAATTCATGCGTTCATATTTTCTTTTTCCGGTGTCTTAGTCACAAAATAAAAACTCAATATTTTTTTTCCAATTCTTTGACAATAGTTTTAGAATTCCACCCCAATAAAAATCAGTTTTTTTATCTGTTTTATGTATGAATGTTCTATCGAAAAAACCATATGTGCTTACATTCGAATATTGTAATGCTTCATTCAAGGATAAAAATATTTCAGAATTAGATTTGAGTCTCTATTTCCTCTTAAGATTACAGATTAAACTACCAATGACCTACAGGGAATACTTCATAATTTCATTGCTAAGTTGATAATCTAAACGTTCTATCCTTACTGTTTATAAGTCCTTCCTTTTTGCTGATAGCATTTTAGTAAATACAAAAAGGTATTGACATCAAACATTATATAATAGTACTGAAATCAATTTGTTCACACTTAAAGTGCAAATGATTAGGCAGTCATTTTGATTGCCACTTAAATTGAATTCACACTGTGAACATTTTTCTTCTCATAATTGAAGCAAGTTCATAGTTAAATATAAATTATTATTAATTCATTGATCCTTTGAATTAATAAGACTGCATTTATTTATGCCAAATCTAAGACCTACATATTAGTGGATTTCGTAAAATTTTCAGTTATGATTTGTATGTTATATTTATTTTCATTTGTATGCTGTAGTCAAATGTCTGCTCAACCATTTTAGGTATAGCAATATTTACCCTTGAAAACGCTATTTTTGATAAAAAAATATCTACAGCACTATTAATAGGTATAAAATTTGAAAAAGTTATCTAATAATTCAGACCAAGAACAATTTGACCTGTAAATAGCTATATGTCAATGAAGATAAACAGTCAAGATGACTTCATGGGTGTACTAGTGTTTACTTATACTATACAAAACAACAACGACTACATTTTAGCATTGAGAAAAAGTTATGATTAAATTCTTATTATGCATGTATTTGCTAATTACAAATAATTTGCAAATTATTTTATTTGCATTGAGCTGTATATTTGTTCATTTTTCATTTCAATAAGTGATCATTTTAACAGTTAAGTTAAAGTAAAACTATAGCTTGATAATGAGAAACGTCTGTGCCAAAGACGTACATGCTATAAAAAAAACATTCGTAGACTAAAACTGTTTTCAACATTTAAAGAGTGTGAGATGAGTTCAACTCAAATAGTTTTCTTCTTTTATTGGATTAAATCAAAAAAAAAAAGTCCATCTATTTTATTGAAAATATCATATATATTGTCATTTAAAGAAAACATAACAATAATGGCTTGAAACACTTATCAGACGACACATTGGATTTTTAAAGTTATAGTGGACATTTGAATTTTTGATATATCAAAATCATTGCATCAATAAAACCACGATTTCTATACGGTCCATATTTTTTAAACTGAGACGATACTATCCGTCGTTTGAAAATAGCATGTGGATTAGGAAGGAGTGAAACTTTTCCTCAAGGCTTGACTCATCAGACATGGTTCCTTGTAAGTACTACTTACCAAATTTGAAGCTGATAGATGAAGGTTTAGTACTCTACAGGATTTTTGATTGAAGCTATAAAATTCGACTATGAACATATAGATATACATAACAATAACACAATTCCTTTTTTATGAGATTTTATGAGGATTTGCCAAATTTTAGTTCCTTAAATTAAGCTCTGTATGGGGAGTTTATTAAAAAGTCCATAGATATGTATATGTACAACAGATATGCAGCAGAATAGTTGAGTGTAAAATAATTTTGTTACAATCCTACAATTAATGGCCACAAAAAAATTTGTGTACTTTCACTGGCCTTCTAATGTGGTTCCTGACATTTTGAAGGTTTTTTAGTATTTTTCAGGAGAAAATAGTGCAGTCAGAAAAATAAAGTAAACATGGAACACTCTAATCCAGCGTTTCTCAACCGGGGTTCCGCAGACGGTCTTTAAGGGTTCCGCGAGAAAAGTGAGATTATATAAGCTATTACACTTTTCAGTCTTTTTCTACAGTGTGGTAAAATTTTGTCACCAGAATTTTGACTTTTTTTATAGTGACCTATTGCTAAGCCAGGCTCTTAAGAGAACTAATTAATCGTTTACATTTGGGATATATAAGATGAGAAAGTATGGTATTAATCATTTTTTGCACAAGGGTTCCGTGAGACATGGGATATATTTTGAGGGTTCCGAAAGGGAAAAAAGGTTGAGAAACGCTGCTCTAATCTAACCGGTTAAAAAACATTTAATAGGACATAAAAAAAGAAAAACAAATGGGGGATAGAAAGAGAAAAACCCTCATATTCTTATTTTTTGAGTACTTAAAGGGAAAAAAAAATAATTTTTTTTATTTATATATGTAGATATAAAAAGCTTACATAAATTTGGTGGCAAGGGGAAAAAATAAAACAATAATAGTTAGATATATGTACGTAGAAGAAAAGGCTCTTGAATAAAATTTATATATATATATATATATAGGTATCTTCTTTTTTTTTTTCTTACACTCTCACGCCCTCTTTATTTTTAACTGACGATAATGCAAAACCAATATGTTCATTTTCTTTTGTCTTCCTACTTAAATAATTCTTTTTAATGTATGTATGTATGTATGTAAGGCCATTGCCTTATATTTTATAAAATATTAGCCAAAATGGACGATCGTGTGAAAAGAAGCAGACTGTTTATGATTAGATACTTTGTTTTTATCAGTATTCATTGGGTTTGAATGGCAATTGAGGAAAATTGAAAATATGTATTTGATAAAATAAAAAAAAACCAAAGGAAAGAAAAACCCTTTTATCTAATGCCAAAAAAAATCACCAATATGTTATTAGAATTAAAAGTAGACCCTTTATTAGTGAACTGGATTTTCTATGGATTTCAAATATTATTTAAATACTTTTCATTTCATTTTAATTACATTTTATTCCTTGACTTTTTAGTATGCTCCTAAAACATTCAGTCTAAATAAGTACAATTATTTTAATGTATTGAAAATGCTCTCTGTTTTTTTTTGTTTTTATAGGAATTATTTGTACATTTCATTATTTTTAAGTGAGGTTTTGTGATATTGAATTACTTGTTTCCTTTTAATTAATTCTTTTGTTTTGTTTTGATCATTATTTCTTAAATTCTTTTTTTTTTTCATGTAAAATGTACATTCTGATAAAATAAAGAACTGTTATTTTATAAACTTATATTACACAAAACCTCATCAAATGTCATGAACACTTATTTGTTTTCCAAAATTCGTTGAAGATTATTTCGTAAAAATACTCAACTAGATGTCAAAATTTATTGTTTAACTATACAAATAACACATTTTATCCTATTGAGAACTCAAAGTAATGTTTTTAAGGTTTTTGTTTTTCCATCCCTTGAATTCATAAAAGTATTTTTATAATTTCAAAAAATTCACTTAATATAAGTAGTGTATAATATTAATATATTCTTTAGCTGTGTGTCATGTGACTAAATTCATTACTAACCATGTAAAAAAAGGGATATTCACAAACAGAGGGATAATTATAAATTAAAAGTGGTTGCCAATTACAACAACGTTTAATACATGACGTAAGTATCCAGTTGTCATTAAAAATTTACTTCACGTTTTGGTATTCCCAAAACATATAGAACTTAAAAGGTTTTTTTAGGAAGGGGGGGGGGTCAAAATTACAAGAAAAATTCACAAAATGTCTATGTATAAAAAAACTAATGGATAACTTAATAATTAATTAATGGATTGATTAAATTTATAATTATATACTTTCAATAAATTTTTCGATGCATTGTTTTTACTCTGTCATTTACATTATGATTTAAATTACGTTTTTTATACATATGTATGTATCATTGAAAAATTTAATTATGACTTCAAAACAGTATTCTTTTTCTAGATATTAAAAAAAATGCTTCTATTCTTTTTGCTTATGAATAGAGAATAAAAAAAAGAAAGTTCTTTCTAACTTTTCATAATAAAACTTTTAATTTCTTTCAATAGAAAAATCAATTTCATTAAATAATAATATCATTGATGGTTTGGATATCGTTTCATAAATTAAGAGTAAAATATTTCCATAAGCAACTTTAAATTGCGTATCCCATTTTTGGGGCAATTTTGTTAACTGCTCAATGGTTCTTCTTTGCTAAAATTTCTAAAGCATCTGCAAAAATTTATACCTTACATATATACATATATATATATTAGATCTCTACGTTAACTTAAGAAATGAAAGTAACCAATTTTATCAGAATTGAAAAAATTGGAAACTCAACCTAATTGATAAAGTAAATAATAACTCATTTTGTTATAATTCTATATGTAAACAAGGGTCAGTCCAAGTTTCATTATAATGTGATCTTGGATTATTTTTTTATAGCCAATAAAATTAGATGTAACTCGATCCAAAAATCAAAAGTTTTCTATCCTTTAAACTTGTCTAACACGAAATTTCACAGGTTTATCTTCCCTATTTTAAAATTATAAGTAAATGTAACGACATTTAGCAAAAGTTCATTTGGATGTGATGAAATTTAGCCCAGAAGAGAACTTCAATAAAATGCTTATATCATTGAAACTGTAGACTTTAGTTGACTCTAATTAAGCATAGATTCGATTCTTATAAATATAAGTATCCATACCAAAAGTCAACTGACTCTGTAATCGTTGGATGACTTTTTGTTTTCTTCAATTCGACGAGGAATGACACATATTCTATTTTTAGTATGAATATATCCTTTATATGTGAAAAAAGGAACTTTTTGTACCCTAATTGTACATAGTCAGTCGTTTTGTAGCAAGTTTAAAGTTAATTTTGTAACTGTATTTTTGAAGAAGGTTTTAATTAACAAGAAAAAACTATAGTGCACCTTGCTTATAAAAAATAAAAGTATCTTACATGGGCTCACATGAAGGCGGTTGTTTATTTTAACTGATGACTCAAGTCATCAAAAATCTACTAGTTCTTTGAAAATATCAAAAATAGAAAATTATGTGAAAATATCATAGTCAATAGTAATTTGAAGAATTTTAAATGTATTTTAATACATAAATTTTCTCCTGAAAGACAAATAAATTACTCGGACGGTACGTTATCGTAACATCAATGCTACATGCTGCCATAGTTTAAGTAGCCCTGCCTTGCGTAGCTCCCTCCTCAATTTTAGCGTTATATACTTAATATTACTCTTTAACTTTAATACTTGTGTAAATATAACTACATAGATAACATCAAAGTTTGTTTATCTTTGAAATTATTTACATATCTATAGAAGATGCAATTATAATTTAATAGTATTTGCAATCAGCTCATAAAGAAAAAAGTTGATTGAAAAAAACAAACAATTTTTTTGTTTTTAAATTATGATTTGTGCAGATTTGAAATGTATGTATTTACACATAACGGTAGAACTAATATTGTACGAAAATTAAAGGTAATGATTGTCTCTTCAGTAAATAATAAAGAAATGATGTGATTTTATTATTCACTTCTTCATTGAGAGTAATTTCTATGAATCCCTCCCCCCCCCCCCTCCTCATGCTACGATTACTGTCCTCCTTTTCCTTATTCACTCTTTATCGTTCTACTTAATGGGCTCTTTAAAAACCCATCTTTGCGAAAATATAATTCATGCATTGCACATACAAAAAAAAACATTCCTTTTGAATTGGTCTTATTTTTAAAGTTTTTTTTTTTTTTTTTAATTGTCTATGAAGAAGAAAAGTCTACTTCACTTGTGGTATATATAGAATCACACATTTCTCATGATGCTGCTATTCCAAGTACCACAAAAATGTTTCCCTGTCTGCAAGAATAAGGGAGGAATGCCACATATATCTATATATTTATTTGCATTTTTGTGGCTTTGAATACCCCTCAAAACAATAGACAAAGAAAACATTTCTCAGCATTCATCAGATTATGTTGCAAATCTTACATTATACGAACGTAAAGTAAATATATTATATTTGTTGATTTTATGTAAACCATTGGTATTTTATGATAAAACCATTAAATAAATCATTTAAGAAGTATGTACATAAGTATATGATTCATGAAGGATATTTAGCCTAATAAAGATTTGACATACAAAATGAATAGTCTATGTGACGCTTGATTTGATAATAATTACAGTGAATTGTTACGTTATATGTAGTTATTACATATTGCATATATGGTTGAATTAAATTGTGATTGCTTCATGAATCATAAATAGAGATGTGTAAAAAGAGTCATTTCTTGTGAGGGTATAAACCAATTTTGATCCTTAAAAAATCATGTAACATTAAAATACATAAATTCAGCTGATAAACTGCCCAATTTTACATTAGAGAAGAAATGAAGAAACTGTTGTTATTTTGTTGCTCAAACCCAAGATATCTTTTTTAAATCTATTTGA
The DNA here is from genome assembly GCA_963680855.1 of Lepeophtheirus nordmannii. Lineage (NCBI taxonomy): Eukaryota > Metazoa > Arthropoda > Copepoda > Siphonostomatoida > Caligidae > Lepeophtheirus > Lepeophtheirus nordmannii. The sequence continues at coordinate 9,847,954 of OY804525.1, forward strand.
ACATGCTACACTTAGAGCAAAGTAAAGAAAAATATTTCCCATAAAATGTGTGTTTTGTTTTAGTTTTTAGTTGCTAGGAGTGTTACTTAGGCATATTTTTAGGTCATTTTAATATGTCAAAACATATTTATTTCATTGATGCCTCCTCTCATAAAAATTAATAAATATTGATGACAACTTTAAAAAGCAACAAATATGGTTTACAACCTGTCAACTGGAGTTATCAACGCTCGCCCGCAAGGGCTCTTTTTTTATATATTTAATCATTATATATATATATAATTATTTTTTTGTGTTTATTTTATGCAACATGTTGGTACATTTGATGATTGGTCTACACATGGAACAAGTCAGCTTAATTTTGAATTCATATTAAAAAAAAACCATTTAATGGAAATGAAAGTTATGTAACTAACTTTTTCTTAATTTAAACTTCTGATTAGACAATCAAATATAAGAAAAGCATTTAATTATATAATTTATTCAAGATTATAATTATTAAACACACCCATATTCAATTAAAAAAGAAGAAAAATGTGTTATGGTATTTTTTTTTTTTTAGATATATGTATGTAACACTACTAAATAACATATAATACAACTCATTATATTCAAAATGGGCGCATATATGTAATATCTGAGAAAAAAATAATATTTAAAAAAGTTTGTTTTTTTTCTCGAAAAAAGCAACATATTTGAGGGAAAACAATAATATTCATTTTATGCTGATATAAGAATAAATGATTAATATATATATATATATGAGCTAATTGTTTGTTTTTCGTGGCTTTTACAAAAAAAATCCATACACTTTAAAGTGTCCATACTCTTATTCTTACTCTTGGTTTCAAGAGCTTACAAAATAAGCTAAAAAAAAATAGATTTTCAATAATTTATGATAATAATTCATTCTTGAAAGGTCTTAAGAAAATATGGAGAAGGTTTTTTTTATTATGTTTTTTTTTTCCTTAAAAAAAAAAACATAATATTTAAATAAGGGATTTTCCTTAGTTGGTTTATCAGAGATGTCAAAAAATAAAGACATGAATGGGTGAATTTATCAACATGTAAAAAAAAACTATTGAAAAAATATATATCAAATATTATGGTTGACATGCGTAGGTTTTTGTATCTACCCTTTTATTGACTTTGAAGAGACCCAATATTTTGTCAATGATTAAAATAATATTATACCGTTTAAATAAATAAAAAAAACGTATTTATAAGTGGTGTCCCTTACAGACTTGTATATAATTAGAAACCAATCGATATTGATTTTTTTTTTTTGTGTGTGTGTGTGTTCCTGATCATTTCTGCAATTGTATAATTTTCCTCATTACCGTAGAAAAGTGGATCATAGGCCATGATTCTTAAAAAACTCTCTACTGAAATTATAATTCGATTTGATAATTGTCAAACAGTGGATTCAGTTTTATCTCATTGATGGTCACAGAGGTTTTTTTTGTTTGTTTTTTTGACAGTTAATAATTGAAAATCATATATCATTTAAAATTGATGTCCTAAGTCTAAAATTACATTGATTGCTAGGGTAACAATTATAAAATTGCAGTGAACAAAATTTCAAAAATGATTGTTTCCATCTCATTTGTGTTTTCAAGGATTAAGTCGTTGAAAACTTTAAATCATATTTTGATTTTCGAAATTTAAGATACAGTTTATTTTGATGTATAATAAGGGAAAGATAATATTTACATATATATATATAGTGGTCGACAGTTTAATCTAAATACCGATTATAAGTCTGAATCGATTGATTGATTAACGTCCAACCCAAATCTATCAATTTGTCTTCCTTGTAACACATTTTCAAAAATAGCCATTTTGACATAAGCTTCATTCCTACATCATGTTTTTAATATGAAATAGTAGCATGCATTCTTTTAAGATAAAAAGGTTCGTAATTGAGTTTTAAGATAACCATGTACCATTTTTGTATACCATTTTTATATGAGTGAATGACACAGTTAGCCATTTTAAACACGAGTTTTCATATTTTTATAAAAGAGGCAATTTTCACAATGGAACAAAATCCACAACATAAAGTTTACAACAAACTTACGTCACATTTTGATTGAGCAAAATATTATCATTATAATTTAAGAATTTGTTTGGTGAATATCCCAGCTTAAATTATGAAATGAAGAGATAAAAAAAATAAGTACATTATGCACTCCTAGGATATTTTGTGGAATTACACACACATATTAATTCACGAGTTTCCAAATAGTGACTTTCCCAAAACCGTTAAAAATATCTACAATAGTATCTTAAATTACGAGTGATTTGAATAACGAAATCATGTATAAAATACTGAGCATAATTCCTTGCTTAGGTATATTCTAAAAGATCATATAATCTAGTATGTGATTGATAAATGATATTTATTTATTGTATGATATTAATATTTTATATTTATATGTATGAGTAAGGCATAGGAATGCAGTAGAATTTAGAACTCATACTGCAACAGCTTATCAAAGAAGCTATCCGATTCCCACCTTTACTCCTCGTTGAACATACACTGCATTTAATATTAAAACTATGTCGATGCTATACATCAAAATAGCATGTATTTTGACACATACAGTATCCAGGAACATACATACATATATGACTGTTGATTTGAGTCTAAAATTGTAAGAAACTTGTGTCTTTTTTGGGGGGTTATTCCTCTTATTACTGCAATGAACAAAGGTGAATTGACACATCTGCCAGGAATTGAAATGTTTCTGGTTTGAAGGAACAAAAATGTAACATCACATTTGTATTTCCTTTGATATAAATATAAACATTTTTTGAAGCACATTGTGTATGTATAGACAAGAAACGCTTAACTCCACAGAACCTCAACATTTTGAAAAGAAGAGTTGCTTTGATTTGAGAATCGTAGTTTGCAGAACTCTTATAAATAAATTATTCATTACCCCTTGACGGCCAACAGATATGCCACAGAATTCATTTCAAGTGTTTTGGTCGAGTACTTAATATAAATATTTTCCATAGCAAATAATTGTAACAATAATAAAAACATAACTTTGTCAGGACTTTACTCAATATATATACTATCCCCAAAACATGAGCAAATCCAATGTGTTCTTTTGTCAATGTGTCAACTTTTACTTCTTATTTGTGTTTTAAACGTTGATTTATTGAACTCGAGTTTCATTTTGTTAAGCTGTAAGTAAAAAAAAAAAATTCTAACTACGTTTTTACTAAATGAAGAATATTGTTTGAGTAGGAGAAATGAGGTATTTATTCTAATATCCTTCACTTCATTTCAGGAATTTTTTCTTTCTTTTTTTTTTAGAGAAGGAAAAGCTGAGAGATGTTTGGAAGATTTTCAAAAGAAATATCTTGGTATACATATAGTTTAATACTATATAACAAGTGACAAAGCAATCGGATTTATCTCTTGGAATCTCGTTATCTTGTGATTTTTTCGGGACCTACGAGAAATTCCCTGGAAATGATGTATTTAATTATTTCATAATGTAAGCTTCCTTAAGTGAATCATTCATTTAATGAAAAGTGATGATTCACGTGTAGTTTATACTAATGATACTCTATGTGCATCAACGACAAAGCAAATGGTGCCCAAGAAAGTATCAAAATGATATATTTTTTATATTTATAAACAACAATTTTAATTCTTGTATTTGGGACTTGATTTATGTTGATGGTACTAAATGCTAACTATATGTCATATATTTTTATAATAAAGGATTATCTAGAGTCGAAGATGAAGGTTCATTTCTACTAATATTTGGAATAACTATCTCCGTTAAACCATTGAAGAAACATGGTAGGAACTTCCTACGTTGCACATCCCTAAGACATGCAGCTCATTCCATCCTCGTTGATCGAACATTGTGGCTAACGAAGGCAGTTACAAATATATTGTTATTTATAAAGAATAAACATAGAATTTTGACTAGCACTATGTTATAAATTTTTATTTTTTTTCTTCGATTAATTACTGCGTAAATTAATAGTTTCAAAAACTGACAAATAGCCCTCTATACATATATAATATGTACAAGTAATTTTCATATTCATCGATGAAAGTATATTGAGTCGTGTTGAGTTATATGTAAGTGTTTACATACGTTCATGTTTATTTTTTTTTTCGATGTAGTTTCATATACATAGGTATATATATATATATATATTAGTTAAGTAATTTATTAAAAGCCATCTATCACTTTTATGGTTATTCCTTATTAATGGTTTCTTTCTTATGTTACTCCTCTTTTTATTTCATACAACTCTGAATTAGTTTAACCCCTACCAATACTCTACTAGTATGTAGTAGCCTTTATTATTTTTTGTACAATATATATATATATATATATATATATAGTTTGCCACAAAAATTCTTGATAATAAATTATGCTGTTAAATATATTTTTATAATATATGTATGTATGAAACTTTTGTTTTTTTTATATTGTATCGATTCTGTATGCTGAGTTGATGTTGTTTTTTTGCATATAAAATGTATCTGTGATCCATATTGTGAAGAAGAAAAATTTAAACAAAAATATTTATAGTTATTAAATGGCTTGAACGCATAAATACATACAAATATATTCTTAAAAGGCATAGAATTGAAAAATAAAAGCTCATATATTATGTGAAAGGAAAAAAAGAATGTAAAGTATTTACACCCATATTGAATGGTTTGATATACATATGAAATATTAATTGAATAATATTGAATCTTCTTAGAATTTATTTATAAATAAATAAATATTTCCACATATAATAATGCATGTTTATTGTTTCTGCAAAACAATTTGAACGGTTTTTTTCAAAAAAAAGTTATTAATATTAATGAAATGAGGCATTTCAATTGACTCATTTATCACTTGTCTCACAATTCAAGTAGGGAAGAGAATTCACACATTACAGAGTGTAATGAGGGCCACTTTATCTGATACCAAAGCTGTGAGAAGTCGAGGCTATTTTTTATGACATTAGGAAATTTTTATTCTTTGATCTTGATCACAGAGCAAGACTAAGACTTTGAAGGGTGAAGATCAAGACACAATTATGACTTTGATGGTTGGAGACTGAGATGACTCCATGAAGGATAAAAAAACCCTCAAATTTGATCATCTTATAATGAAAATTAATATATGATTTTACTAAAGACTTTCTATGACGTCATGGTAGGAATAATTGCTCATTTCAAAAACACTTGACGTCAACCTCCTGACGTTCCTTGTAAAAATATGTAACGGCTAAATTTGTGAATGACAATGACGTTTTTAGTCTTTTAAACCCTTTACCTTTTTAAAATAATTTAAAGCAACTTTTATCTGTTCCCTTAGCAAAACAAGTAGATAATGTAATTAATGAAATAAAATATTGTCATTAGCTTTTAATTGGCTTAAATAAAGATATAAATATTTTATCAATTATTGACAAAAATCAATTCGAATTATGTTAAAGAAAAAAATTGAGATAGGATAAATTATTTTACTACAACAATAACTATGCAGGAAATAACTGAGTTCTTGGATTCGGGCAAACGTAGAGAATCCTAAGTTCCTGCAGAAAAAATTAAAACACAATTTCCAATCAAAATAAACATCAATTTTTTCAATTTTGCCTCCTTAATTTTACTGTTCATTACATCTCCACTTCACTCCCTCCCCCCAATTTTTAATTCTGGATTCAAGATATTGAAAAAATGGAGTCATTTGACTTTGTTTAAAGTAAAATTTACCATATGATAACTTGCCTCTAGGAAAATTTGCTGCAAAGATATCAAATTATATAACGAAAACTGTATTTTAAAAACCATGTTATTGTGTATTTCTAAATTTCTTTGCTGTGCTTTGATTTTACTATTTTGATATGCCAATATTTGTAATCTGATGTAATTATTTTTGTATATTGATATCAGTGAGAAACAAATTTGTACACCCCTGTGGTTTGGTGATACTTTTGAAAAAATATCATATCTGACATTAGACACAAATTTTTACTATTGTTATTTGCATTGATTTCCTCAGATTCCAAATTATTGACATATGAAAATAATTACATCAAGGAACAATAATAAAAATTTTAAATACCCAATAAAAGTTTCTTAAAGTACATGTATTTGTTTTAAAATCTTTGTAGATAAATTTTCTGACGCATCAAACAAACCACTGTTGTATTTTGTAAAAAAAAGTTTGAGTTATAATTTTTATTTTAGGGTTAGATATTTAAAAAATATTAAATTTCGAAAAGAGCAATTAATATACATATTCCATTTTACTCCATTCCTTAATGGGTTTATCTATATAATGAATTGATAAAATGATTTTTCTCTTATTTCTTTGAGTCAAAACAGTTCCTCTTTACAGAGATGGAATATGAAAATATATATAAATACATTTATATATATAAGTACTTAAATAGTATTTCAAGGACTTTTTTATTCAATTTTTAAGAATATACATAGGACATGTGTATAAAATATATGTATGTATATTCATACATTTGGACAGAGGAGTCGTTGAGAATAATTTATAAATTATAGAGAATATTAAAGAGACTTTTGTGTCAGTAAAGTGTCAATTGGCAGAAAAGGGGAAGGGGAAAAAAAACCGAATAATCTTACAAATGTATCAAATCCATGCTTTTTTATTTGAAAATATTCCAAAAACCATCAAAAACCTTCTTCAAAGAATAAAATACTTTTAAAAAAATGTGTCAATCTCTTTTGATAGAGTTACATAGTTCAGTTCATCAGACTAGGTAAATACATATTAGGGGAGACTAGATACAGTTGAAACCTTTTTGGCTAAATTACTTAGAAAAAAATAATTTTATCATACCAAATCTTTTCAACGTATAGTTATGTAAGTTATTAGTTGTTATGTTGTATTTTTTTCACAATTTATGTTGAAATTAAAACTCAAATGCCATAACCGTCAGTAAAGTTGGATGGAACATTGAAAGGTGATTTAAACAGCAATTTTTAGCCGAATATACTGTTACTTTATCTGATTATTTTAATTTATTAATATTTATGATCTGAGATAATTATTTTTATCTTAGTACAGAAATGATGATATCATGCTGGCATCTGTTTTCTAATCCAGAAGATAGAAATCTGTAGTTTATCATTATTTTTTCAGATAGGCTTATGTAACAACCAGGGTGTAAAAATTTCATTACTATCGTTATACCAATATAAAATCATTCCGTCAGATCCATAAATATTGATATATCAAAATAGTTAAATCAAGGGTCTTGATCAATAAATGCTCAATAATAGGATTCTCTAAACACATTTATATACACAGTCCAACCTGTATTAAGCGACTACTCAAGGGAAACTGTAAAAATGACCGTTTAAAACAAGTTTGCTTTGATGTGGGAAAGAGGGCATTAAAAGAATGCATGAACTGCAAAGTACACTGTATCAAATAATATATATGTAAGAATTTATAACTTTTTATATAAAATATACACAAAATTTGAATAAAATTAACTTTAATTATAATTGTATATCATTTATGTATATAACAAAATGAAAAATAACTTTAATAACATCACTAAAAAAATCTAAAACTTCTGTTTGTTCAAACTGATTTTCCATGTAAATATGTGTCATCTGTGATTCTAATTAAATGACAGTTTTTAGCATACTAATTTTTCTTTCATCGAATACAAACTGGTTAAATTTTGATAATGCATCACTAGCTTTGTTAAAATGTGGGGGAAAGTAGATCCATTTGTGTGATGTACATTCATACACATTTTATTTATTGCACATGGACTCATGTATCTACAGGATCTGAGTTACACACGATCGGACTTTAATAGAAGTATGAATAGTAAGTACTCATCAGAACGTCTCCGAATAACCAGGATTTAGAAATTATTAACTGGAATTATTAATTCTTCAATTTCAAGAGCACAGTTTCTGAAGTTTTGTATTTAACGATCAGTAAACACTAAAAAAAGTGTGCGTTGGGGAATGTGTTACTAGGAATGTAAATAATATGCAAATCGGGCTTGTAAGAATCAAAGAAAGAGAAAATCAACCTGGTAACTGACAATTTGATGAATGTTGAGAGGGAAGCAGCTTGAGCTGTCATGACGTTTTACTGAGCTCCAATCTGCTATTCTCCTTTATATATACATTATTTTGGGTGACCGCTGACCGGGGATTGCAGGAACACACTTTAAACTGGATATGAATACTTAGAGCAGAGCCAGGCTTAAAACAGGCGACCGTTAGAGCAGGTTTGGATGTATATATTTCTAAATATCTACAGGAAACTTTTCTTACTGCGAGTTTTCCATGCAGTGAAATTTCCCAAAGATCAAAGTTATTCAAGAACCAGTTAAAACAGATCGGAAATATCGAGAAATTAATGCAAATATGAAGTTGCAAAATCATCTCTGAATAATTAGGATCAATTATTTGTAAATATTAAATTTACAATTTAAATTTAATTTCGAATATTATAAATAATTTTCTTTGGGAGAAACATTCACATTTGTTTTTTCCTAACCAATTGGTTTTACACCCAAGCTTGCTTTCAGGTACATTAAATAGAACTGCCGATTTTTTTTTTTTTTTTTTGCATTTAGTTTCAAAATTATTACATACATATTAATTCACTTGTTGGAAGAGTTCTTTTTGCAAGAACCAGGATAAAATCCCGTATATGTTTTCCTTAACAAGATAGTTTTCATGAATACTAATGAATTGCTATTAAAAAAATACTTTCATTGTAATTAATATGAAGCTTATAGAAAGTTTGACTCTGACATTACAAAATCCATTACATTACAAAATACATTTCCACAATATCTTATAGAAAAAGTTATGAACATATTAGATAATTCTATACGCGAATGAGAATCAAATCAAACATCTTTAGTACTTATTTTAAGGCGTTAATTTGAAGACTCTACCTAGTCTGTGAACGTGAAAAAAATAAATCCCAAAATGTTTCAATACTGCCTGCCTTGAATTAACTGTTTTCCCTAGTATATAAACTACATATATGAAATAGTTTTTTGTTAATTATAATTGAAAGAAAAGTTTATGAATGAGTTTCGTTTTCTAATGGCTCAGACTTGATATTAATTCGCCTTGAAATGGATCTCCTCCCATTCTCCATTTATGCAAAGGATAATGATTACTTTTCTAGATTAAACTAAATGTTTTAATGAGTAAAATAACCCTGACTTCAATATATAATTAAAAAAACTTAAGGGACACATAACTTCATATATATATATAAACTTATAGTAGGGAACAGGGAAATTCTGCTCAAGGCCGTGTTCTTTAGACATTGATTCTTGTACTCATATATGAATTCATGCTAAATGTGAAAGTGATAGATTCAGGATAAACCCATAGCATTTTTTAAATGAACCATTAAAATTCAACTACATATTTAAACAAATCAACTATTAGATAATTTGATTATTTTTTGGTACATATAGATCTTTACTCAGTCATGAGAAAAAAACGTGTGACAAATTTTAGTTAGTTAAAATTTTTCATTTATAAAATATGAGCCCTTTATTGAAGTTATATCATCTTATTTCACAATAACATTTACTATTAAGTCAATGAATATGAGGCAATAGACCTGTTATAATAAAACTTTTTTTTTGCATACTGTTATGTTTTTACACTTTTTGCTATGATTTTGTACATAACTTTTCTCCTCGTTTAATGTTTTTGGAAGCCCCATGTCTCATGGGCCTTAAAGATTTGGGGAAAAAATACGAATTTTGAAATTATTACATAGTAAAATTATAACTGCTGATATTTTATCCGATCTATAAGCTACCATAGACAATGTTTTGATAATTTCACTTAAACGTTTAGAACAAAACAAAGAATAGTACCAAAGTCACTTTTTCAAAACTTTCTGCCCATGAGGCATGATTCTCGAAAGTTTTAAATCAAAACAATAGTTGGTATTCATACTCTTGATATTCAAAAGCATAAGTTTCATTTTTTAAGAGAAAAAATTAAAAAGCTATGATCTAGTCTGAAATTTAGCCCATATGTTGATTACAACCATACAAGTAATGTCACAAATTGTTTAGTTTGATACCCATAAATTCATGCCTTTTAAAAGCCCCCAAATGCATAGCCTATAGTACAACTTTATTTAGCTTCTTGTTATGTAAATTTGTTATTTTTTTTCATAATGGAATAAATTATAACTAATCCATTCTTGTAGACATTGTGATAAATTTATCAATTAATTACACAACTGAACAATTGGATATAATTTTAATTTCAATTAAAATAAAATAAATTTATTATGTTGTAGTTATACTCAATATATGAACGTACATATGTAATACAATTTCTGTTCTTATAAGACAGATATTGTGACCTGCAAGAAACATGCGGGAAAAAAAAACTTTTATAATAGTATATGAAAAAAAAAACTAAACTAAATTATAAATTCTTTCTGTCTCCTTATATATATATATATATATACAAACAAAACTTGGATTTTGCATAATAATAAGTGGTAGTAAGCCATACAATATTAATAACAGAATTAGAGAGTAGAAAAGATATATATATATATATATATATATACTCACTCGTATTGTTCGAATTAATTAAGAGATAAGCTTTTTTTCCTCTGTTTCACTCTTCCCACGAGGAGTGTTTTCAGTGTGTGTGTGTCGCAGTATCAAATGTACATAGAATATACACAACAGAGAGAGGAAGAACAAAAAAATTAAAAAGAAGACTGTTCTTTCAACTCTTTATCTGAAGATAGAAATATACAAAATATGTGGTAATTCAATGTAAAAACAGGCCAAATAAGATGAAAAAGAATTTTGGACTATTTTTACATGATACGAATAAATATTGGCCATAAAGTAGATTTATGTACAGATTGGGACTTTGAACATGTCTGGCTGCCCCTAACACGATGTTCTACTGTCATGTACGTATTTGCTCGCTAGGCAAAGTGTGTAAAATACTTTTTCCTTGTTCTTGAAATACCAAAAAAAAAAAAATCCCAAGTATAAACAAAAGTTTGATTTTTTTTTCATAATTAGTATTATACTACTTATTATTTCTAAATTGGAATTACATGAAAAATATCATTGTGCTGGACACATAATTTCTTCGTCAGACACACAATAATTTACTCTGAAGAGAATAGTTAATAAGTTTTAGATGGACAAGACTGTTTATAGGCACATATCTATTTGCAAAATAATATTAAACAAGTTTTGAATGTATATGATTACAAAGGGTCAAAATTATTTGATGAGGCTTCTCATGTGGCATTTCATGCCTAGAAAGTCACAATTTTATAACTCAAAGACACTATATTTCCATGTTTATAGAGGAATATTGAGCATTGTCACATTTCATTTCTATACCACTCAATATTAAGAGTTGCTCTATGGACAGGCCAGGACAAAATGCATACACGCTTGTCTGTGACACGATGTCTTGTTCTCAAATACCCTTTGCTATCAATATCTATGCCTACCGGGCACACACTATAAAAAAATAAAAATTTAAACTGTGTGCCCTTCAGACTCAACCATTTTTTTAATATTTTTTTCCTCTATCTCTCATTCATTCATCGTTTTGCATCAACAGCCGTTAAATTTGACACTACCAATGTAATTTAACTTTAAAATTATGTAAATAAGGTTATTAAAGTTGAATATTAAATTATAATTTAAAAAATCTAAATATAGTTTATGTAGAAGATCGTTTTTGCACCTTGATGGATAATCATGAAAAAGAATATCAGCCTTCATATGTATTGTTGAAACATTACATAAAAATGTATATAGAGAGAGATATGTATGTGGAATTAGACATGATGCAAAGAATTAATTAACTTAATTACTCCAAAAGAAAAAAATACGATCAAAATATGAAATAATTATATAATTCTTTCATATTATATTTATATATATAAATATTTTAATAAAAGGTCTACTTACATATATAAAGGACCCACATTCTCTTTATTTTTACAACGGCTAATTTCTTAATCAAGAAAATATTTTGCAGAAAAAGGGAAAATTTGCTCTACTCAATAGATAAGCATAAAAGGAGTGAAAATGTACAGATTTTTTTGATTATGCGTATGTATTTTTGGATAGACTTTGAGTTGAATGTATGGACATAAACGTATATATATATATATATAAACACATTTGTTGAATCATGTAAAGGAGATTTTTTGTACTATAGTTAGCCTCATAACAGAACTTAATCTAAAAATGAATGGTTATAATCTGGACATAGAAAGAGAGACAAAAAATGCCACAAATTTAGTGGATGGTTGTCTTTTTCTCTAAGTCAATGGGAATTAACCTAATTATACCTAATTCACTCAATAGTGGTAAGAAATTTAGGATTTTTTTGGAAATGAGAGTACTTGCATATTTTGAACAATCAGTAAAAAATATTTTAGGTAATATTACTACTATTTATTTATTTTTACAAAATCGACATTTTTGTTCTGTTGGTGACAAATTACTACTTGTTTTTCAATGTAACCGAATGACTGTTCTTACTGAAGGTTTTTTTAAAGAAAAAACAAACAAACAAACATAATTGTCTCCGTTTTTGATCAACTATTAAAATTATAAGCACAATATTTTTTCTTTTTCGAGAAAAATATGTGGTTCTTGTACTTTTTTGATTACGTTTGTCTGGAAGATTTATATGTTTTTTCCTATTTAATGATTCATTGAGTATATATTTCTAAATAACTCAAGGGAATGAATGAACAAATTCACTCTTATTTGTAGTTAAAATTGTAAAATTGCTGTTTACATATGTGGCAAGTCAACAAGAAAGCAACTTTCTTTTCAAATATTGAAAAGGAGAAAAACCACTTTTAAGTTTTTTTACTTTATAAATATAACGGTCAAATATTTCGGAGTCATTTTAAGACCTATCACGCACGGTTTTTGCTAAAATATTACTTTTAATCATGAAAGCTAGGATTGTTGTCTATTCAATAGAGTAATTGAATAAACGTTATGATTGCACATGGAGCCGATTGGTCCCTGAAAGAACGTTCATCTTTTTCAAAGCCCCAGGGATTTATTTAGTTGTAGTTGACTAAAACCAGTTAGTTCATTTAAGAACTATTAAGAATCAACTACATCCGCTATCATGCTCACCATGAATCATAGTAATAGTAACTACATAGTCAGAAATACCAGATGTTTTTTATTATTGATTGTGGACGGTGATTTTTTCCTATGAATAAGTTCCAATTATTGGAGTCATTACTTATTTAATCGAAATATATTATTAATACAAACGAAAGAGAATGTCTTCAAGAATATGAGTGCAGTTCTAACTCATTTTAGAAATATTTCAGATAAAATTGGTTTCTTGTTGAATTGACACATATAAAACCGTATTTTTTGTAAAATCAATTCAATACTTCTGAGTTAATCTCCATTTTCTCAGAAGTTACAGTCAAGAGCATTACTACAAATAGTAAAACAAGCAAAAGTGTCTTTAAAAATATGTATTTATTATCATATTTTACCTTGCAACCTTGTCTCTCAAAAGAAATGGGGAAAAAAAAGAAGAAGCCTAAAAGCAGATTAAAGCTTACCAATGTTTTACAAATAAGAAATTATTCTTCATTTAATGGTAGAAAAGTGCTCAAAGTTTTAATTAAAACTAATTCAAGTTCTACGAATCAAAATACTGATAAGGAAAAAATTTGTAAAAATCGACAGCTCTAAAAAAAACACAGAATAAATCTTAAATCCCATTTCATAGATGACTTAGAATTCCAAATGGTCCTGAGGGATTCAAAGTAAAGGAACAGAGATGTGGTCGTAGCAATTATTTATAGACATAAATAAAAAAATTGACAACGATCTGATTTTTAATCAAAATGTATCTTAAATTACTATAGATTACAATGCCTATACGACCATCGTCTTCAAAGATATTTGAGCATCTCTCTCATTTCCATAGCTGCAGTATAGATAATTATTTCGATCGTTTAGGGGGTTTATAGGCTGTTAAGCAACAATGTAATGTTTTTGTAGCTTAGAAATGATCTCCTACTTCGTCGGTTGAGCTCTCTCTTTCCCCTTTGTATATTTTAATAGCATTAATGAGCGGAAAAAGTTGTCAAATTTCTCAAACTGATGAATAGAAAATTCCAAATATGGATGTCAATTATATTCCTTTACGTTATAACATAATATGTACAAATATGAAAAAATATTTTTTTAATATACTCATATTATTCAATTTTTTTTTTTTTTTTGCATGAGGAGGAGATGGAGAAACTTACTTTTCTATATTTTAATAATTTTTTTCTTCTTCTGTATATTTGAAGTAGACAGGTTATATAACAAATTTTATAGATATATATATGAAGAGAGTTTAAATGATTAATTTTGCTTTCATTTTATAATTTTGTAGATAATTTTTGTTTTTATGAAATTCCGTCTTTGTTTTTGCATGGTTGTATGTAGTAAAAAGTAAAAAAAAAGTCGCAACATGTCTCAAATGACGATAAAATGATAATTCAGAACTTTTGTGCCTTATACTTTTTTGTACTTTTATTTAGGGTTTTTGTTTTTTTTTTATGAATGGACAATGAAGGAGAAATTGAAAACATATGCTTTTTGTTCAAGATTTTAAAATATATTTTTTTTTCAACTACATAAGTTTTTATAGAATAACTTTGTAACTATTTTTTACTAATTAAAACTTTTTTCAAAGGGTTTATTTTACAAGGGAGAAAAGCAGGTTTAGGTGAATATTTGTAAAAAAAAAAATATCTTTTTTATGTAGGTATGTATATAAAATTATTTCATAAAATTCGAGAATGCCTTAGAGTAAGGCTTTCATTAGAAAGCTTCAAATATATATTTTATGAATGTAGTGAGATTTAATTTAATTTCATTATGTTCAAAGTGTTTTTGACCTGTGCTTTGTAATAGAACATTTACTCATTAAATCCTTCCATATTATGTAAGCTAACATATTTTTGAATTTAATGTAAAATTTGACTAAAAATAAGTTTAGCTTTCTGTTAATATCTTAATATTTCCCATCGTCATTGGTTCAAACCTATCAAAAGAGTTTTATCAAAAATATTAAAATGAAAGGTAACATGATTTCATACAATATAAAACCCATTAAAGATTCATTGTAAGCGTATCAAATACTCCAAAAGTTAGAGATGGCACATCAAAGATATGTGCAAAAAAATATTTATGATTTAACCAATCTACTCTCAATATTTGTATATTTCTTTGAATAGATTATATGATAAATTCACCTTTTTCTCCTGTAGAGTAGTATTAAACCCATAGATAGAAATTCTCAATGCATTTTTCATCTTTTTGTTGAAAAAGAAACAGAAAAAGGACCCAAAGTTAAGTTAATCGATAACGTTTTATAACATATGACTAAACAGTTGCACTGTTCTTCATTTTATAGTAGTGATAGTTACAGCATAGCATGAATTAATTCAACCTTTTGCCAATCAACGTTTAAAGCAATATTCATCAGTAGGAATAAATAGACAGGATATTTTAGAAAATGGATCTTAATTGGTGGGTCATGACTCACTTATTGTGTAGCAAATGATGACAGGATTTAAAAAATGTTTTTCCCTCTCTTTTTCACTTAAAAAAAATGGCAAATGAAGAGACTGCTAATATAAAAGTCATAAGTAGGGTATTATACCTGAAGAAAAGAGGTGACAAAAGGTTCTAGCCCACTGTTTTAAGATTTTTCTTACAATATTAACATGTCAGATATAGCAAAAACCTTCAAAGGTATAACTATAACTGCATCATCCTCTAAAGAGTGTTAAGTGATGTATTCAAAGCCTTAAAAAAGTAGTAAAAATAACAAAAGCATAATGCTTATTGTGATTCAAATATAAATTTGTGAATAACAAATATAGAAGTTGCATATTTTTATTTATATATATATATATAATAAATAAATGCATATTTATACAATGAAAAAAAGAAAACAAGTCTTGAACTGATAAAAAAATATTCTTCTTCACTGTATGTAAAATAAAAAAGAAAGAAAGTTTAAGAAGCTGTAAAAAAAAATTTAAAACTATATAAAAAAGCCAACCAATTATTATTATAATAAAATGTATTATTTGAAAAGCTAAGTCATACAATACACATATTATAAATATAGTTTGTACGTATAAGGGATATACAATTTGCAATTACATATATCTATGTATATATACATATATGAAAATTCGTATTATGCAAATAAACAAGAAGAGGGAAAATATGCTTAGATATACTTTGCATTATATGTACTTTGAATCATTATTCTTTTTAATATGACGTAAATGTTTTTTTAATGTATAAATAAGAGTATATATATATATATATATATATATATATATATATATATATATATATATGTTATACAGGAAAGAAGAATAAGGTCGAAGGTTCTTAAAAAAACCAACTAAAAATAGAGGCAAAATATCAAGTACATACTCTACACTTATATATACCAAGATAGGTATATATGTATACCTAAATAATATAAATAACGAGAATTTGTTATGGTTCATAAAGCAGCAGTGGTTGTAACAGCAACAACAACAACAACATGGTTCTAGGTATGTATCGTCAATGGTCATATATGCTCATACAATGAACGCACATACATATATGTAAGTTTATATGTATATATGAATAGTTTTTTTCAATGATATATTTATTCTATATATATATATACAAAGAAAAGGATGTGTTTTGTTTTGTTTTTTTGCTTTCAATACAACTTTGACAAACAATTCAAAAAGTTGTGTTTTTTTTTTTTTTCAATTCTTATTTGTATAATTGAATTTATAGACGGACATAGATAAATTATATTTAATCAATCAGTGTGCTCTTGCAGTCGATATTATCTCATAGCACATTTGTAGATTTTCTCTTTGTAATATGCTCTCACAGTATGTGGTTTACCAACAAAATAAAATACAAATTTGCTTACTGCCTCTCAAGAAAATTAAATGCCATTAATTATGTGTATATTTGGAAACTGAGTGTTCGTTTTTAATGTGAATATTGTTTGTGCTTTGTAGGCAGTGGCTTTTGTTCAGTGCCTCTCGAACTTATTTGAATGTTATTGTCTTTCCCAAAAAATCTTTTGGGGATTAAGAAAATGATAGTTTATTCACTCTAACGATAAGGCCAACCACTCCTTGTTCAGAGAAAGGAGAGGGTGCTAGAACAATTTAACTTCTGGTGACTAGACACTGGAGCATAGGAAGGCAACCTTTTAAGGCAGTTGGTCAGATGAAATCATTATGATAAGTTTTCAAGACAACGATCACGTGAAACTTTATATAAAATGCACACATCACTATTTTCTAGAACCAGAAAATATAAACCACTTTGTCCAAATCAAGTATTAACAATAAACAGTATAAATTATATTTAATGTCTCATTACACTACAACTCAATTATTTTCATATAAAATGGGGTAGGGGTGTCGTTCAAAGCAGCTTCAAATGGAGCAGAAACCAGGTTGACTTCTAAGAAACCTGGGGTAAATTCCTGCATCAGCTATTATAAAATTACTGCAGAAGTATCAAACTAGCAGGAAACATACAACTAATAACCCAACCTTGCTGTCTTGTGTGATAGACAGAAGTGCGCCAATATTGCAACTGTCGTAGAGTGAGGTTAAGCTGTTGGACCAAATTCTAGAGTGATGGTTCAGACAGTATATGCAACCTGGATTTTTAAGACCAAATTGCAATGTAATTTCAGATTTTGGATCGTAGCCCAGTGTCTAAACCTTGCAATTTTATAATAACAAAAGCGGGACATTTCTGTGTTTTTACATCGTTCGCAAATAATTCAAAATGCCTAATAAGTGTTCCTTTGTATCAAAAGCTACGTATGTCACTAATAACACAAGGTATTGCTCTGTTTCTATGCGATCATAAAGACTTAAATGCGTTTAGATATAATCAGAGTATACAATTCCCTAATTTATTTCTCTTTGTACGTTTCTAAAAACATTCTATGGACATCATGTCTATTATAGAGCAATCAGGGATTTTGATTTCTAGCCATGTCCTAATAATAATAATAATAACAATCACAACAACTGTAATAATGTCATTCGCCTTGTTCTTTCAATGTCTTACAACAAAAAAATAATAATAACAGCAAAAAAAAATAAAGAAGAATTATGAGGATGAGAAAACAACAAGAACATCTCTGTATCATCAAAATAAACAGCACGGAAAAAAAAGTCTCATTTTCTTTGATAAACTTATCCCATAGAGATTCAAAGCTAAAGAAAAAAAAAGTATATATATATATATACACTATATGTAATATTTTTATTATTGTTTTCCTTTCTTTGAAGATTAGCACATGTTAATAACATAAAAAGAACAAGCATCGAGAAAATCTTTCCAACAGCTACAGTATATGATATATAAATATGTATACAGACAAATCAGTTATATTTACATTTATGGAGGAGAGTAGAAATACAAAGGTCAGGTCAGTTGAGCACACTTTAGTATTTATATACTATGTACAAATGGGGAAAAAATATGAAGAATGAATTTTTTTTAATTAATCATTAAAATTCATTTCATACTCCTTAAAAGTAGTTCCCAATGCAATGCACTTGTGCCTATGGTTTTTTCAATTTTTAAAACAGTTACAAAACTTTTATTAAGTCAATAACTACAAAACAATAACTGCTGAGTTTAGATGTGCTTTTAAAATTTAAAATCGGTTTTTGAGTAATAGGTTATGTATCTCGAGAAATAAGCGACAAATTCTCAAAGTTTCAAAATAAACGACAGTATGAAATATTCATTGTACCTTTTTTGATTGGCATAACATTTCTTTAAATTGCACTTTAATCATCATCTTTCAGCCATTTAAAAAAAAAACCAGAAAAATTCAACTTTTGGTGTTCACAAATGTACGTGTATCTTAAACACTAGTGAATATTTTGATATAATATTTGGCACAAACGTCAATAATAGTAGAGTCAACTTAAAAGTAAAAGCATTTATCCTCATTGAAACCCCCAAAAAATTAACTTCAAATAACAAGGTATTTCTTGCTCATAGTAGTATGTATAAGGCCTAATTTATTGCATTTTTTTTACAATGCAAATAAAGGTATCAATGTAAACATACTCTCAAACCAAACTATAATAGTGTTTTTATTTTGGCAAAATACATAAAGATTAAATTGAAGTTTAAAGGTTATATTTGGAATTTATTTTGGTTCTAAATATGTATTTAAAATAGGTCGTAATTACAACTGCTTTTATCTTCCTAATAATCTTTTATATTTGTAAGAAACATTTTGTAAGCCAGCTAAGTTGTACCTAGTTAGCAATCACAGAAAATGTCAATGTTCTCAAAGATTATGAATGTGTTCTTTATCAAGACCTCATCATTGCTACTTACGTCCCATTAAAATAAAATAAAAACATTATTTAAAGTATGTAAGAGATTATGTCAGACTGACTTAACGAAGATCAGACATGACACCATTTCAGTATCTAAAAACGAACTCATTTTTTTTCTTCCTAGAAATACGCTTTTAAGTATACAAACATTGAATATTTGATGACTCAATTAGAGTTGTAAAGTTTTAAATGATTTTCCCCTCATTTTCTTTGAGTCATAGGCTCTGAGGCACTAGTTTTATGTGAAAAAAAGAAATATCATAGTCTGTACATTCTTTAAACTATCATAATTTATAACATACCTAAATACGATGCCTTCTAGAAATAAAAGGCAAATATATTCGTATTTCCTATATTGAAATTCAAAATCAAGTAAAAAGTTTAATTTAAACAGAAATTTTTTTATTGTCTATATAAACTTAATCAGACAAGAATTTCTTCAACTAAAATGACCGTACAATTCAGTAGTTAGTATATCTACCTTCTAGGTTCATATTAGCATGAGTACATTTAAATAAATAACTTTAATGTATATTTTTGTTGTTACGTTTCCTTTCTATTAATGGGTATAAAGTAGAAAGAACCAAAAAAATTAAGAAGCTATTTAAGATCATCACAAGTCTTAAGACAAAAAAATATGTTAAAAAGATTTTGTAAATACATTTACGAGGACCTCTTTTGGAATCAAAAATAAATCATAAAATATGTAACTTCATTTCATATTTGTAATATTAAACATCAAAGAATTATCAATACAATCTCATATTTTATTTGGAAAATTAATTAAAATCCCTGATGATGGGCCCACTCTTAAAAAAGAAAATATCAAACAATCATTGCAAAAATACTCACTACATTCAGGAAGACCTCCACTCCACATTCCATTTTCTTGACAAGTCCTTCTACGATCTCCAAATAGCACAAATTTATCATCACATAAATATTCAACCTCCTCAGATGGGTAAAAGAACTTTTCCACACTTTTTGCTGTTCCATTGCCAGGTCGTCCTGGAAAGCCACAATCTCTACCTGAAATAAATAGATAAATAAATTTAAAAGATAAATTACATTTTGTAGATTTCTCTTATTTTATTTTCTACTCTTTTTTTTTTTTCAAAATCCTGTTTTTTCCTCTTTAGGGGTAAAAGGAAATACATATAGGGAAAAAGTTTTTTTATTTTTTGTGACCATGTTCAAGTTAGCCCATGGGAATTGAAAAAAGAAAAAAATGTCAAGATATAAGGCCATATCTAACTCACTTTGTACAAGGAGAAAAAAATATTTAAATAAATAGTTTTTTAATGTACATTTCCAGTTTAGGAAACATTACATTTGTATATCTATGTATCTATGCTAAAAAAAATCTGGATATACATACAATGTATAAATGTATCAAGTCAACAAAAAATCAAGTTTATTTGAAATATTGAAAAAATGAATTAGAACTACACTCAAATACTTGAAAATATTCTCTTTCGTTTGTATTAATAGTATTTTTCGATTAATTAAATAATGACTCCAATAATTGAAACTTAATTATAGGAAAAAAATACAGGCTACAATCAAGAATAAAAAACATCTGGTATTTCTGAAAATGTAGTTACTATGATTCATGGTGAGCATGATAGCGGATGTAGTTGATTCTTATATGGTTCTTATATATTCTTAATAGTTCTTATATAGTCTAACTGGTTTTAGCCAATTGCAACTAAATAAATCTCTAGGGCAATGGAAAAGATGGACGTTCTTCCAGGAACCATATCGGCTCCATATACAGTCATAACATTTATCCGATTGCTCTATTGGATAGACAATAATCCTTGCTTTTATGATTAAAAGTAATATTATAGCAAAAACTGTGCGCAATAGATTTTAAAATGACTCCTAAATATTTGACCGTGGATTTTCTCCTTCTCAATATTTGAAAACAAACTTGATTTCTTGTTGACTTAACACAAATGTGAAGCTATAATATAAAGCTGACCTATGGCAAAGCACATAAAAAAATGAGGGGAAGGGGAAAAATATAATTTTGCAGCTATAAAATATGATCAATCATTACACATTTATGACAACAAAATTTTTGAAAACAAAGGTTCAATATTTAATTTATTATTAACAAGATAAAACAATTGAATTCATCTTTCACGTAGATAAGTTATACAAAATCCCTACTACACAAACCCCTAAAAGACTAAAAATTTGCGCTATTTTGACTTCAATAACTCGTTTTTACTTAGATCAATATTCATAGAGTAGAAATTACACTTTTTCTCGGCCAAAATATTCAATTTTTCCTTTTTAGTAATTTCACACGATATAAAGTTCCTTGGAATGTTTTGTTTTATGTAATATTTTTTTTTACACTTCACGCAACTTATTATTATTCTGTAGGTAGAAATTAGTTTTGCTCTTTATAGCTTCTAGATTAATGAATAAAATTCAATGAAATTTGGCTAGTTGATAGAAAAAAACTTGTAGTCGATGCATTACGTTCAGAAATGTAACAAATTTAACAACTTTTGGAACACAAATTCCGAAAGTCAAAAATGGATGTATTTTAACGAATGAAATTAAAAAAATAAATAAAGAGAGATTAAAGTCACTTTTGATATTCCTGTTTATTAATTCCAAAAAACTTCTACAAAGAAAATTCATCAAATTTGCAAATATGATATATTAATGAAGACATTTTTTGATTAGCATTTTCCTATAATAATCAAAGTGTATATTCACTAATATAAATTTCTGCATTTAAAACATTCCTACACTCCATTTCAATGATAAAAAATAGGATAAATGACTCATTTCCTAATAATAAATCTACTTTAAATTTAAATATGACTTCAGTAATTTAATTTTTATCATGAGTACATTTTAAAAAAAGTATATATTTTTTAGATGCTCTTCGAAAAAGAGCTATTGACTACGACTTGTGTATGATTAGGAATGTAAATCATATGCAATTCGGGCGTGTTATAAAAAAAGAAAGAGAAAATCAACCTGGCAACCCTGACAATTTAATGAATGTCGAGGGGGGAAACAGCTGGAGCTGTCATGACGTTTTGCTGAGCATCAAGCTGCTATTCTCCATTATATATACAACAATAAATAATGACATAGATGAGAGGCATAAAATTAACTGAAATTAATGTCAGGAAATTATATATTTTTAACTAATAATAATTATACGAGGACTTGAGCCCTTTTTGTTTACATTTTATTTGCTTTATTAAACTTAATGCATGTATTCCTTCATGCGACATCTTTACTATCAGGTAGATGTTCTCCCCTCAGTAGTAATAAAGGAAAAATGATAACAGCTTTGAAAAACAAAAAAGACTGTTGTTCGAAGTGCCAACTCCACTTTTTTATAACAAGCCCGAATTGCATATGATTTACATTCCTATGTATGATTTCCCAGTTAATATACTATATTTAGCATTTTTTGATCTGTGCTTGTGTATTCTTATATATTTTATTTTCCTTTGATAATGTAATATAATTTTTTTACCATTTCTCAAATAAACCTTCGAAGGAGAAACAAATTGGATAGAAGAATTATGTAATATCCTATTAGAAGTGGGAGCCATAGTTGGTTGGCAATTACAAGAGACACTTTGACTTAAAAACAAACTATTGCTCTTATTCAAATTTATCTAAATTTGATTTGCTCTCTATATTATTGACTTTATTATGAAAATCAAGGGTATTTTTATTTATTTTTTTGCAAAAAAACTGATATGAAATAATTTTTAACTACATGAAGTTCATTCTTTCACTCCTTGAAAAATCTCAATTAAAAAAAAAACATTATTTACAGAGCAGT
This sequence comes from Lepeophtheirus nordmannii, assembly GCA_963680855.1. Taxonomy (NCBI): domain Eukaryota; kingdom Metazoa; phylum Arthropoda; class Copepoda; order Siphonostomatoida; family Caligidae; genus Lepeophtheirus; species Lepeophtheirus nordmannii. The sequence goes on from OY804525.1 coordinate 9,871,270, forward strand.
TTTATATATGTACTACATTGCAAAAATGGAAATAATGGCATGAGTAATGCTGTTACTTTTTTAGGTCATGGAATAACTTCTTATTTGATTATCTTCCCTAGCAAAAAAACCTATAAAAGAGACAGATATTCTGATAATAATAAAAAATAATTTTAAAAATTCCTTCAGTTTCATCTCTGATAGTCACCTATGTCATACATTAATCTCCATTCTTGGGTTTGTGAATTATAAAACGGTGAATTTAGCGTATGTAAAATCTGAAAGGTTTGTAAAGGTTTAAACTTATGTTTTTAATTTTCTTTTTATAGAATAAAAAAAAATAAAGTAATTTTATTGTCTAAAGTAAGTTATTTTTACTTTTTGGGCAAGTAACGAGTAATTAATTAATTTGTACAGTATGTTATGTGACCAACACTGGAACTTAGAACTACTTTTTGCAAAATCGGGTACATTATAACGATTAATTTGAAAGAAAAAAAATAGTTGAAGGAATAAAAAATATCTTATTTCTTGTTTTGATACTAGTTTAGATAATGTCCACACATGATTTTATATAAGTTATGTGAAGTCTTTGAACTGCAGCATTGTAATTGAATATATATTTAGAAATATTTTATTTTTTTTGCAATACAAAAAAAACTACATTTTACTTCATTAAGTATAATTATGTTAATTATTAACTATGAAATCGAATTAAGGAAAAGAAGAAAGAAAGAAAGAAAAAAGAAAGCTAATCTATGGGATATTTAAAAAAAAAAAAGTATAACTTGATTATAATTATGGTAACTTCAATAAAATGCTTTTATTTGAAAAGCATATAAAAAAAAACATTTTGGCAATGTCTGTTGAACATGTTTTTTTCTTTTTCAAATCATCAAAAAAATTATTAAAAAGTTTAAATTATTAAAATTAATTTATAGAAGTTTTTATATCAAAAAAAAAAACACATCTCTTTGGAGTTAATTAGAAATATAAAATTACTGCTTTAAGAATAAGATGAAACCCGAAAATACTTACTTAAAAAACCTTGGAGATACAGACAGCTGTATATTTCTATACATTCATAAATACATATTTCCCTATAAGGTAGAATTTTAATAAAAAACCCCTCTTATTTATATCCTCCTTTCAAAAATTATGAAACTCTCAAATAATGACATTTTTACGAGCATTTTTGACGTTATAACGTACATATAATATCTATAAAGGTATATATATATATATATATATACAAATGTAGATTTAGTAGCATGAATATAAACAACACACATTGAACTGAATAATGCACAATCAGGTACCTTCTACAAAAACATCTTACACTTTTTTTAGTTATATATATTTTTTTTTTTTTGGCTGGAGGAAATATATTTCGAGGTTCTATGTCGTTTGTATGTATGTTATATATGTAAATACATTTATGTATAAGGTTATTTGCATAAAAGTCACATATAAAGGTATGTATTTCCTTATTATGTATTTTTTGTACTTCAAACATTATGAAAATTTGAGGGTTTTTTCTGAATGGGGGGGGGGGGGGTTGGATCCAGGGTTATAATGATTAGAGACAACGATTTTAGTTTTAAAAAACCTGACTAGCAAGACATATTTATCAGTAGGATTCTCCGTTTTTGTATGTGGACAAGACACAAATTTAGGTACAGATATAAAACAATGTAATGACACATATATTGCTAGCTTAGAGTGATTGAGTTGTCTATGAAACTTAATTTTTCCGTTCCCGATGTCCCTGGTGAAGTCCATATATATATACCTATGAAATGAGACTTTATTTTTAAATTTCTAATGTTTAATGGTGACAAATTTGATCTTTATCCCATCTCTCAGGCAATTTGTGGATGCCGCACCAAAAAAATAAAATGTCTGTCCTTGGCTTCAAACCAATCATTCAGCTATTTTTTTACTTCTGCCTGATAATTGAAGTGCTGCTATTTTAATGCGTGACCTATCGATGCAAACAAGAGATAATCTGATCAACTGTCAACTGTTTCATCGGTTTTAATAACTCGCACAAAATCATACCACGCTGATAACCAGAAAACACCTTGCGGTCGAAGCGATCAGACAACATTGTGCTCTGCTTAGAGCATTTCCAAAGTAAGCTTCTACATACATTTGATGTGTTTTAAAAGGCGTTTTTCTTCAAATGATAACAAAAATCAACGAAGTCTCCAAATCGTAGTTTGAAGGCACGAAGTTCGACAATTTCAAGAACGAACAAAACAGCGTTGTTGGTTGAAACTTCACTAACAAAAAAAAAAGACATTCGGGATGGCTTAAAATACTCCTAGTGACATCTGTTGCATTGTTCTTCCTATTGCAGAACTTACATTGCTTTAATTAAAGTAACAAAATAAATTTATGATGTTTACTTATATATAGAATAACTCAGCTCTCCTAACAAACAAAAAGTCAATTCCTGGATAAGTAAGTACATTTGTGTAAAAAATGATCATGTGATCTTCGTTTCGACATTATTAATTTTATAATTAAAAAGTAAGTAGAATTAGTATAACAGTAGCAATGATGGATCGTTATAAGAATACAAAGCCACTAACATAATTTTTAAAAAATATAAAACTCATTTTTTCTTCTTCTTCTTTGATATCCCAGACTTTGTTCTGAAAACACAATTCACAAGTATGAACTTACTATTTGTATCTTTGTATGTACTTTTTATACAAAGAAATGTAAACTTCAAATCACGAAAAATAACTTTGTCTTTGTTTTGTTTTGTTTTTGCGTCATTTCTTTAAATATGTAGATATATGTATGTAAATTCTAATTATCTACTTATAAACATATAATTTTGAGCATTTATATATAATTTTAATATTCATAATTGCAAGGGATACTAAAATGACCGAACTACGTATTTAATTTGCATGAACATAATCTAGTTTCTTCATGTCTCTTATGTACATACAATATACAGTTCTCTTTAATATATTTAAGTATAAACACAGAAGAAAAAAAACACACAAAATAGATCCTAGGAGTAAAATTCAACTATTTCATTTTTGAAACCCTTTAAAAAATATGTGTATACAATATATAAAAAACTTCAAACTGATGAATTATGTATAATTCAGATGCGCAGAGCAGCTGCTGGTCTTTGAAATTCTCTCCAGTTCTTCGTTGTTTACTATATAATTTATACAAAAAGTTTTGTTTCCATGCAAAACAATGAACACAACTTTCCAATTATGCTATTAGTTAAGAAATTGGATCATATATGATATACATATGTATAATGACAATCATGAATAGAAAAGTTGAGTTTGTATCTTATTATTATTTTAAGAACTATGTTTTTTTTTCTATTCAAAATGCATCAATGCCCAGTATAAAGTTTCTACATATCTAATTTGATTAAACTAGTAATTCATTGGAAAAAAAGAAGAAGAAGAAGATTTGTTTGATCTTAATATATATATATATGTATATGAGTGTATTACATTTAATCATAACTCGATCCAACAAATTTTGTTTGATCTTAAGCTTAGAATTAGAAAGCTTTTGAAGGACTCATCCGTTTGCTAATTCTATGAGCTTAAAAATAACTTTGAAAGCATTCATTAAGATACAAATTCTTCAAAGTATAATTATATACCTAGAGCATCAATAAATACTGCTTATGAATTCCTTTGTTATGATACATATTGATTTGTTATAATAATCCTCTTATTAGTGTCCTGAATATTAAATAGTTGCGCATTAAACATGTACACATCATGGGCCGAAATAATACACGGGCTGCTCCCCTGGGTATTCACGAGCCCTTGAATTAAAAATCCCAGGCTCGGGAGTTCGGACGAATTCATCAAGGAAGCTGGACTCACCTCTATAGGCCAACTTCAACTTTATAAGGAGGCAGGTCTCAAAAACTTCATCCTGATGCACAGGGCAAGAAGTACGGCGACTAAGGATCCGGGACACGTCGGTCTCGTTGGGCCCCACATTCCGTTCTTTGCATGCTTAAGTGGCCTGGAAAACAAAAAAATCAGAAGCACGACCAAGATCAGTAATAAAGAAATCGGTGGCCCTACTCTTCTTGTAGAGAAAAGGCTGAAGAGACTGGGGGGTGGAGCCCACCAAAAAAAGAAAGAACCCTCTTGTCATATTAAAAAATCCCTTTACCGACCTGGACGATAAATGGTTTCGTTATAGGCTCGCGACGTCGTTTATCTTCACAGGCAAGTCTCAGAACAACCCAGAGGATAGGCGATGCCGGCTCTGCAAGGGTGCGGAGGAAACTTCGTTTCACCTCTTCTATGACTGCACTCGGATCTCGCCACTCGTACGAGCTGCGGAGGAAAGGATTCAGGAAAACTTCAGGGAGATACTTAACCCGACGGACTGGCTTGTCACGACCGATCCTGACTATGTGAGTGCTTTTAAGATCGAGTGCGTCATGACTAAAGTCCAAAAGAGGATTTACGCTTCGACCATCTGTGGCGGGACGGTTCCAAGTGAAGTCGTGTGCCTCGTCGAGAGACAAATAGGGATACTGAATGGCTTTACTAACGATGGTAAACAATTGTAATTGTTTACCCACGCTTTGTATAATTAACGAGTAAGTCTTAGGAACACGAGTTGGGAGGAAGAAGGAAAAATAAAAAAAAGAGGAATGAGTCATCTTTCAAATAGCACGAAAAGGTCTACAGAATACTCGATCATAACTCTTTCAAATAATTATTTTTTATTGTATACTTACGTGAATCTATTTTTGTAGTAACACTATCAGGGGAAACAAGTCTCATATTTGGTCGTGTAATCGAGGATATGAAAATAATTTTCTTTTATGGAACTAACAAAATGTTAAGAATAATGTAAAATTAATAATTGTTAACTTGTTTAATTGATGATGCGTTCAAATTCATCTTGTTTTACAAACACTCCACTGTTTATATTCTTCTCATGGACACGATGATAATATCATATGATATAAAAACATATATCTATAATCTATATACATTATAATCAATATTATCTGTTACCTTTATAGTCTAATAAAATCATAAGTACCAAAAAAAAAAAAAAATATTTGTCATATTTCATAATATTATCATATTTGTTATAATATCAAAAGATTGAAATAATGCCACATACTTTAAGGGTGCTAATGAATTTTGAATTCATATTTCAACATCATAATAAATACAGTAGATTCACCTTCTTTTTTACAATTACCCTGAATCAGCTCAATAATTTATCCGTTATATGTGTATGTTTTATATGTTATAGCGTATCAAAATGCCATATTATGAGTTTGTATGTCTATATATATATGAACACTTCCTTTCAAAAGAGAAATATATTAATTTGAGCCCACTTTGGGTTACCACTCAAAAAAAAAAAAAATTAAATAGTTAAAAAATAATGATGGAATTGGATATCTGCATATTAATTTGTGGTATTTTTTTCCTTTCGGCGATAAGATTGATAGATGGTGAAAGATTATTTCTGTATTTTGACTGCCACCACAAATAGAAATGTACAATCGAAAGACACGCTGTGCTAATAGCATTGTTTACTTATGTTTATTGTTATTTGATAAAGTAGACAAATTATTAGCTAAAAATCTTAAGAAAATGGCTAAAACTAAGTTGTTGTATTTGTATAAAATGTGTATGTTTGTATCTTTAAAATGTACAAAAATATCACAAAACTTAGAGTAATATAGCTACGAAATAAATTATAGTATGATGGGTGAGATATTAACGTAATTGGTAGCATTGTATTAAATATTTTTGGTCGTTTTTCATTGCTATTATAGAGGAAGCGGAGAGAAATGTTATTTTTCTAAACTTTTTTTTTGAAAAATAGGATGTTTAATGACATTACACTCTAAGAATTTTAATTTGTTGATGTTTAACAAACTTTAATCCTACTAAAATTATTGTTACTAATAGTAGTTCATTTAAATTAAATTTTTATCTCTTGAAATAACACAATATTTCTTTCACAAAAAAACAATTTGTAAGAAAATGCCAAAACTTATTTATTCTAGACTACAAACTATAATTTAGTATTTATAAAATTACTATAAAAATCTTAATGGGCTATTGGGAATTAGCTCTAATGGTTAGTATTTTTTTGAATCAATGTGCACAACAAACTCGTATTATAGCAATTAACAAAATATAGTTGTCATAACTCAACTCACAAGATTGTGAGTCTAATTTAAGTCTTTTAATTAATAAACTATGAAGCTACTTGAAATTTTTTTAAATTAATTGAAATTAAATCAATATTGCTCTTGAATTAGACCCCTTAAAAAATCTACTTATAAATTGAGAAACTTAGAATTGGAGAGTTCAAATGAAATATATGGTACATTTAAACTTGACATTCAAATAAAATTTATAGAAAATCAGATTGATTTCATGTAAATTTTAAGGTTTTTTTCTAACTCAATGGTTGCTTCTCACCTATAAAAAAAAGGTAAAAGTATTCAAAAAATCAAATTAAGAGCGCTTGATAACATATTTGATACAACTAAAAAACTAATTATATAGCACATATATTTGTGAACAACGTGTTAATTTCGACTAGAATCACAGCCTAAATTTCTTAAAAAAGAACTTTTTTTTCGAACTATTCCCAGAGGTCAGAGCAAATTTCAGATAAGTTCAAAAAACTGAAATACATACCAAAGGCATTATTTGAGTGTTTTCCAAGATCTGATGTCATCATTATTTTTCAAATTTGTCTTTGAGTCAAAATTATTATTTTCTTTGATGTCCCAACTTTCTTTATTTCAAAATTTTCATACTTCAAAACTTTAATTGTCCTATGCAGTGGTGTAATCATATAGATATGGGTTGAGGACATAAGGGAGTAAGACACAGTTCTTTGAAATACCTCACCTTATTAGCAACTACTTTTGAAATTTTTTGAGTTAGAGTTATGAGATAAATACAAACAAAATCGAATCCCCTTATAACTTTAGGCAAAATGGAAAGACATTAGAGCTTATGTTGTCATTGTTGTAATTCAAACTCTATACAGACTATGGGTATAGTGTTGTAAATCATTCCCATTTGAGATTTCCAACATACATTAAAAGTAACTTCTAACATCGTAAAATACGTAAAAATTAAAAGGTTGTTCAAGGTACATTCATTTTTATTTAAAAAAAAACAAGCTCACATTACACAGATAGAGTAATTAATTATTTTTGAAGTTTCATTATTTATCCACTTCAGAGAACTTCCTTTCAAACTTTATAATTCGACGTTTTGTACTAGAATCCTTTCATTACATGAAAATATTAGAAACAATCTGAGTAAACTATACCTTTTCAAGCTCAATATGGGAATAAATAATACAAAAATCAATATTCAGGAAATTAAACATAATAATAAATTTTATAATTAATCAAAATAAAAAAATAAGGTGAGATGAGGAATTATCAAAGAGGATATAGCAATGGAGTGGTTGGGTGAATACTTAAGAAAAGCAAAGGATGTATATGGAGGGCCAGTAGTACTTATAATTGATAATGCTCCGGCACACTCCAGGATTGAAGATATTTTGAATAAAAAAAAGTTTTCAATTCAGTAAATTTTAAGACTACTTTACAGTCTTTTGCTCAATCCAATTGATCATATTTGGTCAATATTGAACGCCTTTGTGAAAAGAGAATTAGATAGAAAAACTGAGAATATTTTAAATGCTGAAAGAAAGGACTTTAGCATTTCGGAGCAAAGATCAAGAACAACTCTGAAACAATTAATTGAAGAAGGACTAAATGAAATTACCTCAATGATTTGTAATAATTGTATCGCTAACATCCAGAATCGTTTTGTAGATGTGATTAATTTTGTTGACATGATATTCTAATAAACTTATTATTATGTTAAATTTCATGAATATTGTTCTTTATTATTTATTCCCATATTGAACTTGCATATTCCCATATTGAGCTTGATTATTCCCATATTGAAATTGAAAAGGTATAGACTCAATACACTAATATTTCATTATATAAAAAAATTGATACATTCTAAAGGAGTGCGGACACAACCTAGAAATCTCAGAAATTTGATTAAAAAACTTTATATATTTTTACGCCCATATTGGTTATTTTTTTTTAACATAAAAAAAAAAAATAACAATAATACAGCTACCTATTTTTATTTTTCATCTTCAAACTCTTTTTCAGGTTTAGGCATAGCCTAAATATACCTACATTTGTTTGTTCATATAAATATAAAATAGAGAAATAAAACAGAAGTAACTTTTTGTTTTGTTTTTACATTCCCTGTCTTTTTTTTTTATTCTATCAAAAAAGGTGTTTTGTTATACAAGAAAATCTTTGATGAAGCATAAAGTAAATCTAAATGGATTTTTTGTTTTTCTTTTAATCTCATTGAGAGCATAAAAAAGTAATTTGAATCATATGCATGATATTTTAAATCAATATAACTATAATGTAATCCGTTTTTTGTATGATGCTCTAAATATGTACATACAAGTACATTGGGGTAGACTTTATTTTTTTAAATTTAATTCATGTTGTTAAGATTATAGGGTATCAAATTGTTTTTTTTTACTTAAAAACATCCTGTACACATTATGAGTTGTTTAAAAGAGCATATCGAGATAACTCAACGGTCCTAAATTTTTGATTTTTATAACATATTTTTTTCAAAAAATATGTTTTGATTTTAACATTATTTAATTGCCGTTTTTTTCGGATTATACGTCGTTCCGGATTATACGTCGTACTAACCAAAAAATGCATAATTAAGAAGGAAAAAACATACGAATGTTGCACTATAAGTTGCATTTTTGGCGATTTGCGGTTTAGCGTGAAAATAACATGTGAAATGATATAATAATGTGCTAATAATTTCACACATAAATTGCACCAGAGTATAGGCTGCACCCCCGGCCAGGTTATTAAAAAAACTGCGACTTATAATCCGAAAAATAGGGTACATACCATTGATTACAGATCCTTGTTATAAATAACAAATTTAGTTAACTTAATTTGTTTAGCACTCATGGTATTAGAAAATGCGTTTAAAACTTGAGAAAACGCCTTGTTCATTGCCAAGAGTTGCATAAGCTCTGTTTGACACTAACATCAGTTTGAAATTAAAGGGGCTTATACTAAGTACCAATCGAAATAAGAATTGCAAATATCAAGAGAGCGTTTATTGCTCTTAATGACCTACAAAAATCAAAGATTTTGTGGCTAAAAAGTTATAAAAATATTGGTTGAATATAACAACAGTTTTTAAATTTACTGCAAGGTTTTAAATCAGTATATAAAGTTTGATTATACAGACTTTTCTATCGAGTAAAGGTCATCCTTTACCTTTTGACAAGTAATGCTTATAAAAACTTATATTTTTTTATTTTATGTTTATTTAAATTTGTTATTTTTAATAGTAATCTCTAATGAATTGTAATTAGATAATTTTATAACATAAACAGATTTTTTTGAAAAAAAAAGTGAACAAAATCGAAACTAAAGGTCTACTACCTTTAAATGTTTTCTTAAACAATTTAAAATATGTATAAAATATTTTTAGACCAAAAAAACAATTTGAACCCTTTTGATCGTAACTTATCTCAATTTTCATAAATAAGATCTACCCTAATGTACATACATACACGTATGCAAAATATAATTTAATTAATTTTTTTTAAGAGCATGAAATATTATTTTTGAAACAAGAATAGAATTCTTTTTTATTAAAATAAAGTATCAAATTCAATAGAAATAAAATTTTTGAAATAACTTCTTCTAAAAAAAATTCTTTAGAAAGAGAAAAAAACATAGATACAATTTAAAATAAACCTTTTCATAGATAGGAAGGTATCAAGGCATAGAATGAACCCTTACGGAGTAATAAAATTTTATGCTTGTATCTATGGAACTTTTTATTTTAGCAAATATATAAAAAATGATGACTAAAATAGGGTACTATTTGTATCTTTTTTAAAAAAAACAGGCCTTTTTTGAATATACTTTTTTTTTACATTTCAATTTAATTATGTTTAACATAATATTTTTAGATCCTTGATCAAATATGCAGTACATCAAACAAAACAATATTGAATGAAAATCATGAAAAATGATCAATTTTTTTTATATCAGCTCAATATTTTGATGAATAATGGTCTTCTTATTTAATTTTCTAAAATGGATTAAGATGTTAAAGTGTAGAAACAAAAGTTTAAGCCTTCAAAGTACTAAGGGAAAATGCAATTTCCAGGGTTTTTAAAGAGTGTACTAATTGAGATGAAAAATAATAAACATTTAATTGACAAATCAAATATAATCCAGGCACAAACATGGGAAAAGTTAATTGATATAAAAAACCTAATACTTCGACTTGACTTGAGCAAAGCCTTCAATTGCCTGAACTTGATTTGGAAGTACAATAGATCAGTGTGAACTTTATAATTGCAAATTGTGTTTTGTAAATATCAAAAGTTTTAAATTTGTTCGGGAAATTGTGTTTACTATTATTTTGAAGGGGTTTTTACAAGGACAAAGGCAAAATTTAAATGCTTACAACAGAGTTTTTGTATTTTTTTTTTTAAATAAAGTTCCTTCTCCTGGTAGGCTTAGCAAATAAATGTACATTAAATACCTTGAGAGCAACCAAATGTGGAAATGTACTTAAATGCAACACAGAAATAAATGAATCTTTGGTGTTTTCTATTACAAAAATGAATTTATGAGTTGTTTTTTATTGTGTGCAAATGTTTCTTTCCCATTAATCTGAATAATAAAAATCTCGGTTTTCAATAGTACTGCACGTTTGATGGCTTGGGCTTAATCAGTTAATAGACGTTGAGGTTCAATTGATATTGGCAAAAACTGGTTTTTTTACGTCACTAGAATATTTACAATTATTGCTGGTTTTGTTTTGATTCGGCAGTGGGAACTTCAATTTTATGTACCTATTGAAATTGTATTGTTAGCTTGTCTCAAATGTTAAGTCTATAAATTCATCACATAAATTCTTTTTAGATTTTTTTTATTTCTAAAAAAGGGATATCAATCAGAAATAATACACTGAAACGAGAAAAAACAATGTTTTTTTTTTCTTTTTTCAAACATTATATTATAATAAAATTATATTTTAATATAATTTCCTGAAAAACAAGACTTTTATGACAGCCTTGAAAAGGATTTTAAATATATTTTGTATATTAAATATTGTATTTACAACAAAACTGCTACAATGACAAAAAGAAAGCAATTGTATTTTGCAATTTGCAAAATATTATTGAAATAAATAGATATTTAAACAATGTTGGTTGACAAATTTCAAATAATTTTGCTAAATGTTTAAATATTTATCTGATGTTCCTTTGATAAAATTCTCCATTAAGTTGATTATTTTTTTGAGTTGCAAATATTTTTATATGCAAAAAAAAAAAAAAACCCAACTACTGAATATTCTGTTAATATTTTTTTCTCAATATAAACCTTACATAAGACCAACGTTTGCATGTTTTATAAGCTAATACCTATTTATAACATATATAAGCAAATCAATCATTTAATTTTGAGGAAATCACATTAAAATTCAATATATCAAATATTTAATTATAAAACAGCAAATATAAGGCCCTATTATAAACTATTTAAGCAAATAAATCCTAATTTTTTGCTGGTGTTGTAGATCAGAAGTAAAATTAATCGATTTTGTTGGGCAGTATTCAAAATAAATGCTGCCCAAATGTTCTTCGAAATTCCAATATTTACAAATTAGTTTAGAATATTACCAATTGTAGGAAAATAGTCTTTAAGATTCTTTGATTTTTTTTGTAATTTCATAACATTTTTGTAAATTGAAAACAAGTTGATAAAAAAAAAACAATAATAAAATGGTTTCATTTCTTCTCTGAAATATTTACTAATTAAGTTATAACTTTTGTATGAGAAAAAAAAGTATATTTAAATATATATAATAATTGTATAACTTTAATTGATTACTTATTGTTCTCAAGCGGCCAATAGTCGGTCGATAAAATAACTAAATTCTACCTTTATTCTTCATTTATTAAATCATTTTAAAATTAATATTTGAAAGACTTTGTTTATGAGAGATTTTTGATATATTTTTACTGAAGAAAAAATGAGTGAAAAATTACATAAACCGTAATTCATACACCAAAATTAAATATTCTCAATATTAATAATGTTGTTTTGATTAGGTCATCATCATTAAATATTGGTTGAAAGTAAGGGGTTTTTTATGGGAATTTCTTGGGTTTTTACACCCAGGAGAAATTCTTCGAAAATATCGCATTTAATTATTTCATGCTGTAATTAAAAAAAGATTATGTAGCTCATAGAATGAAAAGTTGAATACATATTGATTATTTACTAGAAATAAAGTGCTTAGCAATATATACAAATGATACACTTTGTGTATCAACAAAGTATGAAAATGTTTTTTAAATTCCATTTATAAAGACCATTTTTTTCCTATTTTTGAGGTATTTTAATTGAAGCTTCTGGAGCAATTTGAAATGTCTCATATTTTTATATATCAAAAGATCTTCTATTACATAGATGCTCTTATAAAATTATACTTATTTGAACATCTTTATATTAATTTTTATAATTAACCATACTTTTAACCTACTATCTGTGATTCATTTGTGGTAGTATATTTCTATTAAAATAACACTTTTTGAATGGATCAGTCAATATAGATTAACATTGATGTTTTCGTCTAAATGTATATTATATACATAGGTCTTCACAATCTTTACGTTGTCTAAAGAACTATGTACAGTCAGAAGAGATATGCAGTTGTTTATATATTAAACTTTAATATCAAGAAGATATAGAAGAAAAAGGCTCTGATAAATACTTCAAAGGAACAGTTTTATTTGACTTTGAAAGATGTGATGTCTCATCATCAATTGTCAAAGACTTGAATTTGATGATTTTAAAAGCTAAAACTTCTTAAGTCAAAGTATTTTAAATGGTTGAACATCTTCCTAATTGAGGGCTTATTGTCTGGAGCAGCAGGGTATTATAGCCTTGGGTCTTAAAATATCTTACCTATGGAATGAATCATGAATCTGCAGTCAAGGAAATCCTTTTCGATTAATCATGCAAAAATTATCAGAAAGTACAAATTGACAGATTATGTGTAGTTTTATTTGGCTTTTGTTAAAGTACTTTTTGGTAAAGTGATATGTTAATTGATTGGGTAAATTTAAATTACCATTTGAAACTATCATAATTGCTTTAAGCTCTGATGCAAAGCTTAAAATTTAAACTATAACTTTTATTTACGTACCTATTAACGCATTAGCCTTGGTTTATAATTTAATAATTTGTCAATTTTAAGAAATCATCATTTATTTTTACAATATTTATTATGATTATTTTAATACTCAGAATTTCCAGGGATACCAATATTTAAAAATTGGTTTCCCAGAGTCCTTTTCAATGAAAAATTGCACGGGAAAGGAGAAGTTCTCAGGAGTTGGAACTTACTTTTAATGATTTTTTTTTTCTATAGTAAATTTGCTTCACAATTGCAGGAAAATAACACGCTTATAATTAAAAATAAGCTTTCTTTCACTACTTTAAATGTATTTTTACCATAATATATATATTTATGTATGTGTGTATAAACATAATCAATAATCAATGGGTAGAAAAATTGCAATCAATACACGGAATAAAATAATTTATTCAGAATGAGTTTATAAATTGTGTATATATATGTACATATAATCGTTTTCTTTCTCACTCTCTCTCTGTATTATTTTTTACTTTTTTTACCCATTAAAAAAACCAATAGCAATTATCTTTATTTACAAATTTATTCAATACGAGAATTATATTGCAAATAATTTTCGTGAAAAAATTGTGTTTGCGTGTGTGTCTGGGTAACATGATTCTTGAATCTTGAATTTCCCTTTTGTTCATTTTTCATACATATATGTCGTGCAATACAAAATCCATTCGAAAGATAAATATAAGCGATTGCAAAAATTATCCTTTATTTTGTCCTTATATATTCAATTTCTCTAATATTCAATTAAAATCCTCAAGAATGCATATGAACAATATATATATAGAATAACAATTTGTATGGCTTCGGATCAAAAAATACTCGAATATAAACTTTTTTCTCCTTATTTTTCGATACAAATCTTCGATCCCTCTGCCTGAATTTTGTTAAGTAGAGCTATTATCAATCCATAAATATACTTCTTCATCACCATATCCCCATTTGAATGAAGATACCATTTATTGCACTGATAAAGCTATTGGATGAAGAGAGAGTATAACAAGAAGAAAAAGTTTATATATATATATATATATGTTTATTATCTAGGGACACTAATAATAGGTTTCTCAATTTTTAAATAAAGAAAAGTTTATAAATAATTTATTATTAATGTATTTTTAGAAGATGACTTATATTCAATGCAAAATTTAACAAAATACTTGGGTTAAAAATGGCATTAATTTGGGAAAATTATATTTGTATACTTTTTGTTAAAGGAAAGATTAAATATCAACGAGTTAAAATTAAAGAAAAAGCTTAGAATAGATTATATTACAAATGTTTAAAGTAACTTTATACAGAAAAAGGATCTTAAATCATAATTTCTTAATCATCGAATCCCAAATTTAGTCAGTATGGCAATTTCTGAATGTTATATCACTATTAATTTAACTGCCAAATTCTTTAAAAAAATAACTCTAATATAAAAACCTATTGTGAGGCACACTGGCTATCAATGATTTAATCGATGATCGATCTGATTTGCATTGGAAATAAAGAAAACTATGCTTTTGAGTGAAATTTTTTGTTTCTCAAAAATGCAATTGGAAAAAAAAATTGTCTGATTCATTGGTCATCTGTTTCTTAACCCATAAATAATCATTATCAATATTGATTCCAAAAAAAATAGGTCAGTTGAATTTTTACATACAACATATACAACCTAACTTCTACTGTTTTACAACATTATCAAAAAAGTATTTTGAAATGATTTGTATAAAATTGACATCAAGTTTAAATTTAGCATAAAATATTTACTTGTTCGATATGAAGGAAGTCTAAAAAAGGATAAAAATAGCAAATTCAAGGAATATAAAAACTTTACAAACTTTCCCTTTTGATCCAGTGCAATTTGTGATTAAATAATTCGAAAACTTATAACTTGAAATAAAGTTTTGTCACAATGCTCTACAATAATGTAAAATTAAACTTATAATTGTAAATATAAAATTAGTAATTTTGGAATCATATTCACCCTATTTTGTTAAAATAAAGGTTAAATTGTTATGTACATAAAATTTGCATCCCCTTTCAAAAGATTAATTTGAGTAATTTATTAACAGAATTGGATGATTAGTATAATTACTTGAACAGTATAAGTGTATATAATCATATTTTTTTAATGCTTGCTTTTTTTGACATATTTTTTTTAACATATGTGTATATTTATAAGTAAATAGGAAGAGTTATGGAATCAAGAGAGATATGATATTGACAGGAGAGTTTTTTTAAAAAACTTTTTAAGAGTCATTTTTTTTAGTGTAGTGTATTTTTTATTTTTTTTTCCTTAGAAAAAGATTTTTTTTACTGACTTTAATGGCAATATTTCAAGGTAAAATGTCGATGAGGATTTTCACTCTATAATTTATGAACTCTCTTTATGTACAAGGATGGATTCTTAATATATATATATATATACTTTCTCATAAAGATAAAAAAATAACCAATATAAAATCAATGAACCAAAATTTCCCGCTTCATTCAAAACCATTTAAGCATTCCTAATTTAGCATGTACTCTTTTGTCAAAGAGAGGGGGAAATAAAGATATGTACGAGAGAAAGAGAGTAACTCAAGAGTAAAAAAAAATACTTTACTCCATATTGCAAAGTCCCTAGAGAATTTATGTATTTTCACAAACCCCTCCAAAAAAAAAATAATAAAAAACTTTTGTGTGTGTCTTTTTGCAACTTATTTTCTGTACATACATATATTGAATTAATATTATAAAATGAATATTACATCTTTATAAAAGAATAAGAACAAAAAAAAACTTATTTTAATTATTATACTTTTCCGTTTACATGTTTTAAAATTATATATATTTTTAATTCAATTTTCAAACAAATACATATTTAAGAATCTAAAAAGCAAAAAAAAAAAAAACAACCCGTTTAATTATTATTATGATAAATTAGTGATGTGTTCTTGTTGAGAGAAGAAGGAGACCCTGACAATCAATTTTAACCTCATAGTTCGTACATCTCAAACTTTGCATAGAACACGTATTTCCGAATTTATTATTGAGTGTCTATCAATATGTTTGCTTATACTTTTGGAGATGATCATTTGTTATTTACTCCTTGTTCACAAGATATTGTTATTCAAATGTCAAACTACCAAGTCGGCTCTTTACCTATACTAGAATTAACTCAATTTTGCACCCATTCCAAGGATATAAGTATCATAAATGATAAATTATCATCATAGTATTTATTTATAAAACAAACAGTTACACTTTTGTAAATGTTTGTTCAGAAGATTGAATTTAAAAGTTGTACAAATTCAAATGGTATGATTTCAATAAAATTACTATTAACTTGCCTTTTATTTTTGAGTGAATGAGTAAGAAAAAAAAATTCAAATCAATTTTAAAATATATTAAATTTTTCAATGTTCTTTTTTGAAAATTATAGTTATTTATTTGTTGATTTGTATGTTTTTTAAGATTACATATATAAACACTTAAATGTATGGTTAATTAGTCCTAATTAAGGATTGTGTACTGCAGTCTAACACAATCTGATTGAATCTACCTGTTAGTGCAAAACAATAAGAAAAATTTGTTCTGAATAGTGTCATGAATAGTGCTATAACTATTTAATTTGCTTAGTTCATTTTTTAACCAAATCTCAATTACTAATATATATGCTATTGTTCTATTAGATTTTGACTTGATTCGTAACTACCTTTAGAAAGATTTTGAAGAATGGAATATAGAGCCTCATTGCCATAAACGTATAAAATTACTTTTACCTAATCTGATATTGTGAATTTCAAAATTCTAATCAATTATACCTAAGAAAAAGTATAATAATTTACATATAAATTGATTCATTACAAAGAGTACAGTGTTGGGTCCTTTTAGTACCTATGCATGTCGGGGGCCGACCTTTCTATAACTGAAGTAGACCAAACTTAATCAAAAATTTAACAACTAATACGATCTTTATTTTTGCTTGGATTTGCTGATCATATGTTTACAAAAATATTGAATCATGTGGATCAAGAGTTGTCAACTGATCTTGACCTGAGAGCCACATTTCCTTATAGTCGTTTTTTATTACCCTTCCAATTAAGCAAAAGTAAAAATATTTCATTTAGAGATAAACTGACTTTTAGTTGACTCTGACACTTTGAATTTCGTACGTACGTCTAATGATATCAGCCAATAACACATTATATTTTATATGAATGTGAATGGCGTTATTTTTCAATTATTTCTTTAATCGATGTTAAGATAGTTTTTTATTTTTGTACAGGAGATCCAAATTAAGATTTATTTATATGAAGTTTACTAATATATGGTGAAAAACACATTATTACTTAAGTTTTTTTCCACTCGTGTTATTTTCTCTTGCTTGTGACACATCACTAGTTATTAATTAGAAGTGACTAATTTTAAATAAAAATTAGCCTTATGTGTATACGTGTATTTCAAACAATAATATCTTGATTGCATTTCTTAACCTTTCCCCAAAAAAGGCATCAAAGTAACTGGTAATTCTCCAGAACATCAATATTCTCAAAAGTTGGCCTTTATTTAGTAGTAGGGATATTCACAACTTAGCTAAAGTTACAAGCCAGATTTTTTATACACTTAGAGGTGAGAGTGTAATCAATCAGCAGGTGACATTAAAAGGCAGTGACTTTTCATGTTATTAGAAAAATTATCTTTGTTCATTTATCAAAACTCAAGCCAGTTTTCCATCTTTTAAAACTCACAAATAATGGTGAAAGCTTATTACTCTTTTGTTACTCTTTTTGTGCAATTATATTCTAACCCCTGTTATTTCTTTTTTCCTCATTAAAAAAGACATAAAATTTGTGAAAATTTTAGATTAAACAAAAAAACAAAAAAAACAAAAAAAGTAGAAAGAGAACCTCTCCCTTTGGCTAACAGCAAATAAGTTGTTATTTTTAATGTCTCAATTATATATTTGTAATATTCTATGGATATGCACTCTTTTTTTGCGAAATAATAATAAAAAATAATAATAAAATTGGCACAAGACTCCAATTACAGAATTATTTTTTGAAAATAATAATAATAATACACGGTGAAAATGATGTGAATAGAATTTAAAAAAATAAATAATAATAATCTAAACATTATATAGTTTTGTTAGTGTATTTGCTAATAAATTAATTTTCTATATATATACAAAATACACTTTGTGTTATTTAATAGTGTGTTTGTTAAGCTCCTGGCATGAAAGCATACAAAACGTTTTTGGATTATTCTTTATATACATGAAATATGAATGTTGATACATTTAAAAGCAGATTTTTATTTGTAAGAGACACGGAATAATGTATATTTAAATTACTTAGTCTCTTTAATATAGGTATATCGCGTACAATTTGTATTTTATTCCTTAGAAACCAGATCGTTCAAGTTGATGCCTGTTCAATAATGAACTTAAAAACTTACTTTGTACTTGACATTCATTGAAATTTTAGAATATTTAACAAAGAAAATTTTAAATTAAAGAATGAAAATTAGAGAATTAAGAAATATTCTGTGGTACGTTAAACAGTCACTTTTTAAAGGGTCAAAAAAACTGATAACCAATCGACCTATGTTTTCCCCGTCAAATTAATCTTTTAGATGCTTACTATTAAAAATAACTATACAAAAGCCCAAGAAAGGACATCTCTCTGTCACTGCATATTTTTTCTCCGTCACATAGAAAAGACGATCAATCAAATGCCAATATTTTGATAAAAGTGACATCCTGGTATTTTGTTCGGATAGCTTTGAAATTGTGGATTATGTTTTAAAATATTGACTTGATGCTAGTTACATATTGCAGCCTGTACAATCTGTATGTTGTACAACTTGTACAAAATTCCAACTTGTATGGGCACAAAATAAGCAAATCCAAAGATTCATAGTCAACATACAAATTGTTCAAGTTTGATACCCCTAAATCTGTGCAGTACTTCTTGATACACTCATAAATTTCTTCAGTATTAACTTATGTACATATTTTAGATTTAATGTCATCATTAATAAAATCACTTCAAAATAAATATGTGTGCACTTATAGGAAATTAAAGTTTCTTTTTCGGTAAAAAAAGAAAAATATATATTTTTTCATGATCTACATATAGAAAGTCAATTTTGTATTTATGAAGTCATTACAGTTTACTTATAATAAACTATTCATTTGGCACGAATGTTCAACAAATGTACTTATACAGTATATATATATATATGTAAAAAGAAAAAAAATTAAAAAAACATCAATCAATCGAAAAATGTGATTTACCAACTCTTTTATCGTTTTTTTTTCTCTTATGGATGAGTTAAAGTGATTTGTAGAATGGGAGTCAAGTCATATTCTTTATGCTTTATCGTTGTTGTTTTTTTGAACAAAATATAGTTCTTAGCGTCTTTGAGACGATGAAATTTTTTAAATTAACATAAAATAAAAACTTTTTAATAAACTTAACTCTGGACATTCTACTATTTTTATAACTAAAAAGGTTAGGATTAGATAAGAACATACTTAAAGGTAAAATTCTCTACTTCTATTTATGAATGGTCAAAGTTAAAAAAAGCACACAAACTTTTTTAAAGTCTTTATTTGTTACAAGCATATCAATTCTTTTATTTTATACATATATTGAGACTTTTTGACTACTCTTTAATAAATTAACAGTGAATAAGTTTTTATCACATACATAGAAAAGGAAATTGTCATCTATGTCTTTTCCCCCTCATATATAGAACTTTTGCATTGATGTCAAAAATTCTATTATAAACTGAATGATAAAAATAATATTAGATACTAGATTGGTCTTATAGTCATTAGAAAACAATGAAGAAAATTTATTTAAAAAATTATTTATAAAACTTCTTCCAATGGTTTTAAAAAGGCTACTTTAGTTATAGGAGCAAGGTTTTTTTTATTTTAATATGATTTGTTTAATTATAACTCTTACAATACGGTCGATTTCAAAAAGGATGATGCTTCGTAAAAGCTCTTAATGTTTAGCTAAAATTTTGGTACATAACTTAAAAGTCCATCACCTGCAACCTTTAATTCTACATAAAAACATATTTATCAATCGGTTATAGATTCATGAGATGTGGAGTGCATTGTATATAAAAAAATAAACTTTTATATTTTTTGAACTTATGGTTAAATGAGCATTAAATATTGTTGTGAGATACAAATGTGTTAGTTTTATTTGTACTTAAAGTGTAGTTTTATTAAGGTGTTTTGTAAGTCTCAGCATTTGACCTAGATTTTGACAGTTTTATCAATTTAAAATAGAAATTATAAATTAACCATAATAACTATTTAAAAATAGATGATATTTTTTAATTTTTTAAGTAAAGCGTTTTCACGTGACGTCATCATTTTGGAAGTCATAAGTTCCTTAAGAATACAAATCTTTGTTTCTTTTTTATTAAGAAAAATGGTGAGAATCTTCCATGGATTTGGATGGCACAGTGAGATCCACAAATAAAACGGCCTTTACTATGCATAAAATATCTGTATCAGGTCTATACCCATGAAATGAGAACTTATTTTTCAATTTCTAACGTTTATTGATAAAAAATGGTGACAAATTTAATCTTCAAAATAATAGCCATAGCTAGCAACACATTTTTCCCATATCTCAGGGAATTTGTGGATGCTGCACCATAAAATTGTCCGTCTTTGGCTGCAAACCAATCGTTGAGTCATTTTTTTGGCTTTTGTGTGAGAATTAAAGACCTATTTTTTTAATGCATGACTCATCAATGCAAACAAGTGATTATCTGATAATCTGGTGAGTAAGCCACATGCACCAACGGTTTCCAATCGTACGTCTCCTCCAATTCTGGGGTTGCTCTTGTTTGATGTGGCGGTGCATTGTCATCAAGAAAGATTACATGGTGACGCCGATTGGAATATTCTGGCGTTTTTGGCGTATATCGCTGTTCAAATCGGCCAAATGTCATTGCTAGAGTGCACCGTCAATTTCATAGGTATATACCTAATATACCTCAGACTGTAATAGTACTTGATAAAAATATATTATCACACCATTATATACTCACATTGACAGTATGTAGCCAATAAATGAACTTTTTCCTTTTGGAAGCATCAAATATTTATCTCCAGTTTACTTTCATAGTTCATAATCGAATCAAAACAAACCTTACATTAAAAATTTAGCCATTTCATAAAAACATTCATATGAACTAATAGTTTGATTTTACTCTAAAATCACTGTTTTTATTTAATATCAAGTTATAATTAATTGAGAAAGTTTGTGTTTTTTTTCATTTTTAAAACCATTTGACGAAGGTTCTTAAATTTTTTTTGGGTAATTGTGTCCATTTTATTAAATAAAATATGCTACATGGTGTCACTTTTAGCTTATTATGCAATCTGTGACGTCAGTGTAAAGGGTCTATTTGCTTAAAATTCAACAAAAAAGAAAAAATCTAAATACATCAACGTGTAGAACTCGTCTAATGGCGTCTTTTTTTTTATCTATAAATTTTTTCTTATATAAAACAGACTCTAAAACAGGTGGGTAGTCGTCTATGCTGTATACTTTTGTATCATTTAAGCATTTACCTAGCACATGAATAACGAATAAAGTATATAAGCATGGTATATGTATATGTTATATAAAAAAAATCAAATAAAAAAAAACTTCGAAAAGATTTGGGAAATTTATGAGTTGATCTATTGGAAAAAAATAAATAGATAAAAAACCTGTAATAAAAAAAAATTCATTCAAGGAAGAGGAAAAAAAACTGCAGACGATATATCTAAATATATATATATATATACAACATTTAGCTAGAGACGTACATAACAAATATATGTATATGTAGGACTAATCAACTTTCCTTCTCAGTTCTCATTTGATTTTTTTTCCCTTTCATTCAATAGAACTGTTATTTATTCCTTTTTTTTTTGTTACAAATTAGATTAAAGTATAGAGAAGTATGTTTATGTATGTATACATATATATCTAAATTTATATTTTAGTGTATTGCATTTATCTAAAAATAAAAAAATAAAAAAATTGTATTATTGACAGAAAAGAGATAAATTAAGAAAGAAGAAAAAGAAAATAAAAAAAAGAATTATTTATACAATGTTGCAATTATTATTTTTTGATATCCCACAGAAATTATTTATTTATTTATAAATATATATATATATATATACGTACATTTATATTTCAATAGTATATATATACATACATAGATATGTTTGGGGTAATTGAAGGAATGGGCATCATTCATAAATCATATTTGATATAAAACAAACAACGATCATCATCAGAATCCATTGCACAATTTATATTATAAATGTACATATATATATATATATATATATATATATATATTATACAATCTATAAAAATAAATGGGTATCTGTAGAAAAATGTTGAGGATCTCTCCATATACGTATGTACTTCATATTATAAATATCAATATATGTAACTAACAGCAAGAATGGGTAAGCAAATTGATCCCTATGCAGTTTTGTCAATTAATCATACTTAATACCGTGTATTGCACATTCAAAAGGAATACAAATTGAATAGTTTTGCTCAACATTGATCCTTTCAAATTACAATTAAACTAGGAATCAGCTAAAGGCTTTTCTTTAAATTAACTCCAAATTAATTACACATATTTTTTTGTCAAAATAATCGGAGAGAGTTTCCATATTTGGAAATTCAGCTATGATATAATTTATATTGAAATTTCTGTAGAATTTGAACTGCTAATAAATTTTTTAATTACAGATTCATAATTCATGGATCAATAAATTACTAGATTCAGTTCCTGAGTATAACTTTCTCTTTTTTTATTTATAAAATATGTTTTTTTTTAATTTATGCTAATGATTCTTAAAGAATTCCACCCCCCTCCCCACTTATCCCCTCTAACAAAAGTATATAACAGTGTTTCTCAACCTTTTGACACTCACAACCCCTTTCCTTTACACATTAAGAAATTAATTTAATGACTTATCATCATGATCTTCACTTTTCTTATAACTTATGTGAAGGAGGAGGGTAAATTAACTCTCTTTAAATATGCTCTACACAACTCTTGAAACAAGTACTAACAACTGACCGGTTGGGAAACTCTCTTATAGAATTTTTTTTGGGGTAAAAAAACCGATAACTCACTAATTATCTGATTTTTTTCTCTTCTAATTACTATTTAAAATCATAGAAAAAAAAGTCAAATCTGGCCACATTTGCTAATTTTTTTATAATAAAATTTTCCTCTTTCTTGGCAATAACTAACAAGCCATCAGCCAAAATTTAAAAAAATATATCTTAGAATTTTTCAAATTGTAGATTCAGTTTTGATTTTTACCTAGTCGGTGGGACTGCACTAATGATTTTATTGCAGTTTTTAGTTTTCTAATAATATATGACAGATAAAGGTGATGTTATATATTTTATTAGTTGTTACGGTCAAAAATATTAATTAAGTGTAAAATAATTTTTAGAAATTGTTTAATGACCACGTTGGGTTTTCAATGATTATATACTTGATAACATTTCATTTCATTTTTTAGTGAAAAAATTATTATAAACTTTTTTTTTAGCGCGAGCATTCGCATCGCGCTCTATATATCTGAATTATTTGCTTTTTCAAACCTTTGTAATTTTTCTTTCTTTCTTTTTTTTAAAAAAGGGAGAAAGAGAGAGGTTGCGTGTCTATGCATATATATATATATACAGTTCTTATATATGTATATATATATGCATATATACATATATAAAAGAACTGACAGATTTTATATTTATTTTTATATTTTATGTACACACATATTATTATTGACTAAAGCTCTATGTATCTGAATTATTTGCTCTTTCAAACCTTTGTAAAAATTGTTTGGTGAAAATTGGCTCGCGCGTATAGATTGAAACTTTTAATCTTGTTTTTTTTTTTAAATTGGACTTTGTTTTTATTGAAAAAAAAATTTGGTTATAATTGGGAATTTTGACTGACTACCAATGAACCTAAAACTGTTTAAAATCTGCCTATTTTATCAGCTCATCCATATTTCTGTTAATTTCTAAATATGTACTAATTGAAAACATTGGGGAAAATGTAAAAAAAAAAAAAAATGAAGTCATTTTTGTATTTTATTTAAACGTTTTGAAAACCAAAATATTTGGCATTGAGAGGCTGAAAATAGGAAAAAATGTATTCAATTTGTTCCCTCTTTTTCTTATATTGCAAATTTGCAAAGTTTGGTAAGTTTTTGAGATTTTAGTCAATTTGAAATAAGGATATAATATAAATGACTTAACATTTTTAACATTCTGTATTTTTCACTAGCTACAATAAAAATACAATTTTTATTTATATACTTTTCCCTTTCTAAATGGTGTATACACCAAGCTATTAAATCATATTATGGGCATTCTGTCATTTGTAGATACAATAAATTAGCCATAGCTGAATCAACATGACATATAAATATTATACCTTTGAATTTTTAGAAGAAAGTAACTATATGTTATCTAGTAATAAATTATATGTCAAACATGGATATAATTCATCATTTGTTCATTTGTATGTTCATGATAGGATATCAATCTAATAATTAACTATTCATTTTCGTCTAATAAATAACAATTGGATATTTTAGCAACACAAATTAAGTGGAAGTATTTGCCTTTTATATCCTATTCTTTATACATATAAAGTCATTAGTTAAAATAAGTATAAGCAAAAATAAAGAAATATATAAGGTATATATATAAAATTCAAAATAATGGCAAAATTTAGAATAGGTAATTTTAATTAATTAATTACTATTCATTCATTTTTCCTCTTATATTCTTGCTGCATTGTTGTATCTTTTATCAAAAATGTATTAATCGTGTAGATAAATAAGGAAAGTTTGTGTTTCAACGCTTGTTTTTGCACAGAATCTTCTAAAAGATTTCCTTTAGTTATTATTTATAAAACTAAACTTTTTTATATATGTATATATTATATATATATCCGTAACGTCACAAAACATTTGGAAAATAGGATAAAACTTATATTCAAATATATGTTGATTGCATCTTTATAGCAAAAAATTCTTTGATATTCGATAAAAAAATATTTTCTATATAAATTATATGTGTGAAACAAACATGAAACAAATTATATTTTCCCCTCAAAATACTCAATAAATCCTTATTTTTCTTCGACTAATACTGTTTAATTAAAAAAAAAACGTATTTTGGACACTTGCGTTTATTTACCTTGAAACTATTACAGTAATATACATATTTACAACCAATTAAGAAAAAATTGATTAATTATATTCAAATTAGTCAATAAAATATTTAAAATAAAGTACATGAAAACTCCTATTTATTATTTTTGTGAAGTATTATTTATTTTTTGCATATTCAATCGAAGGATTTTTAAAGCTCAATTCATTTTTTTTATTGTTTGTTTCACTCTCATTTGTAGAAGAATAATTCTAATTCATCCAAATGCTTTTTATATTGAATCATTGTTTGATTTATATCTAATCGTGACTTTCATCCAGTCATTCAAGTATTATATTTATTTATTCTACTTTTGATAGTTATACATAACTCTATGTACATACTTGCTATTACCTTGATTTATATTATTTGGATGAAGAATGAATTATCCTTCCAAGGATTAATCATTAACTTCATTTTGTTTTGTTTTTCCTCCAGGTACTACTAATCAATACAGTGTATGTTCTATGATCAAGTCTTTTTATTGTTATTGTTTTTGTAACCTTGGGAAAAGAGTTAACCTCCTCCTTCTCCTCCTCATTTGGAGAGATTCTGTTAACAGATAAAGGTTCATGATTAGATGGATGTATATGGTCACTAATTAGCATTTTCTATGGAATGATTCCAAGATGGTCTTTACCTTATTGAAGTAGGGTTTTTATGAGGAGAAAATAATATCAATAATACCAAGTATGTCTCATTCTTTTTGCATGTACTACTATGAGGGAAAAAATTGAATAAACGTTGTTGTTTTTAAGTTGGCACTACTGTCACTGACGTCTGTGCCAAATTAAACAACAAAATATCCATTTGTGTTTGAGAAACGTGTCCTTTTGTGACCTGTTAAAATTGAATTTACCGTTTTTCAAAATGTTTAGAAGATGATGACTAAAATACAATTTACAGAAATCTTGTTGAAACTAAAAAAGTTTAAATGAATACTTTAGAGTAGGAGTGTCAAACATACTGCCCACGGGCTTGAACCGGCCCACAGGATAATTTGAAAATGGAAAAATTACATAAAAGACATGTATTAAATTTTTTAGTTAAATGTCATTCATGAATTATCCACATGGGGCGCATGTTAGTTTTTCTTTATAAATCTGATGTAATCATATGTAAAGTTCATTATTATAATTTTCGATACCAGTTACTTAAAATTTGTGCAATTTTGTGAAATGTTTTGTACAAGTGTCGTTCAATAAATTTTTACTTAAATTAAAGAATGTCCTTGTTCTTCATTAAATCAAAACAAAGGGAAGACATGATATTTGGTTATTTATAGCTAAGTATGCAATAATTTTAATGGTCTGGCCCACGACGTCTACCTAGGCGTCGTATGTGGCCCACAATGTGCAATGAATTTGACACCCCTGTTTTAGAGTGTATTGTTTTGAAATTTTGAAATTTGCGCTTTAATTATCGAAATGCATATCATTTTATCTCTTAAGAAATCGACGATCCGATTTTAAATTTATTAGGATATATAAAAACTCAACAGATATCAAATATGATATCTGTGTTGAAAATTGGAAAAACCGTTGGCACATGTGCATTGCATCAGGAGGGTAGGGCAGGGGGTGACTACATTGAGGAGGATGAAATGAATTTTGATGATTAAATAAAGGGTTTTTGATTTCTGATATTTTTTACCAATAGTAGTGTATTAAATAAAAAGTGCATTGTGTAATTAAACTTCATACGTTGGACAAAAAAAAAAGTTTAATTAAATTTCTTAAATATAGTGTTAACACTTTGCACTTTTTAGCCAATAAGGAAATGAAAAAGTTAGTAATTTTGGCTGTGATATAGCCAAAATATATATAATAATACATCTATAAATAATGTTGTTTATAATATGTTTAGTTAATATTTATTCATTTCAATATGTCAAAATTAATCGCTGCAGGCAAAATATGTTTCTAAAGACATACGTTAAAAGGTTTGATGAAACGCATTAGTTATGAAAGACTTATAAAAAATGAGACATAAAACAACCAAATCTGAGTTTTTGCTGTATAATTTTTTTCCCCACATAATAATAAAAATTATAGAAAAGAAATATTCTTTTTTACTTAATGATGGAAATGTAATTCTCTGTAAAACACATGGCTCAATTTTTGAACCATTGTGCCGAAGATAGATGTAAATTAGGGGCACAAAATTTTTATAACTCCAATTTTTTTAAAGAGATAACAAAACCGAAATGATAAAAAAAAAAGAGTTAAATCTCCTACTAACGAGATCTGATCTTACAAAATTTGCTGTGAAAAGAAAAATAATTAAAATTTCTTATACATACTTTATCATTATTTTTCTAATATATATAATTTGACTGCAAGGTGAGAGAAAGAGAGTTGAAGAACAAGGTAAGCTGATTAATAAGAAAACACTTTAAGAGGGCAAAAAGATTGGTCACGCAACAAGGATCTTATATTCAAAATTCCTTTGCAAAATTATATGAATATAATTTATAGTAACTTAACTTAAGATTCTTTATATATATATATATATATATATATCAATTTAAAGGATCTACAAACTATTTTAATATACATAAATATAAAATTAAGCATATTTTATTTTTATTTTGCTAATTGAAACACATAATTTGCCAAACGAGTATTTTATGCAAAATGAATAAAACTTTTATTTTTTTCCTTTGAAAATTTGTGTAACACAATAAATAATTGGAAAAAAATGTGAATAAAAATTTAGATAGTAAATTTTTATTATGTCTTGGTTATGATGAAATGTGTATCACCCAGTAATAATTCAAACTGTATGGATATGTTTGTATATATTAGGACGAGACTGATATGAAACAAAAGTCAATACTATAATCCTTCGCATCACAGTAGCAAGGCATATCATTAGGCAAAAATATTGAGGGATAATATCTTTGAGATTTTCTCTTTGTATTTTCTAAATTATGTATTTAATTTCATGGTATGGGTGGCCAATTAGTATTTAATGCAAATTTATAGATTTTTGACTATAAATGATGATAAAAAATTAGTTGTTTTTTTTTAAAAAAAACCCTGAAAATTTGTAACAACTAAAAATGCTATCACATCACTTAAATTACGTAAATACATTAAGGGAAAAAAATGGCTTCACTGACTACTTTGGGCTTTTCAATGTTTTAGTACATTAAGGACTTTTAATTGACTTGTTTTGTTTTTTGGAAAAAACTGACACTTTTTTTCTTTTTTAAGTAGATAAAATATTGGTAATAATCGGCCGTTTTGGCCAACAATTGATAGATGTAATCGTCCAGCCAATACATCAGTTGGAGATGGTTATAAGTAGGAATGTAAATCATATGCAATTCGGGCGTGTTATAAAAAAAGAAAGAGAAAATCAACCTGGCAACCCTGACAATTTAATGAATTTCGAGGGGGGAAGCAGCTTGAGCTGTCATGACGTTTTACTGAGCTACAAGCTGCTATTCTCCATTATATATACAACAATAAATAATAACATAGATGAGAGGAAGAAAATTAACTGAAATTAATGTCAGGAAATTATATATTTTTAACTAATAATAATTATACGAGGACTTGAGCCCTTTTTGTTTACATTTTATTTGCTTTATTAAGCTTAATGCATGTATTCCTTCATGTGAGATCTTTACTATCAGGTAGATGTTCTCCCATCAGTAATATTGGAAAAATGATAACAGCTTTGGAGAACAAAAAGACCTGTTTGAAGAGCCAACTCCACTTTTTTATCACACGCCCGAATTGCATATGATTTTCATTCCTAGTTATAAGAGTACATATATATTTATGTAAAAAAATCAAAATCAATATTTGTGATTCATCTACTATCCACATTTCCATTATCTATTTGTCCAAAGTTTAGACACCAAATTAAATTTGTAAAATAAAACTCCTTCAAAAAACACAGTAATTTGTTTCAACTAATTGTCAATTGGTTAATTTACTAATGAAATTTGGTTTGAAGTTAAATATTCTTATTATAGTGTCACAAATTGTATCTTTGATTTTGATATTATTTTATTTAGAATGTCATCCATTAAATGAAGAAAATGAAAGTTCAATATAATTTTATACAAGTTGTGTAATTTTTGTTTTTGTTTTAAGTAACTAAAATTAAAGACTCACAGTAGAGCTACTAAAGTAGTAGCGCGCAGAAAGATTACAAAATCAGCTGAAATTATTCTGTCCACTAATGGTGCAGTTGCTTTTTGTAGCTCTACCATAAATAAGTCATTGATTTCCAGCGAATTTTTGCCCGAAATGTAATGAAAATTTTCACATTTAGATGAACAATTTCTTCTTAGTTAAGGATTTTTACCAGTTGCTTGACATCCCGTTTGGAAGCTGTGGGGATCAGCTTTTGAATGTATTCCTTATTAACCCATTTCATGTAATATCCAAGAAGTTATTTAAGTACAAACGTTTTGCCCGACTTTTGGGCTTACTTCCGCCACCTACACCCGAAGGATCCCCCTTAGGTCAAAACAAAGGCTGGAAATGGGCCTTACATTAAATACACTAGGGGTATATTATTTTTTAAGTCATAAAATGAGTATCCTTTTAGGCTTAAATTGAAGTTGAAGTTAGAAAATGGGTCAAATTAGCTCAAAAAGTAGAGTCTGATTTCTTAAAAACCGTCAGACTGTCGAAAAAAAGAGTTACAGATCTAAAATTAAGGGGCAAAAACTGAATAATTTTTATTATATTTATACCCCTTAGGATTTTTGACTATTGACTATAATGTTATTATCTATTCCATACTAGATAAAAAAATTGGTTATGTTAAAAGAAAGGTATTGAATTCATAGATACATTCATAGACTATTTTCCTCATGAAGTTTTACCCTTTAAGATCATAATTAAAGTAATTAAATCAATCTACTAAATCATTGTAAAACAAATAAATATTAAATCCATAAGTATTAAAACTTTGCTATACGAATAAAAAATCCGAGGAATGTACACAAATTCCTTCAACTCCTCAGCAAAGAATGTCAATTTATATTCATATATGAGTATTAAAAAAAAAGCAGAATAAAAAAAATATATGGACATATTAAAATAGTTTACACTTTTCTTTTCTTTTTGGCACTCCTGTCATTAATGAACAAATAAAACTTGATTTGCTTAGTTCATGTATACGGCCTTAATCTGATGGATTTATACATATGTAGAAAAAAACTAAAAACTCACAAAGTTTTATTAACATATATAAATATGTGTCAAGTGTAGTTATAACACTTGTCGAACTACAAACTGTGCCTTTCTAAAACTAATAATTATTACTTTTGTATCAACGTACTAAAATATTTTTTTAACCTTATAGGACCAAATGTATCATATCGTAAACATAATGTGTTTATGATTTCTTGGATACTTGCTGTGAGAGGTTAAAAATTTTTTATTGACACAAAAAAAAATTGTCAAACATGTTATTTGAAATATTTAATCAATCAAAGATTAAACAAAAAAGATATTTTTTTAATTCATTTATGTACCTTTCAGTGTAGGAAAGGTCATCAAGAAAGTGTGAAAGTCAATGGTAATTTTGCTTTGTTTTTAGAAAAATTACTCAACTTTGTATGTGTTAAAGGACTGTATCTTTTATACAGTGATTTACTCTAGAGCATTGTTGGGTTGTTCATCAATTTGCCCGATGAACGGACAGTGTAAAATTTTTTATTTTATTATTTTTGAATATAAGAAAAATAAAAGGTTGATTCATAAATAAAAAATGATGAGATTGTGCCAAAAAACTTATTGATTTCTAATTTGCTAACTGACAAATAAATAAATATGAAACAAATCAATACCCGTTCAATATTAAGAATTATGAAAATATTTAGAAGATTTATAGAAGGATCTATGATAACAGAAATAATCTAATTTAAAAATCATGGAAATTTTCACATATAGAACATTAAAAAAATCTAAATTATTATTTTATGAAGAAAAAAAAATCTAACTATAGAAAAGAAAAAAAAGTCAATCTGTATGTCCAAAAGGACGTTTTTGTTTTTGTTTCTGTTTTTGTTATTTCTCAAAAGCAATCATAAACAGATCAATAGTATTCCGACGTCTACAAAAATTCATATTTTATTACAAAGTGTTATACAATTTCATTACTTTATCTATAATTATATAAACTATGAATAAGTGGAACGCATATATATATAAATTTTTCCTTGGGCACACAATATTGTAGCACTTTGTGCCAGCAGAGAAGCTAGTTGGAAGAGCAAATGTTCCCAAGGGTTCCCTATATTTGTGTCTATATTATTTCTCAGTTAAGATGCAAAGATACTTTTAAACTAGTTCTTTAATTCTTAAATACTTTTAAATTACCTAAAACCCCTCTAGCTAATAAATACATTAATGATATAAGTAGGAAAAAACTACAAACCTTTCTTTGACCCAAACTCCACTACTAATCACAGGACAGCCCTGTGTTAAAGGGAAAAAGTTACACATCATAATATTTCTACAAAAAGAAATTGCTACAAAAAAACCTTTCTAATTCATGCAACATTTAAAAAAATCGTGATCCTATAAGAGCATCGTATATTCCATACTTGGATCCAAATATATATTTACAAGAGAATTTTAATTTTCAAAAAGTCAGAAATGGATTAACCCCATACTCACAAGAGAGGTCATAAAATGCTTCAAATTAATTTTAATGAAATATAGCATTGCTCTAGAAGAGTAAGGTACATTTCTTTATTTATCCTTATATGTACATATGGTATGTACAAAAATATGTTTAAAAAAATCCATGTTAGTTATGTAATTATTATTGTAGCATAAAATACATAACTTTTTATTTTGTTAAAGAAAAAAAATAAAAAATAAAAAAGAATCCACAAAACCAAGGAAATGAGGTTAATTTTAAACTTTTAAACATATTTAATAATGTTGCTTCTTCTAATAAGTACACAAAAAATAAGCCCTTGTAAGACAATTATCATTTTTAAGCATTCCCTCTTGGCAATTTATATATAAAATATAAAAAAAAGAGTTAATTTGCCAAGCAGTTAATTCATTAATATACATACATACATACATTTCTATGCACACTTATTCAAGTATATATTTACATATTTATAGCAACTAATAATTCTCTGTATTTAAATTAGAAGTATGTTAATAAACATTACTGTTTATTACATATATATATATATATATGTATCATATTTTATCTTTTTAGTAATGGTAATCTCCCTGTAGGTACCCTTAACTTGGGAATATATAAAGGGAGACTTACAACATCTTATTTTTCATTCAGGAAACCCATTTATACACCAGTAGTTAGTAATAAGTAAGGATGGGCATTTTGTTGAGGTGAGCTAGCGGCTCGTCAATTACTCTCTTGTAACTCAGTTTCATTTTATCGGCTTAGTTGTTATTTGACAGGATTAAATAATACTCAATAACTGATAGAAAATGTATGACTTTTAAACTTTGAAAGAGGAGGGGGGGGGGGGAAGGCATTTGTAATCTCATAAAAGCCTTTTTTTATAAAAGGGCTCACTCAACCCAAAGTAGTTTTAACATAACTTTCATAACATTTGAGTACTCAACAAGGAGTTGAGGGACTTTGAATCGTTTAAAATCTGGGAGAAGAAGCAGACTTTCTTTATCATGATTTCTTAATAATTAGAAATTGAACTATCGTATATTTCGGCGGATAAGGCGACCGTCAGATAAGACGAGGTACAAAATTAGAGCAAATTTTTATGAATTTATCATATATGATAAAAAGTCTGATTTTTATATCGGTTGTACATATAAGACGACCCATAATTTTAAAGGGTGTTTTTTCTTTTTACTTTAAAGACTGTCTTATACCCCGAAATATACGGTACTTATAATAGTAGCAAGTTCTCACCTCAATGATACAGAAAAGATTGAGTTCAAATAGATTATCAAAGTTTTTCAACCTCAAAGATTATCAACATTTTGCCCATGTCTAGTTATGTAATAATATTGGAGAGTGCAATAAGACGGTAGGTGCAAGACTTATGGTACTACTGAATTAATAACCTTGTCAATACTGTTTGTACTTATGATTTTATATTACTTATATATGAAAGATAAACTTTTAATTTATTTCTTTAAAAGTTAAAGCTGTCTCTTCTACGATCTATCAAAGAATCAATATATTTTTAAATATCAAGCTTTGGTCCTTTTTTAATCACAAAATTGTATTTTTTCAGAAGAAAAGTCCCATCCCAAAGGACTTAATTTCCAAGAAGTAAATATGAAGAATACATTTTTCATGTTTACAAACATCAATACTTACAAAATTAGAGTCATCACATATAAAAAAAAACACATATTTGTATCATTCCAGACTTTTTTTTTTTGCTAGTCTATATTACAAACTGCTCAGGTTATAAAAAAAGTGTTGATCTTTTTGCTATAAAATGATCTTGAGGACATGCTTCAGAAAAATTTGATTTGTCAAATACCGTTCAAACATTTAAACGTTTATTTCAAAAATTATGTACATATCAAAGAGAATAATAAAATTCATAATAGAAAAAAAGAGAGGCTAGTTCAACACATCTTATTCAGTTCTATCAGCAACATGTTTGCGTTAAATTCTAAGTGACAATATAAGATCCTAGATTGTCAGGCTTTTTTTCATATTTATATGGTGTTTATTATTTTAAAAGACTATTTTTTTTAAAATATATCCTCGGTTTCTATTATAGTAATGATATTTTTATTAGAAAATATTAACACAACGATAAATATTCTTCGACTTCATTTTTTTTAATAATGGTAAATACTCGTAAGACTAAAAATCAAGTCTTTCAAAGACACACAAAGTAACTAATTTATGCTATATATTTTTCTCTTTTATTCTTTGACTTATACCTTAGTTCCCCTTCATATTTGTCCTTGGCTTGGCATATATTATCAAATGAACAAGGTGTTATTATCTACAATACTTTTTAAAAAAGTGTTGAAACGACAATTTCATGATCAATATATTCATTAACATCATTACATTTAAAAAACAACAACATATATTTGTATTATCCCAGACTTTTTTCTTTTTTGTTAGTCTATATTAAAAACTGGCTACAAGATGACTCATTTATTCGCTGGGGGGAGCTGAAAGAGTTACTCTATGACTAACGAAACAACTCCCTTCACAATTTGTATTAATAACTAAAAAGGGGAAAAAAACTGCTTACGTCACGAGGTAAAATAATAATAATGTGACGTTAAAGTATTACTAATAAACCCAAGTTAATTTACACTAAAAGTGAACTCATCTACAAAAAATAAATTCGTCATTTAGTCAACAAAAATCTAACCAAGGTTCTGTTAGATTCAACAATAGGTTCGATCCACTCAATGGAAAGAAAATGATAATGCATTATTCATTAGGTACAAGAAATAAATTTTTAGAGCATAATTAATTACAAACGTGTTGGTTCATTATCAAAAGTATGTTATTATAGAATACATTAAAAAATTTCTTCTCTCCCCCCCCCCCCAAAAAAAAAAAATAAAGAAAGAAAAAAGAAAAAGAAAAAAAGTGATTGCCAATTATTAAATCAAAATAATAATTATAAGAATTGAATCACTTCAAGTAGAAAATCCACTATAAATTATACATTATGATGAATTTTATTCGAATAATATGCATAGGTGTGTATAAACTTATACAAATCCTGATAATATATGTATATAATATAATTATAATTATTTATATTTTTTAATATAAAAATTATAGTCTCACCTGAGAATTTCGTTTGTACAGAATATATCTTCTATATTACATTGAATCACATACGAGTAATTATTTATAAATTCAACGGCTAGAGGTCACACATTATTTTTGTATATAAAAGTCCTTCTTTATAAGTAGATGGTAGAATTTGAAGATTTAGAATTGAGGGAGAAGAAAAAATTATGTTAAGATAAATTTTTAAAAAAATATAGATTTTATCTGGTCTACCTGCTTAAGTTCTTCTAATCTCATCTGTGCTAAAATTTAAATCCTAAATATCATCTCTTCTACAGATTTGAGCACATTACTTAAGCCCTATCCCCTTCCGTCCCTGATTTCTACCCATTATAAGGAACATTAACAAATAATTTTCTTTCTATGACATTAAAATCATTAATTTTTGTTCTTTGGATTTAGCATGATCATTTTTGATCGAATATAGAAAAAGTTGTCTACATTATACTACTATAAGACTTGAAGTTGATCATGTCTATGTATAAAAGTCTTATATTGTCACAACAAAAATTTGATTCAAATAATAAGATGAAAGCCTTATAGCTGAACCATATTTTTGATACAAATTTTTTTTAAAGTACAATTTTAAGCCAATGGAAATAATTTAGGATAACTAAATAATAACTTTCAAGTATTTATGTTACATATCTGGCCGAAATAAATTAGAATAAGCCTCCCAAACCAAGTTTTACTCAATCAATTTCAACAAACTGTATAAAATATTTTGTTTTCATAAGCAGACAATTACAAACAACATATACGTTGCAATTTTATTTTTTATTCAGGATCATAATATTTTAGACTCTTGAGCCCAAAAGACACAACTAGTTATTTTTAAAAGGGCAAGGTCGGGCAAATAGAAAAAAAGTAAATAGAATCAAAAATTAAGTAAAAAACTTTTCACATTTTCCCTCGAATTTGAACATTCTCTTAAATGATATAACGGTCTATAAACTTTTCACAGAAGCATTTTAAGCGTTTTATCACGCAATGTAAATCCCAATTCGTCAGGGCTTCATTTATAATATAGATATTTATACATTTATCTATTCCATCAAAACTCAGTTAAGTAACAACGACTTAACTGAGTCCTTCATATTTAATAACAGGATTAATATATATGTGCAGTCATGCCTTTGTAAATATAAATATATATATATATATATAGTACACATGTATGTAAATACTTATGATATCCACAAGATGTGTTGAGCATATCAATTTCAACAGTAAAAAGTTATACAGAATATAATTGACATAAACACTATGGAGAATCAGAGGTTGTAAAATGTATGTGCTACTACTATATACATAGCAGTGCAAACTCTGCGAAAAACCATTCTAAATTAACAGATAAAATGAGGATTTTACGAGAGTCAATATACATATATATTGTGACCTAGTTACTACAGTTATTTACAGAGAGCTACTTTTTTTTGTCTTTTTATTTTCTCACACACACACTTAATAAATATTTTTTTTTTAAGAGTAGGATAATCTTGGCACTTTATTTTTTTTTGTAAGTTGACAACACTAAATTCATGTATTGTACAAGTTACAACCCCCCCCCCCCCCACACACACACAGATTATAATCTTTCCTTTGCGACAACAATAGGATACATAAGTTAGTAAAAAAAACATGCATACCACATAAGGGGTAATAAGAAAAATAATCATTAAAAAATATGCAACAATGTATTAATATACTTCTTACAAATGACTAAGAATTGAGTTAACTCAATTCAATTTGTACTTATATATTATGTATAAAGCGACATCAAACGCCTCAAGAACATCAATTTTGTATTCAAATGCGTTACAATTTATTTAGATGAAAAACTTTGGATATCTTTTTTGTATTCTTTGTAAAAAAAAAAAAAAAAAAAAATGGAACGACCATTTACAAGAGAATCCTCATTTTTTTTTTTCCAATTTGATATCCATGTTAACCCTTAGGCGCTCAAATGTAGTAGTTATTTATTTGGAAGAAAGAATCGTCTATTATTTTTTTTTTGTCAAAGGAGTCATTTTTGGTTGAGATTTTCATTTAAAAAAAATTATTTACTTGTCAAAAAATAATTTTAAAAAAATACGACTTTAAAAAGCTTTCCACAATTGATTTTCAAGTTTCTCTTTTACAGTTACATATATATATATATATAGAAAAAAGTATAGTTAAGCACTTAGGATATATATATATATATACTCTCCAGGGATAGAGACATTAATTCATATTTTAAGTGATACATACATATTTTGTATCAAATGAAATGATGTCAGTCGATGATCTAAATTGAATAATTTTATTATTTAAAAAAAAAGTGAGAGCTTTCATTATGAATGCCTTTGAGACTACAAATTAAATTAAAATGAATAGGGAGTGATGACAACGATAATAAGTATGATGGATTTTAATATGATGATCGTCTGATCTATGTATATATGTTACATCCATGTTGATAAATTAGTAAATAATAGCACATACTCGAATATTTTAAAATATATACATTGGATTTTGAGATTTTGAGAACAGGTGCATTTTACATGTGAGAGTAATAATGTCTACAGATACAGATATTGCTTATTTGATATTAAAAAAAAAATAATGCTCTCGTATTTTGATAATTAAAAAATAAATAAATAAATAAAGAATCTCAAAATGACCCCCATAAAAAAATTAAATATGTATTTGTTTATTTTTTTTGTAAAAAAACCCCCAAAAAACAAACAAATAAAAAACACACACACCTGAGACTATTTGAGACACATTAGAGTATGTCTATGACTATTGGTTTATCTTTTAATGAATGAATGCAGTTACAAATGTAGTTCTTTATTTCCAATTTATTGGATAAAAAGTAATTTATTTAGTTGATAAATAAATAAAACATTATGTAACTCAATATCTTTGATTTCTATCTGTCTACAGAAAAAAGAACTTTTATTCTTTTTTGTTTTGCTAGCTGGTGATATATTAATCAATATGATAGTATACATGTTATAATACTCTGAGTAAAAAATAATAAGAAATTTGAATTTATTTTTCTAGGATTCCGATAGGAATCAACGTTTTTGTTTTTGAGTTGCCACTACTGCCGCTGACATTTTCGCTAATTTACACGTCAAAATATTCACTAGTGTTTGAGATACATGTTCTTTTGTGTACAGTTAAAAATGAATCTACCGTTTTTGAAAATGTCTGACAGATGATGACTAAAATGTAAATTGGTGAAATGTTTTTGGAAAACAAAAAAATACAATGACAACTACAGACTGTATTCTTTTGAATTTTTGAGAATCCGTGGCTCATTTACTGAGATGCATAACCTGTTACTTAAAAAATTGACCATCCGATTTTTAATTTTAATAGCATATCTAAAAACTTTGCAGGTATTGTTTTGTAATTACACGGGTCAACAGTCAAAAACCCTATGGAGTATAAGTATAATAAAAGTTATTTAGTCTTACACATTAATTTCAAATCTGTAATTTTTTTTTCTCAAGAGTCTGACGGTTTTCCAGAAATCGAACCAAACTTTTTTAGCTAATTCGACTCATTTTCCAACTTCAACTTCAATTTAATTTAATTTAATTTGAGCATTAAAAAATAATTATCCTCAAATGTATTTAATGTAAATTCCATTTTCAGTCTTTGTTTTGACCTAAAGGAACTCCTGGGGACATAGGCGATGGGAATAGACACAAAAGTTCACCAAAACATCAAATTTGTTGACCTGTGTTATTATTGACTTAATAAAATTTTTGTAACTGTTTTGAAAATAGGAAAAAAACGTTGGCACATGTGCATTGTATCAGGGGATTGGGGGGTCTACTTTTTGTGGGAAATGAAATTAATTTTGATGATGAATTAAAGATTTTTTAATTCCCAATATCATTTGCCCATATTAGTAACGTATGTCTTCAATTTAATTTAGTTAGTGTAGTCTGTATCACTTATGATTTTTTTCATTTGATCACATAAACTGTGGAGACGTTGATTTGAAAGTTTATAGATTCCTTGGAACTCAAATTTATGAATGTCACAGATGTAATATTTTAGTGAATGAGCATGGAGACCCAGAACACATACACAATTTGCTATTTATATATGAACTGTGGTGACACATACATAGTTACTTTTTAATTTAAATATTATTTTGTGAAATCCTTTATTTTATTACTAAAAAGCAAGCTTAAGTTAAAATAATTGTAAATTAAAACTGGTGTTTTACAAATAAAATAAAAAGTTTTTTTTTAAGAAAAAAAAATGAATTAATATATGACTACAAAGCTATCTTATGAAAAAAGTAATTTTACACCTAACAATACATTTTTATTCATTCACAAAAAATAATAATTATTATTTTTTTTTTTGAAGAATTTTTCTTCACTGAATAAGTAGATTAGAAGTACTTTTTTTTTTTACTTCTATTTAGCTCATACTTGGATAAAAAAATATGGATTCTAATATTTGTTGAGATGATCATAGAATTCAAAATAGATATTACTTAAATGAATGTACATATATATATATATAAAAGAAAAACGTAATTATATTAAATTATCTTTTGTAAAAATGAGAATAAAAAAATGAAAATAAATAGTCTTATTATTTGATAAGAAAATGATATATAAATACTCTTATACTTAGGGATAGACATACATAGTACTTTTATCTATTTAAGACTCTCACGAAAAATAAAATAAAAGAAAGTAAAAAAAAACCTCTTCTAAATAAATACTCAGAACTGTAAATTAAAAAATGGTTAGATACTTCATATGTAATACATAATTATAGTCATCACTTGTATGTACATTATATGTATGTAGGCCCTTCATTTGTCAGTGTCGAGTTAGTTTATTATATTTTGTATTCCCATTTGTTGTAAATTATGAAGAAAAAAAAATATATAGAATATTGATATTTTTGAGTGAGTTGAACAAGCTTTGTTAAACAAACATGTCAGTCAATTAATTACACTAAACAATTCAAAATTATTTTATATTATCAAACAAGATATGACAGGTTTAATTAGAATTAGAAAGGTCTAAAATATAAATACGTATAAATAAATATATGTTTCTATGTAATTACTTCAATACATAGGAGAATTTGCTTGTACATTCGA
The DNA here is from genome assembly GCA_963680855.1 of Lepeophtheirus nordmannii. Classification (NCBI taxonomy): domain Eukaryota; kingdom Metazoa; phylum Arthropoda; class Copepoda; order Siphonostomatoida; family Caligidae; genus Lepeophtheirus; species Lepeophtheirus nordmannii. The sequence continues at coordinate 9,911,745 of OY804525.1, forward strand.
TATTTATATTTGTATAAATATCTACAAAATTTCAAACGAATAAATTAAATTTCCATAATATAATTTATATTTTTCCATCAGAAGTCTATACCCTATGAGACAAGACAAATTTTATTTCATGATAAATCCCCTGTATTGTGCTCTTTTTGGACGTGAATCCCTGTCAACAAAAAGTTACAAAGAGACATTTATCTATTAAAATGAACTTATTAAATACATATAAGGCCCATAAGACCTTATTTTCCAAACTAAACACCTTAAATTTCAAAAGATATATGATGTTTGACCAGGGGTTTTTTGTATAAATTATTTTCTTACGGAAATGTCTATAATATATAATTTAAAATGAAAGGAAAACGCCTTAAAGATGACCTAGTGGTTGGGTAGAAAAAAAAGTTACTTATGGTCAGTGCAGTTATATGTAAAATATTAGGTCAGTTTAGCTGATGAACATACATCTACAAATATTCCATTTCTTAAGATAATTTACTCATTGTATTTCGGTATCTTTCCTTTAGAACGAAAAAGGGGGGAAAAAGACTTAAATTGTTGGCTATTACGTCATTTTCTCCCACACTTTGATAATGTAACATATATATGTATATATTTATAGCTTAACAAGTTTAAATTGTTATTGGAACACACAGAGAAGTCGCAACGGTATCTTCAAAACCTCAACAACACAGGGGCTACGCAATGGGGTTATTTAGTCAGGTGGACTTTTTTTAGATGTTTTTTATCTTCATGGGCCATCTTTAAAGTTTCTTTCCTGTTACTGGTCACCCCACTTTGAACATTTATGCATTTTACTTTGCCTACTCTTACCCCTTACCGGTGTTTGAAACATTGTTTACAACTTAACAATATTTAATTTGAGTTGAACAAATAAATTTCCTATATCTATATAGAATAGTTCAACAGTTGGAGAGTGTAGAACGTGACTGAACGTAGTTTCGTGATTAATTCATTCTTTTCATTTCTTTATTTTTATTTATTTACATAAATAGTGATGGAACAGTAAAATCATATTTGTATGGCTGTATTTTATATGCTTAGCAAAAAAAAAATAAGTATGAGCCTATGAAAAATAAAAATTATTTATAACTAAAGACTTACATTTTACTTGAATTTTCAAAAATGTACACTTTGACAGAAAATTGTTTAAATTGATTCTCTGCGTTATCCCATTCACCACACAAAAATGAATATTGATTTATTTTGTCAGCTGTCAATTGGTCTATTCATGCTTCACATAGGTGTTCAGAACGTGAAAATTGTTGAACTCAAATTAATATTTGTAGAGCTGTTAATATCCAATTTCCTAGTAAATAGCCAAAAGCCAAAAGTTGGAATAAGTAAATATAATTTGGCTGACAATTTCGGATTTGAGAGACACAATAAAGATCGAACCGTGTATTATTATTGTCTACTCCTTGTATAGAATCTTCCAACTGAGGACTATATTTGCTATTTGTATATATCTTTTTTTTTCTTCATTATTATATAATGAAAAATTCTCGTATTTTTAAATAACAATAAATAAGCCTATTAGGGACAAAGAAACCAGTGGCTTTTAGAGCCACAATATCATACAACTAAATATGATGAAAAATTTTACCAAAATATTTATAACCATATATTTTTTTTTAATTAATTATAAAAGTTAATAAGTATTCTGTCAACACAAATACAATCTATAGTTTTTTTGTTTTTTTTTAAAATGAAACTGAATAATATTTGTGTACTTTATACAAATATTTTTCTATCTCAATTAATTAATTATTTTAATTTATCCTTTAGATTATACATACCTACTTTAGACTTTTGACTGCTTCTGAGAAATTTAGAATATAAAACCCATAATAATAATTTTATACACATTTGAAGTAAGTTACTGCACTAGTGACTTCAAATACCCTTTTCTGTTTCACAACCACATAATTATTTTAGTTTATCTTTTGAACGTACCTAAAGCAAGGACAGCCATGTATGTATATATTGATACGTGATTCCACAAAACAATGTCTGTAAAGCAGATTCACCGACGTCACAAATTATAAAATGGATCAAAGTGACATCGTGTTGAGAGCATAAAGTTGATATATTTGTAAAATAAAATTAATAAATTTTCCAAAGCACACACGAAGGAAACTTTATTAAATGTCTTTAAAAGTAAAAAAAAACCCTAAAATCTAAAATTGAATACAACTTGATGCCAAAGAAACAAACAGTGTTATTAAATTTTATAATAGCTAAAGGAAATTCCTATAAAACGGCTAAGCTTTTACAATTAATTTTGTTTGTCTGTGGATTGAGTAATAGAGAAATAGACTAATTGAATAAAGAGATAAAACCCTTACAAACATAATAGTCAATTTATTGGCTAGACTATGTAAATGTTAAACGATAAAATAACATATTTTTAATGCAGATATTAGGTCTATACCTATGTAATGAGACTTTCAGCTAATAGGCAACAGATGTCGCTAGCAGTATTTTGAAACCTTTCCAAATCTCTTCTTTTCTATTTTATCTGCCATCTTCATTGTTAGTGAAGTTTCATATGACAATGGATTTTTGTTCCTTCTTAAAAATATTGAGTTTCATCCCTTCAAACTACGATTTATGTATCATTTGTAGAAAAAACGCTTCTGAAGCGTATTAAATGCTTGTAGAAGCTTATAATGATCATGTTTTAAGCAGATCACAGTGCTTCAGGTTGTTTGAAATATGGCTTGACGATTGGTTTGCGGCTAAAAAGAGTCAATTTTTTTGGCACAGCATTTACAAATTGCCTGAGGGATGGGAAAAATGTTTCGCCATCTATTTTGAAGATTAAACTTCTCGTTTATTTTTTCACAATAAACGTTTGAAATTGAAAAAAGAGTTCTTATTTCATATGTAGATATGGACTTGGTAATTAAGGTCTGGAATAACTATGTATAATAAAGGTGTATACATTTTTTGATAGACTATAAAGGTTACAAGGACTTTTATGTTTAAGTCCCATGGTGACGTCATTCAAACGAACAAAAGTCATTTAATATTTCCCTAAACCCTAAAAACAAACAAAAAAACATGGGTATGTATTCCTATAAAATTTGACTATGTGTGCCTTCCTAAAGATGACCGACTTCCACAATGATGACGTCACCATACAAGAATTTTTATAAATCACAGTTCTTTTTTCAGGTATTTGGTTGATTTGTATATATATTGGTGTGTACACTTTGTCCTGTAACACTCTGCGTACTTTCATAAGGTAGATATAAATGTGGTATATATATATATATATATATATATATTATAATAAGTTAAGATAGTCACATACATGTAGCTGTATATGGTGTATATGTACTTACAAAGGACGACTCAAAAAAAACACACACACAAAAAAAAAACTCTGCATGCACTAACTATGTTATAAATAAATTGTACGAAGAGGATTTCTTTATGTGTTACTTTTCATATTATAATGTTTTTTTTATGTAGTAATATTTCATCATCATCAAAAACAACAACAACATCAACATTTGTGGTAGGAAGAAGAACTACATTTACCTACCCACACCTCATTTTAGTTATCAACGTCTCCTCATCATAAAAAGTAAGAGTATATAAAAAAAAAAAACGTTGACACATTTAGAATGAAGGCAAAAGTTCTGTGATGTTGTCGTTTGTGAGTGTTGTATCTTTGTTCCTTTCTTACCTGCAAAATAAAAGGGAAAAACCATAAATAAAATGATGCCTGTCATCAAGGTTAATGATACTGAACATATTTGCCAAATAAAAAACAGTTTCTATAAATATATATCTATACACATAAAAACAAGTTAAAATGGTTTTTCCATATTACGGTAATAAATATTCGGCAAATTATTTAAAATATCGTGGATTTCAAAATTTTAATATCCTTCCAGCTTCAAACTCTGGATGAGAGCCCATTATTGGCTTTTCGTAATTAATATTTAGGTGGCACTTGTCCTATATGTCATATATTAAAATGAATAAGCTTAAGAAAAGGATGTTAATAACGAAATTTTTTTCTATCCTAGATCATTTTAGGCAGCTGATTTAACAAAGGGTCTTGTAGCAATAGTATCATATGTTTTGTTCCTGACTTCTCCTTGCACTCTACAAAGGTAGTATCCTTAATAATAATCCTACGGCTTACAAAGGCTTCCCCAATTGGTAATTTTCTTTTCATGATTTCATGTAATAAAAACTTGTCTCACTGCACTTTAGCTTATAATGGTCAGGCCACACCTACACCATAACTATTATACACAAGATTTAATAAAAAAGAAACCGTAATTGTTGAATTTCGAATTCAACTTTCATTTTTATTATCATATTTCTAATTTATTTTATGCTGATACACATGTTCAAAATGTATATTGTCAATAGCAGTCACATTGCACTGTTAGCTTTTTTTTTTTTTTTTTTGATATATGAGAGATTGAAATAGTGAAGCAAATAGCTTTGGTAAATCGTCAAATCACCATGTTTCTTAACAACTTATTTTTTTAATGAATGTATGGTGAAGCTTTTGGCCTTTATTTTCTTGCAATCCTAAAGTTATATATATATAACTTAATTGCTTTTGATTATGTTGTTTGTATGTTCGTCAAATGACCATAAGGGAAGTTGCTGAGAATTTTTATGAGCTCATGAATTTTTACGTATGTTTTGGGTATTAAACTTGAGGCAGCAAAGTTTATATTTCAAAATTATTAAACTCTGACCAAAAACAACGTCGAATATCACTCAGGAGCTGTTAAATGACGTCAACGATGATCCAGATTTGCTCAAAACGGTCATAACTGATGACAAAATATGATTGATTATATGGTTATAACGTAGATACCAAAGCAAAAATCAACCCAGTTGAAGTAGAAAGGAGAACCAAGACCGAAAAGTCTATGTAAAGTTGAGTGGAGTATGAAAGTTTTGCTCACAGTCTTCTTCGATTACAATGGTGTCGTGTATTATAAGTTCTTACCAGTAAGGTCGTATAAAGTCAATAAAGAATATTAAATTTCAAGGTTTAGGCAAACAGTGGATTAGCTTGAAGCCATACGAAGAAATCGACCAGAATTGTGAAAAAACAAGACATGGATTCTGCACCATGATAGTAACCACTTCATTGCCTATTTGTAAGTTTTTGGCCAAACACAACACCGTGGTCATGCCTTAGCCATTGTATTTACTAGCTTTGGCCCCTGCAATTATTTTTTTATTGTCAAGACTAAAGGAGCCCTAGGAAGGAAAACGCTCTTATCCTATGATAACGAGATAAAGATCACTTCAGCACATATCAGAAGAATTAGCACAAATGATTTATATTTGAGGGGGATAACTTTGAAAATAACAAAATAGATATTGATAACTAGATTTTATGAAAGTTGAAAATTACAGCTTGTTTTTTGTATCAGACCTCGTATATTTCATATTGAAAATACATGTCTTATTATTTCCTTGATCTTTACATGAAATTGGTTTTATGCTCAGGGACCAATTCTACACAGTATTTTTGAAAAGAGGAAGTGGGCAATAAATAAATTGAGGCAATATTTTCTTCAAAAGCATGCAGAAACAACCCACTGGTTAATATTTTCTACACTCCGTTTAGTAGAATACATATACTCCTTAGCAAATTATTATTTTCTTAATGATAGTTTGGTAATCCGTTTGGCCTTTTTTTTTCTTGCAATCCTAAAGTTATATATATATAACTTAATTACTTTTAATGTTGCTATTTGTACATTATTTTTATTGGGCTAAAAAGTGAGGCTATGTACATATGTTTATCTCACTCAGTATTTATATATGTATAGTTATATAAATTGCAAAGGCGTTTAATATATATATATATATATTGTATATATGTAGTATATAAATATATTTATTTGCAGACTAGACACTTAGCACACACAATTTACTTCTCATACATAAAAAAAAAAAAAAACAAGAAAATGACAAGATATTCTATGTTTTGTTTTAAGAATGATAAAGCAATCTACTTGATATAAATATAGGACATGAATAGGTGTGAGCATTTCTTTTATTCATCCATCCATTTCTCGACTATCATCACGAGTATTTTTTTTTTTTTTTTTTGTTATCCTCATAATCATTTAGGTGATAAAAAAACCCAGTATTATCTATATGTATACGACTGACACACTTTAAGAAATAAAAACAAAAATTATTTTCTCCCATTTCATAAACGATTACATTTGTCATACGTGAAAGTTCCCATTCTATTTATTTGGTACACCTTTTAGAATCCCAAGGGGCTGTGCATCCTCATATTTCTATCACTTTATTTTCATAAATAATTAATAATTCTTAGTTGTTTTCATATATATATATACAGGGTAAAAAAGTAAAGTTGGTTGTCAGATAGCGCACTCACCCTATATATATATGTATATATATGAAAATATATAAACTTAACTATATGATACATTGTTGTCTAATTAATTAATCTGCTCCAAAACTATAAAAGAAGATGACTAAAGGACGACCATATGGTCAATTTTTATAAATTAACTCTCTTTTCCAAAACTTTTTATTCGCTAGGTGGCGCTAAGAATGCTTTATAACTGTCAACGAAACCTCCATGAATTTACATTATTACTTTTCATAAGAAAACAACTTGAATTATAGTTTGGAAAACAAATATAAATATATTTATATATATATATATATATATATATTCACTTCAAAAGCGACCTCTTGTGCGCAAATACATAATGAGGAAGGAAATATTTTCCAAACTGAAACTTTAATATATTCTACTCAAGCCAAAAAAATACATGGATGTATTTGATAAAAGTTCACATTTTCTTTACTTTTATTAAGTAAGTCAAAAATTGTAAGTTATTAATGTCAACGAAGAAACTGATGGTTTATTCGGGTTTTAAGATATTGCTCAACTTTTTAGTCCAGTGACGTATTTGATACAAATGTTACATTATATATCCTTGAAATTTTGTATTCATATATCATTCTACACACTATTTGTATTTTGAATACTGAAGAAATGTGTAATAACACCGTTAAAAAAATCCAATTGGATAGTGAAAATTAAAAAGATAATTAGGAATTCAAATAGGATCATGTCACTCCTGGCTATGTGACTCAACTCTCGCTAGGAACTTTACTGTAACTGCCAATGGAACAATATAACTGAGCCTAGTAGGGTTGAGAGCCCCTACTCAAGGCTAAAGTTAAAAATAGTTTGCAATATTAATGATTTTTTAAAGATAGATAATGTGAAAAGTTTTTGATTCGAGCAATATGGCGACTGCACATGTTTTTAAAAAATTAAGAAGGAATCTAGAAAAAGATTTTTTTTATTATTTTATTTTCCCTTCCAGAATATATTTTAGTGCAATCCAAAAATATTTAGCCTCAAAATCATGTTATTTTAATAAATATGTAAACGGTTCTAGGAAAAGTCGTTATAGAAAAACTCTCTACAAGGATTTCAAAGTAAATAGATAATGTATTTAAAAAACATTTCTTATTTATGTTATAGCTCTTTAATTTAATTATTTTGATATGACAGTATTTGGGATCGAATGGTTTTATATTGGGATAACACTAGTAAATAATTTTTTTATACTCTGGTTGTGAGATGATACTTTTTAAAAGTAAAAATTACAACAAATAGGTTTCCAACATTTGCATTAGAAGTTAAGTATTAGCATATCAAGGTACAAAAATACAATACTTTTAAATATTTCCACCCAGTTTTTTTCTTTCAGGGAATTTAAAAAAAAACAACTAAGAATCAAGGGTCAAATAAGAACTCCAGTCGTTTTTTCATCATCAACAAACAGACCAGAGACAAAAATCTAAATATGGTTTTATGGATATAGGTATATAAAAATTTAAAGCAGTAGTCTCTTGCATGAATGAAAGCCTTAAAGAAGTTTTGCTATAAACAAAAAAATAAAAACTATTATGAGAATCTTTTAATTAGAGTTTGGAGAAAAATATTTTTATCATCTTACTAATGGAAAGCAAGATCTTTTTTCTTTCTTTTTTTTTTTATTAAATGAAATTATAAAAAAATATGTTTAACCTTTGTGAGAGTGTATTTCTATTTTTACTTTTGCTTTTTTTATAAAAAGGAGAATGCACCTTTTTGTTTTTTTTTTACTTAAAAGTAAAAACTTTTATTTATTGTTGGTTATAAGCCTCTAATAATAACAAGGAATGATAGCATAAAAATACTTTTCAAAACAAACTTTAAAAAAAAAATCACTCCTGCGTTTCACTTACATCATATTATTGTTCAATGTAATGAAAAATAATATCTATTTTTTCGTTTTATTTCTATTAAGGACAAAGTGACATAATATAAGTGAGGCATGGTATTTAGTGTATTAAAATAACAAACTTTAAAATTAGACTTTGAAATTTTTTTTTTTAAATTTTAAAACATTTATTTTTAAAATGTTTAATCTACTGTTATTTAGGGTTTTTGTACGTTTTTTTTACAAAATATTTTTAATTCAAGGAACAGCATATCTAGCCCCATTCACTACTATTTGGACATTGTCAAAAGATCAACTGCATATTCAAGGATGTACAAGATTTTCATTTAGGACTAAATTATTCATCACAGTTCTTAATTATCTATAGTATTGCCAGGTACAAGCTCTGTAGGGCTTTGTACATAGCCGCGAAATTCAAAAGACAAAAAGACGGAAGGGAGATATTTGACAATCTTATATATATAAAATGTGTAATTTCAATTGATTTGGTCCCATCTAAAAGGATAAAAATATTTAGTTAAATTTTCAAACAATGGATTTGAAGAGGTGTTTTTATTAAATTGTTTTTTTATGTAACTTAATTTTTTCAAAAATTTGTGAATAAATAGTTTTATTGAGTGAATTAAAAGAAAAATTTGTCACTATAATTATATTATGAGGCATTATATAGCATATTAGTCATTTCTGCAATTTTATTTGCCTTGATGAATATTCAAAATAAACTAAATAAAAAAGAAGTTAATATGCACAATAAATATGAAATAATAAAAAATCCAAAAATTTACTAAATTAAGGCTGTATAATGATTTTTTTTAATTGCATACATTTTGGCTAATTCAAGCAAATATCACAATCTTTTTTTTTTAAAAAAAACAGTTTTTTTATGCAACAAAATGCTGTATAATAAATTATTATGTGCTTGTTAATATTTTGGACTTTTAACCTGAATTTCTCCATTATAACAAAAGTCATTTTCAATTTATTTAGTTTAAGAAATGTTTTATAACAAAACTGCATTCAAAGTTTATGTGTAGAAACAACTAGAAGTCATCTTCAAATATAGAGTTCATTACTTGTGAATTATGATAAGTAAATTTAAGTTAGTACTTTAATCCCAAAAACATAGATATATATATATAATTTTTTATTTATTTAAACTTTAGTCCAATTAAAGTAGAAAGAAAAAATACTCTTATTTTCTTTCTTTAAAATTCAAGATCCCTTTTAGAGAATTGTTATATATAAATATATATATATATATATATATTTGTATAGAAAAAAAACATATAGAGTGTATGTATATTAAAACTTCCATTTTTAATATTATTCAAAAAATGCAAATATTTATCCGCAGGTAAAAGAATGCTTAAGGATAAAAATCAGTCAATATTGAATCTTATATCCTTATATACTAAAAGGTTTGATTATAAAATATATCATTTTTTTTTTTGTTCTTTTCTTTTTTATTCTTCGACTATAATCTTCTTAAAAGATCATTTTTTTAAAAAAAAACGTATAACATAAATAGTTTATTGACTTAATAAATATGCTTATTATTTTTGATAGCTTTGAAACATTGAATAAAATTAATTTAGAGAGAATTAAATGTTTTTTGAGAGGGAAATGTCTAATGAATTTAACACGAGGTCTTCCTGCTAATATAAAAAATTACGTTGTGTTATCTTTTTTCATTTATCAATTTTTTTACTATATATTATATGGAGTGTCCTAAACGTTGATTAATTAAATTGAAATTATCTCGTGTTAAGCTGTGAACAGTAGATCTGGCAAGACTGTACATAGTTAAGTCTATAGGGTTACAACCAATACAATTACGTTGCAAAATAGTTAAAGTAATCATTGTAGTGCTTATTTCATTTTCTGAATCCACAGTTCAGATACCAAAACTAATGTTATGTCTATAGCAGTTACCTAAAGTTTATGTATAATGATGGATTAATTAATTTAGGTCAACTGTTTTTTAACGATCCGGGATTTTCTCCAAATTATATTAAACTACTTTTAATTACCATTTCATGACCTGTACTTTTTGTATGCTCCTTAAACGTTCAGCCTAAATAAATGCAATTATTTTTATGTGGTGAATTATTCATATATTTTGTTTCCTCTAAAGATATCGTTTTTTTAATGTGTGTCCGTACGCATAGATAATAATGACGTATAAATGGTCATTTTACATATTACACGCAACCTCGTCAAAAGTACCCAAAATTAGTTTAATGTAACGAATAGTCCATAGACTTTTCTATCAAAAAAAAAATTTAATACTTTAATTATATTAATAATAATATATGATAACATTTTGAGACTCCAAACTAATGATGCCTTCAAGAATAATTTAGAAAAATATTATTAATTTATGCCTTGAATTTATACAAGGATAATTGATATTTAAATTCTTAAAAGAAATGTGAGAAAATTTAAATGGTGATTATAAATATTTTTTTTACTGACTATCATGAAATTAAATGTTCACTATCGGAGAGGTAAATAGCCATTTTATATTTATTCCTAGTCCCTCTACGTTTTGTGTTCAACAAGTTACTTTGTTGTTATTATTCCATAAAAAAAAAATTACATTCAGTTCACAATGTTCAATATATACAAGGTAATTTATAAGTTCTAAAGGTATACATTAAGGTGGCAATTGATAAGAAAAAGAAATTGAGCAAATAGCAATAGCAAAACTTCTAGACTATATTACTAAATACATTTTTTTATTTATAACTTATTCAATATAACAGACGTCCTTTGGCACTCTGGCCGATGAACGAGTTGGGAATTAGTTGCATACTGTAAAAATGTAGTTACTTGGAAGTAGGTTTGATTTAAAGTCAATTAGATTGCAAATTGATTGATTAAGCGATAAAAAATTTAGTAACAATTATGAAACCTTTAATATTTAAAAAAAGCCCGGTATCTATTAATTATGACTAATGTGTTCATAATATGAAGAAATTACTTAGTTCATTAAGTAATATTAATTTCTTTTATAAAGTAAAAACCTTTAATTCATAAATTTGTTTTAAAGTTGATAATGTCTCACTCCAGGTCTGATATACATACAATTATCTAATATAATTGAGGAATGGACCAGAAACAATCAATTGTTAGTTTGAAAGATACAATGCTAATGAAATTGAGATATGTTTGTAAAATATGAATAATTCCACACGTTCATTTTTTATAGCCTCAATTGACATGTGCATTATTGTGTTTCTCACTCTTACTTCTCATTTTGCAATCTTGCAAAAACAATAAATGTTTGACCTCCTTCCCCAAGGATCACTTGCTGTAGATCTATATATTGCATATGAAATATCTTATTCACTTTTTATACTTTGACAAATAAAAGTACATTTTACATGCGTATGAACCTATTAAACATATAAGTATAAAAAATGACATTTCTCTAAGGCAAAGTAATAAAAAAATCGTCAAAGGACTGCATAAAATATAAATGATAAATTACAAATTGCAAAAAAATATACTTGTCCTCAATTTCTTTTCATAGATACTTTTAGTAAACCTATATAAAAATATATAAGATAATGGAAATTAAAAAAGAAAAAGAAAGTCACTTTCAATATGATTTATTTGATTTAATTGATGCAAAGTACATATACATAATTAGAAGGCTCATACTTATAAACTTAGCAAACTAAATCTAAATTAGGTAAAAGGATAATTTTATCTTATAATGAAATAAAATTTGTCAAAAGTTGAACCATGTTGTGTGCATTGCAAATTTCGTCGTATCAACTCAATCTTTTTTTCAAAAAAAGAAAGATCAATAAGTAGTTTGGACTATTTGAAAAAAAAAAAGGATTAGACTGTGTTGAATATATTGAAGATGACCGTCTTCTACAATAATGACGTTAAAAATTGCAGAATAAGCCAATAGGAATTCCTTTTGGAGACAGTGTTGTGGATAAAGGTAATCATAAAATAAAATTGACAAATTTCCAAACAAAAAAAGATTAAACACCATTTTTAATATCATCTTGATTATAATGATAATTAATATTAAGCACCGAAATCCTCTAAAAAATGGCTCGATATCCACAATTAACTTTCCCTTGTATCAATTAGGAACACGTAAATTAAAATAATCAGAAAGAAGTATCCGATCCTTCCAAGAGTAATAGCCAATTTATTGGCTACATCAAGTAGATTTGAATTTTATAATAAATACGGGTCTGTAATATAATAGATGTTTTAAGCCCTTTTGTTTCTTGATCCCATTATGTAGTCATCACGGCAGTAATTCACTATTATCCAAAGTCTTAGATAAACAAGGGTTTTATTGGCTATAAAATTTGCTCGTGTATACTTGCTTCAAAATGACCAACTTCCACAATAACTTCTTCAAAAGTGTGTAGGCTGAATTTGAATTAAATTTTGATATAAGCTGATGAACATGTCTTAACTATAATAAATAGTTCAATTATTTTGAAAGGATAAGGGCATTTGCTTATCAATAATTTTACCGAACCCTATTTTTTTTTAGAAATTGTAAAGGTTGAGAAATGGTATGAAAATTGTTTTTTGAAATCGATGTATCATGGCTGTACATTCAAGTTGCATACTCCTATAACTTAAATGGCTCCTTTTATAGTAGGTTCTTTGGTTATTGTCAAAAAAAAACACACTTATATGTACATATGTATAAAAATATCTACATAAATACGTAGAGGGTAAAACCTCATAAAAGTTACTTGAATGACCAATACACATTTTATTTATTTATAGAGAGATGCCCATTTCATATATATATTAAAATAGATTCCACCTTGATTGATTACTCATATTTAACCATATGTTATACTAATTAATATGTCTTTAATTTTGTCAAAATTAATTGAAATATTCATATTTATAATCAATATGTAAATTTAGCAATTATGACTGAGTTTTACTATAATTTAAAAAGATATATGGATTAAATGTTATAATTTTACGTCAAATTATAAAATAAAATTAGTTCATTATTTCACGCTTAATATTAATTTTGTAGCTTTAAAACATATTTAAGTCATAAAAAATAAGGAAAAATATTATATTCTGTGAAGGTTATACGCGGTATATTTCTTGTCTACTATTTGTGTTATTTGGAATTTTGAAAAGGAAGCCTTTTTTAAAAAAATTTAGAGTCAACATATAAAATAAAAATTATATCTTAATTAGTTCCTATCATTGTTATTTATAATAAAATTATATACTATTTCTGTATTTCTTAATGAAAGCTTACTTTTTACATTACACTTTTTCATAATATCTTCGTAGGAGATACAAAATCTTAGCTAAAATTGTAATAATTCAATATTGTTTAATGAAAATTATATGTCAAAATACAAACATCTATTCATAAAATGTTGATCACACTTTGACAAACAGGACTCCACCTTTTCATTAAGATACTGCAATGGATCCTTGAACAATTTAATAACGCTTTTAAAATCAATACAATATCAATTTTTTCAAAAATAACCAATTAAAAAAAGTTGTTACTTCAGCATTAATATGAGCATTAGTTAATAGAGATTGGTTTTGAATTTTTTAGGGACCTTGTAAAAGTCTAATTCCAACTAATTCCAACTATTACCACTGTGGGTACACAGCGTATTTGTACATCTTTATACTGAATGCACAAATTTTTCAATGCATCTCAGTTGTTCTTTATTGGACCTTTCTTTTTTCATTTGACTTTCATGGTTCATTTTGATTAACTTCTTTTTTTCGCTTATAGTTGCACTATATGCGAGGAACAAACATAAGGAGTGTAAAAAAATAGTTTTTTAATAAATATGTCTGGTAGTTTTTTGATGAAGTAAAGAGACTAACAGACACATTGAAAAACAAAAATCAGTTCTATTAGATTAAATTTAAAAAAAAAACACGTTCAAACCTATAATGAACAAAAAAGTATAGTTTATTCTAAATTCATTATTTACTAATTTTATGAACTGCCTGTTGCGCAATTTGGCTTTAAATGTAATGATACATATATTTCTTAATTCATATTATTTTTGAGGGATATTTTCGCAATTAATGATAACTCAGACTATATTAAGAGTGTCTAGAATATGTTATAGATTTAAAATGTCTGTAATAAAAAATTAAAGACCATTAGTGCAATATTATATGTACTTAGAGCACTCTACTTGTTTTATAATTGTTTCGAACCCTACAAATAGGAAAATAATAAAACTAACAAATATGAAACTTCACCCTTTTCCTTATCATGATTTTTTGAAAAGTTAATTAGGAGTTATTCTATGTTTTAGAGAGTTCTCACCCCGATGTCCTATAAAATGGAAAACATACAAAAAAAGAAACTTCTAGCATGCAACTGTCAACCAATTTTTGGTATTACATACTTTTATGCTTTTTATCATTCTAGGTTACTTAATATGTTATAATACATTGCTTTTTAATTATATATACCAAAGAGAAGAAGAAAAAAAAAATCATGCTAAGATTTACCTCAAGTGTGTGAATAAAGCTCTGTTCTATTTTGTTTTTTAATTTATATATGTCCTGTTTTTTTTATTATTTTACATGCAGATAAAAAACAATTAAAAGGGCTTTTAATAGCTTTAAGCCATTTTACTCAGCCATTTTAATATTTGATACACTTATATGTATATATATAAAATATATAAAGGGAGTCTATCAATGCAATATTTTCAGTAAGTCATGTATTCATTAAAAAAAAAACCCAAATAGGAATATGCATCATAGTAATTTTAGTTTATAAGTGTTTGAAAAAATATTAAAGAACAAGATAAATAATTGCTGTCAATGACATGTTTCTGTGGCTATGAGATTATCTACACACTAAAAATGAATTAGTTAGAAAAATAATCTAAAAAAGGCTTTGAAATAAATATATGTGGCTTAGGAACCGTTCCTTGCTTTAATTATCTTTATAAATACGTACTACTATGTATGTGAGACTTGAGTCGACTTATTTTCTATGTTTATATGTGTAATAACGAATTTTTGTTAAAATATATACTTTATTTGATCATATTGGCATATATTTTCTAACCCAGAAGTTAGAAACCTGTAGTGGAAATGAAATTTTATTTCCTAGACAGTTGGTCTTTTCAAGATATGATCTAAGAACAAAGGTGTACAAAAAAAAATTCCTGCGTATTATCCCTACATAAAATAATTCCCTCAGATTCCAAATATTAATATTTAACAAATCAACATTCAGAAAAGCAATAAGGGAAAGAGTAGTAGCTGACAAAAAAAAAAAAAACCCGAATGTTTTGACACACTGTCATAATTATGAAATTCAGTCATCTTGGGCACAAAAACTACAAAATTTTATGTGAATAAAAGTCTTTGTGTCTTTAAGATTCAAGCAAATACAAAATGACTACCTTGCATTTGGATGCCCCAATGAGACAAATTAATAAAAGGATTTAAACTTTTATCGACTATTAAAGATGTATTACATCTGTTTATTATAATTCAGACGCGAATATTTATGTCATCAAAATATGTTATTAGATCATTATATATTCAAAATTTGCATTGTGTGGTCAATAAAGTAACTGGAACACAAATGTGCGTAATAATCTAGCCCTTATTGTGGTTTTTACCTTGTACCAATTTGATTTTATTCAAATATCACGATTTTTATTCAGCATAAAGTTGTATTCAATACTATTATTTAGTCTTTTCTTTTAAATTCTTAAAGCTATTTGATAGAGTTTTCTAATATTTTTTAATAGAAATATGTCAACTTTATTTAAGAAATGTACAAACTCTACCCCCCCCCCCCCCACACACACAAGATGGCGTTACTTCGATTTATTCTGCAATCTGTGATATCAGATAAAACGTTTTATAGGTTCAACATGCATATATAAGCAAAAAAACTCACTTCTCAGGCATTAGTTGTATGGTTATAACAGACATTCTTGCCAAATTTCAGGCCATTTCCGGCTCATTTACCCAGTTGAATATTGATTGACTTCATATATACTATTTTTGGTTAAATAAAATAATTAAACTTCAATAAAGTTGCCATATCTTTTAAACAGCTGACTCTGGGGGATTTAAATTTGCTAAACAAAAATTTCTTTGACGTAAGATCTTCCTTACCAAAAATAATCAAATTCTATGATAGTCAAGCTTTTTGTATAATGTAGCTAAATTTTAGAACTTAAATTAAAAATCAAGTCCATCAACTTCAAGTTTAGACTAGAGTTGTAAATGTCTAAAAGTAACGATGCTTCAAGAGTTCATCCTTGAGCAAAATTTTACTAAGGTACAATATAAATTTTTGATTTCAGTGGAATGACTCTGAGATAAAAATTAATAATAATGAGATGATTTCAATTTCAATCAACATTGAGTATTCTTTTTTTATCAATATCTAAGTAATTAATAAACTGACTATAAATATTTATATTTTTAAATTTGGATGCTGGTTGTATTTTCTCTTCATTTTAATTTAATGTATATCTGTTTGCTTCTTTTTAACAGAGATGCAATTGGGTTATTCTAGTTTTCTTTTCATTGAATTTCAATAATAATAATAATAATAAAAATTCATCCCCCTTCCTTCCTTCATTCATACAGAGAAGCTTTAAATTGAATCAAAGTAACTAAATAAGTTCTATCCTCGATATACCCTTGTTTCATTTTTTTTTATTTTTTCAATTTCCCCATTTCTTAACATATTCAATGGCTTTCACAATGTATGCTATTTATGTACAATCCTTTAAAATTCTGAAACATTCAATGTGTATATGTTCAAGAAATGTATTGAAAGAATTCAAATGAACTAGTTGAATTGATAAAAAAATGTCTACTAACATTCTATAAAGGTTTATGGTTTTGTAGCATTTTAAAATATGATGTTAAATGCTTTATATAAAGAATGTTACAAAAATGAATATTCATTTATGTGAGGGATCTTCAAAATTATATGTTTAATTTGAAGAGGTTCAGTAAAAGAAAATGTCTTCGAATGAGAGTCCATAGATAGAAAATTTGATTTTTTTTTTACTACAGATGCTGTTAAATAAACTATTTAATAACTTATGGACCTTTCGCTATTACAAACGTACTGCATAATCGAAATAGTGCTCAAAAATGTATTTTTTCAACTAGTTACTTTTCTTATTTTATAAGAGTGGTTCTTAACCTTGTTGGAAGTACTGAACCCCACAAGTTTCATACATTCATTCATCGAACCCTTCGTAGTTGGAAAAATAAAAAATGATAGCCAAGCAGAGTGTGACGTCACAAATCATACAAATGGGGTGAACCAAACAACCCTAATACTGACTCACCGAACCCAGGTTAAAAACCACTGTTTTGGAAGAGTTAAATCGAAAAAAAGCATTTTTTTAAAAATGATACATGGTTGGTGATAGTCAGACAGTTACTTTGAAAAAAAAGAAGAATTGATCCTTTTTCCATTTTATCTTAACAAAAAACACGACGACATTTGACAAGTTTTGCTGGTCATTACGGATCATTCTAAAACTTATCAGTAGATTTAATAGGCTTTAAGCTTATGCCTCGTATACGTATAACAAAAATAAACATATAAAACAAATGCAAAATACTGAAATGTTGATACAAAAGTTCAAATGATTAGTTAAATAAATACTTATACATACATCATCATAAAAACTTTTTGGCTTAAATATAAATATATATATTATAGATATATATTGTTGTTTTTTTATCCAGAAATAAATATGAGTCAATTAATTCAAGAATAAAGTTTGTTCTTCTTCTTCCTTTCATTGATGATTAACTATAATATTGCATTAAAAAAGTTTCTTTTTTTTATTCTTTTCGAAAGCAATATTTTTAACAAGATATAGGAATAAAAATAATTATTATTACTACTATGAGTAGCTACGTACGCATATCATTTAACTTTTGTTCTGTTTTTCTTATAGAAATATATTTTATCAATGTACTCATACATACTCAGTGTATGTATGTACTTCTTTGTTGACTCAAATTATAAGTAAATAAACACATATTAGAGCATAAATAAATAAAAACAAAACAGCTCTACCATTATTCTGATTTGTCAGCAAAATAAAAAATAACAAACCCGGATGTGGAGTACAAAATAACAGTACAAAAATACAACATTTTGTTATTCAGGAAGTGAAGATATCTTTTACAGCATTTTTTTTCCTACTGTTATCACCATTGGAACAATAAAAGCAAATGTCTTCATATAACTTTCCACATGTGAGTCCGTAATGATGTATTTTAATTTATCTACAAGGGCAGAGTGCTGTGTTGTATTCGAAAGCAACTTACTTTATGACAAGACTTTGAGGAATCAATAGATGAGAATATTATTTTTTTTCCTTTTAGAATTTGTTTTTTTTTTAAATTAGTTCCTTTAATTTTATACATGATAACGAGACAAAACAAATACTTTAAAGGGTCACAACTCCTATTTCACAGTTTAATCATAGTCTTTATATTTCAATACCAGTTAGAATCTACAAGTTCTTGATTCAGAGTTATTACTTCAAGTCTTTAATAACAAATTCAAGTCTTTAAAGGTCCTTTAAACTTTTAGATACATAGATGATTTGAACTAACCCCCAAAGTTTTATTGATTATCATTTGTGAGTAGTTGTATCTATAACAACCATTTATAAATAAATATAATCTGCCTTGAATTGGATATATTTCCAATTTCTTTGGATCTGTAATTTATTTGTAAAAAGTGCTCAAAAAAATAACAAATTAACATAATTTCACTCGGTGAGTTCAATTGTTTTGCTCAAAAAGAAGATTAAATACTATTTAGGTAAATGATCTTAATTTACAGATAAAGTCTTACTTGTAATAAAAAATGAAGTAAATTTTTTCTTTTTCTAATATTGTTGAGCATGACTCAAATCTTTCAAAATCTGGGGAACAAGTCTTGAGTCTAAGTATCCACTTAGAGATATAAGTTAATAATTAATTATTTATTCTTCAAACTAAAAACAGTGACTTTAAAAAAGAAAAGAATTGATAGATTTTGTTAGAATACAAAAATTTTAAAGAAATAGAAAAAAAAGTTTGTCAAAATATTATCAGTAAATAAAATAAAAAGACAAAGAGTGAGATCAATTATTTTTATTATTCAAATGCTCTCTAGCTATTGAATAATTTATATATCTTAGTATTGTCATCCTTTTTTCTTTAATATGAAAGGTTTTCTAGAGTATTCTATGTACATACATATATTTGTATTCCTAAAGATATGAAATATTATTAATAATATTAAAAAAAAGTCAATTTTTCAAAAATGCACGTGAATATAATTCAAAACAGGGGAGTCTTTAAATAAAACAATTTGTCAGAGAAACTCACTATTTGAAGATGCAAAACTGGATGCGGAATGCATATAAAACCTTCCATTTGAAGAATTGACATAATAAATATGATAAATAACATGCTTACATCAAATCCAAAATGTGAATGATGGTGCAAGAGGTAATGGCGTTACTCACTTTTTTAAGCAACGGGGTAAATTAAACTGGTCATTGGTCAAAAATCCTAGAGGGTATAAGTATGATAAAAGTTATTTAGTTTTGCTCACAGATTTCAAATCTGTAAAAAAAAGTTTAAAGAGTCCGACGGTTTTCAAAAAATCGAATCCTACTTTTTGAGATTTTTTAGGCACATTTTCAAGGGCACGATGAGGATCCTTAACTATGAAGAAATCGTCCATCTAAATGTGTAAATTCTCATTCAATTTTGATAAAAAACCATCAGAAGTCGAAAACTCACGGTAGAGCTACTAAAGCAGTAGTGCACAGAAATATGAAATCAGCTGAAATCCTTCTGCTTTTTGCTCAAAATTGAATGAAAATTTACCAAGTTATATGGACGACTTCTTCATAATTAAGGATCCTTATCGTGCCCTTGAAAATGTGCCAAAAATAGCTCAAAAAGTAGGATTCGATTTCTTGAAAACTTGAAAACTCTTTTATAGATAGGAGTCTTAATGAGCAGTTGACATCTCATTTGAAAGCTGTGGGCCTGAGCTCTTGAATGCCTTCCTTATTCATCCATTTTATGTAATATTCAAGGAGTTATTTAAGTGCACACGTTTTGGTCAACTTTTGGGCCTACTCCCACCCCCTATGATCCTAGGATCCCCCTTAGTTTAAAACAAAGTCAAGAATTTAAATCTGCATTAAATACACTAGTGGATCATTACTTTTTAATTCACAAAATGAGTATCCTTTTAGGCTTAAATTGAAGTTAAAGTTGGAAAAAGGGACCAAATTACATATTTGAAATCAGCGTGCAAAACTCAATAACTTTTATTATACTCCTTAGAATTTTTGACATTTCAAATTTGTTGACCTGAGTTAATTGATTATTGTTTCTTTTACTGCCATTATGAACAAATAAAGATAAAGCATGTTACCCCATTACTAAAAAAAAATTTAATAGTACTGTGAGCTACATCTCTGACTGTTTTTTATGTTCTATATTCATTCCGTCTCTGAATACAAAAACTTTTAATATATCGTATGTTAACTTTTATAGAATGGTCCAGTTTTTTTGTGTTTGTTTCTTTTCTTTGACGTTACGTTTTTGGCTAAGAAATGTACCCAACATATACATATATAATAAAACATCAATAAAAGACGTATATGAAAAATGATTCAGGAAGGACGAAGGGGAACTCTCAGTGAAAGCCTTGTCTATAAAGATTTATTTTTATCTCATATATTCAAATATAAAGACATATAAATGAAGAATGATTCAAACTTTTTAAGAAAAGTTGTCCTTGAAAGTAAGTACATAAATAAAAAAAAACATTTTATAGAATATAATGTCTATTTATCCACACGGTACTTATATTCAGAATCTTGATATCCTAAATTAGTCAAAAAATATAGGATAAAGTGTTATTGTATACGTATATGGATGCTTGATATTCAATATAAAAATAACAAAAAATAACAAAATTGATCCTTTCAAAACCATATACGAAAAATAAATAAAAATAAGAAAATATAAACACGCTTATTTAAATTCAAATGAATTTTACAATGATCTAAGTAACAACAAAAGGACTCAATAGAAAGATTGCATAAGCTCACTGAACATAGGGAACTATTATTTATTATTTTCTTTTTGCTTGGTTTAAAACCATGAACTGTTAAAAATTACCACTAATTAAAGTATTCATAACATTGCACTCCATAAAAGAAATAATTAGGTTAATATGTCTTAATTGGTCTTAGACTGAGACCCACATTTTCCGCGAGTTACTTTACCATTACATTTTCATATTATTGATCTTTAAGCTAATCAAATGTAAAGTACTTCATATGAAGATCTAATGGGTTTTAAAAGATCCTGAAATTTTGTATTTGTATGGCTATTGATATCACCCACTCACAAAATGTATTTTGTGTAATTTTCAATTGTATCATTCTTCATTTTTATTGCTATTATTGTTATTATTATTCATCTTTAATTGAGCTTAATATAGTCCTTTATTTTTGTATCAGTGATAAAAATTGAAAATATATATTTAGTATGAACATTTCACAACATACCTATGTGAGACTCACTTTTAGGTTGTAATTTACTTGTTGAGTATCACAAAATAAAATCATTTGGGCTTGATTTCCATTTGCTAGGAAATTACAAAAAGTGTAATAGGTATGAACTAGGAATGGCTGGGTAAACAATCGTTTTAATTCTCATTTAAATTGAATTTATTATGTATATGTTTTTTCATAATGAATATTTATATTTTTTTGTTAATATATTTTATATACTCATATTAATTACATTATAATTGATTATGAAGTAATATTCATTCATTGATTTTTTCATAAATTATAAAAACAGCATGTTCTCATTACAAAAGTAAGGTGTATATTTACATATAGCACTAGGAGGGCTAGTGTTTACATCATACTTTTTTTAAGTTTTTTTTGGTAAGACACAAGTTTGTTTAGATTCTACATTTTTCTTTATTCTAATCAATTGCAGTCAAAATGTCTGCTCAATTATTCTAGATATGACTATGAATATCTTTAAAAATACTATTTGAAAGAAAACATTTAAAATACATTTTGTATACATAACAAAATTATGTATCAAATGAAACAGACCAAATACAAGTCAACTAATAAATAAAATATAATGAAGAAAAGTAGTCAAAATGACGAATTGCTTGTTCGTTCAGGTATTAATTTGTTGATTATATTTGATGTAAAATAATTTATGACCATGTTATATCATGCTATATGATTTTTTATAGATGACCAAGTGTTTCAAGTTGTCGTGAGGGTTTGTTTGTAAGTAAAAGAAATGAGTTTGAATCAGTAATTTTATACAGATAAATAAGTCAAGAATTCCCCAATATTTCAAGCATATACTAAATTGCTACGAACATAGTTCTGATTTATAAACAAAATGCATAGTTTTAATTGTTTATACCCATCCCTCAAATTTGAATTGAATGCCTATAATTGACTGGAATAATAAATGAAAAAAATATTGAGTCGTAATTATATATTTACGAATTAAAAATATGAATCGAGAGTTTTTCATTTTCTTCTCCTGTTCAAAATTGATTTTCGGTTGATGCACCGAATATCGTTTAGTATTCACATTAATAAATGTCTCATCATATTATTATAAAAGAAAGTTACTTTTATCTTTGTCTTGTTTGGTTTGCAATTTGCCCAAATTCTTTCTACAGAATGAATATCCTAATGCATGGCTATGAAGCAGTAATATGATATTCATCTCAACGTGTATTATATGCAACATTCATTTCTTTTATCAAAAATTTCATAAATATACCAAAAAGTATACATACATATAAATATATCAACAATATATTTTTTTTCTTTGACACATTAATACATAAAAGATAATAAAAAACGTATTAAATATGTATGCTGTGTTGAGAAAAGAAACAATATAAATCTAGAATAAACATTTTAGAATTGGTTATCATCAGAACTCTACTGTTATATATACGAGGCAAATGCCTTATATATGGGTATAATTAAATTAGTAGCAATTATTTTTCATTGAAAAATGAGCGTCAACGAAAGAATGAATCAATAAATCAAATTTTTCATCAATACTCATTATGATTTCTTGATCGTTTCTACGTAAGTTGGAATCATTTAAGGGATGTGTAACGACTAAATTTGTTGAAAAAAGAGGCACACAGAGATAAAAAAAACTTTATAGTGTCAAAACACTACTGTAACCATTCAGAACAGCATATCAGCCGATTTAACCTCACCAAAATAGAAGGTAATTGCGTGTTTTTCTTTAACAATATACATATACCACGAGTACTAATATAAATCTGTATATTGAGCGTTATTAACCTATACATTTTTGAACAGCTCGCCGGGAATACCTCTTTTTCAACAACTTCAGTTATAACTCATTCATCAGAGCTACTACCAAATAGATGAAGTTAATGGGTTTCACTTAGGGATATGACTTTTTGTCAGGTGTGAGGAGTAGGTGGAAGAGGGACATGTTATACCATTTGCTCTTTGTTAAATTCAGCTGTGCTTTTTCATAACTTTAGGCTAGAAAAATGTATTTCTACCCTATGACATTCACCATTTAATATAGCATTTGTGCAGGGATAATACATTTATGTAATTTAAGTTTTGCATGTGTACATTTTATGAAACTCTTAAGGAAACAACCTTATTTTGTAATTCTAGATGGAGATGCTTCCACCTGAAGGATAAAATGAATATGAATTTACATATACAAAAATAACCAAATGTACCAACCGATTTTTCTTTGTTATTCGTAAATCTTCCTTAAAATAATCGTCTCTTACACCTCCACCCTTGAAACACTGAAATTTTTCACATTGTTTTCAATGAAACTCTTTTATGATAGTCCATATGAGAATTATACACAAATAGAAAAGCTTCATAATATTAACATTATTGAATGATTCATTATGATGAATAAGTATTATACAATTTGGCATAATGTTATTAAATAAAATCCACAGACACAAGAAAAGAAAAGGAACATTAGTATACATATGAACATATCTTTTTACGTAAATTTTCAAAGAAAACAAATTAAGGCGGGTAAAAATTGCCTTTTACTATTTTCTCGAGAGCATTGATTTTTCTATATTTTAGCTTTGTCAAATAATGGTCATTAATATTAAAATAATCTTGGAAAAGCAATAATAAATCAAGGTGTCATTCCTCTCTCTCCTCCCTCCCCCCCCCCAATAAAAAAGACCTTTTCTATGTACATATACTGTACTTTGGTATATTACTTTGCCCTTTTATAAGTCATAGGTTTAATTACAGTATATTTTTACTAGTAAGAAAAAAATCAATCATGGAATGATATATTGAACTTACATATAGACCATACACTTTTTTAATATAAAGTGTTTTAATTTGTCTTGAAAGTTGTGCAGTTTCGATACCCAAAAATAGAGCACAAATGAAGTAGCATAAATTATATTCATGGTCAATGATACTTTGCTTACTGATATACAAAAGCAACGATATAAAAAACAAACTGGTAGCCTATAGCAAGAGTGAATTGATTAATGTATATAGTTGGAGTGGTCATAAGACTTATTTTGAAAAAATTCTAAATTATGGAGTGCGTAAAATACAAAAAAAAATGGTTTTTCAAAAGATATTTAGACACCCTTTTACCTATTGGTAGGAATGTAAATAATATGCAAAATGCTGCGTGCGACATTTTGTGGAGTTGGCTTTTTGTTTTCCAAAGCTGTTACCATTTTTCATTTATTACCGAGGGGAGAACATCTACCTGATAGTAAAGATCTCACATGAAGGAATACATGCATTAAGGTTAATAAAGCAAATAATACAATGTAAACAAAAAGGGCTCAAATCCTCGTATAATTGTTAGTTAAAATTATATATAATTTCCTGACATTCATTTGAGTTAATTTTCTGCCTCTCATCTATGGTTTACATACATAATGTTATTATTTATTACTGATGTCTTCATTTGTATATATAAAGGAGAATAACAGCTTGTAGCTCAGTAAAACGTCATGACAGCTCAAGCTGCTTCCCTCTCAACATTCATCAAATTGTCAGAGTTACCAAGTTGATTTTCTCTTTTTTTTTATTTTACGCACCCCATTTGCATATTATTTACATTCCTACCTATTGGGTGGTCAGAATTTTCTGATTTTGAAAATTAGTGTCCTAATCGGTTGCAAAGAAAACAAAAATATTATCCGTTTTTTAATCCAGATTTTTCAGTTGTTGATTTTGACTTTTTGTCTCTTAAAACAACTGAGTGATTATTTTCGCAGTTGTTTATAAAAAAAAGAAATGGTTTTCTCAGTTTAAGACCTTTAAAATTAGAAAGGGAATTTTACAAAAATACGTAATTTTAGCATTTTTTCGATGACGTTTGCTACATTGGATGGTTTCCCATATTTGTTTCTGTATAACAATTCATGGATTACATATTTTTTATTGCATGCAAAAATTATTTGATGCAAAAAAAATTGTCTAATTGATAAATTCGAGGATTCTAACACTCATATAACAAATATGATACGTGTGGCATTCTAGAGATTATTTCCTATTATAAAGATTCAGTCGTCATCTGTTGATAAGAAGCTACACCATATCGATTTCTATCAACAAACAATGTTATTTTTTTCTACTCATTGGAAGTAGTCCAATAACTCAAGATACAATACATAGTCTCTGAATCAAATGTGTCATTCAAATAAATAAAAAAACATCACTGCTAACACTGAGACTTTAGCTTTTCTGCCGTCTTACCTACTACCTACGTGCCTCCGCTTCTAAGCTCTTTCATTTTTAATGCCAACTTTCAATACTACTTGAATAACAGGTATAATTTGGTAAGGGACTTTTGAAAAGAAAAAGTATATTTATATGATTAGAAAAGGAATATCGGTTAGTACTGTTTTTCTTAATTTTTTAAATTTATGTTCATACTTTATTTGATCGTTCTGATGGATATATTTCCTTCAAGAATGATAAAATATGAAGTTTTCTTCTTATGAGTTTAAGAAATGTACGTATCAAGCAATTTTAGCATGCAGAAAGGTGAATGACACAAGCCAAATCGAAGAAACCGATAATTTCTCGAGTTGACACGATTTTATTACAACATATATTTATATAAAATGTTATAATATGGATTTCTTAATATTCAAAAGTTTTGATGCTGCATAAATCTATATTTTAAATTGAAAATTTTGATGATTTCAAAAAAAAAAAAAGGGTTAATAATACATTTTTCTATACCCAAAAGGATAAAACAGATAGCTGATGTCTACAAAGGTTCATTAATTACATTGGTCAACAGTCAAAAATCCTAAGGGGTATACGTATAATAAAGGTTATTTAGTTTTGAACGCTGATTTGAAGTATTTATAAAATTGTTCAAGAGTCCCACAGTTTTCGAGAAATCGGACCCCTACTATTTTAGCTTTTTTGGCCCATTTTCCAACTTCAACTTCAATTTAAGCCTTGAAGGCTACTCATTTTGTGCACTAAAAAGTAATGATTCGCTAGTTTACTTAATGCAAATTCCATTTTCAAGTGTTTGTTTTGACCTAAGGGAGATCTTAGGGGCATAGGGAGCGGGAGTAGGTCCAAAAGTCGGTGAAATTCTTTGTATTTAAATAAATCCTTGAATATTACATTAAATGGATTAATAAGATCCACAGCTTTCAAACGAGATGTCAAATAAAAATCCTTAACTAAGGAGAAATCGTCTATCTAAATGAGTCAATTTACACTCAATTTCGAAAAAAAAATTCTCTAGATGTCAAAGACTCACGGTATAGCTACTAAAGTAGTAGCAATTAGAAGGATTTCACCTGGTTTCATTAAACTGAATAACTTTTATTATACTTATACCCCTTAGGACTTTTGAAAGTTTAAATTTGTTGACCATTGCTATTAATGCAACATTTCCATTTCCCCTCTTTTCTTTGTGACCAACTAAAGTCACATCCTCATGTTTTAAAAATGAACCAATAGAACCAATCATTTAGTAGCTTATTACATTGCAGGCCTTGTGATATCTAAATATAGAACACAGATATATATATTGTTTATTTATATATTTTAAAAGTTGTGAAAATATTTTTGTTTGTATGGAGTTTATTTGATACGATAATCCCTGGTTTCAGTAAACAGAAGAAAAAAAAAAGTGTGTGAAAATGAAAAAAAAAGGCATATATCTAAGAATACCTACTTAATGCCACTTTATAATTACATTATGTATTCTGTAAAAGTCGAGTTCTGTTTTAGCTTTTTATAATGAAATGATATCTTATATATACATATATGTATATAGATATTTATTTTTTTTACTTTTTATGTTGAAACAATTATCTGTATGTACAAATATATTTGGTGAAACTTGTGGAAATATATATATATATATATCTTTTTTAATCAAATGGAACATCTGGGATAAGGGAAAGCAGATACTCTCTATATTGATGTTATTCAACATGTTAGAATTTTTGTTTTTGTTTTTATATAAATATTGGATGATTTTGTTCATTAGATGAATGTTTTAATTTTAGAGCAATTCATGTAGATTTAATCAATAGTCGAAGCTTACTATACTGGTCCTTTATTAGTACTTATAAATTGAGTCTTCATATTTATGTTGCGTCAAATATTATTAAAATTATTTTTTATTTACATTTTTTTTCTTTAAAAGTTGTCAAGTTGTTGTTATTCTCGGTGTGTAAACTGATTGTACTCTTGATGATGTTAAAAACTAATGGGAAAAACATGTTTGCATTGATCCTTAAAAATATAAGACTAAAACGTGTTTTTCGTTTAAAAAAATATACAACTATGTACTAGTCACCAACTGACTTGATTATAGAGAGATCGGTGTATCCTGGGCATCCCATATTTTCGACAACTCTATATTTGACTTAATTCAAATTGAACAAGGTGTTCATCAATGTGTAAGCCAATATTCCATTAGTCCCTGAAAAATGTTCTGAATTTAAAATACTATGGTTCTATATTCACCTAATATGTAGTTTATAGTTAAATACTTCAGTTTATAAATTAAATTTGTTCGATAAAGAGGGTTTTACACATACAAACCAAACAAGTGGTAGCACAGTGTACTTAAAGTTACATAAGACACAATTAGGATATTTACTAGTTTATAAAAATTTATTGTTTTTTCTTGTGAGGTGTCACAAAGTTCGATTTTGTATCTCTGGATCTGTGTTGGCACTTTGTACTTTCAATATTTGCATATATGTTCGCGCATTTGTAGAAATATCCCGCTATTATATATCTTTTTATTTTTTCCATGTACATCCGATTCCATATATAGCCTAGACATCATCGAAAGGCAATAAAGATGGAGAAGGGTAGAGGCAAGACATCTACAGTCTCTCCCATAGAGCAAAGTCACTCTGGCTTTTGGCCACTGACACTACCAGATGGATTTTCTTTCGTTATCCGTTTTTTTAAAATATTCGACTAAATAGATAGATGATGGCATTGATTAAATGATATATCATGGAGCAAAGTTAATTACAAGGATTGGAATGCGTCCTTGACAAAAAAGTTTATAAATCCCTAACAAATACCGTTCTACTTTTATTAAAATAATGAATATATTATGATCAGCAAAAGAAAAAAGATTTTGTATTCTAAATACTTAACATTAGAATGACGTTGTATCATTTTTGATACCATTTTGAGTTTGGTGTTAAATCATTTTGTATTAAAAAAAGAACTACTTTATTTAGCATTTATACACTACTTCCGTACAAAATTTATGAGCAATTGTATTTTTAATCCCCCTAATATAGCTTGTTCTAACTCAGTGGAAAAATGGAATCATTTTTTCATTCACCACTTTTTATTTGTTCAAACATGAATTCAAATAGAAAATTCGCAATTTTTGACATTTGTTGTTTGTATAACAACTTAATATTTGTATCATAGGGCAAGTACAGTTAACAAAATTTTGTAATGTAATCATGCATTTGACTGATTAAAACAAAAAAAAATTAGAATAGATTATTAAAAAGAATCCTTGGCATTTACAATTATATGTGAGAATGGAATTAAAAGTGTTCCTACAGCTTTTATTGATGTTTTAAATAATTTTGATGGCAATTGTATTGTTCAAAACAAACTACGATATCACTAAAAAAAATGCTTAAACAAGTGTTATTATTTTTCATACCATCAGTCTGCAAAGAGAAGTACTTCACCATAGTTGTTCTAGTGTTAATGTAATGTGGACCAGCGGTTGGCAACTGGTAGATCTATGGATCACTTTTGATCATGATAAAAATTGGAGCATTCCTTAATTTTATACTGTTTTACATTAATTTATGCAAATTAAAGTAAAATATCTGAGTTATTTATGGAAGTTGCAGACTGTTGATAGAGCAAAAGTGTTTATTTTTTATGCGTTTAATCTGCATGACTTTTTTTTTGGCAAAATAATAGAAAACTTGTATTTTTCTACTATAAAATAGACAAGCAAATATTTATCATGATTAAGGTTTTCATAACAAACTAATTCAATTTTTTGTAAAGAAAATAATATGGACTTATCATCTTAATAGATACAAGCTAAAGAACACAAAGCCAAATTCATTTCAAAATAGAAAAAAGTAAAATTTTAATTCATTTTTTTTTTTTGCGAAAAAGTTTTAATATTTTTTTATCTTGTGTTTATATACATATTAAACCCCATCAAATAAATAACGAATATAAAAAGTTGAAACTTTATTCCATCAATCAAAATGATTCTTCATTAGTATGAAAAAATGTTGGTAATAACATCTAACGACAAAAAGAAAAATATAGAACTGTTGAATTTTTAGTTGACTTGCAAAACTTTATAGGTACATTAAATAAGAAAGAAGCATACATTTTGTAATCTATAGCATTATGTAAATACACAATAATTTATGAAAAACTGGGGACAGTTACAACACTACTTGCTTTTGAGTTAGATATATTCAAATTTAACACAGCATACATTCATTTGTTTGTTATCAGTTGAACTTATTTATAGACATTTTTTTTAGCAAAATACAATTTATCAACTGTTCTAGCCGAAAATGATTGTATCAATTTAAAAAAATTGAGTTTGAGAAAGTAAGTAAGAAAATTAGACTAGATAATTTTTATTTTAATAATAAATAACTAAACTATTCAAGGTGTTGACCTAACTATCAACTTTCAATTTATTATTTTACATAAAGATATTTGAGGATTTTTAGTATAGTTTAAAGAAATTATCTTCACTCAAAAGGTAGTGTCAAGACTCTCACAGTAACTCTATTCAAATGCTAATAGATATAAAATAACGTAAAAGAATAAACAACAGGTGAACAATGACAGATTTGTTTCAAATGAGCCCAATGAAAGAAACATTACACTTTCTTAAATATATCTTCAGAGAATTTTGAACTTGAATTGTGATAAATTATGTACATCAATTGATAAGAAAATAATCAATAATTAAAATAACATATCAAAGTGAAATTAGTTATAGATTGACTTCATTTAGACAAAAATACTTTTCCATCAAAAAATCTCATATCCCTCAAAAATCAATTTTTATATATTTAAAAAAAATGTCAAATATTTGCAACGTGATATACAAATTTGGTGTAAAACTTCATTTCAAAAAGCTTTTTCGATATTTAAGAAAAAAGGGCTGTTTGCAACTCACCTGGTCAATTAATGCCCATTTGAGTCTTGGTTAGTCAAATGAAATTCATGATTTATCACACTAACATCTTTGTTTAAATAACCAAAAATTTACTTTTCAAATTAAGTTTTAAGTAAAGAATAGAATTCAAATTTTTGACAATTACTTATATGTATATATTAGGTTGGAGAAAAAGTAATTTCGAATTTTCTGCTTTATTTCAATGTCTTATAAAAATGGATGCAACCATTGTATTTAGGCCAAATAAGCTCTGTTCTTTGTGATTACTTGCTGCCAACGAGAATCTAACTTGATAATACCCTTTTCGTAAAAGGTTTTGTTCTTACTTGCAAAAAACTGAGATAACAAATTTTCGCATGAATATATTATGACCAAATTTGTATCCCTGAGCGCATTGACCATCGACAAGAAAAGGTAATAGTCATTCAGTGCAAGGTCTGAACTATAAGATGGATGCATGAGAACTTCCCATCCGAGCTCTCGGAGCTTCATGCACGCCATTGAAGAAACGTGTGGTCTGGCGATGTCTTGATAAAAGACGATTCGTTTTCTATTTACCAATGATGATCACTTCTTTTCAAAAATATCTAATAATTTTTAATATGCTAGTTTAATTAACGTTTTGACAAAATTTATCTTGGGATCAGATATCCATAAAATAGTTTAAATACGTATATTCAAATATGACTATTTTATAAAGAAAACTTTATTATGTCAGCTATTATTTCATTATATGCTCCTTTCTACTCAAAATTTCCATGTAAAAAGTACCAAAGTATCAATATAATATCAATAACTTTTATATGATATTA
Organism: Lepeophtheirus nordmannii; assembly: GCA_963680855.1. Classification (NCBI taxonomy): domain Eukaryota; kingdom Metazoa; phylum Arthropoda; class Copepoda; order Siphonostomatoida; family Caligidae; genus Lepeophtheirus; species Lepeophtheirus nordmannii. The sequence continues at coordinate 9,943,627 of OY804525.1, forward strand.
CTTTGGTTAATTTGGGGGGGGGGGAAACGTGACGAAAAACCGCAAAAATAATAAGCTAACTCAACTTCTTTTCTTTTTTCCTGTATGGGCTGTGCTTATTTTTTTTTATTATTGTTGAAGAGGGCACAAACCAAATATACATATATATATATATATAGCCACTCAGAAACAAAGTTAGGCTTTCCTTAATTTTTTCCTACATTTTGTACATACATAGTTAGGGTCCAATTTTGAGAATGTACAATAAATGAAAGCTCAAACGTAAAACCTGGAATTAAAATCCACATTAACATACGTACATATGAAGAGTCGGTTTCAAATATTGGACATAGGGATAGTTAAATTAAGTCTTCTAACTTTTGCTTCTTCAAAATGAGTTTATTGTTAGTTGATAAATTATGTCAATACTTCCAAAATGGTGGATTATACCCTTTATTCGACCTTATAACAGCCATTCCACTAAAATATTATCAGAAATTTATAACTTTTTTGCAGTTATAATCCTTAAAAAGTTATGTTTCTTTGTTGTTTTTTGTTTTAAATCAATAACTTTCGATTTTTGAGAAACTCAAGATTTATAATTTGTTGAAAAAACGATTACTTTTATTTTCAACGAAACTAATTGACTGTTCTTATATTTGTTTATTTGAAAAAAATGAAAAATGTACCATATTTAATACTTTCTATTAATTTATGATCAATTGAATTTATTTATAAAATTATACGAGTCTATATTTTTTTCACGAATAACATTTGAATGCAATCCATCAAATTTAACAGCTATCCCTATTGCCACAAACGATTACAACAGTTAAAAAAATTCAAAATTGACTCAAAAATTAAGAAAATGAGACTAAATAATACATATTTTTAGATTAATAAATAACTAAACTTTTCAAGGTGTTGAATTAATTTCAATAGTTTACAATTTGTTATTGCATAAGTAAAAGGCTAAAGATAAATAAATAATGTTATTGATTAAATTCCCTTTCTAAACATTTTCTGCCGACTAAATTACTATTTAAAATAGGGAAAAATGTTTTATTGCAGTAAAGAGAAAAACCATGCACATTTAAAATAAAATTATAGCAGGAGTATACACAATATTTTATGTTTTGAATGCTAAATGGGCTTGATGACTTTAGTGGATCTCATATGAAGAAAACTTTTTTTAATTTTTAGCACATTTATAGAAATCCTTACAAGGCACAACAATCTTATATTTTCAAAGAGAGCCACAATCATAAAATAAAGTAATTAAACATCAACTTCGTGCTCAATTTCTGTTGAAATTAACCTGACCACGAGGCAATTCAGGGGCGCTGAGTGATTACTCAACAACTAACTACGCAATCTTTATGAACTTACCTTGTTAATTATATTTAAGAAAAGATAAACTCTGCAAAGGGAATGTATATTTATGCATCACAAAAGCGATCGATTTCTTGTAGGGAGAAAAAGTTATTACGTAGCCAAGGGAATTCCTTTAATCTAAAGCTTAACTACATTGTTTTATTATAGCCTTGTAGTGAATATAAGTTTTAAAAAAATGTCAATTGGTTTTTCTTTTTTTCTAATAATGAAACTCTAATATTTATCTACAAGGGTCCTATCCCAAGAAATACGTATCGGTTTATGGCAAAACGTACAAAACATCCTTCATTTTTTTTCTATTACCAATTTAGCTAATTTTATTTGTGAAATATAAACAATACTGACAACTTGACATTGTATGATTCATTTGTTCTTTAGATATAGAAGCCTTAATTTAGGAAAATTAAATATACTCACTTTATAGACAACTTATACTAACTTTAATATTCATGTACTTATTTTCTTTAAAAAAAAAGTATTCAATATTTCAAAGAAATGAAAAATGGTTTCACGACCTGTTTCCAGCAGTAGATACATATTAATTTTTCAAAACTTTTATCCATTATTTTTAATATCATTTATCTTTTTTTTTTTAAAAGAAAAAAAAATGATTGAACAGACATTTAATTTGCATATTTCTTTCTTTCTTTTTTGACATAGACTTCCTCTTAACATACAAACATATGTATTTAGATGTCATTTTAATATATATTATAACTCCGTATGAAACTAATGAATTAAATTTATATCAACCTATTTATAGGTAAATAGAATATGTATCTATACATATATTTAAAGGAGGGAAAAAAACATGCGTTTGCCTTAATGGGAGCAAATAATGTAATGTTTTGACATAATAAAAGAAAAAAAAAGAAAATAATTGATTAAGAAAATAAAATCAGGGTATTTTTTATTTTTATTTTTTGTTCATGCAACTTGACTCTTTTTTAAAAAAAAAAAAAAAAAAAAAAATAGAATAATATATCTTCATTATGTCCGATCTTACAGTGCATTAGTCTCATATTTGCAAAAATATATTGTGATACATATAGATATATTTAGTGTTAATGTATTAAATGAATAATAAAAAATGATTTCCCGTACAGTGTTTAGCAATTTAAGAAAACTATCTACGAAATTTAGATAGATATGAGTTATGAAATCCATAGCAAATATGTAGACACTAATATCTATTAGAATTGATCCTACATCTAAAATCTGTTAGCACAAAGAGGAAAAACTTTCTTCAAAGTACATCTTTTATAAACAATTCAAGGGCTCTATATACATAGATTCAATCAGCACCTACAATACTTAATGTGAGTCTTTTTTTAAAAAAACGAGTTAGTTTTTTGCTGTTATCAATAATATTTACCTTTTTTTAGACTTTTTTTATTTATACTACTCCTAGTTTTATTCTGCTTTATAAACAGCCTCCTATAGAAATTTGTTCAGTATAATATTCTGCAACTTGTAAGGTAGGATACAGTCCACTGTCTGATTCAAAAAACCTCTAAACTATCATAAGCTCGGGTAGAGATTATTATCATTGAGTCAGGTGGGAATTTTACATCTTTTTAAACGATTTTCAGACCTGATTTAACCTATGTATACATTAAATGAATTTTTTTTCAGATTTTTTGAAAATTAGTGTTCCATTTTGTCAAATAACTATATCAACAAATTTAATGCATTGGATTATGTCTAATGTTTGGGAGCCGATCTAAACTCGTTCACATTCAAAAATGGGAAATGAAAACCTTTCCAAAAATCAAGCGTATTTGGTAGGAATATTGAATTAAATGAGGCACTAGATGTTAATGTCGGTTTACAATATATCAGGTTTGTGACAAAGATTGATGCTTTAAGTAGATTTGATTGGGGTTATGCTCAAAGCTTTTGGACACCCTTGTAGGATCCATAATGTAACAATAGCAAAAAGAAAAAGATAAATAAAGATTTGATTTACAAACCAAAGCCTGAACAGACACAAACAAAACTATCCTTGGGTCATAATTATTATCGTTGGATCAAGTCAGGCTTTTATATTTTTCTAAGGAAACGATTCCTTGGCCTCTTTTTTCCAAAAGTAATATTACTCTTCCAATAGATAACTTTGCATCTGACGTCAACATTCTGTAAGCCAGCCATTTTGGAGGCATAAACAGCCAAAGTTTATAATAAACCCATCCTACTTCATATTCAACAGTTTGTTTCCTTTTTAAAGATATTAAATGAATTTCTCATCAGATTTTTGAAAATTGGTTTTCCATTTTGTCCAATAACGAAATCAAAAAATTTAATGCCTTGAATCGTATGAAATTTTTGGGAGCCCATCTAAAACTCTTACACATTTCAAAAATAGGAAATAAAAATCTCATCTCCATTTTACACTTCTGAAGGAAAAAGTTATTGCGCTAATTTCTTTATATGATAAAGGGTAGAAAGAGAATAGAAAAAACAAACGAGCAAACTTATTCTCTACAAAAAAAAACACCAACAAATTTTGAACCGTATCATAAATTAAAAGGTAAAAAGTAAACGTTTCTATACATTTACATTACATATATATATATATATATATTCTTTAAATGGAGGTAGGTAGCATAAAAAAACATCTTTTTTCTTTTCTTTCTCTATTCAAACCATTATACACACATATATTTCTTGTTTTTTTATTTATATTTAGTTAAATAAAGAGAAAAATACATTTGAAAATGTCCATTTTTGTTTCTGAAACCTTTTTAAAAACCATATTTCTAAGTATATATAATATATACAAAAATACTCATGTAAAAAAATATGTAGAAAGAAGCTCCTTTATTTTATTTTTCCGTTGTGGGTTTTCTCTTTATTTTTAATGTGACTCAAAATTTTATGTGTCTCTACAAAAAAAGAAAATGGAACAACATAAACAAGTATAGGTACAGGTCTGGCCAATAGTTTTAACACACTATGCAACTGCATTTCTAGCGATCAAATGCTTTAGTCCAGTGTTTTTCAAACTCTGCACGACAGTGCAATCGTGCACGATGAAGGCATGCCAGAAGAGTAGCAAAATGTATGAAATAAAACAAAATTAAAAACGTTTTTCAATCAATCTTGCCTTAACAATAATATTGTTTTTCTCATTTTTAAACCCTGAAAGACTTGAGAAACACTGCTTTAACATATGTAGTCTCTATGTAAACAAATTGATGAATATAAGAAGTAATAAAAACTGCATGTTTAGAGCTTATTTCTTCCTCTTTCCATTTTTATATTTTGACTTAACTGAAATTAGAAAGCATTTTTTTGAGGATCAAACTTTAGATATAGTGCCTTAATATCAAATGTACATTGTTTGTTATTATCCTATCTAAATTTCTTATAAAATATCTTCAAACTGTTAAAGATATCAAGTTAAGAATGATGTAAAGAAAAATGAACTAATATACTTACTAATATCTTTCTAAATTGATTAATTTGTCTATTAGGGGGAAAAAGTTAACTAATAACTAGTTTTCTTGTCCAAAAGATCAGTTTTGTTTTCAAAATCAGTCTCAATACGAATTATTGAAGGTACTATCCACCCCCAATTCTAAGGAATTTTCATTTTTTCAACTTTTCAAAGTCTTGAAATAAAGATATGTATATTGTTGCAAGTACAGGAGATGTACTTAATCGTCTTAGGAATAGGTGGTTCGACTACTGAACGTATTTGTTGAAATATAAAGTAGTTACATTTACTCTCAATTGTGGAAACATTCACGGTAGGACTGTGGAGGAAAGAACTTGTCATTTTTGTTAGGCTGAATTAGAGACTCCGGAACATTTTTTATTTAATTGTAGAGGAGTAAAAAAATATGGAATTGTGTGTCGTTCATGCTCGCGAGTAAATTTGGAAGGAAATTACATATTAAAGCATATGCTTTTATCTACTTGGGCCCTTCCTTTTGAGGGTTAAATTACTTATTTTATATCGAAAATACAATTGATTTTATAAAAATTAAGAAGCTTTAGAGCCCCCCCTCCCAAAATATTTTTTAAATTAAAATTTTTAATAAATATTTTTAGAGGATTATAATGACTTTAACGTACAATTATACAATCAAATAAATGTGTTGTGCGTCGGCACAAAAAATAAAAGAGGTTTCAATACCAAAGAAATATGAATATCAGAGGAAGAGAAATATTTGGTTTTATACTATTTTGAAACTTTTTACCTTTTTAAGCCTTGCATCCTTTCCAACATTCATCAACATATGTTTATGCCAGTATGTATTATAAACTCGAAACTTTGTTAATAAATACATTTATCAAATATGAAATCATTCAATAAACCACAAATACAATAATGTAAAAATGTATTTGAACAGAAAATTATATTTATTTTTAAATTATATAAACATTTGATATTCTAGTTCTAGTCTTGATTGGTTTTAAAATTATATACAAATGGTGTTCTTTCTACCCAGAATTAAGGCAAGACCACACTGGAATACTGGGAGGAGTGAGCATATTGACTAAATCATACTTAATAACATTTTTTTTTCCATACCACATAAACCTTTCTTTATATATATATATATATATATATAATATGAATCTTTCAAAATTTTGATATTGTCTTGATTTGGACTTCCTTTCCTCCAAAGTCTTGTGTTGATCTATGCTAAGGTGATCTTGAATACAACATTATCTATAACATTTTAGTTGAGGCTAGAGCGGATGTTTTTTATAAAGAAAAAACATTTGAGTTTGTATTTTGTATATTATATTTACATAATTGAACAGTATATACATAAATATATAAATCAAACGTCCTTTCCTTCACTTTTGAAGGTCACAACCCCCCCCCCCTTCTTCTTCCCCCTCCCCCTAAAAAAATTGAACAAAAATACATAAATGATTTGTGATTTTTTTTGTCATTTCTCTCTTGTTTTTGTTTTTTTTTAAAAATATGTGCTGTCTAATTTTATATATTTCTTTATTTTTCTTTAAAACGCAACACAATACAAAAAGTAAAAAATTGTTTGTTGTATCAACTATAATTTATTGTTGTTATTAAAGGTTTTTAAATTCCTTTTCATATTTGGCTTCTTTTTTTTTTTTTTTTTGTTTAACCTTTTAGAGAGGAAGAAAGGTGCTTTTTATGTATTTACCATTAATCTAATTGGATTAGACTTCCTTTTAGGCAAGACTCTTACAAAAGGATTCAACGTGATGATCCTTGTAACAACTCCTTCCATAAAATAATATCCTAACACCATTTTGTACTCCATTTAAATTTCTACTTTAATTAGAATGAGTGTAGAAAATATTTTTTTTTAGAGGGGAGAAAATATCATTATTGGATAGAAAAACGCTTTCAAAAAGTAGTTAGCATGCAAAGTACTTCTCTTATTGAATGCCATTTTTTTTTCATGCTCTCAAATTAAATTAACACCGTTTATTCCTCGCCTATCCATTGTTACATACATATGTACATTTGAATGTATATACTAAACATATTTCCACATTTGCATCTAAGCTATGGACCCTTTTTTTTTTATTTGTGTGTAAAATTCAATTATGTAAATTACATTTTAGCGTATAAGGAAAAAGAAAAAGGAGAGAATTAAAAATTTGTTTTGTTTTTTTCTTTAAAGAAGATGAAATTATGGGACAATGTCAACTGAGCAAGGAGTACATTTGTTAGAAAAAACTTTATTTAATTCAATATTCACTAAGTTATTAAAAAACCATTTAATTACTTACACCCATGTAAAATAAAAAAAACAACACAAAAAGAGTTCAAATTTCCTTTACAAATGTGGAGGTGCTTTATCAAATTTTCAAAATGTTAGAGTCTTAATTAGCCTTACAATATAGTGTAAGATGAGGCGCTGCGTCTTCAATCAAAATAAGCTTCTACAAACGTCATTTGGCTCACAATTTACGCAAGTAAAGGAATGAGTCAACCTTTAATCATTATTTGTACATAGACCATTGCATTGAAAAAAATCGGCAAGGTAGATTATAAAATGTACAAATATATATATATGTGTACGGATGGTGAAAAAGAAAGAGTGTAATAAATATACTTGTCAACTTGGCTCAAGGAGTCAAGTGAACTTATACCAGGGTTTCCGCGAGGAAAAATAAGAACCAAATAATGTAACCGGTAGGTTTTAAAATTTACCGAACAATTGTTTGAAATTCCAGTCAAATAATATCTGAATTTAATAAGCTTAAAATGATAATGAAATAATATCAAGGCATATAAATGTACTGTATAGTGTTTTTTATTTATCATTTTAGCCTACATTCTACGCCTTTTTGCTGCAATGAAGTCTACAAGAGCTGATTTAAAATCTAAAGGTGGCAAGGGTTTCTCAGTAACTTGCAACGAGCATGAGTCTTGTTATTTGTTTTCTCCCATACAACAGCACTGCACTGCAGAGAGAAACTTCTCTTTGTTGGGCACACAGAAGACAGGAATCACACAAGCCAATCTTGGCCAATTAACCCACTCAGGGTAGATTTCTCAGTGCTTTTTGAGGGTGAGAAATATATTAATCTATCGCCTCATATAGGCTGAAATGACACGCGGAAATTGCTTATATTAATGCAATTCAAAATGTGCTTTAAGGGATATTTTCATAGAACACTGTGACGGGAGGGGCTACAAAATACCGGACATCAACATATTTTACCAGCCAAAGTCAACACTGTAAACAAACAGAAATATTCGTAAACATATATAATTTTTTACTCACGGTAGTTAGTCTGAAGAAGTCTGATAAAGCATTGCTAAGCAATGCCTCTCCTTATGTCGTACTGTTTATCCACCTTTAGAACCTTGAAATTATTATTAGTAAATAATATGCAAATTTTGAACGGTTTCAAACAATTTAAAGGTAGCTCAGTGAAATTTTACAGTTAATTTTAAGAAAAAGTTATGCTTTTGTTTGAATATAATTTTTACATAGCTTCTACTAAATTTTCTTTCTATTTTTTTTAATTATTATTTTACATTAATTCTTATAATACTTGATGTAGTAAAAAGTATTTCACTATTGTTGTATGAAATTAAAAGCCTTTATTGTATCCAGCCTTATTCAAGTCTTTCTAAACGGGTCTTTTTTTTTTGCAATGTTTAGCTCCTGTGCAATCAAAACAGTGGGACATGACAATTTCCATTATTTTATTGATATTTTTGACAGTTCAATAAGTGATTTTTTTAGCTACAAATTTTATTTAGCTACAAATTTTATTTTAGGCATTTCATAAATAATTTAGCTATCAAAATTCTTTATTCTGTTTATTAGTTATTTGGTTTATACTCTCTACATCTTCATTTATTCAGTAACTCTGAGTACTATTATTTTTATCATCCATGGCAGCTGAAATTTAATGATAAATACATACACAAGTAAGATTTTTTTTTCTTTCATACATATGGAAAAATTCATTGTGTTGGTAGGTATAAATAATGAAATAAAAAGAAATTAGTAGTCATAAATCATCGTCTCAGAAATAATAATAATAACATAAAAAAAGACGAAATTACTTCTTCTTTTTTGTCTGCTTTATTTCATATTATTTTGCATAATATTTTCTACAAAAATATATAATATTAATAATAAAAAGACACCAGCTGAATCTTCACATTTACTTACTACTTTGTTGGCAAATGGGGATTTTCAATCCCTTTGAAGATATTTCGACACAAGTAATACAATTTGTCCCAAAAATCTGGACGAGTCGAATATAATCTTTTGACCCATCCTATGAGCAAATTTGATCTCTATCCATAAAAAAAATAATAGATAATTTGCTTTTGATCAGTTTTAATATATTCATTTACCTCCCCCCCCCCCCCCCCTCCTCTCTTATTACTGTCAGTTTCAAAAATAATGACTGTCCGCTGTGATTGACTGATACAAACTAAATACTCAACAATTTTGAGAGCTCAATTAAATCTTCAATACCAGATCGACGTTTTAACCAAAATATCGGTTTGTATCCATATAATTAATAATTTTTTTAAAAACCGAACTGGGAAGAAAAAAAAATCGATCTCGGACCGAGCAGCAACACCATACCCATCTTTATATTTGAGTCCAATTCTTTTTTTCCTTTCTCTCTCTATCCCTCCCTCTTGGACAGGAAATCCACAAGCTGTTCTATTTATTAGTATATAATTGGCAAGGTTTATGGTAATATATTTATATATATGTACATATATGGCTTCAAACACTCCGGAAGTATTTTGAACAGTAAGGGAGTTGATTATGAATGTGTGTATATTACTGATATATATATATATATATCTAAGGATAGACATGGAGATAAGGTATAAGGAAGGCTTTGTTTTCATTTACTTAATGGTGAGGCTAAGGAGGGAAGGAGAAGATAAGAAAGAAGAAAGAAAGAAAGGAAAAAAGAATGGATACAGTGTCTTTCAATTCCATTTGCTTTTATTCACTCCCTCCCCCCTTTTTTTAGGGCTTCATTACCATAATACATATATATATATATATATACCTTCATCCAAAAACAAAAACAAAAATAACCACTAAACTCATATGTATTATTTAAGTATGAATAAAGTTATTAAGCATATAACTCAAACGACCTTGAGATGCATGGTAGTTTAATCATATCCCTCCAAAAAAATTATTTTAGTAAATTCAATGGAATAAAAACCGGAGATACATACTAGCAGTGCCCCAAGAATGTGCACAACCTTTGGCTAAATGTATACAACCCTGAGTTAAACCCAGATTTATTTGCTTGATCACATTCAAAGCCTCTCAAAATAAAAGAAAGGTAGATTTTTCTCATCAAAAATGATTTAAATAAAAATATTAGAATTAAGGGTCTTTTTTTTTAATGATTTTTTTTCTTTTTTGCTCAAGATCGATTTTCTGCAGAGGCGCCAGAGTTTAACTATGTTAAAATATTCTTCCTTTGTTGCTACTTTTTCTTTGAAATTGACAAATTTATGTTTTTATACATGCACATAGTTTGGTACATTGTTCATGACAGAACGTGTCCATGAATTATTAATTGCTGACTCATACGTATACACAAAAAAACAAAACCTTTTATGTAATCTGAATCGAATTTGTGATGTATATATCTACCCTTATACAATAACTCATACGCATTTGATATGTATGTTCATAATATGCGAAGGTATGTTACATGAAATATTTCTGAATGTTTGTAGATACTAATGATTAAGTATAAGTCAACAATTGGTTGAATATAAAGCGACCTAATAACCAGTACCATAATGAATGTTTTTTTATTTTTTCTTCAAATCAAAGGATACTTTTGGCTCATCGTAAGGTATGATCAAGGATTTCCTTATATGTGTCAAGTCAACAAGAAACCAAGTTTATCTGAAATATTTCAAAAATGAGTTAAAATTGCAGTCATATTCTTGAAGACATTCTCTTTCGTTTGTATTAATAGCATATTTCGATTAATTAAATAATGACTCAAATAGTGTTAACTGTAATATAGGAAAAAAAATACCGGCCACAATCAAGAATAAAATAGATCTGGTAGTTATGACTATGTTGTTACTATTACTATGATTCATAGTGAACATTATAGCGGATTAAGTGTGTTCTTAATAGTTCTTATTTAAACTAACTGGTTTTAGAAAACTACAACTAAATAAATCTTTGGGGCTATGAAAAAGATGGACGTTCTTTCAGGGACCGTATCGGTACCTTGTGCAGTCGTGACATTTATCCAATTGCTCTATAAGATAGACAACAATCTTTGGTTTCCCGATTAAAAGTAATATTTTAGCAAAATTCGTGCAAAATATATCTTAAAATAACTCCAAAATATTAGCCCGTTTATTTATGAAGTAAAAAAAATTAAAAGTGCATTTTCTCCTTTTCAATATTTGAAAAGAAACTTGCTTTTTTGTTGACTTAACACATATTTTATATGGAAATTTTTGTATAGTTACAGGTATAAATTGATTTTATGTCTAATAGTTGAGCAAAAATATTTTATAGATTGCTAAATTTGATGTTAATGAAACCTTTAGTTTCTAAAAATAGAAACAAATAAACAACCAAAACATTTTTCTAAATAAAAAATAATATCAAAAATTTCTTTTTCAAAAAAGAAAGTTCTTTTAACATACATAGAAAAATTATAAGGTACTGCATTTTCATAAAATCTGCAGTCGCATAGAGGCCATAGAAGAACATAAAGCTTAAAAAAGGTACTAACAGAAGTATAAGTCTCACTTTGACACTGTTTATACGTCATCCCCTGAATTTTATGTAACCTCACCAAAAAAAAAATACAAATTATTTTTATCTAAATTATCAGAATTTCCTGATTTAAAAAAATATACAAAAAGCAGACATAATTTTTTTTTTAAACTCCCGTTTCCCGCCAGGCTGAAAAGTCATAGCTTCATCCGTACTTTTGATGACCTATACTTTCTATTTTTACACTAAGTATTGGTCCTTTTTGTATAACTTGTATTACTTTTTAATATAATTAATGTATTCACGAAAAAACAATCCAACTACATAATTAATTTGTAAGCAATATTTGCAAACTGAAAAAGTTATTTATTTTATTCAAACAAATGTACAACAAACTACAAAGTATAATAGAAGCACAATATCCTGTCCTGTTGCTTAAGTATGTTAATAAAATACACCATCATTTGTATTACAATATGAAGAAATAAAACAAAAATTATACCTCTCTATATCTATATATACATATATGAGAATATTACTAAAAAGATAAACCCATCTCAAGAAGCTACCTTTTCCTAGAAAACAACCAAAAAAAAATAAAAATAGAAAAATAGAAAAAGGAGCAAAATTTACTGGCCATAAAAGAATAAGTAAATAATCATAATATTTATATGTATTTTATCTCTATTGGTAGGTATCTATTGTTTATTATAAAATGGTCCGAGTGCCTCATCGTATATTTGATTTTTATGTTCAATATTACTACATATATGTATTTTGGATAATATATCTCCAACCAGAGATGAGTTAGGGAAGTATAATATATTATAGATATATATTTTTGCAAATTTGCCCTACAATAAATATACAAATGTGGCCCGAATTAGTAAAATATTCCTTTAGAATTTATGTATGTAAATAAGATTTTTTTTTAATAATAAAAGATTTGTTTATTTCTCATGGCGTATTCCCACTAATATCAAAATTTACACTGTATTTTTGTATAAAATGTTTTTTTTTCTTTATATTTATATTCATTCAAGTTTGATCCACTGAGCTCTAATGAGCAGTAAATACCCCCATAATATTAACTTCTACAACTATAAATTATTAAAGGGCTCTGTCTCATTTTTGCTAAAGTATTTTGTACAATACTTTAGAATTGTAACTAACTAATATTTTCGTCGCCATGTAGTCTCATAACTAAGTAGTTATGGGCCCATAGGCCTCATGCAGTCCCAGCAACAAGTTTCAAGTGGCTTAAATATTATCTAATTCAATAGCTTTTTTGTTTTCTCTTAGTATTGGTATATTCTAACTCTTCAAAACTACTTGTAATTAACGAATTATTATTTTACTTGGCTGGACTTGAGGCCTTTACATAGAACTTTGACACAACTCGAAATTTTATTAAATAGGTCTGGACTATGTCTATTGTAGAGAAATACAACTATGTACCAAAGGGCAGTAGGTAATTGGAATATTTGCACATAATACAGAAGAAGTTGCTGGTTTGAGAGGAAAATGTAGTGTACATTAATTTAACAGTCAAAGATCACCTCACACGAGTCCAAAATACGACCAAGATGATAGCAAGAGTAAAATATTGGGTTGTTTTATTAATAGAAATGGTAAAATATACTAATTTAGTATATATTTGCTTTTCATATCCATATTTTCGTGTTGAAATCCTTATAAGCACACCTAAAAAAAGTTTGAGAGTGTAAAAGTGCATCTAGGCACATTGTTTAAGAGCCACTGGCCCACAAATATGGTCTTTAAATACTTCAAAGCATACATGTATCTTGTACATTTTACTATATGAACGACTTTTTCTTCTTCTACAATGAAGTAATATTTTTCTTTTCTTTCTAAATATCAAATTACTCAATTAAGGAAGCATTAATCTCCAATACAATATTAACTTTTGCTTGTACAATATACATACATACATATTGTATAAATATTCACTTTATGCAGTGAAGCACAGCCACTTTTGACACATGATCAATAAGTTATTTCTTCTTTATGTCAAAAGTCATTTTGAGGAAAGAAAACGAAATATGTCATAATCATTGAAAACTTTTATATGTACATAGACGCATATTCATATTTATAAACATTGGTTTTTGGAGACAAGTATTTAGAAATGTTTTTTATATTATATGCCTTGTCAACATAGAAGCAAGCTAGGATGTTTTTTTTTGTTTTTTTTTTCAAATATCAAACTGAATTATGTACATTACAATTGAGACATAGCTATTATTTCATATTACACGTGAGGCATAGTGTTCCACCTAGTTCCAAATATTGATGACCATTACTTTAGATCAATGGTTTTCAAACTGGGGTGGACATCTCCTGTGGAACATCAAATTTGCTGAGACAATAACAAAACAAGAAAAAGATGTCGAGAAGGTTTGCAGCTATCCCCCAACATGGAAAACCTTTGCTCTCGATAGTAGCTAATATTTCTAACCATCCCACTCCATCTCAAAAATTTAAATATGAAGTCTGTAACTCACCCAAATATGAAATATGCTTACGAAATAAAAGAATACATAGGGAATTCATTATTTTCTTTCAAGATTGCTTTTGTTCTGACACATAGAATATTTCTACGAGTTGTACAAATCAAGTAGATGAGGCATTAATCACAAAATAAATTACTTTAACAACTGTTGATTCTCTGATATCAATAATCTGCAATTTAGTCGACTTGTTAGAGAGATAAGCAACCTAATTTTATAAGAATAAAAATAGTGACGCCTATAAGTAAATGAGTTTTGTTTTTACCCTTATAAAATTAGGTTGATTTTACTTACTCAATATAGAAGAGTAGATGTATTGTGACGTTAGTAAAAACACTCTATTGAATGAATAAATTATCAAGTTAAAACTTAAATAAAACTGGGAAAGGTTATACCTTTCCTTATTTGTTTGAGTATTGTTTGAAGATTTGTATAATATAATTGCTTACTCTATGAAAGCCATTGCAAAAAAAAATATGAAAAAAATACAAAAAAAGCAGTAGCAGGAACGAGGTGATAAATATTGCAATGCAAGACCAATAAATCTGAAAGTGTTATATAGGCCAGACACGTTATTTTGTATTAAATACACTAAATTTTGTAATTTAGTAAGAAGGGATTCTTAGGATCTTCCTATCTAAGACATTGAAACAAGGAACACATTAATTCCTAGAGAGAGACACTAATACTTTATTCTTTTGTTACTTTTTTTTTTCTTCTCTAACTAAATCGAATAAAACCTCCCGGAGTAGTTTTTATTATTTACATAATGAAAGCATTTTTTTCCCCGAACAATATCCATAATTAATGCTAAAAAAAATTATTTCAAAGATAAACAATGTACAATGTTCTTAAATATTCATTAATGTAGGCAGGTAAAGAATAATTAAATAGTTCATGTCGAATAAGGTTTTTTTTTTTTTCATTTTCTATCAAGGGAGTAGAAAGAATTGAATTTGAACGTTAATTAAAATGACATTTCATTTATTTATTTTTTTGGCAAATCAAAGTCTTTTTTTCAAAACATTATTTATTTAACATAGCATGCTATTTTTTTTTTATATATAGAAAGAAATGTATAATACATATGTAAGCCTATTCAAAATAATTCAAATGTTGATTTCTGTGATGAGTCTCGAACTAAGATATATTTTTTTTCTCCCCCGATTAAAGATTTATATGTACCTAGGAGATTGATTTGATAACAATAGATATTTGGATCGGAAATCGGTCTCAGTCTCTTAGCCATTGAAAAAATTTATGTGTATCTCACAACGAAATGAGTCATTTTAAATATTCGTAAAACGTCTTCAAGCAATCTTTTACTTATTAGAAATCACGATTCAAGTGATGAATAGTTCTTTAAAATAAAAGTCGAGATCTGCACTTGTGCCAGTAAACCATGAATAGGGGGACGAAGAGTAAAATTTGATATATTTTCTACATAAATCTGGGTCTCGAGTAACAGGTCCATAAAGAAGTTTAAGATTATGTGGCTGTTTAAAATATGATATCTGTATGGCACCGATCTATGTATATCGATCTAGCTCTCAAATTCAGTCTAGAAATAATATTAGATGAGTCACAAAATTAATAAAATATTATGCTTTTGGACTGATCTCAGAGGAGTAAAGATGCAATGCTCTTTTTATTAAGAAATATAAACACTTTAATTCAGCTTAAATTGATAAAATAATGACAAAATCTTCTTGTTTATGAAAGATGATTAAAGTTTATTGTGTTCGTGGTAGTCATGCAAAGTAAATTGAATTTTATATTTAATTGTACTGTAATGTACCTCAACACTAAAAAAGAAATTCGTTTATATCTGAATGGTTTGTTTTGATAAACTTTAAGTATCTTTTATAAACAAGAAGATTTTGTCATTATTTTATCAATTTAATGTAAATTAAAGTGTTTATATTTCTTTATAAAAAAGCACTGAATCTTTATTTCTCTTAGAGAATTTCTAGACCATATTTTAGTACACAAGCTGATCCATTCCCTTCAAATGTATAATTTATATGTATTCAATGGGTTTCAATAATTCAGGATTCAATTTATATTGTTTTCTTCTTTTATTTTATTTCCTCTCTAAAATCTGAGAGAATGAAATTAAAAATTAATAAAACTCCTTTACGTGACATCTCAACATAAATAAAGGTTTGGAAGAAAAAAAAAGAAATTGAGAAAAGAGGATTTATCTTTTTCTTAGTCTAAAACTTCATTGCAAATAAACACTGGATTTTTACTTATAAGCCATTATTCACACTTACATATATACCTGCAAAATATTATTAATCTTTAAGTTAATGTGATAACTAAGGATCTAAGTCGTTGTTGTTGTTCTCCCAAACTTTATTTATTGTAGATAGATTATATGCATGACATAAATAAATATAAACATTTTAGTTTATAATTAGGTCTGTAGAAAGAAAACCTCTTAATCATTTAACACTTGCAATAGACGATGTACACACAATGATTATGAAAATAACATGAATAAAATATTAATATGGCGCAAAATATTTCACAAAATGATGAAAAATAAAACCCATAACAAAATAAACCACCATAACAAACTAAAAAAGGGAAAATAATTTGACATAAAGTATTATTTTTTTAAATTGAAAGAGTAGTCTATTCAGAGCAATGTAATCTGCTTTCATATTTATGAAAGAATATTAAATTTCTTAACTTCTCAAGCAATAGGAAAAGAGTATTACATAGAATATCATAGCAGGATAACATAATTATCATTTTTTTACTCTAATATAATCTACATTCCCCATTTTAGATCAACAGTTATGTGTGACTAGATATAAAATTTTTATTTTAACTTACAGATTACATTCGTAAAAAAATCAGTTCTTATAATCTAAAAAACAGATTCAATGGTTTTGGCTAGAACTCGACCAATATGGATTTTTTACAGAATAAAAGATAAATAATTAACTAATTGGTCAATTCTTATTCATTTTAGCATTAAATGTCCCAAAAGCCAAAAATATGGTGACAACTTCAGTTACAAGCAAAAAAAATGTCTTTACCTATGCAAAGCGATGAATTCTCAGTCAAGATTTTGAAAAATTACATTTGATAATTTTTAAATTGTATGTAAATTCAGTTTTACTAAATAAATGGTCTATGTGACAAAACATTTAGGATTTTATGCTAGTTTTCAGTTTTTAATAATAAATAAAAATATTAGTGAAGGATGAAAAACTTTCACTTTCGTTTGTTTTTGGATTGATATAGTAATTTAAATTTTTATGGAAATAAAAAGTATTTATTTTGTTTTATATTTTAAAACACTAGAAATTATTTATATTAGAGAAACAAATACTCAGGTATTGTATCTACAGTTTAGAGCCTTCATTTGAATTATATAACTATGTTCAACTACGATATTACCCTTTCTAATAGAATTACTTACTTAAATTAAGTAACTTAGAATTTTTTGCGACCAATAAGTTAAACTTGCAGTTTCTCTCTAAGATTGATCAAGGTAATTTGTTAATAGAAAATAATGATAATTAATGGAAAAAGACAAATGTAATCCAGAAACACTTGTGAAATAAATCATTTTAGTTATTTTTTGTAGTGACAGGCTACAAATTAATATTAATATAATAGAAAGAACGAATTAGTTCGATCCGTTTAAGTGATTTCAGAGAGATTATACATCTGCCAAAAATATTCAGCTAATTTGCTTTGAGTTTCAAGCAGAACCTATCTTTTACTTTGAATATATCAAATTTTTTGGTAATGAAGGAGTATTTGCGGGAGGTTTTATGTTTCTGCTTTAATTAAAAGATAAGTGCACCTAAGGCGCATTGAATGCTTGTACAAGCTTATGGTGACAATGTTCTAACTGATAAATTATGTAAAAAAAGGGTTTTGACGTTTCAAGAATGGGGATTTCAGTGTTGAAGACAAGTCTCGCTCTGGACAGCCAAAAAAGTTCAAAGATATAGAATTGAAGGTATTGCTCGATGAAGATCTAAGTCAAACTCAAGCAAAGCTTGTAGAACCATAGGAAGTTACGCAACAAGGCCATTTTTGTACGAGTGAGAACCATTCACAAGCAAGAAAAATCACAAAAAACGAACTGTACTAATTAGTAATACCAATAAATAAATAAAATTTTACTCCTATTCTCGTTATAAAAGTGAGAATATTAACATCAAATCAACCAAAAATAAAAAGCTTTTTCTTACCTGTAGCTACATTTAGCATGTGTGCGAAGAGAAGAAGGATCAAATGATTATGGATGTTCATTTTCCTATAACTATGAGTTTGTTTCTTTGTTCTTGTGTGTGTGTTTTTTTAATAATAAATATCTTTTATCTATAATCTTTTCCAAGCATCTTCTACTTTTTTTTTTCTTTTTTCAAATACTATATCAACATTTTTGCTTTATTTTTTAAAAATCACATAAAGATATGCTTCTTCATCAACAAAAATGCCATTTTTCCCAGTGTTCATATTGTAAAATATGAATGACACTTATAACTTTCTTGATAGATTCACTCACAAACAAGTTTCCAATGACAAAGAAATCTGCAAAAATAAAATGAAAGATTAAATATATAGTTAAAAATTTGTTGGCTCTTTAAAATAACATGTAACTATTGATATTTATAATTATTCATTTATGAGCTTTCTAATGAAGGGGAAAAAAAGTCGTTTTAATAATAGCATTATGATTGATCAGATAAAAATAATACTTGTTTTCGATTGCCAAAACTCTATGAATGTATGTACATTATTAAGTCCAAAATATTAATTTATTTTTTGTCAAAAGAATTTTTTTTATTCTTTTTAAATTTAATATAATTTTATGTCTTTCCTTCAAATAATTTATTTTCCTGTGATTGTTTCATCAGCCTATTAATGTATCATTACTAACTAGAAAAAACCAAATATGAATATAGAGCACTTAACTACACATAAAATTAATTGTCACCTGTTTTTTGTTTTTTGTTTTCATTTCAATAGTGACTTAAATTACTCATTTTGGTTTTAGATTTGACAAAAAAATATTCATAAATATGAGGAATTGTTTTATATTTTGTATATTGTTTTATTTATATATGGTTTAAACTATGGCCCGTGATTCTTTTGATTTAAATTCTAATTTTTTCTATTATGCCAGAATTCATTAGGATGTTTTCATTGATTGGTTGAAAATATCGTTTATATTTAGATCCATTAGGAATATCAGGAGTGTATATTGTAATAAACCAGTTTTGAGGGATCATAATTCGAAAAAAGGTTGAGAACCTATGTCTTAGAACAAGGAAAGCTTTGCCACCTAAGTATTAATGTAAATTTATTAGTAGTACGTACAATATGTGATATTTGAATCCATGTGTCAAATGCCTTAGGAGTTGATCCTCCCCCACAAAGTTTTGACTGAAAGGATTCTGTATGAATTAAAAGTTTTTTGTTTTTTTTAATTATCAAGGAAAGTGAAAAACATTTACTGATTTTAAATTTAAATGTTTATTTCCAATTGACTATTAAAAGGAAATAAGCTAAAAAAAATATTTTGCATTTAATATATCACAGTTTATTGAGTCAAGAATTTTTTTTTTAAAGTAAGGAAAACTTTAATATTTTTGATAGATATAAATTTCATATTTTTAAATTCTTTAACATAAGAAAAAACTTTTATTTCACACAAAAGCCGTTCGGCCCAAACCAAGGAAGATCAATGGGGTATTTCGTACATATCCTTTTATTTATTTATCTATTCTAAAGGAAACTTTTGATATGACTAAACCAATGGTTTAGGGAAATTTTGTAAGCCTGATACTCCCTAATAAATCTATCACCTATGAGTAGGAATGGAACTTTTGTATTTTGAAAATTATAATTTCATTATTAAAAAAGTAAAAAAACGGTTGGTACTATTGTTCCTTTTTTATTTGATGTTCATTTTTTATAATAGGGTTAAGAAGGAAACATCTCGCTCGCAAGGAGTTTTATATAAATTCCAAATGATATTTATGTATAAATTTTGATAAAAATACCCAATTAAATTATTTTATCTATATATATATATATATAATTAGAGCATTCTTACATAGATCATAACTATTTAAAATATAAAAGACTCTCCTCCCAGGAGCAGGAGTATATTTTTGTCCATCATAAATCATAACATGCTTGATCTTCTATCAGTCATAGCATAGTTTTGACTCCTGTCCCCTCCTTGCACTCTACAAAAGTTCCATCCCTTCCTATGTGAGTGTAATTTAAAACAAAGCTAACCTTTTTCATGGGTGTCATGAATTACGTTAAACAAGCAATAATTTATTTTAATTACTTTAACAAAATATATAGAAATTTCATATTCTTAATTGTGTTATTCATTTCATAGTTGACCCCCATGCACATAGTTTTCTAAAATTAGTTACAGCCAGAGTAATTAAGTGTGGAAAGGCAGCTTACATAGAGTACTACCACTACTATTAAGTATTATGTACGTACTCTCTAAATTACATTTGCATAAGAAAACTATAAATATTCACATGCATGTATAAACATACATATATTTTTCGAGAGAGTCAAAATTGTATCATATGACTCTTTATGTGTTATACAATGTAAGTACATAGAAAGTCCATTTGTCCAAAACAGAACGGGCTAAGAGTTTATTTAAATAAAAATATTTTTGTGTAGTGTAATTTAATCAAAATACTATAAATACTTTTTTTTTTCATGGATGAGATTGTTAATGGCAAGGCAAAATGTGATCACGTATTATACACATTATTTTAAGCTTTTTTTTTTTTTTCTCTTTTCTATTTCATATTTATGAGTTCTCTCTTAAATTTAATAATTATTTTTTGTATGTTGATTAAATTTGACTCTAATAAAAAAATATGCATATATATATATATATATATATTAATACATATAAAAAGAGCTCCTTCAATGATGATTTATCAAAAGGATTCTTATCATTACATATTTTTGATATGAATGAGTAAGTCATACATATTTACATATGTAAATTGTCAAGTCTGACGACAAAAAATAATAGAACAACATTTCCGCTGCATCTCTTCTTCTACATACTTATGCAAGTAATGACAAAAAGTCATTAGCATATGCATACATACATATAGTTCCTTATACATATGAAGATATGTATACGTGTATAATGGGGTGTTTCTTTATGTCAAAAAGTAGGCTGGGCAGACATACATACAGCATGATTGTAGACTTTGGTAGAAGAAAACTTTTGTTTCTTGCACAGTTAGTGATGGTCCAGCTCAAAGCTTTACTAAAGTTCATTTGGAAAGATTTCCTTGGCTAAGTGAAAACTTTTTCCCCCGGAAGATGTCGCTTCTAAAGTATATATATATATATATATATATATATTATTGTCTTTGTAGAAGTCATCTTTTTTAATTAAAATAAAAAGATAAATTGAGGAAGATTGCATAGTTAGTTATAGAACAATTCATATTAGCAAACTAAGCACCCCCTAGCGAACTAAAAAGTCGTCTTGTAGCTAAGTACATTTGAACAAAAAAGGATCCGGTGGTCATCATTTTGTCACTTTGTTTCATAGTTTTACTTCGTATTAAGGAAGACAATTTTCAACAGAACAAACTAACATATTTTTACAAAATGTCAAAACAAGTAGATGGCGATAATGAATATTATTATTTTCTTTCTTTCTTTCTTTCAAATTGCATTTCAGTATGAAATATCAAATCTAATTATTTTTAATGCCTTGCAATTACAATATACAATTCTGATAAGCATAAATTAGAATTATTTGTAGATGTTTCTAGATTCTCGACATTTTTTTTACTCTCTATTCTGTAATGAACTCTTTTATAGAAGATGATAAAAAAGACTTAAACTATGAGAGTTAATCTTTAAAACTTAGTCTAAAGGCCCAAACCGATCTAGAAACCTATTTTTCTGCCCCTTTAATCTAACCTGATAATTTGACATTGTAATTAAAATGTATCTTTAGTAGGTTTATGCCTAATTTGCATTTTTATCAAGTTGTATATTCGCATAAAAAAAGTTTGAATGTACGGATGTCGAACCAGATAGTCAATTGTAGGAAAATACAAAAGGAAATTGATTAAAAGTAAGTAAATACAACTTCCAAATAATGCTCCTACCAAAAATGCATATGTTACATATTGTAAGAGTATTAAAAATAATTAAAATAATGCTATGTACATTTTATTTGCACGTTGCAGACAATAATTGATGGGTTTTATGGTATTAATTGACACTTTCTAAGGATACAGACTTACTAAGAGAGACTGCTGTCTTAATGAAAGCTTTATAGCATATGAATTAAAAATCAATTATGAGAAATCGCTAATTGTAAGCGCAATATTCATTTCTTCTTTTTAACGTTTATTTTTGCACGACTTTTACCTAAATATTGATAAGATATCTTTTGTATGGAGTGCAGATATGTTTATTAAATATGCATGAATGTAGAAAGATAGATTTGCATAAATGTGTGTACAAATGCAATTCTTGAATAGACAGTTAGGAGGCATGACAAGGTATGGTAATTTTTTCAAGTATGAAGGGAAGACCTGGAGCCCTTGAAAAAACGACGTTTTTCTAAATCGAATCATGAAAATGATACAGAAGATCTCTTATTAAAATTCTCATTCCTGAGTGGAAATTTCAAATTTGTTCAATACTTTTCCCATGAGATACTCTGAAAAAGGTGATTATTAGAAATGAAAATATTTTTTTAAATGAGTACTTTTTTTTTTTCGTTAATATCAGTGTGGGTTTTATATAATTTTGTGTAAATTCATATTAATTTATATGAAAATATACTTTTTTTAAAGTCAATTCATTAAAGTTTATTATTATCCTCTCGTTCAGGAAATATAAGGGATTTTATTTAGGTCGTACAAGGTGCGGGGCCAAGACCAAAGCAATATTAGATTAAAATTTTCTTTCTCTAAAAAAAAAAAGAAATAACAAAACCAATTTTTTCTCTCTTAGTTTTGACCCCTTTATCATCTTGGTCCAAATTCCTAAAAGTGTTGATCACAACACTTTTAAACATTAATAAACAATAATTGAATAATGATTAGTTAATTAATAAATTAATTACATTGTAGATACTACAGAGCCTCACCTCCATTTATACATTAAAACCATAATTTTCAAAAAAATATTTGGATGTTTCTACTATAAATAATATCAAGAAATAATTGTAATGTATTAATACTTTAAAAAATGATTATCTTTTGTGATCGTATTGTGAACATTGTACTGGGCTAAGGGTGTTAAGTTCTGAATTTGGATCTAAAGAACACTACTTATTTCTATTAATAAGTATACCCTATTCAAAAATGTGTATATGTACGCCTTGACAGTCATGTATATCAGGGCTGCTTTACTTAAATTGACCTGGAGGCACATCAACATTATGATTGTTCCCAAAAAACCAGAATTATGCATACAAAAATACAATCAAATAAAACTCCATATGAGGTCAGGAGTTTGACACCCTTGACTTAAATTGTCTATCCAAACTTTACCCATAATGATTGTTCCTCATTAGAGCCGACACAGTCATTACCTGATTCCTCTGACTTTTGCATATTATGTTAAACTTTTTTTTTAATATGTGCAAATAAAGTTACTACTTTTTTTTTTTTGCAATGATTAATGCAATTACATGTGTATATAACTTATAACTTGTTACACTTCATAATAGAATTTAATTTTAGCAGACATGTCAAAAAGAATAGTAATGAAATATGAGGAATAACAACTGCATATATACATATACCTTTATGCAAAAGTACTGACTGTCATATTGAGTATATCATGATCTTTCATTTTTGGTAGACGTGTATATGTAAGTAGTCAACACAAAAGGAAACTTGAGCAAAAATCAACAAAAAATTAAGTATTTTGTAATACACAGTGTTACATAATAGTTTAACAATGTATTATTGATCTATTTTTACCGATCATTATGTTTTAAATTCAATTTGAGATACAAGCGAATAGATATATCTTAAAGCCTTTATCTTATTATAAAAAGGTCATTAGCTCCGATATGGTCTTTCCAAAAGGTAGAATATATTGTAATATTTGTGTTAATTATGATCAAATTATATTTAAGTGCAAGTTGTGGCATCTTTAAAGGATAACTTGGAGTAGCTTATGAATAGAAATTGAAGATAATTATTCGTTTAAAAGTACAAATCTAGTTCAAAATCATTTTTGAGGGAAAAAAATATAATCAAAAAAGATAGAAAATGGATTTTTATATTGTTTCTGCGTTTTTTTTTATACTTCATAAAAAAATGAATAGAAATACTGAAACTCAAGGTCCAGCTTTAAATTTTCATCTAATTTCCATCAAAAATCCACTAGAAATCTAAGAATCACGGTAGAGCTACTTAAGTAGTAACTTTACTGTGAATGGACGATTTCTTCTTAATTAAGGATTCTTATCGGGCGCTTGACATCTCGTTTGAATGCTGTGGGTCCTAGCCCTTAAATGCATTCACTATTAATCCATTTGATGTAATATTCAAGGATTTATTTAAGTATAAAGGATTTGGTCTACTTTGGAGCCTACTCCGATATCCTACGCCCCTCTACGTCAAAACTAAGACTGGAAATGTAATCTGCATTAAATACAATTATTATTCTTTAATGCTCAAAATGAGTATCATTCTAGGCTTAAATTGATGTCGAAGTTGGAAAATGGGTCAAAAAAGCTAATGAAGTAGGATCCGATTTTTCAAAAACCTTAGAACTCTCGAAAAAAAAACTTACAGGTTTGAAATCAGCTATTGATTAATGTTACTGGAGCCTAGAATGAATTGATTCAAAAATGGATTTAGCTGAAATTAAAGAGAAGTTTATTTTGCTTCTTCTACACATCATAGAGTTAAAATGGATCAATGTAAAGAGTTTTTGTTGTTTGGTCAATACATTGAATATATGCACAAGACTAGAAATACATCCCTTATTCACGTCTGAGAGGAAAGAAAGATAAACACACATCTTCACCATATTTACATACAAAACCAACCTCAAAAGACAAACAAACACACACACAAAAAAAAGAAGATTTACAATGAAACCCGAGAAAAAATCATACATACATACAGATATATGTGACACCCTTCTTTAACCCCATTACATCTCATCAGCGTATGGTAGAGTATATAATACTATAGATTTAATTGTCTCACTAAATACTTCTTTTATTTTTTATGTAGATAATAACTCTATGCAAAATTTAATGACATTTTATGGTTGTATAATTAATGACTGAATTGATTTATCTTTAGTTTAATCACATTTGAATTAATTTTATAATGAAATAAAATAATAAAAAAATATGGTGCAAGAAAGGGAAAGCACAAAAGACTCTTTAATAATCTTAATAAACGATGTAACAGTCAATTAGCTATCTGCATAAAATATAGATATAATATGTATATGTATATATAAAATATATTAATAATGCAAAATTATAAATTTATTACATAGTATTAAATTGCATGAAAAGACCATTTAGTAAATCAATATCCGTCGCTTATTTCATTAAATTTATATGCAAAGGAGCCAGACAATGTTAATTACACTTTTTTTTTAAAGATAGTTATTACGTGATTTTATCCTTCTGGATATCCATTTTACTGTTAGAAGCATAAAAGAACAAACTTTATAAGCTGTCAGTATTTGAAAAAAAGAGCCATTTATTTTTTGTTCATACTATTTAGTATTTTCTAGAATGTGCTACTGTTCCCCCATTTGAGTATCTTGATATTAGACAATTTGAGAATGTAGGAAATTGTATTATATTGGATTACATATTTCATTACACCCTGGTTGTTAAATAACAATACTTTTGTACAAAAATTAACTATTTCGAAAATAAAAGGACAACTTGACTATGTACAAGTTTGAACTTGTGGACTATAAAATGATGCTCACACGAATCACATCATTTCACATTGGCAAAAAAATCTGTTCCTACGGCTATTTTAATAGAAAATGATTCCATCAGATTCCAAATATGGGCAATTAAGAAATCATATTTTCATAATATTACTCAAATATATATTTCTTAAAATAAATTACATGCATCTATTTTAAAAACTTTTCTACAAAATTTCTTTGACGTTCTAATATTTTAATAAAATTATTCTGTTTTTTTAATTTTTTTTAGTTGTTATTTTTGTAAAGTCCATAAATGGCGTTTCTTTAAGATTTGGGGAAATTTTGTTAAATAACTAATTCTCTAGTATGACTTTCTTTCGGTTGTTTATGAAAATCTGTGATGTGATCATTCTCAAATTTTTTCATTTTATTAAAAGCATTTAAAAAGAATAAATATCTGGAGTGTTAGAGTTTCTCTCTCATCAATCTATTTATTTACCCAGACTGGTTTTTTTAAGCTTAAAAACTCAAGTAAGTTTTTGAAGAACATGATAAATTTAGATTCCTCACTCTTCTATGACTTTAGGCTTAAAAGTTAAAGGAGTATAATTCAAAGTTAAAATGACTAACTGTACTAATTCCAAAAAAAAATAATA
The DNA here is from genome assembly GCA_963680855.1 of Lepeophtheirus nordmannii. NCBI lineage: Eukaryota > Metazoa > Arthropoda > Copepoda > Siphonostomatoida > Caligidae > Lepeophtheirus > Lepeophtheirus nordmannii. The sequence continues at coordinate 9,970,324 of OY804525.1, forward strand.
TCTTTACTTTTGCTGTATGGTTCGCCTATTCATTTTTAAAGATCGTTTTGATATTTCTATGAACAATAATGTATTTAGAGTTGCATACTTCCTACTAAAATAACTATTAATTAGAGAGCCAGCGATCAAATAATATTTCACTAAATGATCCATCAAAAAGTACTTTAAAGAGATTAGCAATCACGAGACTGGGTAAATAAATATCACACCATCAAAACGTAGGTGAGGGAAAGTTCTCTAACAAAACAAAAATTAATGTAGTCATTAGTGCCTTTAGGCTAGTTCTTACCTTAAGATAACATCAATCTTCCATGGAAAAGTATGAATAAGTTCTATACTCCATGGTTTGATGATATCAAATAATTCAATTGTAAGAGGTGAAGATATAGTTTAACACATATACGGATGGAAAAGTAGAGAAAGTTTGAATTTTTATTCAATAAAACCCAGGTTTTTTTATGTATGTACTTCCACCCACCTGGGTTAGGCTTTTGTGATTAATCAAGTTTTTTAACAACTCTAACAAAAAAAGTGTTGTAAAGTTTGAAAAATTATGCTCCATCAATTACATATATCACTATAATCAAGTGTTTTTCTTCATTTTTGAAAGCAATTAGACGAATTTTCATCAACTTTTTTTTTAAGATGTTTCAAAAGTGACGTCATCTTTGCCTTTTTATTCAATCTGCCGATTTATTTGTCTTTATATAGCTCTGTAAGTACCTAAAACCAAATGAACTTTTTAAATGATTTTATCTTTATCAACTTGCTGCACTCAGAAATATTACTTGGCAGGAGTGGGCCCCCTTGCCAGACTGCCCCTCTTATAAACAAACAAATTATTTTATATAAAATAATAAACTAACTTTTTGCTTCTTTACTTGCAAGAGATTGTTTTTTTAATTTTTATTTTAAAGTCATTCGTTCGCCATGAGGGGAAATTGGTTCATTTAGAAAGCTCCAGATATTATGACCATTACAACATTAGATTCTATATCATAACCTCAACTTTGAATTAATTATGCAATTAGGTGCATTATTCAAAAGACTCAAAATCAATTGTAACATATCTAAATGTATTCATGTAAAAACCTTGTGTGTAGTTATGTACTGAGCTTATGTCTAGTTGTGTTTGTTCCTTTATAATAACCAAGGGATATATGATAATAGAATGAATATGTTGAAGAGAAAAGGGGATTTTAATACCTTTGTATATATATATATATATATATATATATATTTTATATAGACACTAACTATGTATGTATATATGGTATATAAAAAGGGACTTCTCTCTCTCTCTCTCTCTTTACTCCCGCCTCCTCTTTGCTACTCCACTACAAATTTCCAAGCTATGATTTATATCATCTCATTAATTATGTATTAACCTTGAAAAAAAATGGAGACAGGAACGAAGAAGAAGAAGAACCATTTCAATGTAAATTAATAAATGTAATTAAACTGAACTATTTTTGAGTACTATAAGTAAATTAATTCAACTATGACACATCTATACATCGTATATGAATATATATATATATATATACATACAAACATCAAATTTAACTAGTACTGAAATGATTACTTTATAAAGAATGAAATGGCTTAAAATGGATATAAATCCTAAGTGTATATTTTTAAATGCCTACGTCATTATATAATAACATGCTACTGCCATAAAGTTATTACTATTATGTACCTGGATATAATTTTAATATTAATTTTTTGACATTTCATCATCAACTGTTTGACATACAAGTTTAAAAATTAAATTACAATCTATTTTTAATTCCCTAATCATTAATTAGAAAACCTTTTTAGGTATTTACATAAATATATGTATATGTGACTATATAGACTGATTCACGTCAGTGTATAATCCACCCTTGAGTTGATGTCATAGAAATATTTGTAACATTGAGAGACATACATACATATGATTGACTCTTCAGTATGGTAAATGAATGAAAAAAGTTGTGTTTATTTTAGGGCATTGCAATGAAAAAGGAGACAGAACTCATAATATGGGATTTTTATGTAACCTTTCCATTGCAAAGGGTGTGATTTAGGTTCATTTTATTTGTCCTTTACAATAATTGTGAAAATTTAAATAAATAAATAAAAACGAATACTTACTACAGCTTATCAGCTGATATGATATTGTTCTGAAAAGTGCCCTTATGAGATGGCTTTTATTCACAACTCTGTTTACGAAATACCAAAAATAATGCCTGACTATGTTTTAGAATAATTGTGAAAATTTAAATAAAAATCCCGAATAGATACAGCTGATGTGATATTGTTCTGAAAAATGCCCTTCTGAAAATGATTTTTATTCACAAAAATAAGGGTTGACTATGTTTTCTTGTGCTGAACCAAGTCTAGTTGAAAGGAGTGGATATTTTTGCTAGAACCATTTTTAAAAAAAATATTTATGTTTTTTCTCAAATATACTTTTGAGGTTTTTGGATATGTATGAAAATTAGCTCTTGTTTACAGTATAGTTTTTAAAAACTCTTCCTCATATAAATTAATATAGTAAAAGAAAAAAACCTATTTCTAGAGTTTTTTAATAGCTGTATTAAAATATTTCTTACTCCAATAGCAGTACCACAAAAAATTGTCTTATATTGTCTGACAGTATAATTTATTGATTTTTTTTAATAAAAAAACTATTTAAAAGTAATATTTTTATAGGTGAATATTATTAAAAAAAAAATTTTTTTTTGCTAGAGGTAAGGTAAAAAATTGTATTTTTCCTCAATTTGTTGCATTTATACCTTTAACATTTAATTTTTCATGAATTTTAGTATTTAAAAAAATCAATATCCTTATAAATATGTATATAGTAGAAATTAATTGAAAATACCACACAGAAAGGAACTGAATTTAATGTTGATTAATTTTTTGTAAATGGTATACAGATGTAAGCATCTATGATATTTTACATATTAGATAAATTATAATTATTCTTATTTTGCACAGTTATTCCAAAATCATTTCTACTAATAAGTGAATTTGTTGATACATTTTCAGCCAGGTAATATACATTTGAATAATAATTATGAAAAAGGGGTCTTGTTTAATAGATTCATTATTTTAGTAATATTTGATATGATAATCACAAATTATATATATAATTTTTATTCTATCATGTCAGATTCTGAAGAATTTTTAACTTCAATTTCTAATGTATTTGTAAAATTTGAAATGACTTTCAAGTAACAAAAAATACTGAATTACATAGGCAATTGAGTTTATTTATTCCCAAATTTAATGATTATTTGAAATATGGGCTAATATTTCATATAAAAGTATTCAATTCTGAAAAAAAGCAGTATAAGGATCGAACAATCTTCCTTTTAAAACCCCATAGTCAAAACTTTCATGGAGTTTTGTACCTCACCTAAAGTCACATTGTGACCCTTTTTAAAAAGTATCTGTTTCAAGATATTTCAAATCAATGTAAGGGTATTGATTGATAGACAATTTGAACATTCTTCAAATTTTTTTGTACAAGAAAGTTCAAATATCTAATTACTACCTTTTTAATTAATTAAATATATAATAACGAAGATATATTCTTGTAATTTAATTTTTTACAGAAAATAGAGTCAAAATTTGTAATGATTTAAATGTGAAAATAGATTTCTAGTGCTTAAAAAAATTTCAATTTGGAATTTAATCTTTATCACCTAAATTTTTTTTAATTTCTACACACTTGTGTACTATTTTCTCAAGTTTAAAGCAAGGTACAGAAATGCTCATTTACAAATACTGCATACTTATGATTATAATTTTTACAAAAGGTTTTTTTTTCTTTTGTTGCATTTACTTCCATACTTCATGTTGAAAAATGAGTGTGAATTTTCAATATGGACTAGAAAATAAAAAATTAATTTGTTTAAATTTGTTACATAATATAATTCAGTCTTATATTGTTTTTAAAGTTAGTGTTTCCAACTATAGATTTTATTTAAAAAAAAAAATGATTTCATCTCATTTTTTTTAAACAAACATTATTCAGTGAGGAAAAAATTCAGGAAAAACTTTTTCTCAAAAGTAAAATTTTGTTCACTTGTGTTGTAAATTTAAGTTTTTTAAAAAAAGAAAAAAAATGAGGAAAAGAATAATATCTTATTTAAATTTTGCATTGTCTAGTTATACTCCATTAAAAAAAATTATTTATTTCTAATTTTCTTCTACAATTTCAAACATAATTGTACTTTTATATGAGGTGTAATATACATTTAAAAAACCTTATATTTACAAATAAAGTTAAGGCAATTATTTAAAAAAAATGTTTTATGAAAAATTAAAATATGAAAATTAGTTGTTTGTTTTATTAGCAAAAAATAAAAAATACATTAATGAGAAGAACATTTTTTCACAATAAAAAACTAATATGCCATTGGTATAAACATATATTGTTCAGTACAAATAAACTTTTTTGAACGACTTATTTTACTATTTATTGTAATAAATGTGAAAAAAATAATTTAAATAAGACTCAAGAAATTAAAAGTAATTTGTGTGAAATTATAATTCTTGTATAATTTTTTTTTTTTTTTTGCACTTAATACTAATTATCTATAAATAAAAAATATTATTTTTTTAAATATAAAGTTCGACTTTTAATAGTTTAATTATTATTGAAAGCTAATCCAATTACTGAAGAATAGATTCAATAATTCAATTTATCTTTTTTATAATAAAACTAATTTAGTTTTAATTTAGTTAAATAATAGTTTTTGACAATAAATCAGGGTTGTCAAATACAGTTTGAAAAAAAAGTAAACCAAAAATAGAATTCGTTATAAATTTTTCTTTTAATCATATTCTTAAGGTTTAAGCGCATACAATAATAAAATTCATCTTATACATAACACATGTTGACGAAAATTTCTACAACTTTGATATGATGTGTCCATGTTATACTAAAATAAAAAACTTTGTTTTTTTTTTGTTTTTTTCAGATTTAGGAAAATAGTAAATTACTGCTATGCATTTAAATATCACAAACGTAAGGATTTAAACTATCATAATCTATCTTTCATTACTATATATATCATATCCCAATATGTCTTTAAAATATGTTACTAAATCGTTACACATTCAAATTCACTTATTTAAGCCAATATTTTAATTAATAATTTTTTAAAAGGTATCGTATTTTTAGCCAAATATCCTACTTTTGTGTTCCCTAATCAACCCATATCTAAATTAATTGTAAAAATTTAGTCAGGAATTTGTATTGCCTATTACTTTGATTTTTATCAAATATCATATATCTATATGTAAATTTATTATTTTCGAGAATAAAAGTCATAATTTCATGTGCATTCAAGATTTAAAACCTCATTTTCAAAAAAGAACATATTTCAAAAATCAATATTTTTGACGATCCATAAGTTTTTTTAGCTAATAAAAAAAGTTTAATGTACGAAATTATTTAAGTTTTTTTTTTTTTAATATCATTCCAGAATGGTTACTATTTCAATCATATTGACACTGACACGTCAAAAATATCTAACATTTTCCAAAAATTGATGGAAAAAACCCTCTTTCCTATACATTTAAATTTTTACAAATACACTCATCCTTTTTATATATATTTTTTATGTAATTAAATGTTTTCAATATAAATTTAATATATATTTAACAAATTCAACATTGAATTGAAATAATTAAAATGTATCAAAAGTCAATATGCTTTTTTTTCATTTATTTTTTTAGAAAATATATATATACATCTATAGTGTATATAGGGATGTCGAAGTTGATTTTATGTACTTCTCATATCTACGTGAACATATCACAAGGTTTCCTTTTTATTACTACATATAACAGTAATAAACAAAAAAAATAAAATAAGTCAATAAATGTTTCATTTTCACCTTTATTTTTCAATTTATTATTTATAGATTTTTTTTGTGTGTTTGTCTATATGAAAAAAAAATAATATTTAACGGAATTTTCTTCTTTTTTTTCGTATTTTATATTAAATAAGGGAAAGCATTTTTCAATAATAATAATAATAATAATAAAATGATTTCAAAGTCAATAACAACCAATGGTAGTATTTATTTATAATCAAAACGAAGCATAAAAGTTACTATTGTAGAGACCTTCCTATTTATTTATTTAAAATGAGATTTTTTCAACCTCGTATTTGATTCCCAAAATTATAGATCAACTTTATGAATGAATATTAGTTGTATACAATACACATTTTTGTTTATTTAATATTTGAACACGAGGATCAAAATTGATACTCAATTTCCTTTTAGAGGTTTTTATCTGAGACGAATGTCAAAGGGGCTGTGTTTTTGAATGAACATTCAATAACAAAAAACAAGAGACAAATAGATAAACATGGGTCAAATATAATAGAATTTGATGATTTTTTTTGGGTATATGTTGAGGCTTTAATTTATGCAAAAAAAAAAAGTTATGCCAAATTTGAATCTGCTAAAATGAGCCGTGCATGACTTTTAGTCTACTTTTTGTGTGAAATAATATTTCTTGTAACACAAATTAAAGAGCATTTGTCTACAAATGTACAAAAATCTAAAAAAATTTTTTTTTGCAGAAGTAAATAATTTGAGGGCTCTACATGGACCAAATCAGCCTCTTGAGGATTTAGTGACAAATACTGGTTTTTTTTTTATTTTTAACAATTTAGTTCTGCGTACTATACAATAACATGTATGTATCTTATTGAGTATTTTATAAATATACAATTACCATCTAGTAAGGTGAATATACGTAGATTTAGATGATTTGATTCACTCAAGAAATTGTAATAAACATAGGTTACAATTTTTCTGCCCTTTACAATAAGACATCTTTTGAGTTTCAATAAATTCAATACGTTTTTTTCCACTTTAATTTATACTTTTGCAATTTTTGTAAAAAAATTATTTATAAAACAATTCTGGCCATATAAAATAAGGTTTTTGTTTGGAATTTGAGATCATTAGATCTAAATAAGTAACTAACAAAATTATTCAATTATTACTCAAACAGAGCAAAATCAAGAGCTCAGTCAAAAAAAAAAATGTGTTCAATTTATAGTTTTATACTTAGAATAATGTATATATATTTCTTCATTTGACTTTCAAACATTAATTCAATCTTGTACATACGTTGTAATATCCAAAAATATAGGGATGCCATAAAATAGAAAAAATGACATCATTTTATTTGTGAATTTTTTTCTCAAATCACATTAAAATAACATTTTATTTCATTTTTAATTAAAACTCATCAAATATCTACAACGCAGGGACAGGAGGTAAGAAAAAAAAGCATCATTCTAATGGGGGCATTTTATTGAAGCTCTCATCTTTTTTAAATTTCTACGCTTCATAATGAACTTTTACTGAGAGACGTTACCTTTTTTTCTGCTCTTTCAATATCAATGAGAGTAGATTCATAACATTTAGTCGATAAATTTTAAAGGGTAAGAAATCTGTATATTAATTATGAAACAGAATTCCTGTTTTTATGAAAAAAATGATATTTTATATTATCCTAGGAAATTTGATTGCCTATAAAATAGTTAACTAATTCATATCTTCATATAAATGTACCACAAGATCAAAAATAAAATAAAATTGAAGATGTATTTTTGTTTAGCGATTAAAATGAGCCCCATAACTCTTAAGATCCCTTAAAGTAGTATTAGGGTCAATATTTCTACATAAAATGAAACTATTCAACCACTTTTTGGTATAATATATTTGTATATAAATATATTATCAAAAAAAATTAATCATACAAAAAAAATATACCTGAAATATTATCCATAATCTGCTATGCTTTGGTCAAAAAACTTTTATGCCATGTAAGCTTTAAAAAACTATCAATATTTACACAAATCAAAATAATAAGTTAGTTGGAATATATATATATATATATATATGTATATATATACAAATATCAAGGCTCCTTCTTCTGGTTATTTCTTTTATTAAATGTAAACACCTATTTGAAAGACAAATATTGCAGAGTTTAACTTTGGATATATATATGTATAAATCTGTTTTTTAGGCAGTTAGGCCTTTTTAAAGTAAAACAGAGGCAATAAGACACTTGACAAGTGGAGCTTCAAAACAATAAATAATGCTCCAAAAATCATTTTTTTCCCCTGTGGATGGAAAAGAATTATTTTTCGACAGTAAAATATGGTTCAAGAAAGAACGAGTTTAATTTAACATATTTGGGGAATGAAGTCCTCCCTTGGGAAGGTGGATGATTAAATCTTTATATGGATATAGTAATTTAGATACTATGTATGTACATATACACAAAGCTATAGGTTTATGATTATCAAGTATAATAAAGGATTGTATTAAGTACCTTTATTGCAGTTTTTTATGAAGACAAAAAAAAACCCACATTAGTAGGGTGTGGAGATAAATAAAGAATGTAATTCAGAGTTGTGGGAGTCAATGCACCCTCCCTATACATATTTAGAATTCGAACCTTGAAATCACAGATTACATTTTTATATTTAAAATTATTACATATTTAAACATAGACAAAACCAGAACTGTCCAAGTAATTTTTGGATGTATCGTACTCTTTAAATCTAGACTGCTCAAGATTATGAGTGTTAAAGTTTTATACTTTGACTTTAAAATGGTGGATTTTAATACTAAAAGTACCAAGGTATAAAGAAAGTTGTACTCTGGCTGGATTAATAGAGCACAGACTTAATGGGGTAGCCCTGTATACCGTTTGAGCTTTTTTGGCTAAATTTCATTTTGCACTACATATGTAGGAATGTAAATAATATGCAAATGGGGTGTGTAAAATAAAAAAAAAGAGAAACTCAACCTGGTAACTCTGACAATTTGATGAATGTTGAGAGGTAAGCAGCTTGAGCTGTCATGACGTTTTACTGAGCTACAAGCTGCTATTCTCCTTTATATATACAAATGAAGACATCAATAATAAATAATAACATTATGTATGTAAACCATAGATGAGAGGCAGAAAATTAACTGAAATGAATGTCAGGAAATTTATATTTTTAACTAATAATTATTATACGAAGACTTGAGCCCTTTTTGTGTACATTTTGTTTGCTTTATTAACCTTAATGCATGTATTCCTTCATGCGAGATCTTTACTATCAGGTAGAATAAAGGAAAAATGATACAGCTTTGGAAAACAAAAAGTACTGTTCAAAGAGCCAACTCCACAAAATCTCGCACGCGGCATTTTGCATATTATTTACATTCCTATCCATATGTCAGCTTTGTGGTACAAGTTTGAGTTTTGTACATTTCGTAAAATTTACAAGCTGTCTGTACAACTTGCAATTAATGCTTTTTCTCCGCGTTTTATTTAAATATAAATATTTTAATCTAGTCTTCAGATTGCTTTCGTCTACATTTTAAATCAAATATTTATCATTAGTTACTATCTAATTCACGATATATGGTCTGAGAGCAAATCCAATTAAACTATTTTGCAGTTTAGCATACCAATGACTAGGAAACGCTTATTAAATATATGGGGTACTCACTATTTCACTCTATTCACGAAATAACCCTGACATAAGTAAGGATTCTTTATTAGTAGTATCCCTTGGATCATATATTAATTATTATCTAAACAAATGTGACTGAAGTTAAATATTTTCTGACTAAAAGGTAATCTTATATCCAGTGACCAAATTGAATTTATTTAAAGGAAATTTTGCTATAAATTGTTTTTCAAAAAAGGACTCAAGTCCAAACTTTTTACTATAAATTATCTATTTTAAAATGGTTCATCTCATATTTTAATAAGTACACAACATAGATATCGTTGCAGGGATGGTGGTTAAAATCCACAATCCGGTTCGAACCATGGTTTGGTACACAAATCCCAGAAATTATATCTTTATATAAAGACAAAGCTCAAATTGAACTCTTTTTGCTCCGTTCCAGCCCTAATAGATATGTATACAAAATTAAAACTAATATAAGGAAAAAAGGTATATTTGAACTTTTCTATGACGAGCTCTTTCCTCTTCGCAATCTGGTTTCACTATTAACTTTTTCCATAAAACATATATATATATATATATATCATGCAATAAAGCTATATTTTGCATTTAAGCCTTTGGCATGACTCCTGATATTCCATTATTGATTTGTATCTGTAGATATCAAATGATTGAAAAGGAAGAGAACAGTGATTATGAAACTCTCATAATTTTTTATTGAATTTATGCACATTCAAACTTTTTGCTGACCTTATAAAATACGGAGCAGAGGAAACGTGAAAGAAAATAAAAACATTTAAAAAAACAAAAACAAGATGATATGCCATTAGACAAATAACAATTATACTAAAAAGACCAAACTTTGTTGCCATATATACATACATATAAATTCTTACTTTTCCTCAAAGTTTTTATCAGTCAGGGATCTTTACAATGATTGATATAAAAATCAATTTGATATAGAGTATCTTCTATTGGTAATGGTGAATAAAATTGATGGCATTTTTAGGACTTCAATTCTATTTTTTGGTGTACTTTTGGCCTATATTACAATTTATTTATACCTAATTAGATATATAGAATAATAACTTAACATACAAAGTTTTAATTATGAGTAAGGTTGATTTTTATATATATAATAGTTAAATTTCCATATTATTAAAACATGAAACATTTTTTTTTCTATAATCTATCTTCTTTGCATCAAAGTACATAGATTCTTAAGAACATCATCCAATCCTTTATTATGATACTAAAAAGTTCAGATAGGTGCAACTTTTAGGCATGACTTCTAAGTAAAAAGTTCTTGAAAATGTATTACAATATTTCAATTATTATAGCATTGACATCTTTCAGAATATTCAATATGCAATAACAGCCTTGACAATTTGTTGATGAAATTTAATCAAAAAAATAAGTATTTCATCAATTTTCGTTAACAAAGTGATAGAGGAAAATAACAGGTCCTTTGTAATAAATATGCCTTGTAATTAATAGCAAATTCTATTATTCCCTTGTAGAGAGGTCACCAATGTACTCGCATAACCCAAATAAATTGGAGTTTGTAGCAGTATTTTTGCTCGATCTAAGGAGTTGTTTTTATTCAGATTTAATTGTATTTAGGTATAGTAAAAATGACAGTAAAAGTAATTTAATATTAACTTCATTATTTTTTGAAAAGTAAAATGAAGAAAATGCAACTAGAGGTGCATGTATGCCTTGTATTTTAACCTCATAAGCTACTTTTTATTTGTGAATAAGTCATTTTGCTACATATTGAACATATGGCATTGTTTATGCACATATTTATAACTAAATATGAAAGTAAATTGAATTTCTTATTAAATTGAAACCTATATAATTTAGCTACTTTTAAATTAGTATATTTGATACAAATATGTTTATACTTTGAGAAAGTGTCTCATTAGTATATATATATATATATATATTCAAAAGACAGTGAACAGATGAAACATGGAACAATTAACACTCAAATCATACACTAGGTAGAGTAATGAAATGATATCTAACTTGATGTCTATTCTTGTATAGACTTTATATATTATGTAATAGCCGTTTTTGATGTATGTAACTAATTTTTTAAGTAAGTACTGTTTTTGTTTTGTCATGGTCAACTTTTATATTGTACAAATTAACATTAATTGAAGTATTACTTTTGTTTTCTTTAAATTCTATTAATTCATCAAAACACATCTTCTTCAAAACAATATGCTAGGGACTTTATAAACATCGGTATGAAATGGACAATTGAAATAGTCCAAAAATATTTTGCCTTTTATACAATAGTAATAGAATAATCAGTAGAATAGAAGCAAAAAAAACATTGGCAATTCTATCATTTTTACCAGACAAAAAGCCTTGAAGACTAGCCTGAAACAAGGTGCTTATTAAATAATTAAAACCTAGAAATCACAAATAAGATTATCACTCCCCCCAAAAAAATTTATATTATATTTGTTAAAAATATATATAACATTAAAGAAAGTTTAACACCTGGGTACAAATAATATTGGTGACATTACGACTTGAGTTTGATATTTAAATTTGATATTTATATACATTGAAATGTATTAAATAAATATTAGAGTAGTGACCAATACTTCCTCATCCGAGATCAAGATCAGATAGAGATCAAGGTACTTTTTTTTAATCTATATAGTGGCTTTGGTCTTATTTTTTCACCAGGACTTAGGCTTTAAAAAGATATACATATATTAGAGCAAAAGTAAGACTTTGAGGGGCCGAAACAAAACTTGCAAAAATTAGTCTCAAGACTAAAACCGATCTCGAAAGCCAGATCAATAATAAATAGGATGTGATCCAACTGCCACGATCTTGGTGGACAGTTGAAAAAAAATACAAATCCTCAGTTCTTTGAATGTGTTTGTCTTTTAGTAAAAAGGCAAATACTTTGTAGTTGGAAAATTGAGTATGTCTAATTCGAACCGTCACTAAGTAATTGAGTGTCGTTTCAACTTTCCCTGCCTCCCCTATGTTATTATGTACCTACATAAATCCTTAAAAAATAAATAGATACCTCTAATCAATAACTTCAGTTCTTTAAGATCTTTTTTATAGATACATATGTTATCATAAAATCACTTTTGTCCAAATTTCGAAAATTATTAAATACGTAATAAATATGAAAATACGCTTACATAAGCTCATTTTTTCTAGAGAAAAGAGTTGAGTCAAAACACTATGTCGATAAATTATTATTTATTAATCATAGTATAATGACTCATAGGAAATTACAACTAAAAGTGAAGTGTATAGTGGCTATAACTAAAGAGAGACATTTGCTATCTAAATTTAACACATTTAACATTCAATTACCTTCAATTTATAATAGCAAGTTGGAATTTTGAATAGAGTTGTATTCATTGAATATATATGTATATATATTTCTATTGATATAAATGTAATTAGTTGCACAAATCATCAAAGTACATAATAGACACACATATCTTATCTCACAATTATTTAAAAAAAATTGAAATACTTAGTCGATACGACTGCTATTTCGTAACTAACCAAAATTAATAATAATATTTTTTCCGAATATTAGTTCTATGTATATATATGATAAAAATAAAAAAAAACTTTTTTCCCTCCTAAGAATGGGGTGAGGAAACGCGGCTTTTTTTTTACGTCGGAGAATATATTACCAAGACGAGAACCACCACTACAGAAAATGAATAAAAAAACATAGACACACACATAACTTTCTAATTCTCTCTCTCTCTCTTGTCTTCCTTCTTTTTTTTCTTTTTTGACGTAAGACTCAAGAACTTGCTACTTTTTGTTTTTATTTTTTTATATATATGTATGTGTTTTTATTTATTTTTATGTGAGAATACCCTTAAAAGTCTTGTCTCTACATACATTTAAAAGTTTATATCCATAATTAGGTCAAAAGGATACTTGGCGGATTAATTTATTTAATTCATTTTAAGTGGTGGCCATTATTTGTCTGCATATATGTATGTATAGCGGATACATACATAAAAGATACGACAAAGCCAGTAAGTAGTGCATGCTACTTCATCATGACGTTATATGAGTTGAAAGGCGATTCACATAACTAGAGATATGAAAAAGAATGAAATCCTATAGAGAGAAAATCATGGTAATATTGTATTTAAGTCGCATGTTTTCTGCTGGTGTTTGAATTAACTGATAGGAAAAATAAATTAAATTCATATAAATATGTTTTCTAGTTACCAAATAATAGGGGTTTTTTTTTACACTTGCCGGGATTTCCCCCTTTTTGACATCTCTACATACCAGCGACAAATGATTGCATAGAGATCATTGAAAAAAGTCAAAACTTCCCCAAACATAAATTAAAAAAACATATATTGGTAGCCATTAATATATTTGCATTAATTATTCATTCCTATTTTGACAATTCAAATGTCTATTAAGATACAAAGAGCACTATTGTGATTTCTGTCAGCATACACGTTGTTACTCAGAGTTACTATATTTTGTATGAAATTACTTCATGGTTGGTTTCTATGTCCACAGTTGGAGTTAATACGATTTTGTGAGTCTACATTCATTCCAGGAAGTTGCTTTCTAATAAGTATTTTTTTTATTGAACTCCATTGTAAGGTATATTTAATCTAGATTGCTTTATAAAACATAACCAAACCTTTCATAAACGATATTTTCTTGTCTTTGGAAGAACAAAGTTTTTGCTGTCTTTGATGGACCTTTCTGAAATTGAATGAAAACCAATGCACCATACGGAGCATTCTATCAAGCTACAAAATAAAAACTTTATTGAATATTTGAAAATGGATTTTACAAAGGAGAAAACGTCTCCTGAAGACAAAGTAATGAGTTAATGTTCTTAATATCAAGATTTTGAATGTGAAAGGTACACAAAATACTGGGTTTGGGGCTTGGATTTTCAATACATGTTTGATCAAGATTTTCTTATAACTTAGTTTTATGTTGCATCGGCACATTTATGTGTTTAGACCATTTAAGTATATACACTGTTTGCCAAATTTAGAAAGCCAATGAATGAGTTAAGGCTAAGCAAAAAAAAATTTTTTTTGTAAGTTTGAGAGTATCATTTTACTTAAATAAGGAATCAAAGTAAAATTTATGTAATCAATATTTTTGAAGAAAAAAAATAACCATGTGGCACTTTTATCATGAAAATATTCAATTAACAATTAATCTGAAAATGGTTTTTTTTTAGATTGTCCCCTTCGGTATTAAAGTTAATACATTAAGGAAATCAAAAAAAAAAAAATAATTAGTAAAGTTTTGAATTTTTTTTTACTCAAAACTTTTCATCAAGTTTTTTTCTTTTTTTTTTTAATTGTAAAGGGGAATCGATACTTCGTTGTATGTTCATACATCTTTGAAATAAACAAAATATAGACGAACTTATGGTTTAACTCAGTGTCAATACTCTTTAAAAACACATGGGTAAAATATTCCTATGACTCCTCAAAATGTACGGGGAAAACAAATTATTATATTTTATTGTGATAAATTTTGTATACTAAGCATTAAGCATTATTATTGACGTCACATATTATGATGTATTGACCTATTTGTGATCCATATTAAGGTATAATATATATATAATAAGATGATTAGCGATAGATTTTTATTGAGGGTATAAATTTTGAAGTCTTTTTATTTTTTTTGACCCAACTATGAAGTTCAAATCTACGGTTGAAATTCATTATTTGCCTATTTATTTTTTTAAATAAATAAAGGTTTTTGTATTCTTAATAAATGTGGTTGTTTATCCTTACTTGATGATCGATTTTGACAATGAGTACGTCACTATAGAGCCCTATATTGAATCCTAATTATGAGGCAATGGTACAAAATATTGATCATGCATTCAACAAATTATTTTTCTTTCACAACATAATAGAACATAATGTTTGTGACATTGTTTCTTCTTTTAAATTCAATGATAATTAGTATATTTACGCACCAGTTTCAATTAGATCTTGATGGTTGTTGACAAGTCTCATGACATTTTGCATATTATTTTGAAATATATTTTAATTGATGGGATTAGTTTTGACATATTTTTTTACAAAAACATGAATGATGTCATAAATTACAATATACATTTGTGTCAAGCCAACAAGAAACCAAGTTTATCTGAAATATTTCAAAAATGAGTGTCAACTGCACTCATATTATTGAAGTAATTCTCATTTGTTTGTATTAATAGGTTATTTCGATATATTAAATAATGACTCCAATAATAATTGCAATTGTATTATAGGAGTAAAAAAATACCAGCAACAATGAAGAATAAAAAACATCTGGTATTTCTGACTATGTTGCTACTATTACTATGATTCATGATGAGCATGATAGCGGATTAAGTTGATTCTTAATATTTCTTAAACAAATGAACTGATTTTACCCAACTGCAACTAAATAAATCTCTAGGACTATTAAAAAGATGGACGTTCTTTCAGGGACCATATCGGCACCTTGTGCAATCGTAATATTTATCCAATACCTCTATTGGATAGACAACAATCCTTGGTTTCTCGAATGCAAGACACATTTTAGCAAAAACCGTGCGTGATAGGTCTTAAAATGACTCCGAAATATTTGACTGTTATATTTATGAAGTAAAAAAACTACTTAAAGGTGGATTTTCTCCTTTTCAATAATTGAAAACAAACTTGCTTTCTTGTTGACTGGACACACATTTATACTACAGCAGGGCTGGCAACACTCTTAAATGGAACCTAAATATATATATGGAAAGGTTTTTATTCCTTACGACATATATTCGTCCCCTTGAGCATGGATAGCTGGTGTTATATACCACAACTTAAATTAAGAGTTGTTTCAACTAACAAATCATACTACGCATTGAATTAACTAACGTATATATTTGACTCATCCATGAAAAAAAAAAGAAGCTACAATTTGTATATATTAATGTGACGTCAAAACAACTTCTCAAGTATTTAAAGTAACTCTATTTAGGTCGACATTTATACACATGTTTCAAGTATTAGTAGATATTGAAACTAATCCTGGGTATTATGAAGAATATGTATGTATCAAGAGTATCCAAGTATCGTTATTATTCATCATGTTATAATGAAAATTATTGATGAATAGATTTATTGAACCTTATACAAAGTAAGTATTGAGACATGATGGCATGATGATAACATAATCATAAAGTTGAGATCTTATTTGAATAATAAGGAACAGTAAAGAACAAAGGATTTGTATACAGTTTAATATGATGATTCTATCATTCGTTAAGCAAACAAAAAAAGTTTTAAAAAAAAATTTTTTTTTTTGTTAACAAGTTACTCAAATTTATGTACAATAAATAGCAAATGGAAAACTTGCTTATTAGTATGTTAACATTTGATAATAGAGCTTTTGTATTGATACCAGAGGTTGCATAATAACACCGTATTAGAAAGAAAAATATTTGTTCAAACCATTATGAAAGAAATAAAAGCTGAAGAAAATGTCATCTCACAGCTTGTTAAAATGACAAAAACGGATTGTTTTTCCTTATACCATTTAATAATTTATATTTCCAGCAAAATTTACAAATTGCAGAATGATTAAGTCATATAAAAGTGTTCTATAGACATATTATTGTGAAGTAAAAAAAACTTCATATCAGAATATACATAAATATATTATTTTAAGAAATTGAAGAAAAAAAATCATAAGAAATGTTGGGAAAGTATGACTTTTGATCCATGAATTAACATTTTCTAATTTATAAATAGAAAAATAGAACTTCATTGAAGGAGGTCTGTGAATACAAAATATCGATCAATAATGAATAACAATCAAAATTAATAGAACTAATATGACGCAACTAATCATTTTAACTGTTTTTTGGGCTCAATTACTATGTTGGAGCCTATATGGCTTGTTCGATATGGGACTTGCTCCTCCAACTAATTGTTTTTAAACTCTTTTTTTACTGATCTGATGCCATTGAGATCAAACAGACTTCAACACTCCTGTTGTAATTAAATATTTCATATAGCTTATAAATAAATTACTATATATGTACTGGTATGGGCAAAAAATATCGGGAATTTATTTCTTAGTCAAAAATTCTTTATTTAATCATCAAAATTCATATCATCCGTCCCAAAATAGTTTTCTCCCCTCCTCCCACCTGATGCAATGCACTCGTGTCAACATTTGTTTCCAACATTCAAAACAGTTCGACCTTGGGTGGTATCTGATTGCCTTCGAAACTCTAACCATGAACCACCGACTGTATTTGCAAACTTTTTTTCCTGCAATATTACTCAGTGATATACTATCTACAACTTTTATTTCAATGAATTTTCGCAAGGCTTAATATTTACAATTTTTAATTAGACACTTTAAAAAACAAAGAATTCGATTTTAGCTGTTCATCAAGGGGCGATATTTCAAACACTAAGAATATTTTGATGCGTAATTTAGTACAAATGTCAGTGACAGTAGTGCCAACTTAAAAAACAAAACATTCATCCCTCTGGGAATCCACACATGAATTTAAATTCAAATTTATCAGTATTTTTTTACCATAGTTAAAATTAATTATGAATGTTCATTCAACAAGAACTTTTAGTTAGCATACATTCATTTTATTGATCCTTTAATATTTTAGTAAGTCAATAGCTTACCCCTATACTTATTTGTTTTACAAATATACCATATGCATAAAAAACCAAAAAAAACATGGTTTTTTTTGTAACATGTTTATATAAACAAGTCAGTTTCATATTATATTTGGTCAAAAATAATGGTTTATTTATATAAATGTAGTACCATATATGTATATATATATATATGGAATGATGTATGTTTGTATGCAGTTGCAAAAGGTCACATTACATGCTATATGCATCACAAATATAATAATAATAAAATGCATGTGCAAAAAAAAAAACCCACAAAATTAAATTTGAAATTGAAAAAATTGCAAGTCTAATTAGGATTCAGGGGAGAATATGGTGAGCTCCTCAATTTATTCACAATTACATTTTCCCCAATGAGCATAGATAGTATATTCTTATGATTAATTGTATAGCACAAAAGGAAGGTGAAAAGGGTGAGGATGCCTTGTGAAGGAAAGAGTCTTTTTATTGCCGTTCATATATTTTTGCAAGTTTTTTAAATAATAAATCCATTGTAATATATAATCAATTATGACTATGTTATATGTTGTTTTGGTCCTTCAAGTTATGTGGGTCTTGAGATTCGTCTTGGTCTCGAGATCAATTTATAAAGCTCTTAGTCTTTGTTTTGGTGTCAAGTTCTATACACCTTCGCACTTGTATTGGTTTCGATTTAATTGGTCCTTCATATGGTACTTTCATTTGGTTCCTTACCATTTCATCAGTCCTTCAAATAGTTACAACTTATATAAAATATGATTTTCAATTCAACTATTCACTTGATATTTATCAAATTGGGTTTGGGGCCAAGGTTTTTATTCAATGTCTGAACAATGGCTAATCCATTTATAACAATGAGTACTTTATCCACTGAAATACAAGACGAGTTTTTGATGGAAGGTTTTGTTATATAGTATAACATAATCATTGTGGATCGAACCTTAGATTCTTTATTATCTCATATAAATGAAAAATGAAATGAAACTCGTCCAAACGAATACACGACGCTTTTTAAAAGTGGAGTCAATATAAATAAGAAAAAAAAAACACATTCAAATGTGAGAAGAAGATTTGATTTTGTGACCCATGGTGAACATGGAAAATATAGTTTGTTCATAATAAGTGTATAAGTATATATATATATATATATATGCATACAAAGGCCAAAAACTGAGGAATAAAAATTAATTACTTTTTGTCAACAGTTTGAAGTTAAGTTTCTTGCTGTTTTTTTTTTTTTTTTTTTTTTGCATGTTCAGAAAATGTCATATTATGCCATCAAATGTCTTTTTTTTGTTTGTTTCAATGCATTAAAATAATTGCCCCTACCATTCAAGCATGAAAGAACCACAGGGCTTACAAAATATGCCTGTACATACTCGCATAATTTCTAGGTTAGAATTATAGAAACGCAAATAGGTAAATACAAAAGTTTGAAAGAAATGCAAATAATTTTGATTGATAGGGAAAATGGGTGTTCCTAAAGGCCTGTTGATATTATTATTATTATTATTATTTTAGTTTTAACCAAATTTATTTACTTAGATATTATTTATAGATGTTTATGTATGTAACTTTGTTCAAATAGTATGATGACTCTAAGGAAACACGGAACGGTTTTTGATATCTATATATGTATATATACATAGATGTATATTTGAATGAGATTCATGATTATATGTATTTATAAATATCGATATAATCTCAGGATAAGTAAACTGGATTAAAGCATTAATAGCATACATATGGAGATCAAAAAAGAATTCGATATCTACATGATCTAACATAGACATATATCCATGAGCTCCTGTCAATAATAATTTTAATTCCTTGCAATACTATCAAATGAAAAATCAGTACGCTTTTTAAATATAATTCAAAAGTCTAGCTATGAAAAAAAAAATATAAGTATTAAAACCTGGCAGTCCACTATGAGTCAATAAATTAATATAATTAAAAATTTGCTTAGATGTAAAAACTAAATCAACTGGGACTAAATGCATAAATAAGAACAATTTATGTCAAATTATATAAAACTATAATAAATATACGGTAAAAATCCGATAAATTTGCTATGACTTTTGACACAAAGTAGAATTACAATCCACGTATAAAGTTTTCAAATTTCTGGAGCAATGATTGAACTTCAGGTCAAATATGTTTTGGCAGTAATATTTTCATCAAACATTTTGACAGATGATAACAAAACGGTTCTAGATAATTCGCTGTGAGAAAATTTTTCTCTAAAAAAAACTCCCTGAAAGGATTTTTTTTTAAATCAAATGTCTTCTAAAAGACCTATTATTGAGTATTTTAAGATTAAATAAGTATTCTTTGATTTAAATATCTTGATATACATATATTTAGGATCTTACGGAATGGTTTTTAAATAAATATCAGTGGTAAATACATTTTAAAAAAAAATATCTATTTTTGGGTTGAGTTCCAACTTTTGGATTTATTAACATATGCTAACAATAAGTCCATCATTTCTGTAACACGGGCAAATACGATGTTTCTACTCTTATATTAATATAAAATCATTTCATCAGGTTGCAAATATTAGCATATTAAAAAAAAGAAATCAATGAACAGTCATATAATCTAAAAATGCTTAATATTAGAGACTTTAGTAGACTACTTATACTGTCAAAATGAACTTTTATGAACTTTTATCTAATCTCTATGTTAGTAATTTAACTTCCACTCATTCAAAAAAGATGTATGGACACATTCTAATCGTTTCTTCTCCTCAAAAGTAAAACCGTTTATTTTCTTCAAAATTTGGTATACTTTGTCTTGAATATATAAAAGATCTCGTTTCTTAAAAAAAAAAAGAACAAAATACTGCACTTTGCACCAAAACAATTCATTTGAAATAAAGATAGCATCTTCTTTCAAATATTACATTGATCTATCAAAATGCATCTACAAATTAATTATCTCTATAAAATATAATTTAGCTTATATTTCAATTTTAAGTGCATTTAGTTAATAAAATCAGGGTTGTCAATTTTTGTTTCCTTTGGTTTTTCCCTTATTTTAAAGTTGGATAAAGATTTGAACAAAGATTATCACGACGAACTGTTTTTTGTGCACTCGCAACCTCGACTCTCATAAGGGAAAGGAAACATTTGGAAAAACAATTGGACGCGACTCTTTCTATATTTTCCCTATGGAAAACTTTTTAATATTAGGCAGAGTTATTATTTAGATATACGGTATATTGATAAATCCAACCAATATACAAATCAATTGTTAATACTCGTAAAGTATTCAAAAATTCAAAAAAAAGGCGCGCAATCCGTGCTTTAATATATTTTACATATATCAAAATCATGAATAATAATAATACCCTTTTTGAGTTCATAACACATAGAGTCAGCTGCTGTAAATCAAAAGAGTCAACTGATCAAAAACAGCTGAAGGGAGAATACAGTGTGTTTTTGTTTATGTCGAAAAGCTCGTCGTGTATACAGGGAATAAAAATGTTTTAAAATATATTATTGTAATTTTTTTTGATACTTATATTTATGTATTAATATTAAAAGATTCAATAAATTTAAATGTATCTCAATTTAAGGGTGGCAATGAGGCCTGAATTCATAATATAATAATATCATTCCCCACGTCAATCTTTATAATTGATCGATTGCTCAGATAATACTAATACAGTAATAAAATATATTTTTGGGGATTCATTTATTCATTTTAGAAGTTGAGGATTTGTCAGAGCACCAAGTTGAAATTTGCATTAAATTTGATAGTTTATCATTCATATATCAAACTATATAATATTCTTTCATTCACAAACAAAAACATGAGTCCACAACTGATAATAAAGAAACCTTTCTACTCTCATAGTCATAACCTTAACCATAATTCATACTAAATATAAATTCTGTATCCATGAGGATATCATTAAAGGTATCTTTATAATATAACTTTGCTAATATAAAAGTATATTGGTATATGTACATAAGTCAGATCCAATATTATTTATGAATATGTATGTAACTATAAATTTAAAAGAATTTTATATATAGAACTCTTCTGAGTAGTTCCATGGTAACATTCTAATTTGATTATAAATAATTTATAAATTTAAATACTTCTCTTGAAATACTTAATTAATGCGTGAGCCATCGATGCGAGCAGGTAATAATATGATGGCGCCGAGTCTGTGCTCTGCTTAGTGCATGTCCACTGTAAGCTTCAACATGCATTTGCTGTGCTTCAAAAGACTTTTTCTTCAAATGAACATAGAAAATTAACAAAGTCTGCAAATTGTAGTTTGAAGGTACGAAATTCGACATTTTTAGGAACGAACAAAAATACCCTTGTTCATTGAAACTTCACAAACAATGGACTGACTATTGTGTCCAGATGACAAACAAAAAAATAAGACATTTGAAATGGTTTAAAAATACTCCTAGCGACATCTGTTGCCTAATAGCTAAAAGTCTCACTTCATAGGTATAGACCTATAATGTGCTTATATAGATATACATTTATGTACGTATTAAAATATGTTTTTGCTTTTGAAAAATATAGATATATATATGTAAGTATTAAGTATTTATACCCCCTTAAATATGGTTATTTGCCTCTACAGTTGATACTTATTATATGCCATGATTCTTGTAATGAATGTCTTGACATAAAACCCTGTGGCTGTCATTCCTTTTCTTTCTTTTGAACGTCAAGCATAAAGAAAATTTTCTCCTCATTTAGTGGTCAAGTGGTATTGTTGCAGTTAACTTCTTCATTGATTTATTATTTATAAGGTTAAAACCTTATTTTGTGATTTCATTAGTTCTACATTTATCAGAATGGCAATTTCAAAACATTAACTGATCGTATGCTTGTTTGTTGCTTGTCTGCCGTAAAAAGTTTCTATAACTCACTCCCTTCATACCTATAAATCAAAGCAGGAAAATAAACTTGCTAGCTTGACGAGATTTTCTTCTTTGAGACTTATTTTTCTACTGCAAGATGTTACTTGAAGTATATGTACAACTATTTTTTTTTTTTTCCTTTGCAGAATTCCCCTTGTTTTAATTGAAGTAACAAGGTAAATTGAGTGAGGTTCTGTAATTAGCTTTATAGTAATTCATGAGACCCTCATCGCCTCTAGGGAACAAAAAAGTCAACTCTTAGACAAGTAAATTTGTACAAAAATTGATCACTTAATCGCCGTTTAGCCACTTTTTTTCATAGCCTTAATTCCTTTTACTATGTAGTACTATGAATGCTGATATGTTAGACTCAAATAATTTACTCTTAAACAGTGAATATCACTACTTTTATTAGACAATAGTCTGCCAGTTGGTAAGAAGGACTTAATGGTCTCAACTACCAATAGGACATGAGCAAATTCACAAAACATTCCTACGTCATCAGATGACGTAGACATCCTGAGTCTTAGTAAACCAACACAACTAAGCACTTATGACGTCATACCCTAATAGTCAATAGGGGATGAGCAAACTCACAAAACATTCCAAGGTGGCCCAAATATCTATTGTCGTAGTAAAATATTTACAAAATAAACAACGCTCGCACCCTATAAATTTCGGGCCCTTTCTTTATTTTCTTCTTTAAGGAACAGTTAAGAGATGGCATGGTTAATTATATAGGTAACTAAAGCATAAATTATTTGACAAAAAATATTTACAATAATCCTCTTAAATTTACCTATATAACTATAGGATTTGTAATGATGAAATATAGTATTACCCTCAAAAATATGGAATTTAAATCAATATTTCTACTTTATAAAACCTTTCATATATATTATTTTTTTTTTAAATGAAAGATCAATTATATTTATTCTTTAAATGGCTTATTTTACTTTTTAAAAAATGAATAACTGAGGTATAATTTATCTCCAAGCATTCAAAAAGAGTATTATTTTGTATCCGCAAATTGCATTTTGCTAGATTTGATCATATTTCATGAAATATAAACACATTTGTTATAAATCAGCATAACATTTTGCAATAAAAAAAGTTTCCTTTTCTTTTCCATGAGCAGACTCGAACCTAGTTTGATACGAACAAAATAATAAGTTGCACATTAACTAAAAATATATTATAGATCGAGTCTTAAATATTTTCAAAAATTAAAATTTTGTTGATTCATATTGTTGAATTGAGGAAATTTTTTTTTCTATCTGACATTTAGGACTTAAGCTCCTAGTCACTCTAAATTTTAAAGAGGCCCAAAAAAATACTACAAAAGTTGCATAAATAATAGAAATTTTATCAAATAAAAACTTTTTCAAAAGAAAATAAGATATAAAAACACACTTGTTTGAACTACATATACATAGGGAACTTTTTAATAAGAAATGTTTGCATAAAATATTCTTTATTATTCTGTTTTAAGCATTAAATAGAACTCACTCTATATAGTGGCCTAAAAAAGTCACTGCACAGGTATGAAAATACTACATTTTTGATTTAGATATAAGATATTTTCAACAAAAAACTTGAAAAGTTTGAAAAGAACATTATTGAATTATCTAAAGTCGATCCTAGTACATTTATCTACCAAAAATTACTCCCCCCCCCCCCTCCCCACCAAGACAACCCTCCAACAATATCTCCTTTAACCATTGCTCCCAAGGGCATTTCACTCTCTCAACCCTTACCCATAACACTGGTCAACAGTCAAAAATCCTAAGTGGTATAAGTATAAATTAAGTTATTCAGCTTTGTACATTAATTTTAAATCTGTAATTATTTTTTTCGAGAGTCCGACGGTTTTTGAGAAGTCGGACTCTATTTTTTGAGCTATTTTGGCCCATTTTCTCACTTCAATTTAAGCCTAGAAGGATACTACAAAAGTAGTAGCAGCGCAAAAGGATAACGAAATCTGATGAAATTCTTCTGTGTGTTACTACTTCAGTCTATTCTATTTGTTTTTTAGTAGCTCTACTGTGAGTCTTTGATCTCTAGCGAATTTTTGGTCGAAATTGAATGAAAAATTACACATTTAGACGGACGATTTCTTTTTGATTAAGGTTTCTTATCGGGCGCTTGTGGGTCTAAGCATAAATTTTTTAATGCACAAAATTTGTATTTGTAAATTTACAAACTGAATAACTTTTATTATACTTATACCCCTTAGGATTTTTGAAAGTTCAAATTTGTTGACCTGTGTTATTACAAGTGTTTCACTTAAACAAGGTGTCTATTGATAATGCTCTGATCTTTACTATATTACCCTATTAAACAATGATTGCAACATATAATTCCGACTTTAAACTCTTGATTTTAGACGAGCAGTGATGAAACATCATAATTTTTTGATTTAACAATTTTTAGAGATGTATAATTGAACAAAGTGAATGCAAATGGTTCATCATCAATTAACCCTATTACAAAGTTACTTTTATTTTCAATTTTGTCATTATATACATCGAGTACGTTACAGCTAAAAAGGGGGGAGGGAGGGAGGGAAGCTAAATAACATGGGGATGAATGAATTAGGGAGTGATTGTTCTTTTATGCAAAAATCAAACCATTCATTGAAATAAAATTACTTTATTATGAATTTTTATGTAATAAAAAAGAAAAAGGAGAGTAACTTTTGTAAATACTTGACTTCACGATACTATTCAAAACACTTTTACGGATATTTTTTCATCAAAATCCTTTTTAAGATTGTTTTTTAATTGAAGTAAAATTATTTTTCATGTTTTGAATTTGGAGAAAAATAACTTAAATGGCACAGATATAACATTCTTTGATTATATAAAATAGTTTTAGATTGCTTGATGTTATAATTCTTAAAGTTGTAACACTGATATGGTCTAAATTTCATTTTACTCTGTTTTTAAAAACCAATTTTATTCATATACATTTATGGATATTTAGAGAGAGTTCATTTGTTTGTCTGTCGGAGACATATAGACTCAATAATTTTTGGCATGTGATCCCGCAAGGACACTACAAAGGGAATCACTAAAATTATCAATATATTTACCTTAATTTGTTATATATAAAAGTATTTTAGTCTATAGTCTCAATACAGCATAAGCTATTGGTTTTTCCGAACAAAGTGTCATGGGCATATAATATAATGCTATATTCTGGGCGTTTATATGTAAATTTATATTATACATAAATATCAGTCATTTATAAAATATATACAATTTTGAAATTCGAAAATTGGCTCTCTAGTCCTTGATAAATAATTGTTCAACTCAGTGTATTAAAAAATGTGATATCTATATAGTACATATAATCTCCTGCTTCATCGTGTAGAAAAATTAAAGGCCTCTGCACTTTAATTTCAAAATAATTTTTGAATCCTCTTCTTAGTGCAGAGATTATTGTTAATTTTTTCTATTAAAAAGCCATTTTTCCATATGGATATGGTGATTTGTTATCTCCACTGGTTGTACAAACATTTTTACATGTGCTTAAAAGCCATGACTCTCGCAGAAAATGATACAAATTAATTTAAGTCAGTTTGTTTTGTGTTTTCCCCATTTCTTCGATAATAAATACAATATATATATATATATATATATTCCCCATTAGTAAACCCATTCTCAAGCCTATCAAATATTCAGACGACATATCTTATATTGACAAATAAAGTAGAAGAAATAATATGATATGATTATATATTGATCAGCTAAAAATATATATTTATATAAATAAATGAGCAGATCATCATTGAGTCCTCAAAATCTATTTATATTCCTCACTCTACCTCATTTCCTTCTCGATTTCAATCAATGTAAAAGGCTTTCCTTCTCTTACCTTTTTGTAGTTCTTAATAGATTCAGTAGTGACAGTATTTTAAGACAATTGGTGGATATTTTGAGTAATATACAAAGTTATTTTGATGCTTTTGAGGAGCTGTGCGAATTACAGAAACATGGAGTATAGTCCTTCCTTTAGAGCTTTTACGAAAAATGTATTTTATTAAAATTTGTTTTTATGGTTCTGCTTCATATTGTTTTTTGAGGAACAAAGTAATGGACCTTTCAAAAAAGCTTGTCCTGATTATATTGGTTATGCAATTAGAACAAATTTTAAACTTCTTCCATTTAACTAACACAACATTATACGGATTTAATATATTTAGGAAGATAAAGTTCTCCAAGAGTTGTCTTTTTATAAAATTTTATAAACTTTGTAGGACAGGAGTTGTTCCGACCTAATTCATGATACCGCTCATGCTCGATCCCTGGTATCATCCACATGTATCCTTGGTTTATTATTTTGTTTTACAGTTAAATTTGGACAAAAATGTTGCCTTATTTCTGTTTTTGTACTTATCCAAAATACATGCATTTAAAGCATGCTATGGCTTTAATTTAATCGATTAGTTCATAATTGAATTTTAGGGTTTTTTATTTCCTCAGTAGCAAGGTCTATACTTATGGACATTAAATATATAAGTGTCTATATGTAATATAAATACATAAAAGAAAATTGCGGATTTTTATTATCCTTAAGTTTGTATTTTTCCCTTGTAGTTTGTTAATGAAGTTTGATGAAATATTTTCTTCATAATGTCACCAATTTTAAAGTAATAAAGTTAATGTTTGTAAATTATCTTAATGATTACAATAAATGATTTTTCAATAAGAGCGACGCATTTTCTTCTTTATATAGAATTAGAAGGGTTTGAGATATAAACGAATTTTTTTTTAGTGTTAAAGTACATTTGATAACAATTAAGTATGGGCTTTAATTTCTTTTCCATGACCGCCATGGGCATGTTTGCAGAAGTTTGAACCCAGTTTTCTACCACTTTTTTGCATAAATGGACCGAAATTTCAAGAATTTCGCGTTCTATTTTTGTTTTGAGCTCCTTTAGTGTTGGTGGCTTCTTGGTGTAGATCAATGAACTTACGTGGCCCAATCGAAAATAGTCCAAAGGCAGCCAATTGACTGGTATATTTTTGGAAATGACACGTTCACTAAATTTGCTCCTCAATAAATTGATTGTATTGTTTGCTGTGTGGTAAGTAGCACCGTCCTCTTGAAGCTACATGTCGTTTAAGCCCATACCATCAATTGGGGCCAAAAATAATCTGTTATCATAGCTCGATATCAATTTACGTTCATAGTAATGTGACAATTATTATCATTAACAAAAAAATATGATCCAATAACACCACCTACATGAAATCCACACCAAACAGTAAGTTTTTAAGGATGCCATGTGTGTTTTTGATTGACCAATAACGCATATTTTGCTTATTAACAAACCCATTGAGCTAAAAAAAATATTTGGCACAAGCTTCATAAAGTTTGCCGTAACCAAATGATATTTTGGTATTAAATTTGGATAATTTGCAAGGGCTGCTCAAGGTTGTACTGCTCCATTATGATTTGTAGGCTATTTGTGAGTAGAAATGTAAACAAAACAAAAAAAAATATGACGTAGTCCGCAGTCCCTAATGAAATAAAAATACGTCATCTCTATTGAAAAACCTTTTAGAAAGTATATGAGGGAATTAATATGCAGGAGCATACTCTAAGACAAAGGTATGAAACTCATTTTGGCCTGTCTGATATCAATGAGGCTGGTCCTGTTTTGTTTTAAAAGAAATAATATTTCTTATTGAAGAATCAACAGCACATCAGCTGACATTATCTCTCAGTGTTACCATATATTTTGTCACGTCATCCTAGGCGTGGTTTTGACGACAATAACCATAGCCATCATACTGAGACCATACTTTTTGTGTTGTTTTTTAGGGGGCTATTTTGATGCCGAGTTCTTACTAATTCTAGTGAAACTTGTTCATAATCTAATGTACTAATTTTTTTCAGTCGGAGCACATTCTAAAATAAAAGTAGTGTATACCTCCAATAAGTATAAAAGTATTGAGTTATCGTGTATATGCCTATATAGTACTTATATGTAAATTTAAGTAGTTTAAAAAAGCAATGTTTAGTATTTTTCCGATATTTATTTTCTTCAATGTCCATTTAAAATATTCACGATAATCATTATGATAAATTTTCTCATATAAATGTACTTAAATATAGCCATAAAATGATGGTTTCAATGCGTACATAGGTAAAACGCTGCTTTCTATGAAGTTAGATATAATATATGTATACATACATACTACCCAAGAAATAAGAGACATTTACTATGGTCAGAATAAAAGTTTTTTTTTTCAATTATAATATTCCTGGACAAAGGATCAATCTATAGGGAAGTCACAATTCTTTTTTGATGGCTATAGTTTTAATAGATATACCCCAATGGATAAAGAAGTCTATATGTAACTACGAAGAACAAATATGTAAGTATGCACACAAATATGTTTGTTCATTTCAGCTAGGGGCTGTACTAGGTACCTCAACTTTTGGGTCTAAGGATTTTAACCATGTGAGTACTGTTCGTATTCGTAAAATAATGATTAGGAATAGAAGTTTAATCTAAAAAATACTGATTCAAACGGTTGCTTGTGCTCTTTTTAAATGAATGTGTAATAGTGTGGCTTCCAACCTTTTGGAAATTGGAACCCCTTTCCTAAATATTAAGTTATTTGTGAGTGGAGCACAAATAAACTATTTCGAGGAGCTTTGTTTAATAAAGAAGAGG
This sequence comes from Lepeophtheirus nordmannii, assembly GCA_963680855.1. Taxonomy (NCBI): domain Eukaryota; kingdom Metazoa; phylum Arthropoda; class Copepoda; order Siphonostomatoida; family Caligidae; genus Lepeophtheirus; species Lepeophtheirus nordmannii. The sequence goes on from OY804525.1 coordinate 10,000,096, forward strand.
ATGATAAACATTTTAGAAATCCTATAATTATTTCCTACACAACCCACACACGTTGAAAACCCAGATTAATGCTCATTTTTTATCCTCATTACATTTGCATCACATATTTCTTTCCCTTACAATTAAGAAGGTATTGAATTAAATGGATGTTGTGCTGTTAAGTGAAGAGTAACATGAGGGTACCAGCTCCTTGTGGACAAAAAAGTCAACTCGTAGCCAATAAAATTTTTACACTAAATGATTACATGGTTTTTGTGTTATCACATTACTTTATAGACATGACATTAGTAAACTATATTTGACTGGTTGATTATGAAGCTCCAATTTTTTTTTACTTTTTTGTTTCGTGACCCTAGTTTTTGGGTCATTTTAGTTATTATTATTTTTATATCACTATTGTAATACCAGGAGTGATCAAACTACAGCACGTGGGGTGTCTAACAGTTGCTTTTAGAGACCCACTAAAAAGTTTTATATCAAAATATTTGCATTGTTTTTTTAAAAATAGGATTTATTTTGGCTTGTCTGTACATTTTAAATATTCTTATCAACATAACTTTAAAAAAAGATTTTCTTATGTGTTTTTTTTTTTCAAAAACTCAAGCATCTAAATGTGACTTTAGCATTGAAATGCTTCCTCATATATCTTGATACCTTTTGTTGGCTTGAGATGGAATGAAATTAGAAGTATACATGAAAATAGGTGCATCATTTTCAAAGCTTAGTTCAAATTTTTGAGTTCACTCTATATATATTTGATTAGTCAGTTCTGAAAAAGTATCCATAATTTCATTTTTTTTAAATTTAACAAAAATTGTATTCGGGAATAACTAAGTTTTTGGATTTTCCAACTCTTTTCTATGGACATTAAATAAAATTGCTTGAGGAATGAATTGCCCATCTTTTGATTTAAAAAGTTATAAAGGAACCTGTAGGCACATAAATTATTTTAATTGCAATTTTAAGATCAAAGTCACTTGAGCTTTTGTATTGAAACAATAAAAAATAATAACAAAGTTTAAAGACAAAAAAATAAGAAAACTCAAATCGGAAAGTTATAAAAAATAGGAAAAATCAGACATATAATATTTTTGTATATATGTTGTTTAATCTTCACGAATAGATTTATAAATATTATTTGTTTAAGTGAGTTCTTTAACTACTCAAAAAAAATCATTCCTCTATTTAAATAATCATTTTTTAAATAAAACAAATTACGAATTCATGAAAAATACAAAGAATTTAAAAAAGATCCTCAACGTTTTTTATTTGCGAAAAGATTTCTGAATCATAAGGAAATCAAAAAATTTCTTCGCAGTCTTTTACCCTAAAAATTTAATTGCTAACAAACGTTATGATAGAAGTTTGCAATGGCTTTTAAGCCATTCATTATCCGTTTAAATGTGTAGCTTAAGAACATTATTAGACTTTTCACTGATGAAGAGTTCCTTTTAAATAAGTGGAAACAAATTTGGGATAGTACAGATGTCATTAAAATTTGATGAATCAAGAAAAATATATCGTAATTTCAAAAATGACTATTTTTAAAAAAGGTTTATTTTATTTTGTGAATCATACAAATGTCTTTGTAGTCAAGTGATTTTAATCCCAAGTATTATTTTTTTGCTTGAAATCAATATTTACCCTATATTAAGCCATTATATATTAAGTCTTTTTTCGACATAAAAGAATACATACTCATCCGTTAAATTTTTAAGGAAATAAATATGTTCTTAAAGATAAAATAACCCCCCTTATGGCTTTTGTCAATTATTCTCAAACAGTGCACCCAGAAGCTTTTCCAGGTGCACTCTGTAGCATTTCTTAAAGCAAATACGTTTATGAAAAACAAATGTATCCAAAGTTAATATACATATATATCATTTATATTAGTACAATATCAATAGTTTGTTCAATGGCGTTTCCACTGAGTTTGGTTATATTATTAATACTCTCAAGGATAACTTTTTTTTGAAAAGAGCAGGCTAATAAAAGTGAAATGAGGTATGAATTTGTCAAACAAGAAGATTTATTCATTTGAAATAATTGATTGTTTTAGCTACCAACATCAACTCTTTATAAGATAAATGTTTGAACAATTATAATAACAGTCTTAACAATTAAATATATATGTAGTCCTATCTATATATAAATAATTGTATAAGTAATGTAAAGATTTTCTTATTGTATTTTAATACCATCATTAAAATTAAGAAGGGGTAACAAAACTCTAGACATATAAATGTTAATATGTGTACTTATGTTCTCAAAATGAAATTATCAAATTTATGTATGTAAAGTTATTTGACTGTTTTCCTCGTTCTAACTCCACTGTATATTAGATGCAAGTTCAGTTTGAAGTACGTGTATTTATCAATAATAATAATTAAGTATTAAATGGAATCTCTCAGGATCTAACAAGTTGTTGAGTTCAATCGATAAATAATTGATCCCCTGATAGTTTGAATTAATAAAAATAAATCATTGATAACAAAAAGTCAAACCTTTTTTAATTGGTTTGTTTAATGATTTGGAACATCACATAAATATTTAATACATTAATTAGCAAGAATCCAGATATTTTGAATCTAAGAATCCTTTCCTTTTCCACAGATTGTTTTCCAATTACTTTTGAACAATTCTTCAAATAATAATAGAAAAATGTTTACAGCTTAACAAAATTTAATTCATATTCAACCAATATTCAACGTTCAGGGTCAAGTGGGGTAGAAAGTTCAAAAAACACAACACTGATTATACATTGGTACAAATCCAGTAAAACAATGATTGCTTCATTATTTTCTCCCTTGTTGATGACTTAAATGTCATAATCAGCTGATGTATCCCTGTGCTACCATATTATGTATGACATCGTTGCCAATTTTACGCATATCGGATCAGCATTATTTCTCTAGCATAAAAATGTACATTGGGTTCTTTTGTTAGCCGTATATTTTTCTCACCTCACTCCTCCTAATCAGGTTTTCCCAAAGTTAATTGATAAATATTGATCGAATTTATAGGTTGTGAAAAATTATCTATTAGAGTTAGTCTATGACTATACGGTTAATATACATAGTGTGGATCTGGGACAAGAACGGTTTTAAATTGGTACTCTATTAATTTGTAATGGGAACAGTTACTCGCAGTCCCATTACATCATAACAATATTCAACCTGGTGTGCAATGAGGTAACAAACAAAAACCTTCAAAATGGTATTTCATCATTAAAAAAATAAATTCTACCGATGCCCATGTAATTGCCTTTAGTCACATTTTGCTGTATGTTTTTAATATACCAGAGCCGGTTCGTAAATGGAAGTATCGTGATAAAACTAGTATATACATACTAGTAAATTTAGAATAATTCCATAGTTGAAAGGACTTGGCTATCAACGATATGGATCATTTCAATCCAACTCAACAAATATAGGACATTCGACCATTACAAAATCGACGTATAGTTTATACTAAATTATAATTAGCTAAAGTCAGCTGTTTCCAATATATGAACATTTTATTAAAGCCCATCCTTGTTCTAAAATTCTAATCATAAAAATGAACTTTTACTGACGGGCGATACTTTTACTACATACTGGTCTTTTCGTCGATTTGATATGGACTATGCAATTTTAGGGCTTTTTATATTTTCTTTTTGATGGAAAGGTTGCGAGATAGAATTAAAATAACATCGTGCTAGAAAGGGCTCTGTTACACAGTTTCATAACTAATGATTATTCATTTGCTAAAGGAGACGACCATAGCTTTTTTTGTCTTCTTTTTTTATCATTGTCTATGTTTTTAATAAGACAACAACAATAACCTTCAAGCCCGAGGATTCTTTTGTTCCGTTTAAGAGTACAAAAAGTAAAACCTACAGACAAAAAAAATTCATTTTCTTTGAAAAAGCCTTATTTTTTTTTTTTTTCATTCAATAAAGGTAACTAAGTATATGCCAAAAATAGATATTTTGGATTTATTTGAAATCCTTCAACCATGACAGTTATTTTATCTCTCTTAAGAGATGAAATGGGAAAAAAAATCAACTTGGATATTTATGTGTTGAAAGACAGAAATAAAATCTACTTTAACAAAGCAGAGGCAGATGGAACAAAAAATTCCAATAATCTTGGAAATATTTCTTTATAGTCTTTCTTATCCTTTCCATATATAAATATATATATATATATATATTAAGACTTTCAAATGAACAAAAATTATCATTGAAAAAAGTTCAATTATATCGTCTACATAGTTGGGCAAATACAATTCATCATGAATCATCAAAAAATTTGTTTAAAAGTAATAAACAAAAGGATATTAAAAATATAATTTTAAATATTTATAAAAATATTTTAATTGCATTTTTTACTGACATTTTATCAATAAGTCCTTGCTTTAAGTGATATATTCAATAACTCATTTGTTTATCAAATTAATTCATGATAAAGATTATAAATTATTGACACAAAAACAAAAGTTATTTTACTATATGTATATGTCAGTAATAAATAATTTTTAAATTATTCCCAGATATAAAGAAATCATTGACAAATAAGTATTCACAAAGTTAACAAATATATGAACTCAAGTATACACAGTTATAGATCTTGAGTTACTATGGTGCATAGTTGAATAAATTAGATTCAATGTAATCGTTTTTGTCCAGAAGCATTGCATAACAAACTACTTGAAATGGTTAATTATTATTTAAGTGTAAATGGGGTAATTATGTAACTAATGCATTAAAAGAGTCTTAAAGAAGCCATAAAATCGTAGTTCATAAAAAAATACAAAATTACAACATTTTGTATACTTTGATTTTATGGGAGGTTTCCCCCCCCCCTCCTCCTCCTTGTGACTAAACCAATGTGTATGAATGGAATACGATGGATAGACCAGGCTACTATGCCACCAAGGTTATTACTACATATTAGTGACTTATATATATATATTTATATATGTCAAATGTCTGTATTCGTATCCTTGGATCAGGCATATATTTTAAATAATCACATCTGTGTTGACAAATAAATACAATATTCGCTTTTGCGTAAGCTGAAGCGTAAATGATGGGATTCTCTCCGAATTGATATCCTGCCACATCCTCCCTACAGCTGTAAATCCTTAGTTCTGCCGATGTAAAAATAAAAAAAAATAGAAAGGGAAAATTGACGTGGTAACCCTGACAATTTCATGAATGCTTGGGAGGGGAGTAGCGTCAGCTGTCATGACGTTTTATTGTATCAACTTTAATCTTATCCTATTACAAGGAAATGCTTTGACGTTATATGAGAGGAGGCAGCAGGAAATTAACATGAATTCATTCGTTAATATAGATAATATTATATCAAGAATTCTAAGTTACACTCAATTAGGCTTTTTGATTATAAATAATTATGCATAGACAACATGTGTTATTCCATGTCACGTGGTTACATGTTCTCCCCCCAATAATTTTCCAAATAATGACAAGATATTTGAGAAACAGACAATTCTATATTATTATCAACCACTAAAAGCATCAAATGCGAGAAAATGCTAAGGACTCTACCCTCCCTCATTTCCAGGCTTCAGTATTAAAAAAGTGCAAAATAATTTGATCTTTAGTTAACCTTTATTTATGAGAAAAAATATTCTCCCAATTTGAACAATGCTAAATGTACTAATCTTGATTATTATATAAGTACAAATCAATTCAAATTTCGTAAGTTGACACAAGCATTAATTTAGATCCTTATGAATTAGTTTTTTTAGCAAATATTTCGTAAAGAGAGCTTAAAGTCCAAGCCGGGTTCGTTTATTTTCCGCGAAAACATAATAAATAAATGAGTGATTCTACTAAAAGAGTTATGATATGTGTTCCAGTCTTTGGTGGTGAGAGGAGTTTGATGTAGCCAATGGCTCTTCAAAACATGGACAAACTACATTCATATGATCTGAATAGATAATAAGTTATCCCAACTCAGGTCTAAAAACCTCCGCTGTGTCTGAGTACTAATAGAAATACCTACATTTGGATATTCAGTTTGCAGATGTTTATTTGAATTTGCAATCTGATTCCTCATTAAACTCAAATCAAAAGACTAAGGGGGTAGAAACAAAACATCCTTCACAAATCCCATCTACTAAAGTTCCTCTGGCCCCTTTGAGCATTGCTACGACTTAATCAGTGATGTATCAAATATTTGCATCTGTAGTTTAGAAGAAGAAAAAAATGCATCAATATTTTTAAATATTCGATACGTTACTATTTTCACGCATAATGTTTAGAGTGAATATTTTTTTATATACAAATAGAGCATTCATTTCTGTTACTGCTAAAAATGTTGTTTTCTCATCTGTCTAAATATTTAAAACACAAGATAAAGAAAGAAAAATATAAATTAAGATCTTCTTAAAACTATTGCTTTAAATCAATGATTTTTTTAGTGAGTAATTTAGTGGACTTTTTATCTGTCACTACTGTTATCGTTACAATATAAATACCTTTCATTTGTAACTACTAATCCCTTTCTTTTACATAGTTGCATGTCTAATTTATTGGAGACGAGGATACAACTCTATTATTCTTTATAGAGTAAATGACTGTTCTTCTTACTGTTATGCAGTAATATGCACAGGGATATGTACTAGAAACACAAGATTTCTCATCAAAAGACCCTAGTCAAGCCATTGAATCATGTGATATTGCATATGTATATATATGCAATATTTACACTTCAAAGCGAACCACTTTGACACTCTTCTAATTAATATAATATAATATATAAATCATAAATATAATAATTTGCAAATTAACCCACAGGGATTGGTTGATTTGAACACTCTAGAAATATCAAAAATGAAATGTATTTTCAACATATTATTTTCAATTTATTATCGATGTTGCATTTCCAAATATATAGTAGCTCTCAATAAATTTGAGCTTATTTTTGAATATAATATATAATACATTTTTGGATAGCATGACCATAGCATGTTAGATTTTGGAGATTCTTTCTGGCTCAAAGTCTACAAAGAGATAACATTATAAGAAGCATTCTCAAAAAAAGTATCTTTGAGAAGGTTTTTAAAATCCTTTAACTTATGTGAATGAAATCTGAGACGAAAGATTCAAAATAAGAGTGAAAAAGAACATTCAGAAATGGTTATATTTATATTAATGGTCCTTACTCTTCAGTAGACTTGGAAGGAATAACAATATTATAGTCCAATAAAACCATAGCAGACTCAGCTTTGTAGTAGATAATGGTTGCTTTGATGTCAATATCATATTCACACTCAAATGAATAAAGATTCAATTAGTCTTGGGAGCCTCTACAATCTCAAGGATTCGATCAAAATTCCTGTCATCAGCAACCAAAATCCCTCCATGTTTAATTATAACTTAGAATTTCTGTATTGCCTTCCGATCCTTATCATTTTTGAGATGAACGAAAGAGCTACCCATAAATATGAGAGCATCACATTGTTCGATCCCTACACGTCGAACGATGCGTTTCTCCTTTAGATTTCTCCAGTTTATATTTTGAATATTTTTTTGAAATTTTATATATAATATGTATATGTAACTATATCCAAGTAAGAACATCTTTTTAAAATTCATTATCGTTACGATTGAAAAAATATTCATGGCTTTACCTCTAACAAATATGACTTGTACGTTTAAACAGATGATCTGAGACAAATTGATGCCTGTTGTGTTCAAGTTGTATCTTATACCACAATCAGATTGTATAAGTTTCATGACATATTATATAGTTATACACATCAGTCAAATTATTTTGCCATTTAATTTTGATTTATTGATATCACTTAAAAATATGGTATATTTTATTGTCAAGTCATACTAAAACTGAAGACACTTGAGCATTTAAAACGTACTACAAAATACTTATCAACCAGAAATTATCAACGAAACAGACAAAAAACCCATTGCATTCTTAGTATATTAAGTATTTAAAAGAATTTGAACGGTTCTTGAGATTGATTATGGTCTCGATCCCTCAAAGTTAGTTTGGATGGTTTTTACCACAACAACAATATAAAATTCACATCACGAGTACTTAAAAATGTACATAGTTTTAAATGCGTCGTCTAAAATTTGTTAACGTACACAATTTGTATATTTTTGTACTCCTACACCTTGTTTTCTTCCTTGATAACATAATAAGCAATCTAATTCAGTTTATGAATAAATAGAAAGAAGTGTATTGTTTTACATAATTGAATATGCTCACTGAGTTAATGTATTTAAGGTGAATCACTTTACATACATCCCCTTATAATAGATTTGCAAAATATTTGGTCAATTAATTATTTGCATAAATGATATATGATAAGAATACTAATACTAATAGTAAGTAGATAAATAAGAATCGACTCATAATGGAAGTGATAAATGATTTTTTATTATATTAATCATTTTTTTAATGAAATCTTCTATAAATTCCATGACATAAAGTTACATTCTAGGCTGTAAAATTGAAATAATAAATTCATATAAAAGTCATTGTTTTAGAAGAAATGATGTAAAATCAATTTTTTATGAAATGAAAAAGTTTGAATTGATTTTTTTTATTGATTGTAGAAAATGAGTGTGTTTATACATATATAGAGGAGCTGTGCTTTAGCGTGATCTCTCTGTTCAAACAAATATCAATTACATTGCATTTTCTATGTTACCCAAAAGTAGCAATTATGTTTTTTATAACTCTGATACAACTGCAGTTAGTGAACAAAGGTTTGGCTCTGCTTATTGAGCTCTGATTAAAAAAGAAGGGGGGAGGAGGGTAAACTACAGCCTGCAGCTGATATCGATCTTGCCTGTCTAAGGCTTAATTGAAGATGTTTGTTAAAACATTGTATTTTGATACAGTTTATAGATTTCAGGAATCTAATAGATCCTATAGGATAATATCTTAAAGGAAAAATGTTTTGAGTCTATTATAGGTGACAAATTTCTTTTGAAAAGGCTTTAATATATCCTATACAAAAATAAATATATCTAAATTAAGCACAAGCTAAAATTTGGTAGAAAATGCAACATATTCGTAAAAGCCGATCCCAATAGGTTAAACTAAAATTATTTTAGTGGGTGCGCTTTCTAATAAGAAAATGTCATAAGAAAAGTCAAAAACTACTCCATTAATTTATCAACCATCGTGTAAAATTGTGGAACTGTGAGATCTCACTATCCTCATCAGCACAACCAGTAAATTCTTAATTTAAAAAATACTCACTATTTTATATTTTTTGTTCTTCTTGTACAAGTTGTGACTTGTATTTAAAAAATCCCACTACTTCCCTAAGATATCGTTTTAAAGATCAATGTGATAATTGTCAAATGACAATATCGTGAAATTTAGTGGGACAAAATGTGAAATATACACGATACACATAAATTGAAATCAAACAATAGTCTGGCCGGATTCTTTAATTTTATTTGAATACTTGCCTCCATAAACTATTTTTCCCTCTTGGTCCTTGTTCATAAATGCTGCATTGAGCTATGAGTGAACAAATACTTGACGTCACAAGCAGAAAAATAATTCAGAAGGAAGGGAATGAAGGTCAGTACTTAAGACTTGTTAAACTTTTAATGACGAAGAAAATTACATTCATATATTTTTGGGGGGAGAGCGAAAAATGAATTTTGGAGAAAAAATTTAAAAATTGTACAGTTTTTTGACATCTCTCAATTTTTTTCCTAGGGGTTTTCCATTTTCTATTTATATAATATATCTGTATATATTCTGTTAATGAATGTTTTATATATTATCATGGGAGCACACACAAAATCTTCATTGCTATATATATATATATATACATGACGTATCGTCGTTTGCTCACACCAATCTTCTATAAAAAGGTTATATATGTACAAATATAAATGTAAGCTTTTATTTTGGTGGTTTTATTTTTTTTTCGTTTTGCAGGGAGGGGGAAGTAGATTCAATTTGTTTACTTTTATGCTTGATTGTTGGAATTCTTTGAATCATTTAACACACAAAGCCTTCCAAAAAAAAAAAAAAAAGAAGAAGAAAACTACAACAAGGATCCCTCATCAAAGAGGAAAAATTTATTTTTTTTTTCCAGTTTTTAAAGGGGTTTTTTTGAAAAAATTATTTAAGCAAAATTAAAAACTTGGCTAATACACTTAGTGTGTTTGTGTGTGTGTATTTACATACATGTACATATATGTATGTAATTAATAATGAATATTAAATATGCAAAGTAAATAAAGTTTGCATGCGTAGGGAAGACTAAGATATTTATGAACAAGAAAGTTGTTTTTTTCTTGTTTTTGTTTTTGTAAATATGAAGAAGTACATTTTGAATTCATTTTTTGGTATATATCTATATGTAAGTGCGGGCTTCTTCCCTTTCCCCCCCCCCCACTCCCCATGTTTTTTTGTTTTTTTTGAGGGGGGGAAGGGGGGGATTTTTTTTTTTTTTACTATTACTTTCTTTTGCATAATTTATTTGCAAGATAAAACATTCCTTAATGGATGTCAAAATAAACAACGTTTTTCTTATCGTAGAACACTATTGGGACTGCATGATGAAGAAGACATATCTAAATAAAGAAAATAGAAAAGTCGAGGGAAAAAGAAGGAAAGAAAGAAAGAAGACATTTTAAACGTTCAAAAGGAATTTGTACATATTATTATTATGTTGCTATTTATATTGGCATTTATGTGGGTAGATTTGGATGTCAATTCATATACGTATGTAGTGAACATTAAATTTAAAATATTTTGAACATCGTATCCTCTATTTTTTTTATTTTTTTTTATCGTGTAGATTGATGTACAAAGTGTAAAAGTTTAGCATTTAGAGGTCGCTCAACATCTTTAAGGTTAAGTATGTGGGCCTTTTTTTTTGAAAATTCCATTTTCTTCTTTCATTACCATCAAAATATAATGTTTAATATTTTATACTTTTTTTGGTTGAATAAGCAATCGTTAAAATGTATTTATACTAAGTTACTCTAAAATATATTTATAGCGAAATTAAAGGAAGATAAATAAAGGGGGGAAAACAAATGTATCACGCATAACCCGCACTACTTCATTTCACATAATAAATTCAACATTACTTGCAACAAAACGTTATGCCTCAAAAGCCATTAGAACAATTTTTATTTAAGACATATTGTGTTCATTTATAATCAAAAATTTATACCAAAATGTATCCTGGATTGACATCCTACGGAAAATATACGGATATGACAGTAAAAGCTAGATAATTCGAATTCGAACATCTAAACAGAACCAAGGAATCATGTCCCTTCTCATAGAGGATAAAAATTTATTTTTACTTGTGTCTACTCTGCCTTTGATATTAGGAAAATGATTGTTTACAGATGAATACTTGAGTTTGAATTTGAGTTTAACTCATTAGTGCTAAAATTACTAGTGAAGCTTCGAATGTGATTGGACACGAGTATCGAATCTAAAATGTGTGGGTTTTTTAAATTCTATTGATATGTGTTATTTTTTCAAATTCATTTTTTGACCTGTATGTAACATGATTTGATAATCATCAAAACATATTTCAACTTCCCCCCCCCCCCACACACACACTCAAAAAAATAAAAAATAATAATAAACAAGAACCAAAATCAATTGTTATCTTGCGAATAATTACAAGCTGTTTATACTATTTATTTAGTAGGAAATTGTTCAAGACTGAACTACAATTAATTCGAATTCAACCAGTCAACATTCAGAACGTTATTAAGAGATGTATAAAATCTACAGCTGACAAAAAAATGGAAGAACTTGTTGATATTTTGGAGAGATATACCAGCAAAACAATAACAACTTCATAATTTTCTCCCATAATTAAAGCTCAAATGTCATCATCAACTGATATGCTGTATCTCAGTGTTACCATATTTTCTCTATGAGATCATTGTCATTTTTACAAATACCAACCCGGCCGGCTTTTTCCCACTGATATAAAACTGTACAATTTTTTTTATTATTTTTTTTGTCCTCTGTGGATTTTTCTAATTTTTTTCTCCTTGTCAGTGTTTCAAACATTGATTGGTAGAATTCAAGTTATATAGCTTTTGTGAAGCTGCAAATAATCATCTACTGATATATTTATCAAATAAAAGTAAATTAATAATAGGTAGTAAAAATCCCTTTCAGATTTTTATAATTAAGTTTGTTCCGGTTGGATTATGGACTAGAAAAGTAGGAGTATTCGAGAAAAATATCCAATCACTGTAATCTTTCTCGGTCCCATTGTGTCATTCAAATTCACCACAGGGATTTACTATTTTCCTTAATTGGAAGGAAGCAAAGGATTTTATCCGTATAAAATTTGACTCCTCAAGCCTCTTCTTCAATCATGACGTCAGTTGAAAGCACTCTATTAAATGAATAAAGCCATGAATAAAGTTTCGAGTGCACAAAAAAAGTTTGTGGGATAATGACGTGATGTAGATATATTTATTAGTATTTGAATATTTAATATAATTCCTACATATTAAACAAATTGCATATAATTTATATGATATGCTATGAATTGACTCCCCTGGGAGGGAGTCAGGTTATCAAAAGTAGCATTAAATATTAACTTTTAAGTAAAAGTCATTGCACACATATATATGTATGTATATGCTTAAACAACAACATTGAAACATTTTACCAAAATTATTATTATTATTATTTGTTGTGAATTTGTAGGGCTGTAACAACGTGTGCATTCCAACTTGTCATGTTTCATGTTTTATATACATACATATATATATGTATTGAAGTCAAGGTTAAACTTACTTGCAAAACTTTTGGCGCGTTTCATACCTGTAAGGTATTTTGTGCATACACATAAGGATATAAAAATTTTCGTTCATTTAAAAAAAAAAACCTTTTTTTTTTCAATGTGACATTGACTTCGAAGGATAGTCTTTGACTTGAACGGAAATAAAAAGAAGCCTTTACAAAGATTGAACCTCAAGGAAAATTAAATTACAATAGTCAGAGGTTTTTAAAGTTTTTATGACGCATATATATATCGTTTTATTTAATTTTTTTAACAAACTTACACACACTTATTGAGTATGTAAATGATTTAAAATATTATTAATGTTGGAGGAGCACATATTCATAGATATATATACAATTAAAAAAGTGCTTTCTAATTTCAAATAAATTATGGATTGAATCCAAAAGATACAATTTGCAATAGAAGGTTGGGTGGCATGGCTTAAAATAAGGGTGATAGGTGTAGAAACAGGAGGATAAGTGGCCATTAGCCCCTCTTTCTTTTTGGAAACTATAAAAGGCAATAGTTGCGTAATTATTATACCATTAATTTGTGACGTTAATTTTATACAAATTCCATCCAGAGTGAAAGAAGAGTATAAAGGAGATGTTATATTTTAGGGGTGTAAATTGAAAAAATTACATGTTTCTACAAAAAAAACCATACATCAATTGTAAAAATAAAATAAAAATGGTAATGTACATAGCGGCCAATTTTGTAAGTCAAAATAAGTATAATAGTTACACATTTAACCCCCTTATTTGTAATATTTGGGTAAGGAAGTCATTGGCCTCAATATGTACTCTGCTAATAATAAAAAAACATAACTATAAACTTATAGAAGGCATATTGGAACAAAAGAACAGAAATACCAACTAAATATTTTCATGAGTTTGGTCTCTCTAACAATGAAAGTTATTTAAATTCTTACCAGAACCAATTCAGTCAGTTAACTGTAAATGATTTGAAAATGATGCCTTGTTAAGGGTATTTTCAAATGTAAGGCGTTCTGAAAGGACAGAACAGATCAGACCGGAAACCGAACCAATTTTAAAATCCCATATTTAGAACCCGTATAGCCCGTCTAAATAAATTAACTAAAATTTACAGCTGTATGCAGTTGAACTCAGACTCAGACTTGAGCCTTTTTAATTTTTTCTCAAAGATATGTCAAACTCGTGACAGTATGGAGTTTGATCATGTCTAGGACTTGATGCAAGTGAAATTGGATTTACACATAAAATATGGACTCGAATACAGCTCTGGTCCATAGTACATATATAGAAGTCATACTTTGTGTAAAAATGAATTTGTGAATAAATGTATTAAAATATCGTTTTAATAAAGAAATGGAGGGGAAGTTATGGGAATTTAGAAGAACTTATATATATTTTTTTTTTTTTGGAATTGATGACTGACAGTTAAGCATTTAAATTGGAAATACATATAAAGAAAACCATTTGCATATATAATCTTAATATACATTTTATAAACCAACTTATAAGTACATACATTTGAAGAAGAAAAAAAAAACGAGAGGTAAGTAAGAAAAAAGACCCCAAAAAAAGCTTAGAAATGACTCTAAAATGTGTCATCAATGTTGTTTTTTTCTATAAAAAAAATAATAAAATGGAATGTATTAAATTTATTACATAAAAAGAATAAAGCAGAAACATACTTAGGTGAAATGTGTAACAGTTTCTTTATATTATTATTTCTTAAAAAATAGATCTGTTGGTCTTTTTTCGCGTTTTTCTATATGTATATGTATACTTTTTTTTTTATTTTACTTTTGAAACCTTCAACCATTTGATTCTTCTTTTCATTGAAAAATACAGAAAAGTCATTCGTAAGATGTCAGAGAATTTACACAATAGGAATTACGTATTATACATATATATAAATTGTATGTTCATACATAAGGAAAAAAAAAACATTAAATACATATATACGAACACAATGCATAAGGAAGGCCGTTTATACTCACTGTTGAATCAGTTTAGAAAGGGCATATTGGTGCGTTAAGACCTTGTATTTCTAGACATTTGATTAGTGAGTGTTTTGAACTCTATGTGATTGCTTCTATTTAATTTGGATAACAAGGCAGTATGTGTCTTTGCTTTGGTCACTTCAAAAAGGCCAAGCAGGTCACAGATCAAAATAATATCATCAATTGTCATAAAATCACATTGGAATTATATAAGATTCAAACTTTGGATCTGTTTTGATTTAAGAGCAATGATACGGAGTATCCTTGTAATCCAAAGAATAACTATATAATGTACATAGATATTCATAAATCATTACAATCTGGGGCTGTGATTTTCAACAGGTGTGTGATGACTCAAGAGTGATTGATAGATCTCTCATAGGCTAGTTGTGAGTACATTCACTATTAAAAAGCACACTAAATACATTCTGTTATCAGCTGATATCGACAGATATAAACATTCCTTGATCCGAAGAGGGGTAAAAATGGGCATTGGTATAACGGTCATTTAGAAATGAGTGCCTTAGTAAAAGATCAGTTGAAAACCTCTGCTTTAGGGGCTTACAATAGAAGTGAGGAGAGGATGTTTTAATTGACAAAGAGGTCAGTAGGAAAAGTATTAGTAGTGTGGTCAAAACCATCTTAAGCAATACTGAGATGACACTAGAACTTTGATAGATCAAGAACTAAGTTGATATAGGTCGAGAGCAAGATGAAAAAGAACTTTTTGTTCCTTTGGTCTTGGTGTTCACACTGAGACGAGATCAATATCTTTAAAAGCTAGTCACGAGATCTATCTCAAAAACCACATCATAGTATACTAATCAAGATCTTATAGTAAGGTTAAAGAATTATTTTAATGCAAGGACTACATTCAGATGATCCATTTTTTTTTGAAATGGCTCGTTTTGGGAGTACTAGTATAACTCTTGCCTCATTATTTGTATCAAAATGGTATCGTAAGAGCGTCCACATGGAACCTAATGGAAGGGCATTATTTTATAATATGTAAATATTATGCATTTTTAATCAGGTATAAAATAAAATACAGATCGATCACCTTCCACTCAACTTTTGTCTCCTAATTCAGTGTCCATAAGTATCCAAATATTTAGTAAATAATAGTCATAGTAAGAATGACGTCCTTGGCTCCTTACCAACTAATTTCATGCCTTTTTTCTTTATTTTTTACGATTTTTTCATACAATTTGGATTTTTTAAATTTTAATGTAGCTTTATTTTTTAAATGTATGTCTGCTAAAACAGTGATTCCCAACCTTTTGGCCCTTACATACTCCTTTTTTAAATTTTGAAACCCAAGGGATCTCTCTCTAATGACTTGCTATCAACATTTTCATTTTTTCTGTGGAGGAAAGTGAAATAAAGATGTGGAAAATCCTGTTATTATTGACAGAACGATCCACAAACCGAGTTTTTACAGCCTACCATTTGGGAACCCTTGGGTTAGGACGATGATTATCTTAATATGAGTGGAGATATTCATTCCATTTTACGACTTTTTTTTCAATGAGAGAAATAAAAAAATTCTGAAAAGAAGTTGGTATTAAGTCAATTTTAACATTCCCCAAAAATTTTGACTGTTATTTCTATAATATACATTAGTAGAAATACTGTTTAACAGAAAATAAACAGAATTCAATAATAAATCGACATTAAGGTCACTATAAATAGAGGGGGGGGGCGAAGAGAAGACAGTTGACGAAAGAATACATACATTGTAAATTTTCTTGTAAGTGGAATAATATTGTGAATTACACATTGATTTTGTGTCTTATTCATCTTCTTCCTTTTTTTTAGAGGAAAAGTTATGAGATGCATTAAAGAATTCCTTGTGAAACTCAACCGACAGCCTAAATATAGGAAGATTGCAAAAACAAAACAAAAAAATCCAATGGAAAACACGGAAATAAGAGGCAAGGATTTTATTCATTTTTGATATATTTTTAACCATTTTTAATTGCAAAACAAATTACAGACATATGTACAAGGATGAAAAATGATGTTGAGAATGATGGATCCTGATGAATTCCTCTCGACTTTTTTCTATTTTATTTTATGATTATTTTCTTATCTATTTTTTCCTCCGATTAATCTTAAAAGGGGGATAAGAAGGAAAAAAAAAACAAAAAAAAAAACACGGCACCACCGTACTTCAGTACTTTGAAGAAGATGAGAAAAGTCCTTTAGTGGTAATAAAATCATGATGAGTACATCATAAAGAATAGGGCAAATAAATATTTCAGAGTGGTTTTTTTACCTATCTATTTAGTAGAGTTATGAGAAGGGGGATAGAAAAAAAAGAGGGTTTTTATGGAAGTTGCTATAAAATTAATTGCATTGATGTCTCAATGAAATTTCTAATACGTTTTTAATTTACATTTTTTTGAATATGCCCTTTAATTACATATAATACTTTTGAGACATTGAACACATTGGCTCAATTAATATATAAAAAGAGAACGGATATTGAGCAGTATATATAAGTATCGAACAGACAGTCAGTGAATACAATTTGTGCTTTATCTAAATCAAAACATTTTTATTAATATAAACGATAAATTAGAAAGAAAGAAAAAAAAGAAATATTTAGACGTCGAAAACCATTGTTTTAAGGCACTTCCATGATTTTGTGTATCTATTCGATTCCAGATACACATTAAAGCTACATAAATGTATCTACTAATTCATACCACAATGGCTACATTTGGCCAACTTACTTCTCACTAGCTAAATTCAAAGAATAAGTCAATTGTGCAAAAAAAAAAAAAAATTGAAGACCATTTGCCGTACTTTTAAAGATACATTCATTCATTCATTGTATGTATATTGGGATTCCTTCAATCCCAACCTTAAAATCTTGATGAAAGCTACAATTTATTATTGAATTATCTAGAAATGATTTAAGGTGTCTTTTTAGAATTAGATCTGAAGGACGACATTTCTTATATCTTCACAAGATATATTGAAAAAATTATCCATAAAAATGAATACTGCTCCATGAGTTATTTTTAGTGAAGATATATAATTATATTGTTTGAACCATTTTTCTTCTGAATACAATCCCTAAATCTTTGAGAATAAAATGAGAATTTTTGAACTCACTCTGAGTATCAATACTTTAATAAGTATTGAAAGCAGGGGACCAAATTCCCATAGAAATAAATACTTTTATGCATGTGATGACTATAAGCTGCCATTGTACAAGTAAACTGCACTGTTTGTTATGCAAAAAAAAACGATGAAACATTTTCAATGAATAATTTACACTATCTATTTTTGCGATAGCGTCAATGCAGTTATTGAAATATCATTTTGTGGTTGATATAAATGGTGCTTTTATTTTACTTTTTTTATGCTAATTATTAATATATTTGAGTTCTATGACATGTTATTTGCATACATGTTTACAGTTCCATCATTCATAAGAATATAATAAATTTGAAATTACTGTAAATGAAATTGATACGATGGTATTAATATATAGTGATTAATAAAAATGGTTGTTGATAGTAACTCAATAAGACGCTTTGTGACATACAAATTGTAACATGAACCCTCTGCTTGTTGTACAACGTGAATAGCACATATATAGCACATACTCAAACATCTTGAGTAATAGAATGTGAGTGTTTACTAAGGCTACAAGTTTCAAAACCACCATGGATCGGTTATTTGATTAATCCCTATTTGCTCAAAGTCTGGAATCCATTTCAATTCACAGTTTTTTTTTGGAATTATTATTAATTTTGTTAACTCTTTATTTTTTGGAGAGTTGATATTTAACGTTCACCTTGGATCCTAATACAATGTTCAAATATGGACTCTCCTTTGAACAAACAAATGAGAGACATTATCAGTTAAAGAATAGTCGTTCCCTTCTTTCAATTTTCTTTCACTATCTTTCTACTTCACTCCCTTTAAGATCCCTTAAAGAAGGCAACTTGTACAAAAAAAAAAAAAAAAAAAAAAAACTTTTTTTTTCTGGAGGTTGTGTCTCTGTATGTGTGTATGTATATACAAAAAAAAAGTGGGGAGAGGTGGGGAGGGGGGGGGGAGAGATAACAAATGATATAAATGAAGAGAAAAAATAAATATTTGAAGTTACTGAAACGTAACGCCAAAAAAATAAGGATCTTTTATTATTATCATTTCTTGTTAAAAAGTCCCTTTCATTGATATTATTTATCACAAAAATGAGGGTTCATTTTGTTGTTTGTGTACGTAATTTCGACCATTGAATAATAATAAAAATATTATTATAATGTAGGGGGGAGATTTGAATGAGCTTCAACACGGATCAGTTGCAACAAGTTCTTTTTTTCTCGAATATGAAAAAGCTATGGGTACAAAATTTGTAATATAATTGTCAAATATAATAAAATGTCTCAATATTATAAAAAAGCAGATAATTTAAAGAGAACCCCGCATGGTCTGACAATTTGGTATAAATCGATAGATATTACTCTTTTGAGTGTGAATATTTAATTATAAGTTGTTAAAACTACGCCATAGTTTAGAAAATCATACATTTTTAAATTCAATTTTGATGTTTTATGACGTCATCTTTCCACACTTATTATTTTATGTCCAATGACTTCATATACTTATTTTTAAGTTAAAGCGAGTATTGTTTATTTACTTTGAGTGCTCCCACGCCGTTTATCTCCATTACAAAATCTAGTCTATGACAGAATCAAAAGGGATCCTAATAGACCTAATAGATTTGTCCATGCAGATGCCTAAAGAGGCAATATCATTGGTTGTGTAGCAGAAAACGGTCCTTACGCCGAGAGATCTGTTTAAATTGATACGCTGGAGTAAAGTAAAAAAAAAATTTTTAATTAATATTTCTAGCTCAAAAGTATTTCAACTTTTATACCATTTTAACTGTGCTCAACAACTATTGTAATTGTTCCTCTTTCAGCGTCGCATTCAGTTTGCAAAAGAACCATCGATGGGTAGCACATAGTCACTAAATAGAAAAAGTTCAAACACTAACAAATATATGTTGAATTATGACGTGTGCAATTTAAAACTGCTCCTAATAAGAACCACACAATGAAAAGGATTATAACTTATTCTAGTCTTACCTACCTATCTAAATGGAAAAAAGCACTTCTTTTTTTTTTTACTATGTCGAAAAGTATAATTTGACAGATTTCTATTAGATATTTATAATGAAAAAGTCATTCTGACTTCTAAGCCAAAGTGCACTCACCTTATACATAATACTTTGGGAGAGTTAGGATACATATTTATTTTTAAATTCGTAGCGTAGTACATAGTATTAAACAAATGTTAGTTTTTTTGTTTTTGCAACTCAACTTATATTGCAAAAAAAAAATAAAAAAATAAAGTTTTTCTTCGTAGAGAGATACAAAAATACATACCTACAGACATAAGTTTATATTTATATTGATGTAGGCATATGTACATATATATATATATATTGTATAGTCTCCTTATTTAATTATGTTCTTACTAATATATAATTTAAATATTATATATATATAAAAATAAAGATTTCATAATTAATTTAAAAGTTTTTGAATTTTTGTGGTTTGTAATTAAAATTTAATAATAATTTGCTCTTCTTTTGTATTCTTCCTTTAAGGCTTACAAACCTAGTTAAAGTAAGCTACTGGGTATGATGGATAATAATAATTTAAATATTAATCAAATAGTGTAATCATAAATATCTATGTGTGAAAAATTTGGAGCAAATTTTTGAGCTCGAGTTGGATTTAAGACATTGATTTGAGAGCTCTACCTGGATAAAAAAGTGAACTACAAAAAGAGAATAATTCATGTTTTTAAATATTTATATCTAATATTAGGAGATAACTTCTTTTTTTTTTTTGAAAATTTGCAGGTTTGTTAATAGGATATAATCAATATCTGGGCTGACAACTTTAAAAGAACTGTTTTATGTTTGCAGTTTAACACTCAAAAATGTTCGAGGAAAAAAAATCAACAACTTTATATTTTAACCCTTTCAAATCCGTAAGGTATCAGAGAGTACTTTTAAACTGGAAGTTATGTTTTTGAGGTCAGAGTGACCATGCTAACCTAATTTGGTTTCATAAAAACATTGAAACTTAATTCGTTTCTCCAATAAATTATGAGACACTGGTGTCCCTCTGGGTGTGAAAGGAACTTTTTCATAGTTAAAAATACCAAGTTAAGCGGTACTTTTTTCGCATTTATTTTATCTTTATTATATCTTTAGGTTAATTTATTCTTGATTCTTATATTCTATTTGGTAAAAAATTTGAAAAATCTTAAATAAAAAATATATATCATATGTTATGTACATTTTACAGGTGATATTTTATGAAGCAATTTCTGTTGTTATATTAATAAAAAATACTCCCTTGACACACAAAGGGACACTTGTGTCCTAAAGAACATAGACTTGAATAATTTATATTATATGCGTTAGAACTAAAAAATATTTTAAATTTATAATTCTTTAAGTATATATCAACAAATAATTAATATGACTAATAATTACATGATTACCAAATAATTTTCTTGAAAAATGAAAAAGTTATTTTGGTTTAAACTTGATTTTTTGCTTGTGTAAAAATCGTAGCTTTTAGTACCTTGAAAAATATTTAAATCAAATTTTTTTATGACTAAATATGAAATAATAATAATAGCTTGACATCTTAGCTATCAAACAAAAAAAAAAGAAAACAAAAATCGGTGGACAATAGAGTGCATCAGCGCATTTTGAATTTATGGGATACGAGTGTCCTCTGGGTTGGAAAGGGTTAAAAGAATGAAATCAATTTTTTTAATAATGAGCTCTTCATATCTTAACAATAATATTAAATTAAATAGCCTTTGATCGTCGAAAGTTTGAGGAATATCGTAGATATTTTTCTCCTTATAAAAGCAATACATACCAAAAATAAAAAATAAAAAAATAAAGAGATCAAAAGTTATTAAACTTTTTGAAATCCAGGTGGGACCGGAGTAGTCGTTTTTATTTATAACAAAATTTTCTTTGCTTTGAATATTCAGCTGACCTGATCAATTCATTTTAAAGCCTATAACTGTTCTGTTTTTTTTTTTTTTTTTCTTTTTTACCTTATCTTATAATTTACGGTCCAAAGATTAAACACTGCCATAAAATATCAACAGTATGACCAAACTGCCCTTCTGAAAAATAAAATTCTTTTCTGCTCTTTACAACAGTTACAGTTTAAAGATTATAAAAGTAAAGACTGTAAGATATCATTAAAGGTTTGAGATGAGGAAATTCGATTATTTTCACTGGCTTTTCAAAATTTAAATTGAAGGAAAGTGGCTGATTGATTGGATCCCCCCCTCCCCCCCCCCCCCTGTATTATCAATATCATACTACAAAAAGAAATCCCCTTTCTTTCTTAGAAATAATACAACTACCAAGCAAAAAATATTTATTTAACAAGGTTTTATTAAAATGATGACAACAAGTTTAGTCGTGCAGAGATAACAATGCTCAAATTATAAGGAAAAAAAAAGAAAAAAAAAAGGAAAACGTGACTCAGAATATCATTTTGTGATTATAAAATAACGAAATATTATTAGAATTTATGAAAGTATTTTACAAAATAAAGTAAAAAGAAAAAAAAAGATATTTTCTTAGTCAATGAAATATAAACGTGATAACTTTAATGAAATGGATGTTTTTGTGTGTGTTTAGTAAAATGAGTTTTTATCAACAGTGACATTTCATTGGCTCATTAGCAAGAGCTACGTGCTCCAACAATTTGCTGAAAGTAATTTGACTAAAGAACATTTCTCAGGGAAGAACATTTTTGTCTAAAAGTTATTTATTCAGAAAAAATAATAAATATATATCTTCATTTGATAATGGTTCGTGTTTACTTTAAGTCAGAGACCATTATCTTCTAAAAGTCGATGATTATTAACATTCATAATTCTTCAATTTTGTACATAATTCATAAAACTATTTATATATAATAAATATGTATATATCAGGTCTATACCTATGAAGTGAGACTTTATTTTTCAATTTCTAACGTTTATTGATAAAAAATGGTGGGAAATTAAATCTTCAAAATAATAACCAAAGCTAACAACACGTTTTCCCCATCTCTCAGGCAATTTATGGATACAGTGCCAAAAAAAAAAAAAAAAAATTGGCCATCCTAGGCTACAAACCAACCATCGAGGAATTTTTTGAATTCTTTTTGCTGTACTTTTAATGTGTGACCCATCGATGAGAACAAGTAGTAATATGATGGCGTCAAGTCTGGTGAGTAAGCCGCATGCACAAACGGTTTCCAATCTTACGTCTTTGCCAATTCCTGGGTCGCTCTTGTTCGATGTGGTTGTTTATTGTGATCAATAAAAATTATTTCGTGCGCCGATCTGTGTGTTTTTGGCGAATAGCGCTGTTCAAATCGGCCAATTGTCGCTGGTAACGTGCATCGTCAACTGTTTCACAGGCTTTTAACAACTCATAACAAATCATATCACGCTGATCACAGAAAAAACACAGCATTGTATTGCAGCCAAAGTGATCCGGTTTGGCCGATATGTTTGGGCTGTGGCCGGACGGACCACACTATGTTCTGCTTAGAGCCTGTCCACCGTAAGCTTCTACAAGCATTTGATGTGCTTCAGAAGCTGTTTTTTCAAACGATAACAGAAAATCAAGGAAGTCCGGAAATCCTAGTTTGAAGGCAGGAAATTCGACATTTTTAAGAACGAGCAAAAATACCTTTGTTGTATAAAACTTCACAAACAATGAACTGAAGATTGTTGCCAGCTGAAAGACAAAAAAAAGAAGACGTGTGGGATGGTTTAAAAATACTCCAGGCAACATCTGTTGCTTAATAGCTTAAAGTCTCAGTTCATAGGTATAGACCTAATATATATATATATATATATATATGTTGTTAATTTTTTAAAGCTTAAGGTACAGACCATTCATTTTCACTTATATATTCTTCTAAATCGAGGTTTCCACAATGCACCTGAGGCACTCTTAGGCAGATTACCATATTTTAATAAATTTATGTTGAGAATACATTTCAGGTTTCCATTATCTTTCTAAATAGTTATGTTTGGTTCTGTGGCTGAGTTTTGATAGATAGTACCATAAAGTACAACATACATAGAGAAGCTGGATGGAAGGAAAGAAAGAAAGGAATTATATTTTGAGCTAGAAGCCATGAACAGAACAAACCACAAAAATATATGAAAATATATCAAATAAATCAATAGTGAGCACATCATAATTTCAATATTATTAAATTAAACTAAATATTGAATCTTTCAGAATCATGACTCGAATTTTTAATGTTCTTTGAAATTATATACTCAAATTCATACTTCTTTTTTTTTTTGACACAACGTTCTAAAACCTCCCTAAAATATATTTGATGGTGCCCATTTATAAACTTTGATAAAAGAAATAGGACTTCATTACATATTTGAGTCATGTACACGGCATGGAAAAACTGCACAAAAAGATGATGGAATTCACGATTAAAACATCTTAAGCTATAATTTAATTATTTTGTTTTGTTTAAAACGTGACATTCATATCAATTAAAGTTCTTGATTAATACTAGTGCATGAACAAAGTAGCATTTTGTTTGATGCATGTAATCGAAATCCAAACAGTTAATGGGGGCTTTTATTATATTTTATGTTTCCTTTAGATCCAGTGAAGAGCCTTTTTTTTTAACACTGAAACATCTAAGATGGTCATTCTGACCACTTTAAAACTTTATAGTATAATAAAATAGTTAATTACAAAGACAAATCACTACTTGTCTTTAACTTCTATTCAATTACTTTTTCGGTAAAATTGCTCTAAAAGTTCCAAAAATATCATGAGGTGTATTTATATTTTTACAAAAAACTCATCATTTTGACCTAAATACATTATAACTAAACGAAGTTTTATTTTTTACAAGGGTAAAATATTAATTTAGTTCTTTCTCATATTTAGCTTCATTTTTTTCTTGCTCTGGAGTATTAATTAAGTGATGATCTTGCTAAAATGATAGATAACAGAGAGAAACAAAAGATTGGCTCATCGTTAGATTATTAAACAGAGTTATTCAGAATGGTATCTGATGATAAAAGTATATTAGAAAGGAGTGCTTTGAATCTAGAGCAGCAATAATTAACATAAAGAGGTACTATCTGAGATGTTAGTAGCTTCATTAAACCTTTAAATGGATCTTTATTTTAACCAATTATTTATGGTCTTTCTAATATGATGAAAAATCTGGCCCTTCTAATGTTAACATCACGTACATAGAAAGTATAATTTCTTATAAATTTGTGCATACTTATTTTTACATAATATTTCTTCACAAATTTATTTAAAATTGTTTAAATACATCTCAATCTTTACTCGACTTGTTATATTTCATAACCATGACAAAGTTACGGGATTTACGGGATAAAGCTTCCAAAAAACAAAAACAAAACAAGAATCCTAAAATTATATATAATCAAGTGTTTGCAGTCATTGTTATCTTCTTACATTTGGATGGATCCAGATAAAGTTCTTGCCTAATATTTGGCATGAAACATCTATGTAAATAAGAAAAATAGCTCATTGAAATGTTCAAAATCTAATAGAACAACTGAAATTCATCCTCTGGGATAATTCTCTGAATATTTGAGATTTATCAATAGTAATGACTTCAATATAACTGTGAAAATGTCAAAACTCTTAGTTAATTACTTATTTTAAGAGGCAGGCGTACATACAATAAAAATGTTGAAACTTCTTTCTCTAAATATTGGAATGCAAACACGAGAATACATACGTAGAATTTAGCAGTAATATAATCCTGCAAGGAGCGGAACAGAAAAGTCTTACTTATATATTTAGACATAAAACTTATTCATGGTATTGAATTAAGAAGTAGGATATTTGTAAGTAACTAAATGAATATATATGCATCTTATCAGAATAGTACATACCTACAAATAAGTCTTCTTCAACCTCCATATAGTCAAATTTGTAATATGCATATGACTTATAACAAATAAGATAATTAAAAATTATAATTTGTAGAAAATGAAAAGAAATATAAATAAATATTCAATTTTTAAAAATCATCAGTCATTAAGAGGCTGTCAAGCTCTTTGGATCTCTTTCTCCTGAATGGAGGGTGAGCTATTGAATACTTTTTCTTCAGATGCTCTCTTTATAGAGATTTCTTAATAGACTCAAATTCAATTCAAATTATTTTTTCCTGGGCCTTCCTCATTCCACTTTGTGAGTGAAGGAAGTGAGCTCCTTAATTAATTCCTTGTTTTGTATCCAAGTTTATTGGATTGTCTGACAATTTCTTTTCTATTGGCCCTTCCATTCGGAGATTTTAGGATCTTGAGAGTGAGACACACACCTTTTTAATGGCGACAAAAGAATAAAATAAAGTTATGAAAGGTCTTGGCCTTGTCAAACCGTTGTGTTTGGGGTTCGCAACTCGATACGTCCCCCTTTTTATTCGATGAAACTATTATTAAGTGTGTTGTTCTCATTCAAAAGGCTCAAATTCTCATGAATGTGATTCGACTTAGGAAGTCAAACTCCATTCTTCTTTTTTGTAGTCAATGATTTTACATATGAATCATTTTCTTAAAGAAAAGTTGATGTGCCAAGTGTTTTGATAAGTATTCCTTTCTATTTTAAAGATTTAATTGTTATCATTATACATTATATGTCTTCTCTCAGTCTTTCCATTTTTTATTTGACATCTTCTCAGCCATGTTTTTTCTCTCTCTAGAATTCAAGTAATTTTCACATTTCTAGTGTCATGTATCTGTGACTCTGACGGCCAAAAGTATAAAAAGTGCTACGCTGAGTAGATTATGCAAACTATGATACTAAGGGCCTTCAGTGAGTGCTGTAAATGTTGGAAGAATCCCTGGAATAATGTCATTGAGGGAGGTGGTGATAACATTTTTTTTGTACTTTAGATTTCCTTCCTAGTCTTTTGTGCTCTTTCGTACATGTTACATATAAAAAATACTTCTTATCATGATATTAATTGAAGGGGGAAGAAGGAGAAGAAGAATAAAGACTCGCAAGGTGTTGAGGAGGTTGGAGGGAAGTCAAATAAGACCCTGTTTAATTATAATTGTTTGGAGTTTTCTCCCAACAAAAAACTTTTTTCCTTCTTTCATTCTAACTGAAAAACTTGGTTAATGATGTCAACGATATCCAACATTGAAGCCACAAATACCTTACTTTGATTATTATTATTTATTTTTTTCCTAACTAGGTCGAAATCCGTAGATTTATACTCTCATATGTATAAGCTAAATTTGTGTGAAAGGTATATTGTTGTTGTTACTGTCATTATTGGTACCATTATTTATATTAAAAAGGAATTAAAAAAAAACTGTTTCTAAGTAATTATTATAATTATCATGACATTTATTTAGTATCATGCTTGAATGTTGCTACTACATACACTTCAGCATGAAAATGTACACATATTTGTATTTGTACACCAATTAAAATTGATTATTTCTTATGAACTAAAAGTATTTTGTTAAGTTACAGATTAATATATTTTTTTATGCGGTGGTGAAGTAGCAATTGAAGTGTAGCCTTAGCGTTTTGGTTAAAAGTATTTCGCTGAAGACCATGAGAGCAATATTATGTGTGTTTTTGTTAGAAAAATAAACATTTTAATCCATTTGCATTGGTCTTGTAGTGTCTTGACACATAGATCAAGGCAATACCAATACTTTAAAGGATGAAGATCAAGACAATGAGGAATCGAGGTCACGTCGAGACCAAGTAAGAAAATATTTTTTTGGTTGATTTATATACTTGTACATATATATGTATAAATAAAATTTTTTTTAATTTAGTGGCTTTTGTTTGTGTCTTGATATTGAGACAAAGACTTTGGAAGATTCTTTCCAAACCTTCAAAAATAAGTATCGACAATCATAACATTAGTGCTTTCATGAAAAAATAGTATGTTATTCATGCGGACATGTTCATGCTTCTGCAAGCATTTGAAGTGTTTTTCTTCAAATACATATAACAAAAAATCAACTCTAGGCGTTTGGAAATCCAGGATTTATGACATAGGTACAATTCTCTCGAATGGAGTACTTCCACTGCTAGAAACTAAAAAGACACAACATACTCCAAATCTGATTTAAAAAAAAATAATTTGCTTATATTTTTCTTGAGTCATCGGTGGGTTATGACCTTGGAAGTACTGGTTCCAATACCAATTTAGTATAGTACTGTTTTAAATGTAACATTACACCCGTCCAGAGATTTTTTTTTTTTCATTGTAAAAATAAAATATTCAATTCTTTCTTAATTACAGATTTATGGATGGATTTGGGTATTAGTAATAAGGTTTTTGTATTTTTCTTAAAAAATATAATGCTACATATTTGAATATCGTATTCATAAGCCCATGTGACTTCATATCACGTCGAGACATAATTTCTATTCTCGACATAAGCTGGTATTTAATGTCAAAAAATAAAATAAATATAACAAAAACAGCTACTTTTTTAAAGGAACTTCATGAAAATTGAATCAAAACAGACTTAAAATACCATAAGGAATCATCAATTGATTATAAATTGATTATTTAAAGTAGATTTTGTGATTAAAATAGAAGAAATCATATCAGTAGGCATAAAACTGGGGTGTTTTTTTTCTAATTATGTTACATTCAGAATATAACAAATACTCAATTCTATTTCATCTGATAAATTACTTGAAAAAAAGAGCTTGAAGTCCAAAAGTGTTTGGAAACAAGTTGTATTCGAAAAATTATTATTCTTGTTACATATTAACCTTCATGAGCTTAATTCATGAAATAATCTATGAGTCAGCTAAAATAAGAGAGAGACATCCTCCATTTTAATAGGAAATGTGCAGCAGAAACTGAGAGCTGTTGCATCGAGCCCTTTTTTTTAACATTAATGAACCATGTTAAGAAAAATTAATAGCATAATTGCTTAATATAATGCTAATTATTGTAAAATAAATAAATAAATAATCGTAATCATTTATGTCAACATTTAGTTGAGAGATTGAACAAAAACAGATTCTGAGGTGTGAAAGCAATTTTAGGGCGAACAATATTTTTGTAGCAACATAGTCAGTTTTTTCACTTGCATTCCTATAACAATTAAGTTATTGAATTTTTTTTCTTACTTTCAGTTGATATAATTAATCAAAATTCAAAACTCAATAATTAAGGAGAAAACTGATATTTTACAGCATTAAGGGTTCGCTTGCAATAATTGTTTCAATTTTCTCGTATCAAGGATAATTAATCCTTGTTAATTTATATCTAATTTTTATGCAGACAAAACAGTTTGCTGAATTATTTTGAATGATCACTCATCACCTTGAAAAGCCCTGTAATTTATTATTCAACAGATATTTTTTCATAAAGTAATTTTCTTAATTTCTTGCTCAAACTTGTTTCATTAATAAA
This sequence comes from Lepeophtheirus nordmannii, assembly GCA_963680855.1. Classification (NCBI taxonomy): domain Eukaryota; kingdom Metazoa; phylum Arthropoda; class Copepoda; order Siphonostomatoida; family Caligidae; genus Lepeophtheirus; species Lepeophtheirus nordmannii. The sequence goes on from OY804525.1 coordinate 10,029,364, forward strand.
CTGTTGCAACCGTTTCCAGCTAACGTGTATTTTATGTTAGATTATGGTTCGTCCAAGTCAAACTTTTTGTGTTAGACTTAATTACTAGGAGCTAGTAATTTAGTCTATAACAAAAAATATTGCAAATGTCCACGGTCTTCTACAAAAAAAAAATTTTATTTAAAAAAATAGAACTTTTAATAGAACATTAGCACCGCATATAATAGAACATTTGACAGATAGCCTCAAATGTGTGACAGTTTGAGTCAATTAAAATGGAAATTTTATATCAAAAATGTTTTGCAACCCAGTGGCGCTTAGGATCATCTCATTCCATATCTAAATTTGAAATCATAACAAAACAAATATCAGACCATAACAAAACTTTGTAATATTTTTTTTATTTATAAAAAGTAAATTTTGATATACAAGTATGTAGCTGCATTGAAGAATCGAAACTTAGACATTCAAAATTTGGTCTTGAGTCATTACATTGGTCTTGTGATCTATGATATTTGGATGTAGCAATCACGACATATTCTGTTCTTTTAGGTCTATTTATTGCAACATCAGCAATATATTTGATTTCCTTGGTTTTTAGCTACAAATATTTTTGACAGGATCACGAGTTGAATAAACCTTGTTCAAATGTGCTTTATGTGAGTCTGATACATAAAAATACAGAATGTTTTCTCCAAATAAAAAAATACCAGACCTTTCAGTAATAATTATTCGAATAATTGAATATTTTTCTTGTTAATATGAATAATGATTCTATACTTTACTGATTTTGAAGTTATAAAATTCGTTGTAGATCAGAGGTTGGCAACCTTCTAGGGTAAGAGGCCCAAATTACGTCTGTAGTTTATTTAAGAGGGTAATTTCATTAAATGCTTATAGCATCAATACCTTGAAGTCAAACCATTCTTTGAAATAAAATCCTGCCTTATTTTTGAAGATATTAATGAAAGATAATGGAATTTAGAAAAAAAAATGAAAAATGAAAACATTTCGTTGGGCACACCTGGTCCGGAAGTTGTTGACCACTGTGAATGTATTACTCAAAAGTTAGATATTATCCCATCCAATGGGAATTGGGAAGGATCCTTTAAAATACCATCTTCCTCCCCCCTCCCTCCTCAAAAAATAAAAAATAAACCATTTGAACATCCAATAAATATAAAATATGATAGGACTGTAATTTTATCAGATAATATTTAATATAGGACAAATATATAAATGTATTATGTATTTTGACTTTTTGGAATGTGTCTTCTTCTTTTTTTTTTTTTTGTTTTTTGTCTTCCTCTTTTTATATGAATGAATGATGATCGATGGTTGGACAGTAAAAACCATTAATATCAATTACCAAAAAACTATATATATACATATATATATATATTATAAATATCTAAAATTAAATTAAAAATACATATTTTTTGGATTTGTTCTTCATATAATTCGTAGTTATTATATTTGTATTTATTTTTTTCCCTCGTTGCGTGAATTAACGATTTGAATAAATTATTATGACTATGAATTAGACTTAATAGAATTTATATTTGCATGCTTTTATAAATGTTATAATTATTAATATGTGTTTTATTATTGGCTTGTATGCATATATGTAATTAATGAAAGAGGGGACGGGTGTATCTAACATTATAGACTATAACTTACGTATTACATTAATGGGCCTTGGTTAAAAAAAAGTAAATGAAAAAACATACTTAATACAAAAAAAAAAATTGTCAAATTATGTTTGAATCCTACATAATAATGACAAAAATAGGCTAAAAATTGAGTCATTGACTAAATTGAACTATATCATTTAAATACTTATTCCTTCATATTCATTCTTCTTCATACTGGGCTTTTTTTTGTCAAATGAAGCTTTTAGATTTTTTTATTGAAACGGCACTCAAGATCTTAGGCTTAAATAAAATACCTCATAGTCAGTTTTTTTTAGTATAAAATAAACAAAAGCCGTTATTTAAACACGTATTGCTTAAACTTTGATACTTGCAACCCCCCTTCTCACTGTATGAAATATTCCATTTAAAAAAAATACAGATACAAACTTATTCAATAGATTTAAAATAGTTATGGAATCAGATTCCTTCAAGTCGAAACTAATTTGTGTGTTAAAAATTTACCAATAATAATAATAATTATTATTATTCCTTCTCATTGCTTACAAATATATGGAGATATAATATTATAATAATGCTACTCAATAATTATTTGCACTGCAATGAAATAAGATAATCAAATTTGAATACAAAATGAAATTTCTAATCAAAAATTTAAATTCAACAGAAATAGAAAGTAGCTTTTAATTTTATTAGTGCAAAGACAGTAGTGCCATTTTTTTGCAAGTGCAAAATAAATACAATACATTCATATATGTATATATATAAATGTTAAATCCTTTCACAATTTTAAAAGTTACAAGTCAATGATGAAATCCTGTGTGATATTTAGTCCACGTCTTTTTCATCTTTAAAGAAAATCAAAGTCTTATGGGTACATAAATGAATGAGTGCACAAAATAACAAAAATGAGACCCTTTCAACGTCATTATCAAAATATATATATGCTAATGTGAAGATCTTACATGATAATAGAGCTAGAGGGAAAAGCATTAAGCACAATGCAGATAGTCGCCTTTATTTTTAGCTTTATGTATTAAGCCATAATTGTGTGCATGCATAACATTGAAAAAAAGGAAGAAAAAGTAGTAGTTACAATTTTACGATATGACTTTTTAGACATTTCTAGAGAAATGGTGAAGAGAGCCAAGGCATAGGTGTTTTATTTTTGTGGATAAAATAATGACTTTAAATTATAATGAGTTTATAATTGACATGAAGGCTTGTATTTAATTATTCTTAGTTGATAATTTACAAGCTGCAATAACCTAATTTTTTTTCTTTAGTTTTGACTGCAGTATTGTACCGGCTCTAATTAAGGACCGGGAAGGGCAGTCTAGTCTATCATTTATGTCGTTTCTATCCCTCCTTCATCCCATCATAAATGATAATAATAATTAGGAATGTAAATAATATGCAAAATGCCGCGTGCGAGATTTTGTGGAGTTGTCACTTTTAACAGTACTTTTTGTTTTCCAATGCTGTTATCATTTTTCCTTTATTACTGAGGGGAGAACATCTACCTGATAATACAGATCTCACATGAAGGAATACATGGATTGAGGTTAATAAAGCAAATAAAATGTAAACAAAAAAGGGCTCAAGTCCTTTTATAATTATTATTAGTCAAAAATATATAATTTCCTGACATTAATTTGAGTTAATTTTCTGCCTCTCATCTATGGTTTACATACATAATGTTATTACTTATTAGTGGTGTATTCATTTGTATATGTATATAAAGGAGAATAGCAGCTTGTAGCTCAGTCAAACGTCATGACAGCTCAAGCTGCTTCCCTCTCAACATTCATCAAATTGTCATAGTGGCCAGGTTGATTTTCTCTTTCTTTTTATTTTACACACCCCATTTGTATATTATTTACATTCCTAATAATTCCTCCTTATTGACGTCATGAATAGCTATTTTATTGTTATCATCTTTGTCGCAAGATGTGATCATCGAAGTATCTCTCAACGTTTTCTTTAAAAAGAGAAAGAAAAAAGCCCCCAAATCAGTTTGTAATTAACCAATTACTTTGACTATTCATAGTTTAATATTAAATAATTGTTTACAGCCTTAATAGCAGTTAACTAGACTTTAAACAGTTCAGAAGACTAATATGATGGGAAGAATTTGTAGAAAAATTAACAAAATAATATGGTGTACATTTATGTTAGTAGGATAAGAAGGTCAACATAGGAGTAAGAAATATCCTAATTTAGGTAAATTCCAATTATTACAACTCCCTTTCTTCATTTTTTTTTTTTTTTGGCCTTGATTATATTGGAAGTAAAACAATACATTGAAAGTTGTGTCTTTTTGCACTTAAATTTAAATATATCGAATTATTTAATTAACAATAAGATAGTCCTGAAGTAGCAAAATGTAGGATTTTTCAGGACGAGCTTTTTTTGTTCACTCGCAACCTCGACTCACAAAAGGGAAAGGAAAAATTTGGAAAAAAACCCAATAAACAACTCTTCTGTATTTCCCTTGTTGCCAACTTTTTAATATTGGGCAGAGTTATTATTTAGATAATCTATACATTGATAAATTCTACAAGTATACAAATCAATCGTTAATATTTTTATAATATTCAAAAATTCAAAAAAAGGGCGCGCAATCCTTTATAAAATATATTTTATATATATCAAAAGCATAAATATTAATAACAATACCCTTTTTGAGCTCATAACACCTAGAGTCAGCTGCTTCAATCAGAAAAGTCAACTAATGAAAATCAGCTGAAAGGGGTGTACATAGTATTATTGTTTATCCCAAAAAACTCGTCCTGTATCAATTATTGAATATTATATAATATTGTCATATAGCTATTAGCTGATAGAATGCAGTGGTACCAGATATTATTTGTAGTATTTGACGACCACGTGATTAGTTTTGTATAATTTACTTGTACATTGGAGGTGCTATGAGTTATTCGATAACTAACATCGCAATCCCTATGAATTTATATCGTTAAATTGCATAGGAAAGAAAAAAATCCATTCGTCATGGGAAAAAAAGTGACGTCAACTGTGTTAGTAAAGTGTCTAAATATTATTTCATTCAGGTTATTTCATGTCCATTCATTATACAGGCATAACTCTATCTTACAGATTTGATCTATTTTTACGTTATTTATTTAAACTTATAAGACTAAGCAAAATTTCAAACTTACATCTTCATTTACAACAATGATATGAGCAGTTAAAGATTGGAAAGGATCGGAAGTAAAAATCCCCTTTTGAATTTTTTGTATTTATCTTCAAATTACAAATCTGTGAGATGAGATTATCAAATCAAAAAAATAATATAATAAATTACATGGGATGACCCTTACCTTAAAAGTAACCTTTTGTGGGCAGAAAACTTGTATCGTAGATATAAAAAAAAGAATATCTTATCAAACTAACTGGCGGATTTCATTACTTTTGTTCATAGCTTTGCATTCTTTGAATTAACTATTAATGTACTTAATCTGATAAGATGTGGTTCAACTCTGAAATTGAATTACAAATTCCTAGTAAATTATATCAAGTGAAAATTTAAATAATATAACATGAACAAACTAATAAAGCATTCCTATCTGGAAGATGGCGCAGAGATACGGATCTTACCACAGAATGGATTGATCCTTTCTTGGACGGGGAATTTTGGCAACGAAGCAGTACTTATTACTAATAAAAGGTACCTTGTGAATCACTTCATTGACCAAAAATAGAAATGACACAAGTTCTACTCACATCTCTATGTACACAAGGATATAATGATATATTTAGATTCATGTTGTAGAAACTTGAAAAAAAAATCTTGGTAAATATCTATATATAAACATAGCAAATACATAAATAGAGATATACGTAGATTCCATCTTTCTCATACTTTGAGTCAGCTCAGATTTGGTTCATGATAAATATCCAATTTACTGTTGTGTTATCATTAAATGGCATTTACAACATCATGTTTGTGTGTACATACGTGGAAGCTATGGGTACAAACAAATGTATGTATGTAGTATCTAGAATTGTATATATCTATAAGGCTAAATGGAACACAAGTTTAACATGTTGGCTAAATAATTATTACATTAAAAATAAGATTTTTTGAAACGGAGATATTTATGGACCTAAAGCAATCTGGAACAGAAATCAAAGGAAATGAAAAATTTCCAATTAATTTTTGTTAATTCAAAAAATATAAAGACCTTAATATTTCATAGACAGAGTAATGACTAGAGGCGTTTTATTCAAATTTCTTGAATGAATTGAGATATCCCAGAATGTGATTGCTAGTCAAAAGTTCCAAACTTTTTTAATAATGGGACAAATTTTAGATTTGTTAAAAAATGAGTTTTTTAGCATATTAGGCAACAGATGTTGCTAGGAGTATTTTTAAACCATTCCAATTGTCCTATTATTTTTTTGTCTGACATCTGGCAACAATATTCAGTTCAACATATTTTTGTTCGTTCTTAAAAATGTCGAATTTAGTGCCTTTAAACTACGATTTACGGACTTCCTTGATTTTGATTTTCTGTAATCATTTGAAGAAAAACGCTTCTGAAGGGTATTAAATGCTTGTAGAAGCTTATGGTGGACATGCTTTAATTGTTTAAAAAGCCCCAAAAACATTGGCCAAACCAGATCGCTTTGGCTGCAAGGTAATGTTGTGTATTTTCTGGGATCAGGGTGGAATGATTTGGTACGAGTTGTGAAAATCCAGTGAAATAGATGACAGTGCACGTACCAACGACAATTGGTTGATTTTTTATTTGGCTAAATAATCCAACATTTATAACGAATAAATAGTCATTTTTGATCAATAGTCTCAAATGTCCTGGTATCTGTGGAAACAAAATTTGTCGTAATTAATGTATATAAACATATGTAATCAAGACTTATTTATGGTTTTTATTGAAGATGATGAGTATGGATGGAAATTTTGCTGAATTAAAAAAAAATGTCGAATTTAAAAAAAAATTTATATCTATAATTATGGTATTCTCCTTGCATCTAATGTTATTTTTAAATATATAAGATAATTAATAATATTAATATATTTTCTCACTCCCCCCACCACCACTCAAATCAATAAAACGTAATGACAGCTCAAGCTGCTTCCCCCCCTCAACATTCATTAAATTGTCAGAGTTACCAGGTTGATTTTCTCTTTTTTTGATTCTTACAAGCCCGATTTGCATATTATTTACATTCCTATCTCATGATAAGTAGACATGGGCAGAATATTTGAGAATGAGTTGAGTTTTAGGAAATAAATAAAAATATCAGTTGGGTCCATTACCTTGAATATCAATTTAAATTCGGTTTTCTTTGTACCATTGAACCTCCTACAATTAATTATTAATAAATCGTGCTAAATAAAGTGTGCCCTTTCATATTTCAGATTCCCTTCAGTCCTCTCAGTTTCTATCAATTAAGGAGTATTATTTACTATTGTCAAATCATAATCAGCTGATCAATTGTACATGTAGGTGATAGTAGCTATTAAAATGTCCATTCCTAATTATAAGTGTAAATTATTCCTTTTTAACAAAATCTACAAAAAATATAAATTGAATTTCTTTTCTTTTTTGTGTATTCTGTGTCAATGGTTTAAGAGAGAATGAACATACATAATTTATGCAACAAAACAGGGGTGTAAACTGTTTTTCTTTTAAAAATGACAAAATAATAACTTTTAAGGGAATTTCTACCCATTCCCTGCCATCTAGCATAATGGATATATATATAGATATATAAAGAGCAGATTTATAACGAAATGAATCATGAAATTATTAAGAATTACCCAGATGGAGCTATGTATGTATAGTATGTACCTATATACACATTAATCTAAAGGCTCACGTCATGGTTTATATATTTTTTTATATATAAGATAAGAGATAAAAAAAAATGATACATACATACTCATAATATCTAAGAGCTTTTCTTGAAGGAAAGGGTAATAAAATGCATCAAAAAATAGAAATAAACCTAAAGGGAAGGAAGTATGAAGAAGAAAAGCCATTGCAGCTCGTTTTAGGATTTTAATTCGGTTTCATTTCCTTAATGGGTCATTTACAAGTAGTTCATAAGTACAATCAAACATTTAGTCGCGCATCTAAATAGTTTGTTGTTGTTTTTTACAAAAATCATTTGATGACTCCTGCTACAGAAATGTCTTATTAACTCTCCTATTATCATTGGGGTCAATTTGACCCCAATCAATGTTTATCATTCAAAAAACAATAGTTGGCTTCTTTTTTTTTTTGCTCCATATTTCATGACTTTTCCTAATTTGATGGGGACAGCTGATTAAACGTAAAATTATCATGATAATATTTTTCCAATGTGCTGAACGCATATTCCACGCATCGGTGTTCCTCTGGGGTCAATTTGACCCCAAACTGTTTTAGCTGTGTAAAACTTGTCTGTCTGTGTGTGTGACCGATATACATCCCCACACCTGCAGGTGTAGAGTTGATTATTTTGTAGTTGATACATAATGGGGGGAAACAATTTTCTGTAAATCATTTTCTGGAGGCAAATATACCTGGGGTCAAATTGACCCCAAGGGTAAAATGTGTTAGTAATATTTGAGGATAATACGAGGGTTAAAAGTTGAGATTATTTGGTGACATAAAATGAGGACTAATCCTTTTTTTATTCGTAGCAGCTGTTAATAATAACCTCTAATAAAAAAAGCGAAAATTGACTTTGTAACCCTTAAAATTCGATGAATTGTTGAGGGAAGATGAGAGTCCGCTATTCTCTTACCATATTACAAAAGAATATCTTCACTTTCTTTTGAGAGGGGATATAATATATATTCTTCATTCAGAAGAATATATATTATATCAAGGATTCAATTTTCACTCAATTAGACATTTTATTGATTATGGTTTTATTTTTATTTATGTAGAGGGTGTGTTTTACTCCAAAAAACGTGGTTAGCACTGCATGTTCTCCTTTCAATATTTAAGGAATAAGAATATTTGGAAAATAACAAAACTCTATACTAATTGCCAACCACTTAAAATATCGCACGTGAAAAAATACTTAAGATTTACAGGACCACATATATAATATGTATGTTAAGGGATGGACATTTTGTCGAAGTGAGTGAACATTACTCAGAATTACTCTCTAGCAGCTCTGTTTCATGTCATCAGCTGATTGTCATTTGACAATATTAATATATACTCAATAACTAGTAGAAACTGAAGGGAGTTTGAATTGTTATAAATCCAGGAGAATGGCACACTTTTTTCATCATTATTTCTCAATAATCGGAAACTGAACTATTTATAATGGTAGGTAGCAAGTTTTTGCCTCAAGGAATCAGAGAATAATGAATTCAAATTGATTATGAAGGTAGTGGACTCAACTGATATTTTTTCTATTCTTCCTTAAACTCAAAATTATCACAGCATTTTGCCTATGTCAGTATGTATATGTCGTATAGAATGTAGATTATTATAAAATGTTTACATTCTATGGAAAACTTATAGAATGTATCCATCCCATGAGCTAAATCATAGAGTGTGTACATTTGAAATTTGTTCTTACAGAAAATGAAAAATTATTAAATAAGAAAATGATCCAAAAAATCAAATCTATTGATATTAGTCCAGTGTCAGATTTTAATATGAACAGTCAACAAGATTTATAGTTTTTAATTTAATTTTTCACTTAGAATCTTAGTTCTGATTTTATGCAAATAGCTTGCCAGCAATTTGAGCTCAAATTGTCTTCATAAGTGTCAACTGTTATTTGTACATCTCAATCGAGAGAGATGAATTATTTTTTTTTTTTTTTTTACTAGCAATGCAATCCAAATATCCAAAAACTGTATTAAATGTCGTGAGGTTTCCATATTCGAATCGATTAGTTGCAACAGATCTAAATTTGCACGTGGGTAGAGTAAGTAACGTTTATAATATAAACATCATTTATGTATGATGTATCTACATATATAACTGGATTTTTAAAACAGCAACGCCAATTTTCTTTAAATATAAGAGTAGTCAACAGCGATTTTTAGTTGTTGTTGTTTTTACCCCCTTACATAAAGATTTTCTATTCTTAATAATTATTTTCTTGTTTAATACATTTCTATATTCTATAAAATCAAATTTTGAATGTACATATTCTATGATTTGCCCATAGAATGTAAACATTTTATAATAATCTACATTCTATTCGAAACATATATGTATCAAGGTATATAGGTTTAGTGATTAAAAGTTTGTAATTTTGCAATAAAAATAAATTAATATGCAGGGGTTTTGAAATTTTGTCGACTAACCACTAATAACAGTTGGCTAACCATCGACTGTTTTTCTTTTACTTTTTAAAGGAAAAGTTGTAAGATATAGCAAGGATCATATTGGGTGGCAATAATTTAAAAGCAATCAAAAACAAAGGTAGCCTTGTTTTTGAAGGTTTTAAAGTTCCCAGTTCTAGTTGTCATAATGCTTCTAATATATGTTTTATATACACATATAGGAATATACAAGAATACATAATATTTTTTCTATTTAATTAATTAATATATAATCTTAAACGACATATGTGGAATCCATCAAGATATCATACATATAGACAAATAATAATTATTCTTTATGATATCTTCTATTTGCAAAAAAGTACTTATTTTTGCAAAGTGCTTTTTCTCTTATGGCAATTGAGTATATAATAGAAAGTGGAAAGCATACATGCACGTATGTACCTATTTATTTCGTCTGTATCCAAGACACTAATTTATACTTGAAGTAATTAATAAACTAAAAATTCTATGGGATATATCTATCATTTACCTAGTCAAAAAAAAATGCAATTTTCATTAATATTTATAAAACTATAGTTCATAGCTTTTTTTTACTTCCATTCCAGTGATGCAATTAACCATTAGTGACATGAAATATCTGCTTTTTTATCTTTATTTTTAAGGCCTAATAAAAAATAAACAATTAAAAAAAACATACACACAAAGAAATTTTTGATATTTGCCACATGGTGTTATCGATTATTCTCGAACCACCAAAAATAAACTGATTTAATACATCAGTCGGTCCCTGAATATATGTGGATCAAACTTTGTTACACTCTCAATGAAGGATTCCATATTTTATTACTTAGTTAAAGAGTCTAAAGTATATTTCCTGATAGCATTCAATAATTAATTAATAACTGTATATACATCGAGTGTTTTTTTATAGAATCCATAAAACTTGAAAGGACTTACCATCAATTTTGATCCGAATGGAATAGGGACTGGAAAAGAAGGAGAATCTGAAAAAAAACATTTGATTTTTGCAAAGATAATAGCTAATTTATTATTCACACTGAATGTGGCTCTTTGACGATATATTTATAATAGTGTATAGGATATAATAAAAGGATAAACATATTTTTGGTAGAAGGTAAAAGTCTTTATAGTCTTTGTAGGTCCTTTTATGACGAACAAAATACTTAGCAATAACTCACCGCCATCAAAAAGGAGCAAGGTTTTGTTCTGCCATGGAAATTTGGTAGTTTATGTCCCCTTAGATGGTCAATAATCATGACGTCACATGCAAACTCATTGAAAGTGACTGAAAAACAATCATTGGGCAATTAGTACGTAAAATGACTACTTAAGCAACTTTCCAAGAGGAACGAGAGATGTTTGAATGTGTAGCTTCTTCTTGTTGAAATAAATATATTTTTGTACAGATAAATGTGCAATAATAAAAATGCTGAATTTTTTAAAGTCTTTTTTTTTATTCAATGGGGTTTGCATGAAATGTGTTTTTACCTCTATTGAATGCTATCCTTGCTCTCTATAAAATCTCCCCCCCCCCCCCCTCTCTTTCTCCCAAAAAAAAATGGCATGTACATAATAGCGAGGCCATAAAAACCCTCGTAATAACTTTTACAAGCATACTCTATGATAGGGTAGTACTTATGTCCATACGAAATACTCTAAATAGTTACAACTCCATTTTTTATTTATTAAAACATACATAGATGTGTAGTCACATATCTACTACAACATATGCTAAGAAGAAATAAACTGCTTTGTCATGGATATCTCCACACTCAAACTCATTTAGAATTCTATTTTATATATATTTACATACATACTCTTTAAAAAAATAAGTTATCGATGACACAAAAAGAGTCCAGATTAATAAAATATGTGGTTAGTAACTTATATAAAATTGTATATGAAGATGTGAATAATTTTTTTAGTTGGAATGACAATATTCAATATATAACTAGTCAAGTGGTTGCAGTGGTCAAGGCCTGAGACAATGACCTAAATCCAGTAAGAAATATGAAAATTCCAGGAACGTAGTATAAATAAAAAGAAGCTTTTTCCATCAATTTATAATATTTAAATATTGGCGGCTACCATACTTTGTCGTACTTAATTGACATCACTGATCTGAGGGCATCAGTGCAATTGTCCACGGGGATAGGACATGTACATTTCAAACTTTTTGGAATTCCAATTAGCTCCCTCCCCTTCTAACATTTAGGTCATTTATGTAGTGCTCCCCCCCCCCCCTGTTTAAAAACCCTATCTGCACCTGTTTGAGGGATTTCGGTAGATAGAGATCAGTTTATATCTAGAGACCATTTTTTGAAGATATTGGCCTCGTTTTGGTTTCGAATCCTCAAAGTCTTGGCCTTCTCTTGGTCTCGACTCCCTCAGTGTTTGTATCTGTCTCGGTGTTAAAATCAAAAATGGTATTATTTACAGGTATTGGCATTGTCTTCATCTCGGGTGAATTGGTTTTGACCACAACACTACATAGTTTATTGTTCTATATTTAACCATTCTCTGTATCGCTTTCCTTTCATCCTTTAGTTCAATCAATGCTGAACAAAGTGTTCAGGTTTGTCAAGTATTGAATTTCCAAAAATAGAAAGAAGTAACATAAAATGGTTTGACAAGTTTCTCACCTCAATGTTGAGTGCCTTTCAGATCCATACTCTTCAACTAATGCTCTTTATTACTGACATTTTTTCGAATTACCTATTCTGGACTCTGAAAATTAGGACAGTCCTGAATCATGAACATATCCCAATAAATTATAATATGAATTAAGAAATGCATTCATTGTCACATCTAAAACCAAATTGCATATTAAACAATGCATCTGCACTATACATAAGAAATCCAAAATAAAAAGATAGACAATTATTTATTATGTACTGAATAGGCTTTGTGCATTTTTGAAAATCGATTTCATGGAGCTGAATTTTGTACTTCTTTGTATATTCCTTTCGTGACAAACAGATATTAAAATCCATTTTTCCTATTTTTCTTCTATAATTTCGTTTAAACGTTTGTTCCTCATGAATACTTGTTATGTTTATGTAAATATCAAAATTCAAGACATTTGCGGATGAGATTTTGTGTACTATCTATAGGAAAACAGATAAAAATTTTCCTAAAATATGGATAAGAACTGCATGTAATTTTTTAGATTACCTGCCTAGATTAATCAAGTGTAAGCGTTGTTTGTTATATTCGACTAAGACTTAGTCACACTCACAACGTACTTATGTATTCTCCCTTCAGCTGTTTCTCATCAGTTGACTCCTTTTTATTTGAAGCAGCTGACTCTACGTGTTATGCACGATGAGCTTTTTGGGACAAACATAAACACAATGTATTCTCCCTTCAGTGATTTTCATCATTTGACTCTTTTGATTTAAAGCAGCTGATCCTACATATTATGAATTCAAAAAGGGTATTAATATTATTTCTGATTTTGATGCATAAAAAATATATTAAATCAACGATTGCGAGCCCTTTTTTTTAATATTGAATATATTACAAGTAGTAACGATTGGTTTGTGATTGGTAAAATTTATAAATATATAGTATATCTAAATAATAAATTCTGCCAAATATTAATAAACTGGCAACAAGGAAAATACAGAAGGCTAGCTACCATATGTTTTTCCAAATTTCTCCTTTCCCTTTTGTCAGTCGAGGTTGCAAGTGGACAAAAAGCTCGACGTGATAAACTCAAAAAGGTTATTATTATTTGGTCTAGGAAAATTCATCGACATCAATTCATCGGTAGGTAAATTCGATGAATTTATCCATCGATGAATTGACGGTCGATGAATTTACTGGACACTATAATTATTATTTATAATTTTGAATAATCAACAAGTATTAACAATGGATTTGTATATTGGCATACTTTATCAGTGTATAGTATAACTAAATAATAACTTTGCCCAATATTAAAAAGTTGGAAATAAGGAAAGTATAGAAGACTAGCTACCAGTTGTTTTTCCAAAATGTTCCTTTCCTTTTTGAGAGTCGAGGTTGCGAGTGCACAAACAAGCTCGTCGTTAGTAAGCAGCATCTTGCAACCATGAACATGATATGAGTTTACTCATGCCCTAATAGCCATTAGAGTATGACGTCATGATTGTTGTTTACTTAATTGTTTTGTTTAGTACGACTCAAAATGACTTCTGCACCATTTTGCGACTTGGTATGAATATTTTTGAGTTTATAAATGTCCTTTTGAAATAGGGTATCATATCTACAACTTCATCTTCAATATTGTCTCTTTGAGCAACTATACATAGTGTTATGTTTAATAGATTATAAGAACGTAGAGAGTTACACACTACATACATACGTACATTGATATGCTTCTCTCTCTCGAGACTTTATTCATAGAGCAAATAATGATCAATCATCCATGTAATGTATGAATATTATGTGTCTTATTCCTCATCATTCTGTGAGTCTTGCATTTATGGATGTAGGTATAGATATTATACATTTTTTTAAGGGAAAGATCTTGATGTATGTAAATCATGAGTCATTTTACAAGCACAAAGCTACACACCCCATTAAAAAATGAAGGATTAATTAACGTAGATTTTAGTCCAGAAAGATAGACACACAAACACATTAGGTATATTATGTATTTTAGGCAATCGTCATATCCGGCCCTCATTATTTTTTTACTCAGTTTAAGAAAGGACATTTTGATTTTATAAGTTATGAGTGAAATGAATGACGTTCTAATAGGTAAAGGTATGAACCAACCAAGAGATCATTGTAACTTTGTATCATGAACAATATATCAATTTTGTATTAGTTCTCCGTATCAATTCTTTAGTCTGAAAATCAAATTGAAATTGGAAGAGGAAATAAAGAAAAAGTAAAAGTAAATTCATACATTTGTCGGCCGTGAGACATCAAAATGTGGTTGAGAAATGGATAATTTATTCATTGCTCAAACACATCCTGAAAACCAAAAAATATTTAAAATATCTTGGCAATTCTACTTTGTAGTTTAAAAATGGATACGCGTTTCTATTGAATGGGGATGTTAACTTCTCTTTTTCGGTTCGAATTCGAAAGAATTTGGAGTACTAAAATATCTTTGAAAAGGGGAAAACAAAATCAATATTCGTTTTTCAACTAAAAAAAAATTAAGATTGTATAATTTATTTTATAAAAAATCTTTAGTAGAGTGTAGAAACATGTACACGTTTTCTACTCACTTAAAATCAGACAAAACCACGATAAATTGTCAGCAATTTGTATATGTGTTTTTTGCTCTGAAAATGTCAGATTCTGTAGTACAAATAGTAAAACAGTTGAACAAAAGTACATGAACAAGGAAAATAAAAAGGCATTGTTTTGGTCGAAACCAGGTGACTCAAGATCAAGACAAAATCAAAACATATAGGGAATCGGTATTCAGACTTTAAGGAATCGATATCAAGATAAAAAAATTGTCTTTGTTCGGTTTTTCTTATGGAAAAGGATATTTTGAATGTTATTGCTTTGTTTCTGGCCTTGTCATCGACCCCAAGACGTTTGAAGGAGTCGAAACTAAGACAATAGCAAGTTTTAGAGGGCTCAAAATCCAGACAATACCAATAATTTGAGAGGAGGAGATCAAAACTTTAAAAAAAAAAATGGTTTCAACACCAAGACCGAACAAGAAAACCACATCACTATAAAAAAGGTTCCTTAAATCAACATATACAAACCCCTTGGCAGTTATTCTTACTTTGTTACTGACTTGATTATCAGATTTTGTTTTTGTGGTTTAGTGGGTGCGTGAAGATACTTTTGAAGAGGGACTGTAATGATTTATGTTGCTCAGAGGGTGAAGGGATATGCTGTACAAAAAGGGGAGGATGAAAATGAGTAATTTCATGGATGTCACATGCTATTCCTATTTCTCTTTTTGTTATTAATTATTTATTAGAAGGATTGGAACAATGTTAATGATAGCTGAAAGGAGGGGAAGTGAGTCTTAAAATATTGATGGATGTTGAAGGTACATAGAATAATTAGAATGACAGATCAGGAGAAGGAGAGTTGAACAAAAAGAAGAGTATATTAATTAATAAAATCGATTACAAAACGAAGTATTCATTTTAAATACCGGCAGGCGTATGTAGGGTAGTCATCATAAATATTTATGATTATTCTTTGAAATTTCTTTTATACCTAGAACGTCATACTCAGTGATGGATAAAAAGGGTCCAGCTGACACGCACGCCCGAGATGATGTCATAAATGAATATGGTACCCTTGAAGTAAGGCAGAATTTCAGCCGATCACATTTGAATGGGCGGAATGTAACTTATTATTTTGATGTTTTAATTAGGAATAGATTATTATTATTATTGAGTGACATTAAAAATTTGTAAAGGATAAAACACTAAATTTGTAGCAACTAATGTCATAGCATGAGAACTGAGTCATTTTAGAATGGACTCGGACTTGACTCGAAAATTAATTATTATTTAATCAATACTAATATAGTATAAACCTCAATATGTCTGACGGAATTGCACCTCATAATTATAACACTTTTAAACATAAGTGAATCCTATAATTCATATTACATATTTAAGAAACACATATGTACAATTAAATGAAATGATTTTATTTAACCATGTAGTGGCTACTTTTTTTATTCAACAATTTAATTATCATTTAAAACTATTATAAAAACTTCAAACAGTCAAAAGTAACACATTTTGTAATCACTTAAATTTTTCTATAAAAAAATAAAATAAGATGAAATTTCATAATGATTATCTCAAATATATATATATAGTTATATAAGAAAAACTGAACATTGATTCGGAAAACCAATGTGACTCCAATTTAAGTTTTCATAAACAAACACAAAAAAATAGATTAAATTGATAATACGATGAAAATGTACGTCATAATTACAATTTTAAATTTTTCAAATATAATTAAAAAGAAAAAAGTAACAATTGTCAGGCAATTAATTACATTCAAATCGATACAGTGACTACTGTAACTAGTCACTGAATCTATTGAATATGTTCTCAAAAAATAAACATCAAAAAGAAAGAAATAAAAAAATATTCCATAAAAATGGAATAATAAAGACCAATATACACGAGATGAGCCAAACTTTAATTATGACATTAGATAAAAGCACATCCCCTCATCATGCTAAAGCCTCTCTCAGAATCACAATTGACGATCGGAGTATTTTAGTACAAGCAAAAATTCTTCAAGTCAATGCTTATCACGGCAACAATATTCTTCAACTGGATGTATCAGGCATTCTTTATACTATCCACTTTTGAATGTTTCAAGTGGAATATCTTTTCGACCATTGTCACACTTGAAGTCCTTAGTCTCGTCCATTGTTATAAATCTATAATTTTCGTCAGTTTCCCGTTTTATTTTGAAAATGCTGACTCTACTTAAGAGCTCCAATGATTGGGTTACGAGAAAACAAGAAGAGACGGATTTACCGGCGTATTTCTTCATATATTGGATGCAATTTTGAAGTCCTCCGACTGAAAGTGGGATAATAGATGAAGCAATGAATTACGATAGTTCAGATGTGAAATCAAATACCTGAATCTTTACTAATACCATGTTTATTGAATGGATCTGGATTTTTCTTGTGACATCAGCGATTTGAAAGTCTCATGATCGGAAATTTCTTCAAGAAGAAGTCGAGAAATAGCATGGCCGGAATGCCATCACACTCGTATCCTGGACAAATTTTTAAGCGTTGCTACCTCCATTGTCGGCGACCCAAGTTCCTGAGTCAAATCCTCAGGCATTTTTTAACTTAATTTAAAAATGACACTTGTTGTTTTTGAATGGAATAGAACTGAGTCATAAAGGAAGAAGAAGAAAGAAAAAGAAGTTTGAAAAGACAAATGTTGCCAACAACCGCGTATTTTTTGCATGTCAGCTGGACCCTTTTTATCCATCACTGGTCATACTATGTCATTCATACCATCAGTAGGAGAACTCCCCTATTGAACAACAATATGGAAGGAAAAAAAATCAAATTAATGGTTATTTAACCATCAATTATGTCTAAATGATACATTTTGATTTGGTTTGACCATCACTCTTTCTAGCTTTAATATTATAAATAGGCATTGACTTTTTATTGAGAAAAATAAAAGTTTTATGATACAAAATTAAAAAATGGTTGGTAATGTTTTTTTTGTTTTTTTTTAATTAGGTTCATTCTTTGCTAGCCAGTGGAGGTGGAGTCATCTCTATTCAAAGGAAGAGTTATAAATAGGAATGTAAATAATATGCAAAATTCCTCGTGCGAGACTTTGTGGAGTTGGCTCTTCGAACAACAGTACTTTTTGTTTTCCAAAGCTGCTATCATTTTTCCTTTATTGCTGAGGGGAGAACATCTATCTGATAGTAAAGATCTCGCATGAAGGAATACATGCATTAAGGTTAATAAAGCAAATAAAATGTAAACAAAATGGGCTCAAGTCATCGTATAATTAATTATTAGTTAAAATATATAATTTCCTGACATTAACTTCAGTTAATTTTCTGCCTCTCATCTATGGTATACATACATAATGTTATTATTTATTATTGATGTCTTCATTTGTATTTATAATGGAGAATAGCAGCTTGTAGCTCAGTAAAACGTCACGACAGCTCAAGTTGCTTCCCTCTCAACATTCATCAAATTGTCAGAGTTACTAGGTTGATTTTCTCTTTCTTTGATTCTTACAAGCCCGATTTGGATATTATTTACATTCCTAGTTATAAATAAAGTTGCGTTTTTCTATGATTTTCACAAAGTATATTAACCACTTAATATTAATAAGTATTAATAACTAAAATTTTGTCTATATGTGTATACAAAATTTCACTGCAATAAGTTTATTTTCATGAAGAAGACACAAGCAGAAAGAACATTTTTCTACCCACCAAAGTCATAACAAAAGAGGTAGCTGATATTGAGAAAGGCTATTGAATCAACAGTACCATAGGTCTGATTCCCACCTTCTCCTCACACTTAAAAATGATTATACCTAATTATTGGCTCGGTTATGGGGACTCAGATTCGTAACTTGGTAACTCGACTCATAACTGAGTAGCTATAGTCTGTGACTTCTGACTCGACTCGAACTCGTGGTCAAAAACTTCTGATTCGACTCGAACTCTTGATCAAAAACTTGAGACTCGACTTGAACTTGTCTCACATACAGTTGAATATATAAATAGCTCTGATTGAAGGTAGTGTTGTGCTCAAATACACTATACACGGGGCCAAGAGAGAAAAAAATGACTTTAATTTTTAAAGAAAATATTTTTTTTAAATCTAGTTAACATTGCTCTTGATTATGACAACGAGATCAATTATTCGAGGAATTGGGGAAAGACGAAGAATAAATTAATTGAAGGTAGATAATTAGTATCTAAACTGTAGATTCAAAAAATAATATAAGCAATATTTTGTACACAACATTGATTTTGCAACTTAATTATTTATGTATGTTTGTACATTTTTGCAACGTTTCCTTGACTATATAGAAACACGTTGGAATAAAAATTTAAAAATTTTCAAAGTGTTAAAGCCTTTTATTATTTTTAAATTAACTACCAAAAATTGATTTTGTGGTGTGTTTTTTTAAGCAAACGGTGGAGAGAAGGAAAAAAAAACTTTTTTCTCATAAATGAATTTTAAAAACATGATTCATAAGTGTACAATTAGATTGTGCAAATTTATATCTATCTATATACATATAGTATGTATATGTATACGTACATGCATTTGTAAAAATGCAGAAATTGTACATGCTCTTGTTTAATGATCCATACTTAGAGGAAATTTATTACTAGAATATTATTTATGCTATTAATTTTTGATACATTTAACCAATTATTCATGTGGAATATACTATTTATACAATGTAGTATATAACATATACATATACGTATTTACTTATAAGTTGTATGTACATATATGTACTCTAATCCCATAAATATACATATTAAAACAAATAAATCTTATTAGAAGGGATGTCAAAATCACACAGCCGTAGTATGAATACTATGAGATATTTTTGGGTCATTCAAAACATTTAATCCCACTACCATTTTTTCGTGTTTGTGTGTGTCCTTCTTGTGGTTTAGTGTTTGATACTAATTGTCTCTCAAGTTGTCATTTTTTTAACTATATACTACTTTAATGGGAAATGTCAGTCCAAAAAATGTTGATTTTTAGTGCTAAATCTCAAGAACACGGGCCCAAAATGCACCCCACTAAACAGTACTGTCTATAGGAGCATCATCATATGTTAGATGTTAGTTAGTGACGTCATTATTTCATTCATCCTAGTTACTTATATATATTAGCCAGGGTCGATCAGTTCTAGGACTGGATTCCTATTAGGCAAAATGTTTGAGAAGGAGTTGAGTTTTAAGGAAGGAAAGAAAATGATCAGATGGCTCCACATCCATAATAATCAATTTGAATTTAATCTTACCCGTGTGGTTGAGGTGAGATCTTGCTACAATTATAAGTAGTTCAACTTTCGATTATTAAAAAATCATAGCGAAGAAAGTGTGTCGTCTCTCCTCCTGGATTTCTGACAATTCAAATTCTCTTCAGTCCTCTCAGTTTCTATCACAATGAGCTTTTTCGTTCACTCACAACCACGACTCTCAAAAAGGAAAGAAAAAATTTGAAAAAACAACTGGTAGCTACTCTTTTGTATGTTCCTTGTATCCAACTTTTTAATATTGTGCAGAGTTATTATTTAGATATAATATATATTGATGAATACTGCCAATATACAAATCAATCGTTAATACTTTTATAATATTCAAAAATTCAAAAAAAGGGCGTGTAATCCTTTATAAAATATATTTTTTATATATCAAAAGCATAAATATTAATAATAATACCCTTTTTGAGCTCATAACACCTAGAGTCAGCTGCTTCAATCAGAAAAGTCAACTAATGAAAATCAACTGAAAAGGGTGTACATAGTATTATTGTTTATCCCAAAAAGCTCGTCCTGTATTAATTATTGAATATTATATAATATTGTCAATTAGCTAACAGCTCATAGAATGCAGAGGTACCAAATATTAGTTGCAGGCACGCTCACTCACCTTAACAAAATGCTAAAATATTCATGAGTCTTTTTGTCTCCTATTGCATTTCCTCTTTTCAATAGAAAAAAAAGGAAAATCTACAAAAAAAAACCCAAAAAACTATTGGCTATTATCTGCTGTTGTTCAGACAATGACTCCATGACAAATTTTGCATAAATATATGTATGTACATACAATATAGCAACATAGACACTACAAAACAATTTTGTACGTATATATGAATAAATATGTATGTACTGCAGTTTTCAATGTCAAGAAAAATGAGAAGATGAGTTCTGTAAGATTGCGGATAAAAAAACAAATTTATATATTAAATTGGGGGTAATGAAGAGAATAACAAAATATTACGACACACACACACAACTATATACGTATGTACATTATAAAATATAATGTATAAATTTGAGGGGTTTTTCTTGTATGTAAATATATGTAATATTCTTATAGTTATCATTAGAAATTTGATCGTTCATTCGTCGTCATTTGATCTGTGTAACTAATAAACAAATTTTAATAGTCTGAAAAATACATATGTAATGAGGAAATAATTAATTGTTATTAGTCTTTAACTCTTTTCAGTGCAAGGTTTTTTGAAAAAAAAAAAAATTAGAAATAGGTTGCGGATTTTTTCTAAATTATTTTGGATAGAATATGTTCATAGTTCAATCAAGTTTCTTTCATTCGGTTGTAATTTTTATATTTTATAAATAGCCTATAGCCTTTATTAATGCTCTAAAATGTAAATATATTGTTCCATGGGCCGTTTATAGCCAATAAATTAATAACGGAGCAAGTTCTTTGGACTGTGGTATGTATATTTTCATACAAATTTGCTAAATTTCATAAGAGTCGTCAGTTAATTGTGCATATTTTTTCATAACTTTTTTTATCATGATCATCTTAATTTTTTGCAAGAAAACAAAAATGATACTAAATTAATGCTTTATCAAGTGAAGATTACGATTTTTGTAACAAGGTATCTTAAGTAGTATTAGATTTTGTGGTATAGAGCATGTATCGTTGAAACTGTACCTAGCAATGTGAAAATTCTCAGTGGGCTTAAAAAGCACACCTCGGATGATGTCCTAGCGATTAGGGTAACTCTAAGAGAGACCATATTTATGGATCTTATTTGAATCTTCAAAATAGGAAAAAATGATTAGGTAAAGCCTAAATATTTTGCCGGCTGCTAATATTTGCATTTTTATTAAATACAGATGCCAAGAAATTTATTAATACTCAAAGCAGTACTCACGAATCTGTAATTTGTTTTTTCCTATAAAATCTGAATTTTGAGAAATTTTTGTATTTGAATTTTTTGAGTATTTTGATGAATTGCAGTCAATCTATGAACAAGACAACAATCGCTAGTTCTATGTACATTGATAATATATTTTTTTACAAAATTTTATTCAAATATGGGTTTATTTTTCATGTAGAGCCATCTTATGTTAAGAAAATGCAAAGTAAAGTTCATAAAGTCTTGTTTTTTTTAGAGAATTTGGTTCGAGGCTTAATAAGGCCGTGCTTTTCCATCATTTTAAAATAGAAAGTACATATTTGAAGGCAAAATAACTGTTTTATCATTTTTATTTTTTTATTAATAAAAAGTATAATTTAAATTTGACTGATCTTTTATTGTGGGCAACATCATACATAAGATTTTATTGTTCTCATAATTATTGTCATCCTTGTTGAAATAAATAATAATAGAAAATTGCAGAGCAATAAAATTTTATTCCCTCAAAAAGTCTACGATATTAAATGCGCTCGAATTATATATTATTTTTTATTTAAAGTTACATGACTGGCATATATCAGGACCGATTAAAATAAAATTGAAGGATATGATTAATAAATCAAATATAATTAAAAAATAACCTTTATTTGTTGATTTCTAGAATAGGACAAAGTATAACTCTATAGTACAACTTCTTTTATCTTTTTTGGCTGTTGAGTATTCTATGAGGGTTCTCTCTAAGTTGTTGAACATAGGATTAATGAATATTAAAAGCTGGAATTTAAAATCAATCCCCTTCAAACTTTGTTACTCTGTCACCCCATTGTTTGAACAATTCCATGAGGCAACAAAAATGAGGGTTGTTACTACTTTTACATTCGTACAACTCCATGACTTTCTAATACCTAGAACTATCACAGCCGCCATTATAGTCATGTTTACGGGCTAAATACTCTCTTTTTATGAACTCTGTGGATTTTTGAGATTTTTTAAATCATTTTCTAAAGAATTTCTCTTTTAAAATATAATTTAATAAAAATCATAAATCATAAGATGCTTTTGATTAAATCCTTCTAAACATAACTTCAAGAAACCGTCGTTTTGACTGCTCTTATTAATAAAACATAGTTAGACCTATTATTTTATTTAAGATTGATACTATTATATTGTTATATATTTCTCTTATTTTTCACAATACAATTAATGTTCTAGAATTGATATATTCTGGTTAATTAGAAGACAACAAGGGGAAAACAAAACCATAGGTTTAGTTCATTAAGCATTTATCTTAGAAGGGTCTATGTCTTTCCCTGTAAAGGGCTTAGAGAATCCCTGCTTTTAGCTGATAAAGTACAACATCAAGACAGTTAATGCCTACTCATCCCCAAAAAATCATCATTGTCAGGGTTACCATATCAATTTTTGCTTTATTTTATTTTTTACATACTCAGAAAGCTTTGGACTTACAACTAGAGGGATGGGCATTTTGTTGAAATGAGTGAGTATGCCCACAATTACTATCTGGTACCTTTGTTTCATGTTATCCGCTGATTGTTATTTGACCATATTTAATAATACTGAATAACTGAGTAGAAACTGAGAGGACTGAAGGGAGTTTGAATTGTTATAAATCCAGGAGAAGAGACGACACACTTTCTTCGCTATGATTATTTAATAATCGAAAGTTGAACTACTTATAATTGTAGCAAGTTTTTACCTCAATGAATCAGAGAATTCTGAATTCAAATTGATTGTCAAGGTAGCGGACTCAACTGATATTTTTCTTTCCTTACTTAAACTAAAGACTATCTCTACATTTTTCCCATGTATATAATCATTACCTCCTTCTTCCTGCAATGAATATTTTATAGGGCACCATAAAGTGAGGGGAGCGTCAAATTTTAGGGCAAAATATCATATAAAAATCTTTTCTAAAAAGAATAACGTGATATACAAATTCGTTTATTAGAAATTATCTAAAACTTTCTTTTTTTAAAAAAAAATTGTATTAAGCCAACAATTTTTATAAAATTTAATGTCCAGAAACTATGGTTGATCACAAAATTTGAAGGAAATATGTTATGTTCATCTACTCCTTAAAAGTGTGGGGCTTGAGCACATGTTTGGAGTGTTTCATCTTAAATTTGACAACTTAGAAACATGGTCAAAATAGCTAAATATATATCCTCTAGTGCCATGTGTACTCTGGTAAATACATATAAGATATGTTAGAGTAAATAAAATGAAAAATTAATGATATTAACTACAAAATATTGTACTTCACAAAAAAAAAAAAAATACAGAACGTTACATTCGATTTTACATAATATCTCATTGTTTGAATTTTATTTATTAAACATGTACATTTTGTGGTTATAGCTTTTTGATATTCCATATTAATTGGATTGCATTTTAAAATGCTGGAACAGCAGGATATTAATTGCTTGTTCTCCATAAGCACATGTAATATTCATTCGAGCAATCTTCTTCTCATTAACCATTACATACTAAAGAAATATTGAGGATTTAAATATACTTATTAAAGAGTAGAGCCATGCATGTACTTACATCAGTCTAAGCAACAATATAGAACAATCTTATTAACAGATGCAATATTTTTTCTTATATTTGATTTAAAATAATATTCATTCATTTTTTATTAAAGGATATAAAAAGAAATTCTATTGAAATAGATTTTTTTAGTTTCCGAATTTTTATTTAAATTCAATTTTAACAGCATTTAAAATTATTATGTGTAATATAACAATTCAAGATCAAGTAAAGAATAGACCTCAAAGGTACTTGCAGAGGAGGCTAAGAGGCTTAGATTATAATTTTTTGCAGACGCTTTAGCGACATAATATGTGCAATGTTATTTTTGAAGCTATTCATCATAGTATGAAAAGTATGATCTTATCCAAATTTTAAGAGATATATGCTACAAATAAATAAAGATTTAAAAAAGAAAACATTAATTAATTTATTATTAATATCAATAACTCAATCGAAAAACATGTAGAGGTTTTGTGATATTGTTTTGGTTTAAAATACCGTGAGTAAAGTTATTACCATGGAGAATATTGATTTTTTTTAAATTCTAGGTCAAATACGGAGCTGATTTTAACTTTTTGCTCTTAAATTTAAAATATTAAGATGGAAAAAGTAATTTTGTAACTAATTGTATAT
Source organism: Lepeophtheirus nordmannii (assembly GCA_963680855.1). Classification (NCBI taxonomy): domain Eukaryota; kingdom Metazoa; phylum Arthropoda; class Copepoda; order Siphonostomatoida; family Caligidae; genus Lepeophtheirus; species Lepeophtheirus nordmannii. The sequence goes on from OY804525.1 coordinate 10,054,859, forward strand.
ATATATTATTTAAATGTAACACAAAATACTTAGTTTTACCAATTATAATGGAAATCAAACAAAGTGGGTGTCACTTTTGCAATTAGCAACCCACATTTGAGAGTCCAATTGAAGAAATTCTATGGAACAAGTATCCCTATGGCATATAACTTCCACAGTTAGGTCCTTTTTGGTCTTTAGAAATGTTAACTAGCTCATAATAATACTGGTCAACAACAAAAATATCCTTTTATCGAAATAGACTAAACTTGGTTGAATTAGATCCCCTTGTTTCAAATGTGGTTTTAGCGTTTTTCACACTTAATGTTGTAGATAGAGATAATTGATAAATATGTAGATATATGAGTTAAACTCCAATGTTTAAAAATTATAAAATAATTTTATATAACATCCTTATTCTGTTTCCTATTTGAGTGCTCTTTTTTTTAGTAAGAAAATTGATGGTTTTTTTCTTTAGAAAACAATGCCTCAAATCAGAATCAAGAGAGTGTAAAATTAACTTTTTTGATAGCTGAGCATTTGAACTTTAAATGAATTTTTCAAAAATGATATCTATCATCGTTCATTATAATTATCATATTGTTTCAATTTATTTACATAGTATTGTTTATATACTATCGAAATCGAATTTTCAGTCATCTTAGAATCTTCTACTAATTTTAACAATTTTTTAATATAAAAAAATTGAAAACTTGGCATGAATTATTTTAAAACTATTGCGATGATTAAAATGACATCAAAAATAATAATTTCAGTTCAGGTTTTTATAATATTAGAGTTTGCTATAAAAAGTCAAAAACGACGTCCCACTAAACCTACTTTATTTGTATAATCTAAGCTTTATAAAATATAATTATGTATAATTATTTAAGCAAATAGTAAATATCTACTTCAAAATATGCTTCTACCTAATTTCGGAGTATACAAGTGTGGATCTTCCCCTAATATTCCATGTGGATTATGCGTAATTATTCTTATGTATTCATTTTCAGATATGCAATGGTATTTTCTTCAGTACACAACCGAGCTATATTTTCTTAAATTTATACATATTACTTTTAATAAAGGTACATAATCTGGTCTTTGTTTGTATATTTGTATATATATTCTCATTCATTTTATATATATATATATATATATATATATATATGCAAAAATCCTAGTCATTATATGGTTAATCTATCCAATGTAAATGATAAAATATGTTTGGTAATTAATATTGAAGCTATTGTTTGAGTCCATACAATTTATTGAATGTACACAATTTCACAAGTTTCATGTGTATTATATTAAGTTCACTAAAAACATTGACAACGTTTTCAACGTAAGTAACATACTTAAAATATGATATTTTCCACGTGGGTAATCAATTTTTTATAGCAATTTGTATATATGAATTAATTCATATATTAATTCATTAATTTCATTCTCCATAAAAACCTCTGATACTAACTCCTTGAACATTTAAAGCTCAATCTAACACCTGTTTAGAACCTTTAATTTATTGCTATATTCGAATAGTTTCCACTTCATACCTACTAATTATACGTAATTCGATTTTATTATACAAAAAAAAAATAGTCATAAGGATAAATTAAAATTAAAATTATAGCACATTTTTTAATGACTCTGTCTTTAAAATAAAACGTTAAAATTGAATATCCTTTCATAACACAGATTAAAAAATTTGAAATGTCAAAAATCCTAAGGGGTATAGGTATAATAAAAGTTATTAAATTTTGCACATTAATTTCAAATCTGTAATTATTTTTTTCAATAATCCGACAGTTTTTGAGAAATCGAACCCTACTTTTTGTGGCTCATTATCCAAATTCAACTTCAATTTAAGCCTCGAAGAATATTAATTTTGTTCATTAAAAAATAATGATCTAAATGTTAATTTCGGGTCTTTTTTATGGTATAGGTTAAGAAATACAATAGAGATCACATCATGCTGAACACTGAACGTCGATTTTCAGTCTTACTAAGCTCTAAACATATCACTACTACTTAATTAAGAATGTTATAAGAGTTGGGAAGAATGACATAATTGACTATAGAGTAAATACCAGTTCATTTCAGACCTTATTTATTTTTATTTTTGAAGGAGGAAAGACTTTGGGGTAGTTCGGGAGGGGTCCCCCCCCCCCGAGCAGCCCTTTTATGGGGGAAGCAATTTCCATATTTGATCTCGATTGTACAAAAATACGGTTCTAGAAAAATTGCCTGTACAGGAAAATTGCCCTCAAGAAAATTTCTATCATCAGGAAAATAAATTCTGCACATATACCTTTGAAAAAACATTGATGTTATCAATTTTTGAAAAGTGGGCCAGCCAACTTGTGCTAGACTTGTGGAATTGGAGAAACTAAGCATCCAAATATGTAAGAGACTAAATGAAAATGAAACTTTGAAAATAAGTCGTACAAATACTTTACATTCAAGGTAAAAAAAATTGATACCAAAAAAACATAAAAATATTTATGTATGTTCAGCATTTTTGAAAAAATGAGAAAAGCTGTTGAGCATAGATTGGGGCTGTTGAAGCTGCCATTGTAGGAAAGGTTATATGAGTTGAGTGGTATTTTAAGAACTTTGAAACACTGGTGATGGTTTTTAACATACCTCGAAGGTCTACGAGTATCTTGTACAACCTGTGGACCTGGTGTGTAATTTAGAAAATAAGGAGGGGGGAATACTTAGTGGATCTTGAAGCAGTGCTGGTTGTATTTAGTTTGCCTCGGGGCCCCAAGTATATACTGCACAACTCGTTGGCTTAGAGAATAGATGATTCTCTAGGGAATTCCTTCAATTGGCAATGGTGGTTTTTAACTGGTCCTAGAGGTCCCACGATTATGATGCATAAATTCCGTTTGTTTGGGGAAAATTTTGGGAAATTATTAAGTTTATTTTATTTTCACCCATCTGCTAATGGCAAAGCTATCTGAGGATGTTATAATGGATCAAACTCATCTGGAGATGAATAAATATTAAAATTGATTTCAATTTTCTGCAGATAGTAATTTTCAAGATGACAATTTTCTTGAAGGTAGAAATCTTGATGTAATTTTCCTGCAGGCATCAAAAAATACATATTAGGGTGAAGAATTAAAATCCAAAAATTTTATTTTGATTACAAAATTTTCTTTGTAGTTCGATTTGTGTAGAAACAATATCAGACCTAAAAGAAACAATGTCTATCTATTTAGATTACACAAGGTGACAAGAAATGAATCTGAATCCGGTGAGTATTCATGTTGTTTCAGTGGTAGTGAATTCGATAAAACATTCACAGCATCTGCACGATGAATAAAATATTTTATTGAAATTTTATTCATAAATTATAAGTAGTACATAAAAAAGTTAACGCATAAAGAAGAAATTAAACCATCAGGGAATATGCTGGCATTTTACTAATTGTGTCACAAACATTTTCTTTTTGGTGCTTACTTGAGATGTGGGGACTTGTCCTTGAAGAAATAAACGAAGCTCAAATTTACCTCCAAAAAAAAAAAAGAAGACACAAATATTTGGGGAAATAAAAATAATTATGAATTATCACATGATATGGAGCTGAGGAGCAAAATGTTTTCGTCAATTGACAAAATGATTCTAAAATTAAAATTAAGACTTCAACAATTAAACAAACTTGCTCAAAAATTTCACTTTTTTCATCCAATAAAATCCATTAAATTCTGAGTATGATTGTAAGATAGACAAAGAAAACGATCAAATTGATCAAGAAGAAACTTCAAAATTTTGTTTTGGCCCCTAATAAAGGAGATTCTGAGTCTTAGAACAAAGGAACCCTTGAAGTTGTACAATTCATTCAAAAATTATAGCCTCGAAAACTCAGTCCCAAACATAATTACACATAATGAGAAGAATTTCTTTAACTATATTGGAATGAGTGTTTCTACGTCTGAGAGAGGAGTTTTTCCATATTAAAACTCATTAAGAATTATTTTGTATTAAATATGAGTATTTTAAGACAAAAAAATTTGGTGCTATTGTCAATAGTGCAAGAATTGATACATGGAATAGACTACACTGATGTAATTGAAGAATTTGTCTGGATTTTTTTTTTTGTTATAGTTATTGTTGTATGTTTCTTATGGTTTCAAAAATATATGCTAGTCTTGTGTGACTTCCAGAACTTATTAACCACGCAATTACTAGCATATATATCTTAGATTCACTAACCATAAGTAATCATGTGTTTTTGTTTGTACAATAGTATTATTGTACAAAAGTAGCTAGATATATGTATAATCCCTAAAGGGATTACGATCTTAACATTATATAGGAAATAATGCGAAATGTTATTTGTAGATTTGTAAGAGTTTTTATAACTGAATAATAATAATAATAATGCAAGGCTCTATATATAAAATCTAATTCTAAGATTAGAAGAGAAAAAAATATTACTATTGTAAAAAGAAAGTTGTTTTTTTTTTAGAAAGAAAGTAAAAAAATAAATTAATATTTCATTCTTTAGAATGAATTTTTTTGTGAAATAAATTATTTTTAGCCGTTATTAACACTATACCTACAATTGCATAAAATATTTGCTAAAAATATTATTTTGTTTTTACTTTCTTCGTGTTTATTTTTTTTTTTACTTTTTTTGTGGAAGCTTCATAGCGATATTTTTAGTTGAACTAAAAATAAGGAGTGGAATGAATTATTATAGAAACTTCTTGGAACAAAGCCTTTACATGCAATCCCTGATTGAAATTTCTAATAAAAGTAAAGGTTTTGTTTCATTTTCATGCTTATATATTTATTTAGTCAAACCATATACATATATATATGCTGAATTAAGAAAGAAAGTGTATGTATATATAGTATAAAGGTCACTATTATTAATTATAATTAAAAATACAAACTTTCTTTTTTTGGTTTAAACCAAAATATTGTTTTTAAAACACTGTCAAATTTGTATATGATCAATTTAAATAAAATTAAAATTGAATCAGAAACAATTTTGATTAGTCCATGACCGGTTTTCTTAAATTTAATGTTATCGCATGTAAATTATCTAAATATAAAATTAATCAAATTTCCAAATATTACACTGACTTCCCTTTTCTATTGTTAGATGAATATATTAAGTTTGAAAATTAAATATCAATATTGATAAAAACCATGCATATATTTATCTGATTAGCCTGAAATTTGGCAAATAAACACCTGATTGTGTGTTTAAAATCCTGGTAAATTAAAATTTGTCATTTTGTTTTGCAATAAACTCTTAAAATAGCAGCATATACATATATATTTTTTGACCTTTTTATTTAATTCTAATAACGAACCAAAATATGTATAAAATTAAAGATGAAAGAGTGTCTAATTATGAGTTTAATAAACCCCTCTATATAGATCCAAATAACCCCAAAGAAGTTGTTTAAAACCAAGATATCTAATATTAAAAATCATTCGTTTTTTATAAGAAAAAAAAACTGGAAATATTTTAAACAATTTTTGGTTCTGCAAATATTTGATTTGAGGCCTTTTATGTTCTCAAAATCGGGTTTAATCTATAAACTCAAAAAAATTGACTCAAGAATATAGCTTTTCCTAGGTGTTGAATTTTTCTTTCAATGTATATGATGATGATATCTTCATATTTTTTAGCCTTGATCTGTGATATAGATTGGGAAAAATTCTATGCAGAACGCGTGTGCTTGCAATCTTACAACCCTCTTTAAAGCCTTGTCTATTATACATAATTAGGAATGTAAATACTATGCAAAATGCCGCGTGCGAGATTTTGTGGAGTTGGCTCTTCGAACAGTACTTTTTGTTTTCCAAAGCTGTTATCATTTTTCCTTTATTACTGAGGGGAGAACATCTACCTGATAGTAAAGATCTCACATGAAGGAATACATGCATTAAGGTTAATAAAGCAAATAAAATGTAAACAAGAAGGGCTCAAGTCCTCGTATAATTATTATTAATTAAAAATATATAATTTCAGTTAATTTTCTGCCTCTCATCTATGGTATACATAATGTTATTATTTATTATTGATGTCTTCATTTGTATATATAAAGGAGAATAGCAGCTTGGTGCTCAGTAAAACGTCATGACAGCTCAAGCTGCTTCCCTCTCAACATTTATCAAATTGTCAAAGTTACCAGGTTGATTTTCTCTTTCTTTTTATTTTACACACTTTATTATTATATTATATGGAACTTTATTAGCACATTGCACCAACATGACAATGCTATAATACCATTAGAAAGTAGTAACTTTATGAGCACATTGCTCCAACAATATAACATATTATAGCATCAAAAACTGTCCGTAACGCTAAGTCAATGGGAGTCCTGTTTCTTTGCAACGAGACAGTCCCATCTGGGAGTAATTACAAACAATTAATTATCTTTTGTAATTTGCATTTATACTTAATATTTTTTTATTCTCCTACAGTCTGTAGATGAAGTAGTAAGTCCACCTTTTTAGTCCAAAAATAACAAATTAATTCTTGTGCGGCCCAGTACTGATTGATCCACGGACGGGGGGGGGGCTGGGGATCACTAGATGATACACAGACAGAGAAGCGGTTAGGCTTTGTCAAGATCAGGAGCAAATGCAAGAACAGTCTGTACTAATGACAGAGGGAAATGATTAAAATCCAGAGAGGAGTACCATCAAGCAGTAGTTCTAATTTTTAACGGTAGGTAAATGATGTTTTAATCTTTTATTTCAACCTTCTTTGTAGTTCTAACTTTTGTATGCATGGAGGGAAACGACCCAAAAAGCTCATTTAAGGACTTTTTAGAACACATAACCTTAAAACACTAGTAGTCACGGATGAATCATTAAATTATTTACTGTTTCTGTTTTTTAACTATATTTTTTGGTAATATTTTATTCTATTAGGTTTTTGTTAAATGCACAGTAATATACATGAATATATACTTAAGCTTAAATTTGCCTATTCATTCATCACTGAGAGTTTTATCATAATAGATGTGCGAGCAGTTGTGTTGATGTTGCCAATGGTTTTAAGCTAACTAACCAAAACATTACATTACACGTCAGGGAAACTTAGATTAACCTTCAGGGAACCAAACATGCAACCAGGGGAAAATTTTTGTTGTAACCAGTAGTAAACGTTAGGAACACGTTAGAAAAACTTTCCATGGTAACCTCATGGCAACCAAACTTAAGATATAAGCAACAATATGGAGGTGTATTTTTCTAGAAAGTTCTGAAAACGCACTAAAATAACTTTAATTAATTATTAATTACCCTTTTTATGAAGAACAATTATCATTCTTGTATTTTGAACGTAATTTATGTTAACGAAGCAGTATGAGATGTCTTCTATTCTACTATGTAAAAGTAATTGCTATTTTTTAGATGGATCCTGCATATTACCAAGATGCTTTAAAAATATATACATATTAAGTAGTGTAGTTAAACATATACTCATTGGTGGTTCTAACTACAAATGTTTAGTTTTACCCAATCGTTTGTGATTTGTTTTTAAGAATGCATCTTAAAATTTATTTTATCTACTTAAAAACTTTGCATATGTAAATAGCACGAATCCCTTTGCTCCTTCGTTTGTTTGAACCAGCATCATGGTCAGACAAATGTACTTGGGGTGTAGGATATGTCTCGTTTGCTTCCTAGGATTTTGGAGGCTGATTTTGAAGCCAAAATGAGATTTCAAAACTTAGTTGACCGAATTTGAGACTATCTATAAAGCCGTAAGTTTCAGGAATTGGTGGATTGAAGGAGTTCAGATGAGATTAAATGACATGCAGGAGGTCATCCAAGGTCAATGGAGACTGTTTTGATGCTCCTAACAATTAATTTACTCATGTTAATTTATTACAAAATTTGTTGGCCAAAAGATCTCTACAGGAACAAGCATTAAACGCCATGGGCAGGCTACTATTGTAAGTCTAGTAAATAGTAATTTTCAAGGTGCTTATTATTTGGCTGTGTATATTGACCCGGTTAACCGTGTCTTGTACTATCTCTACGTTATTGACATGGTCAAAATTGTAATCAATAGAAATGAAAATGTGTAACCAGATAACTGCACTTCCTCATTCGCTCACATACTCGCAATACCGTGGTTGCTAGAGGGATGAGAGATTACGGCAGTTCTAATCATCCATTATATGGGCTCCCCATGAGATCTACCTTCTGTCTTTATTAATATAAGTAGTGGTAATTTTCGCGGAAAGTTATATTTGCTTATACTTATATCTTTCTTCCGGATGTGGGAATAAAATTTTCTGGATCTAGTGCTATTACAACCAACCGTATGTCCAAGTCGATATCGGAAAAAAAGCAAATATTTTTCATTACTACGAGATGATGTTCGCTTGCATTCATGGTTGTCGTACACACAGAAACACGTGGGATGGGAAGATAAAATCAAGTACATTCAAGAAAGGATGTCTATGTTTTATTTCATTTAGGCTCGATGAAGAAAGGGACAATCTTGTCATCCAATATACTACTCTACATATTCCTCTCTAACCTTACGTTATTGCTATTGTGACCGTTTTAATAGCTTAGAGTAAAAACGATGCCCGATTAACTGTGTCAATTTACACAGCGTAATTATTTACTATTTTATACCAGAATTTCCCAGGAGTCAAGAACTCAACAGTTTTTTTCTGTCGTTTGTATTTGGATTAAATTTAAATGCTCTAAATAAATAATTTGAACTAGAATTTTTATTCATCAATTGCATTTTTTTTTATATTTCCTTAAAATGCGCTTACAATAAAAGGTTGTTTTTTTTTTTAAATATTTGTATTTTTACAATATGTTATTTGATTATCTATATCACTAAATAATATCTGCATTTAAAAAGTAATTTGAGAAATGCATTGTTAAATATATTTATATAATATCAATAATAAAATAATTATAATAAATTGAAGCTGTCTCTAGATCATATTTTTCTTTTCTTCCTGCTTTAATTTCTCAAGATGAATTAACTCTCCAATCCCAGTATACATTTTTTGAACGGCTTCAAACTCTGTAAGTCCCATTCGCTCACGATTAGAAACATCATAGAGACCGTCGTGAGACTCTGTGTGCTCACCAGAGGAACCACGAACCTATTTGAATACATTTACAAATGTAGTTCTATTATGCAAACATGGGAATACATATAATTTAATATGTATGTAATAGGTAAAAAAAAAAAGGGAAATGATTGAATAATTTATGAGCTTTGGCTTTATATCTATGACAACAGTGATGTGTGTTTTCATGGTTACACATTGGTTACAGAGGAAACAGGGGTCAGATTTCATTTTCTTTCTGCGTTTAATAAGGCTAATAATTTTGTATTTGAAATAATAATAATCAACAAGAATTAAGAACAGAAGAAATCATGGACAGCATAGAAACAAACATATCATGAATTGTTCCCTTCTAACTGGAACAAACTGTCATTGATATTAATATATATATAAAATAAAAAGACTTGTCAATAATCAATTTTTTTCTTTCTGTTCATGTTGTTGTCAAGAAAACGATAAGCACTCATTATAATATCTAAACATAAAATCTATTTCATATACAAAATATTAATGTTTTCCTCATTTTTGGTACGTCAGCACAAAAGCAATATTATACAAATATCAAGAAATTCTCATTTGTATTTTAGTTCTTAATTAAAAATAAATTAATAAATAATTCATAGTCATATTCTGGTCAATTAGGGTCTAAATATTCCTATTTGTAGAATGATTTGAGCATATTAACCCATGCCAGAAATTTGAATTTAAAACACAGAATTAATCAAAATATGTACATGAAATATTGGATCATTTAGTAAAATCATAAAGTAAAAAATAAATTAATAGCTAGAAAATGTCTCATTTGCTTGATTTTGCTTCAAGATTGTTTTTGTCTTGACACTCGTCATTTTAACTTTTATGACTTTTGATTTTAAAGTGTTGACCTCATTTATATATATTTAACTTATTTCTCTTTCTTTTAATATACAGGAACAAAACATACTTGCAATTGATATTTATCGGCTACGATTTGAAGCTCCTCTTGGCCTCCGGAAGCAAGAAATGGAAGTTGAATGTGTACGCTGGCTCGGATACTTGTACCCAGATTCGTTGGACAGAATGTAAGAAAACCTAAATGATCATCTCTAGAGAAGGAAATTCTTTCTTCGATTTTACGAATTCCATCAATTAATCGTCGATAAACTTCTCCTACGTCTCCCCCCTAGATATGAATTTACAAAAAGATACAAAAAGTTGTCCCTTGAGCTTAGTATAAATTAGCATATATGCATGTATGTATGTCTCCTACTTTTTGCATTGAAATAATTCTTAAGTGATCCTCCTCTCCAACCCATACCAAAAACGTTTTGTTTTCGTTATGAAAGATTCCACGCCCGGTTGGCCAGTGATTTGATGCATTGGCAGCTTGAAGGAACCTATCTCCCTCTTTAAAAAGAAAATGATCCTGGATGAGTCTTTGTTGAACCTCCTTTTGCATTCCCATGAGCGCGTAGTAAGTGCCCCCATAATCTCCCGTAAGTGAATTGAAGATACCAATCATCTGAAATTATTCAAAATCAAAGTCAAATGATCTATGACCTCATGAGACTCTCTTTACTTTTTCTTCTAATTCCACATAATCCTCTGCTGTCATATTCGGATTGAAAGGAAACCCAACCACGGATCGACCACATCGTATCCTAGTGGACACAATAAATTCTTGTTCAGGATCTAAATCATCGAATTCATTGGGATCGCCAAAATAGGAGGGGGGATGGTAGCGATCTCTGTTAAAGCCCCAACCATGATACTCATTGATTATTGGATCAAAAAGTTTGGCAAATACGTCATATGCCTCTGGCTCAGGAGCATAGACTCCCACACTTGAGTCCAAATTGGCAACCCCTGTTATGTAAGATATAAAAAGCAAAATAATAGAGTCACTCAAAAGCAGAGGAGGTGTGAACTCGAGTCACAATAGTTGAGACATATTTATGTATCAAGCCTTGTTACTTGATTAAGATGATCTCAAGTCCTCTCAAGTCAAATATATACATATATAACTCATTAATTAGTTATATTCAGGAGTAGAATTGAATCGGTAGAGAGGTGAACAAAGTGAAATTTCGGTATGTGTATATTTTGAAAACAAATGTCTATTTTCAAACATTTCTTTATGAAGATGTTTATTTTTCCATTTGATATGAGATCTTTCATAGTCAAATAGTTTTTATGCATCATCATATTAAAATTCAACCCCTCAAACACCAATCCCTGGCACTGTACTTCAATAATTTGTTACCATACACTGTTTCAAATGGTTTAAAACATACTAGTTTTGCACTCAACATGATTTTAATCTTTTTCACATATCTGTGAATGATCCATCCTAGGACTAAACCCCTTATTGTTCTTTTCTTCATATTTCCGGTTTCTTTTAGCAGTAGATCATCTTTAAATATTTTTTGGTCATAGTTTTTATTATTATTATATTTAATTTATCTGAAAAGAGCAGCTGTAAAAGAAAAAAAAAAGAGCTATAAAGAATTCAGTCCGAGGACTCATCTTATCCTACTGCGGAGTAATTTGTTTAATGTAACTTGAGAGAAGTTGAGTTGCCTTAACTAATTCTATTGAATAGAGTCTTGTGTTTAATGTTTTGTAACTATAGTTCACTCTTTTGCACAAGGTACATCTAATGATCGTCATACTCACCCGACTGAATCACATCCTTGAGTGTCGATTTGAATGTAAATGTACGTTTCTCTTTCAATCTATCAAAGATTTCTTGAGTGAGGTATTTTTTGAGTAGACTTTGAGAATTGGAGGCCTCAAGGGTTTGAAATGCTTCCTCCAGGTACTGAGATATAGCAGGATCAATTTTCCTCTCCTCTTCAATGGGTTTTCTATATACAATCATTAAAAAAATCAAACTTGTTAAAAATAAAGTTTAATATATATTATCCGTCAATTTAATTTTTTTATATATTAATTCCTTTGTATGTATATATATATAAATAGGTACATGATGGTCTTGTACGTTAAAATGACAACATTAAATCAATATTAAAAAGTTCAATGGACTCCTATAGTAATAAACAAGAACAAAAAATAATTTATATGTAATATAACCTACAATCACATTTTCTTATTATTTTTTTCATGTTATTTGTCATTTTGATAGGAAGGAAAACATAATTATTTAAACAATAACTCAATGGTGGTCAGGTCAGCCCTTTTTATAACCTCATTGAGTTCTTTTAATCTTTTTATGCATTTTAAAGTCAACCTGGTAACAAAATATGAGTTGTATGTTTAAGGAGGACGATAGTTTTGATAAGAGGGGATTTTGATATCGGTTGAACTAGGGATTGGAAATGGGAGGTGGATATTTGAGACTCGACCTCAAAAGGAGTTCAGATTTGAAAGGCTTCCATTACAAAGTTAGAAAAGAAATATCTTAGGACTTGACTTGAACTCGAAAATAAAGGTTCGATACCTTACTTGGACCCTTTCTTATGATATTTTTATACTTGTTGTGGGAAGGGAATAAACGAAAGAAAAAAACTTCTAACAAATATTTTCTGTGATGCAACAAAAAATCCCCAATTTTTCTCAAGAATTATTTTGCTTTTAGTCTTCTTATGTTTGGGACTGATCTCTGAAATTATAAAATTTTAGCTGAATGGGAAGCAGCACAGAGAGCTCAGTGGATTAGGAAACCAAATTGTAACTTGAATAGTACGATAAATATGTATAATTTGTCAAAATTGTAATAAGGAGCCTTTTTTCAGGGGTCTCAGGGATCCAGTTGAACTTGAAAATGTTCCTCTTAGTAACATTGTTCTATCGGTTCATGATATTGAACCAGGTTGCATATTTAATAATGGGAGATTCAATTTTTCTCTTCGGAGAATGACTAGCCAGCATGTTTCTTTGACTCCTTGGTGTTTTAACTTTCAAAGGTGTCCAGGAGTGAGTATGATTTGTAATAATTTTTTGTCCTATCTGGGCCTCCCGAGGTCGTGGAATAAGAAAATTTTACTTTCATTACGAGTGTTTTTCATGGTTTTATAAATCTGTCATCATTCTTTCTTAATTACCCTAAAGAACGTATCTATTAAATGGATTAGTTTTGACAAGTCAAACGAGTTAAAAATTCCTAAATTATTCCCTTTACAATGAAAAGGCGTCACAAAATACGCATTTCATGAGGAATAACGACTTTTGTCTCCTTTTTCGGAGCAATGTGCTCAAACTGATTAAATTTTTATTTAGGATCGAGCAGCAAAATAATAGTTTTTGTTATTATCTTCCTTTTTAAAGAGTCTACAGCATATCAGCTGACATAATATTTATCAGTGTTACCATATGTCATATCCTCTTTTTTGAAAATCTATATACAGATTATTGCATCTATGGACAAGTTCAAGCTAAAAAAAAACACTTGTAAAGTCAAACCCTGATTCCAAAAATTGATATAGCAAATCAAGAATTGATACTGAACTAGGAAAAGTAATAGTTTTGTACTTAGACTTGTGAGGGACTCGACTATAAATTTGAGGATCCGGAACTTGAACTTTGTTTCCTTCCCATCTGGTTTCTTATGATACATAACTACATAAAATCCCTCACTTATATATATATATAATTGTGTAGTCTGTGAGTATAATCATAGTAACAAAAGGTACAAAAAAAAACTTCTTCTCATCCATTATTTAAGTGGAATTAGACAGGGAAACGTTTGTTGGTTCTTATTGCATGTGTATTTGTGTTTTTCGCATAATTACTTTTTACTCCGAGATTGTACAAATATATTCATATATATGTATATATATATATACCTATTTATTTATGTGTTGGTAGGTATTATTTATTACCTTAGACAACAAAAATACTCTCAAGAAATGGAGACAACTGTTTTAATGAGATTAAAGACAAGTCGAGGAATGACATGGTTAGATATGATACAACAAAATTAGTTATGTTATTATATATTGCGTCGAAGCAAAGGAATTATATTTATTATTTTACTAGATACGGTCAGGGGTGGGGTGGCCAGTCAGACGGAGGGGGGGGGGGGGGGAAGAGTACAAGAGGACGATTGTCACCCCTTCCCCCTTGCAAAGAATATTTCTGGGGGTGGAAATTTATCAAATTTTTCTCCATTTAAAAAAGAAAAGAAAAAGAAAGACAAGAGTAAGATTTACACACCCAAAAGGCCCCCCATGGTGAAGGTTTAGCCAGACCTCCACTACTATGCATATGTATTATATACGTTCCATTGTGTTATTGATAGGGATGCAACTTTTGTAGCGAAAAATAATAGTTTTATTAATAGAGAAGGGAAAAAACGGTTGGTAGTTAAGTTCTTTTTTGAATTTCTGTTCATTCTTTATTAAATCCTTGTGGTGTCAATATCTCCCTCTAACAAAAGAATAAAAGGATTTTTGCCTATATTTGTTCCTGATTTTGTAAAAAAAAGCATAATAAAACTATAATATATCTTCAATTATTATATTCTCCCTGTGTCTAATAGTATTTATAACTATATAAGGTCCTTCTCGGGGCAGTAATACTAATAGTAGATTCCCTCACCCGTTAATATCATATATACAAACATTTGATGTTAACAATGGAGTGAATTCAGCAGTACCATAAGTCTTGCTCTCCCCTTCTCCTCGCGCTCTATAAAAATTTGATCTCCAGTTATTGACTTATTATTTCGATCAGCTATGGGTATCTGTAACCGTGATTTCTGACTCCTCCGATGGATTAGTCTTAATAGTTTATTAAAAGAAAAGTTGTATGCTTTATATATTGAAGGACCGTTAAAAAATCTGGGTGTACATATTTTGGTGGAAGTTAAAGATTAACTTCGTGATTGTAGCAATGTATGCAGATAAATCATCCTTGATTTGGTCTACGTGCCTCGTATGCTATGTAATTCAATAATTAGACAGTTGATTTCGTTGTATATGTATATTTCTATAACTAAACATTTATGTATCAATGTATCTTTGTCCTTATGTCTCTAATTAGGGTGGTAAGTACAAATAAAAAGGTCATCTAAAATAAAAGTACAAAAACACATACATACATTTAAAGCCTATTAACTAAAAAAAAAACGAACTGTGTTTGTTTTAAATTATTACTGTAATTTCCTTGCTTTTTGTGATACTATTTAAGAAAGGTTTCAATGTTGTATAGTAGTAATCAAGATATAAAAAGGCTTTCTAATGGAAAAAAAATGATTTAATAATTCCCATGACTTTATTTCCGTGTATTTAAGAAAGCATTTCTTTATTTTTATTGTCCTTTTTGTTAGGGAACATTCTACAATCTTGTATTTTTCTGCTCTTTTTGTCATCTAACCATTAAGGGTAGTCAAATATTACACACATAAATGAATAGTTTGTCCTTAAATCAAAACATTTACAACTATGTACATATAAATAATATTTATAACACAAAAGTTATTTATGTCCATAGAATAATTTTTCTCATCAATAATGAATCTAAATTACAATAGATTTCTTCAACTAATTATTATCATCCTTCAATTCTATTAATAAATGTATTTGATGTAGACTCGTATTGAAGGTGTCTCAAATTAGAAACTTAAACTTAAAATTGTAAAAGAATGAAATACATATTTGACAGAGCAGATCGGAACCAAAGAAGAGGTTTCATTCATTAAATGAATGTTTTAAACTATAGTTTGTATACTTGGACATCTGTACTTATTACAAAAATTTGAAAATAAAGCCCTTAATAAATCCAAATGTCTCAATCAAATATTGGATAAATAGTCTTTTTTTTCTTAAAAAAAAAAGATGGGAACCTGAGTCCCTTTTTTAAAAAAATCATTGTAAAACTTTGATACAAGAATATATATTCTTTAACTCTGTTATTGTATGGATATGCAAAACATCTTTGAAAAAATAGATATTTGGACAAAAAGTTCAATTAATATTAGATTAATTGGAAGAATATTGTTCAACAAAGAGCCCATTATTGATAGTGTCTCATTTCGGTTCTTACATTTTTTTATGTTTTTTTTTTTGCTTGCTCAAGATGACTTTTTAAACTGACACATTCGAAACAGACTCTTTAGCTCAATACTTGCTCAAAATATTGTGAAGTAATATATTAGATCAAATGCACAGAGGAGGAAATGTATAAAGATTCTATGAAGGTTGCTAGTTGTTCATTAATATGTTTTCAAAACTTCCTATTTATGTTAGTATTTCATCATAAACTATGAAATGTCATGCACACAAAACCTCTTATTTTTTTTTAAGGGAAAGAATTTTTGACTTTGTATCAAAACAGGGGGAAACCTTGACCCTTGTATCAAAGTATGGAGAGTCCTTCTAATTAGGTTTCATAAAACGACTGCTGCACGACGACCCTTAAAAAGGTATACACGAGTCTACAAAAGGCCTTTCATATTTTTTATATATATATATTTTTTTTTTGCAATCTTTAAGTACATTTATGCATACACATGTAAATGAATTTGCATTATTATCAAGATATATTATACTATTAATGCATACTTGACTCGAAATTAAAGCACTTATTAAAATATTTTGATTAGTTACTTTGGCTATTTATTTCATAAGTTCAATTATATTTAGAAGTATTAGTACTATTAACCATGGTTTCAGTACATATTTAACATTTTTTTTATAAATATATAAAATATAAAATAATTAATAAGTATCATAAATAAACGATTAGAATCATTATGCACTTTGCCTTCCATTTGATTGCTAGTCATTTGAAAAAAACAAAAAAATATTTTATGTGTCGAAAATGGCCAATTTCAAACGTCAAAAATAACAACTACATATAGTAACCCTTGCTTTCAAAAATGTAAAGTGTCTGAGAAGTGTTTATAGAATATAATCTAAAGAAGCAATCTTCAGACTACGTTAGTGTGATATTTTCAGCTGTTTTCTTCCATTTATGTTTTGATAAATTTAGTGGATTTTTACTTGAACTAATAAAAGAGGAAGACACTACTTCGATATTCCATAGTTTTTGAATTTTTTGCTATTTTAAAACCCATATAACACTATTGATTACAATATTTCTTACAAAGTTTTAAAATTGGTTTGGTACAAAACATCAGAAAATGTATAATTTTGACCCACAAATACATATTTTTCAACTTTAAATCGCTAGTATTATGGCAAAAGTTGCATGAAGGACTTGAAATTTTGCAATTGATGTTTTAAATCCTTACAAACAAATCAATTTAGGACCTTTGACTTCAAGGTTCATTCATAAAACCTTGCAAATTCTTCAAAATGCCTCATTGCTTATTATTTGACAATGACCTCAGATCTAGAGAGTGTATAGAAATTGTATATTTTGTTATAAATAAATAAAACTGAGATTCTTTTTATAATCAATATCATACTGAGAATAGATTGAGGGGTAATATTATTTGCATGCTTCAAGTCCAAGTGATTACTGAGCTTAATATTTATTATCAATTCCATAGTAACCAATATTTTCTAATAATAATTTGTCAAAAAAAAAAAAAAAATGAAATATATTACTTATTTATGACGTAATTATATAGACTATGAAATTCATTTGTCATTCCATAAACTTGGCTACATGATTGAAAAGCAAAGAAATAAAACTTGACAGATCATTCTTTTTTTATTTATTTTTGCAAAATTATTATGTCATAAAACATAATATTTAATGCATAAATGCCGTTTCATTTCAGCTGTCCACATCGTAAAAGATTTCATATCCATTATAACTTGGAAAGTGTTTGGACGTGACGTCATCATATGTCAGCCATTTTGAAGGAGGCATACACAATCAAATTACATGGAAATAAAAACCCTTGTTTCTTATAGATGTATAAAAATACTAAACTACGATTGGATATTTGGATGTCCAACAGTGGGACCAACTAATAAAATCACTTTAGCTTTTACTGTCTATGAACTCTCTCTCTCTCTCTCTCTCTGCTTATTACATACATCTGAGACATTTTAAGTCATGGCTGAAGAAAGGATATCCCCTCTCATAGATTTATGACAACTCAACTTCCCTTCAGTCCTCTCAGTTTCTATGAGTTTTTGAATACTGTTAAATAACAGTTAGCAGATACAATGTAGAGGCACCAGATAGTAATTGCGTACAGGCTCTTTCATCTCAACAAAATGTCTATCCCTAATCATTACACATGTTTGCTTACATATTGCAGCCAATAAAACAATTATTTATTAAGCAAGGATCAGATGACTTTTTCCAATGGTTCTACTCTCTTGGTCTGTTGGTAATAGCTTTAGAACAAAACTAATTTCAAATTCTAACTATTTGTTAAGGATTTTCAGTTCCTATTATTAATTTGATTTTATTCAAATATCACTCTTTCTCAAGTTGATTTCAATCCAAGTACGTAGTTATTCTTCATTTTTAAAGCCATTTGATGGAGTTTCATGCCGACTTTCTTTTTCTTTTTTTTTTGTACTTTGTCAATTGAATATAATAAATATATCAAATAAATGATTCCAACGTGACATTGCTTCGATTTATGAGATAATATGTGACGTCAATGAAAAGCTTCTATTAGTTTATTGCTTTTTTTAAAAAAAATGTAGAAGCAAATTTGCATTCGAATTCTGCATATTTTTATCTTTCTTTAACTTTTTTATAGTAAAATTACGCTTAATATCTAATTATATTAATCCCCTTCAAGAATTACACATGAGTCTACCTTAATTATAAACAAAAAATAATTTTTAATTAAAGTAAGTGGTCAGTACTTTTTTTTATGCGTACATTAGTTTCTAAATTAAGGTTGGAACTAAACAAACTCTTTAATAATAATAATAAAAAAGTTTGTGCTATACGGCCTCCATTTTACTTACAAGCAATGTCCAAAGAAATATTTTGACTGCAGTACAAAAAGTGCGGTCAATGATATTGCTATATTTTTTTACATGGGTTCATAGCCTCTGATCCGATGTGCTGTGGCTAAAGAGGTAAAAAATATGGAAGCTCCGGTTAGTGTAAATTATTGACACTAGGGCAGTGGTACGAAGTGAAGAAATAAATAAATATCATATCCTGTACTGACATTGCACTTTTTGTGTTCCCTTAATTATTGTATATACATAATGGCAATTAATTAATCAAAATTATGTGTTTCCTTTTTCCAAATTAGTCCTTAAAAACCCAGTCAAATCCCACTCTAAAGCCCAAGTATGGTCACTCTGGTCTGGATATAAATTTTCTTAATACTGTTGTAAAGCAACTTGACTGTTTAGATTTTGTGATGTACCATAATTTATCTCCAGAGAATTTACTTTAGATTATTTGTCATGGCGAGTACAAGGTTTTTTTTGTTAATTTTATGAATGGAGGCTGGTGTGGCAAGAATATTTAAGCATGTTTTTACTTCATTAGACAACTAATGATAAAATAATTTTGAAAAAAATCATTAAAATTATAACATTTAATAGTGAGGTCACCTATCTTAAATAGCATTGATAGATTATGGGTGAGATGGAAAAGGGGTCTTTCAAAAATGGTCACTCTTATCACGTCTCGATTTTCAAGGATTAAGTAATTTTTTAACTTTGAGTAGCTATTTTTTAAATTGATGATTTTTGAATGGAAATAAACATCAGTGATAATTGGCAAACTTTAGCTAACTATAAAATATTCTCAAACTGATAGTCATATAAGGTATTTATAGTCATACCTTAAATATAATTAATACTTTTTCTGTTCATTTTTATATATATATATATATATATAAATTAGAGGCATTAATTGCTTATTTTTTACTGTAATAACTGGTCAATAATCTTTTGAACTAGAATTTTTTTTTGTAAGAAAAATATTTTAATACTAAAATTTAGATAAACAAATATTTGAAATATACTTTAATCATTAGCCGATAATTCAGATAAATTACACGTGATATCCATAAATTGAGAACCACTGATCTCTATACATACCTAAATACCTACCTACATCAGGGTTAAAAATTCAGCTCTATATAAAAATGAGGTGGCTAAGAAACTGATAATTTAAGTCATATATTAGATGCCTTCAAAACTAAGTATTTCAAAATTATTACTTAATTCAAGAATGTTCAAAACGCCTTTTTTTCATAATGGACCAAGTTTTAAATTTAAGGACACATTGATATTCTCAATAGTCTTTCTAAAAAAATTTAAATAGGGTAAACTAGATTTGGTTGAAAAAAATACCATTTATAGAAGGTCACCGTTTAGCCCAGACTCAATGAGTCCAGGTTTTCTTTTATAGTTTCATATTATGGCCCTTGTGTTATAAGCCACAATTTACTTTGTTAAAGAGTATAAAGTGTTATTTTATAGCACAGAGAGTCTTGAACAGTCCAGTATATTGACTGAAACAAATACCTGAACTATTTGTGACCATGCTACACATACAAAATATGATATTATTTTCACGTCACAGTTTATTAAAATTAATCAAAATATGGTTAAATATATACGTAGAAAATTAGTGAATATCATAAAAGCATTAGATGAGTATTAGTTCCTGATATATCTAATAGCATGATGTAAATTAATATATGTATATAAATGACCATAAACTTAGCTAACAAACGAATGGTTGCCTTTCAGCCATAAATTTTCCCATAATCCTTGTGTTTAAAATGAATTATACATGTTTTTAAATAATAAAGAGCACTGGTTCATTAATACTGCGCGTCTAAGCTTTTTGAAGTGTGCTTCATAGCCCTATTGAAAAAAGAAATATATACATAATTATGAAAAAAAAGATCAAAATTTTGTTAAATGTTACGCCCCATGGCTTTTGGTTTTCCTTATTAATGCACCCTGAGGTAAAGAAATATGAAAGGCACTGACGTGAAGAATAATCATAGAGTCATATAACAATAAAAATAATGATATTTATAAATAGAATTACATAGAGTATACACATAATTAATCAAGTTGCTATAGCAGAGAATAATCTATTCAAAAAGATGTCCTCAAAATTCAATTTAACTAATTATGTACAGCATTTGATCATTGATTGGATACACGGAATTGATTTGAAGGAAAATAAATACAGAAGTTACTTTATACTTTAATTTATGAGAAAGTTGCATGACTTGAAAAGCTTTTTTCTTTGCTTGTTATTGTGATATAATCACAATAACTGATATATGTACACTTAGATTTGTATATACATAACTTCATATATGTATATGTATATTATATCAGATGAACGGTAACACTCACACGTCGTTACCTATGTCATTTGGGGCATTCAGAACAATGAATGTAAATATACTTATTTCACATCAAATGAGTTTCAAAATCTTAGGCAACCTTGTGTGTTGATATTTTTTCATTCATTTATTGTGTATTACATATATGAGGATTTTTATAAGTTTATTTATTAAATAAAAAAGAAAAATGCGATTTTTTTATAAAATTTATTAATCACTAAAACAAAAAATGTCATCTCTTTTAGTGCTATTGTACCACACATCAGGACATTTATTTTAATTACATATACATTTATTTTACATTAAAAATGTGTAAAATAACTTTATTATGCATTTTTAACAAAATCTATATACAACAAAAGTGAGCGGGAATGGTTTCTTTTTCCTCCACAAGAATCTAACAAGGAATGATTTGGGATAACGCATTTTGTAGGTACAATTATGAAAAAACATGCCCAAAATTACTATCTGGTGCTTTTGCATTTATCTGATGATTGTTATTTGGAAAATATTAGATAATACACAATAGCTACGTATAATTAGACGTGGGCAAAATGTTGAAATAAAGTTGAGTTAGAGGAAGAAAATAAAAAAAATACCTATCAGTTGGTACATCTACTTTGTTGATCCATTTCAGTTCTGTCTGCTCAATATCGTTGAGATGAGAACCTGCTACAATTATAACAAAGTAGCTATAGGGTATTATTTAATTTTGTCAAATAGCAATCAGAAGATAAAATTCAGAGGCACCAGATAGTTATTTCGGTCATGCTTTCTCATCTCAGCAAAATGTCCATGCCTAAGCATATTTTTAGCAAGCTCTCGACTCAATGATACTGAGAAAACTTTATTCGAATTGTTTTTCAAGGTTGTGGATATTCTCATATTGATAGGTATAGACTCTACGATACAGAGAAGATTGAATTCAAATTGATTATCAAGATAGTGGTACCACCTGATATTTTCCTTAAACTCAAGGCTATCTTAACATTTTTCCCATGTCGAATAACAATACTCCAAGCCCTCCTTCCCTTTCATAATTATAAAACTGTAATGTTTTATTTATTAACAAAAGTCATATTTTTAAAAATACAAAGCTTTCTAAGCTGCGGAGCAACTCCGGAGAGTAAAGGATTGTCTAGAATGTATTTTTTAAATACTCCATCAAAAATTATAATCCTACAAATTGATAAAAAATATTATAATCAAAATATATATAAAATATGAATTATGTGCGTTCAGAACGACCAAAAACTTTTGGCAATGAATTCTAAAAAGTCCATGATGGTGCGATAAATACCCATCGAACTAAGGTTGGAGAACTCGCAGGATGGGATCTTTGAAAGAACATGTTTGCTATACATATGACCGGATGTAAAAATGAGAAATAAAAAACTGCGATCCACAAATATTGAACAAATTATCATAGTCGAAATTCACAATTTATTTGGTTTTCATAGTTGCTAAATGGTCCAAAAATCTTGAATTTTAACTAATAAACAAATAACCAAGTAGATAACAGTCATGACGTCATACTGTGATAGTTAGTAGTGCATGAACAAACTAACATAAAAATTATTTATTGACGTTTTTTATGTACATATAAATGCCTTTTCTTAAGATAACATTTGTTTTTTGTACAAAATATGGACAAAATGCAAGTTGATTTTTTTTTTTTTTTTGTAGTTTACTTTTTATATAAAAACATAACAGGGGGTCCATCTACCTAAATATGTATGAATATTTTATATTGAAGGGATTTATAATTAAAGATGAGGCATTTGGCCTCATCATATGAATAATTTATTAAGGATAAAATGAATTATTCATTACTGATAATACCATATGTATAAAAAAAAATAACGGCAATACCTAAAGAGGAAAACAAATATTTGTCGTAGGAAATGCTATATGTGAATGAAGGAATGGGGACTATAAAGCATTAATTATACCATTAATAGAACATTGACTCGTAATGGATTAAAGGCAAATATAACTAAAGTTGGGTTTGTTTTCCTATTTTGCTGGAAAAAGAACTTAACTCTTTTCGTAAAATAAAATTATGGAAAGTGGAACTTTTTAACTAGAATGTACAATTGATTATTATGAACACACGGTTAAAGTAAGAGTCATTTTTGAAAAAAAAACTTGTGTTGGACAAATTTTGTTTTAAAGTATTCTTTGGGTCGGTCTCATTATCGTTGGGTCAAGTAGAACTTTTCGATTTTTCCTAAAAAAATCTTGGGTCTGATTGATTCTATGTTTATTTGTATTTATGTTTAAAGTCAAGCTTATGTGGTCAATATGTCGAGTTACATCGGACTTTAGTTGAATATTGTGTCAAGTTTGAGATAAAACTTATTCTTTCAGTTTGGGCTCAATCTTCTCGGCCTCAAATTGACTTTGAGCCTTTTAGGCTCTGATCTAAATTATATTTAGTAGAAAATGAGAAATACTTTTGCGCAGAAAAATTATGTTAATATTGAAACAACTCCTTATAATAGAGGTCCTTTAAGATTTTTAAGGGACTTTTTAGTCAGTACAAAAGGTCCAAAATATTTCAGCTGTTGTGACTTGGATAAAATAAGCACAATTAACACTCACTTGGGTTAACGAGTCACTACTTCAAATTTCTGATAACGTTTCGAAAATATTTACCGGACAATTTTAGATCTCCTTGATAATGACTAAATTTGAGATTCCAGGGATTTAAACATCCCTAGTATTATTATTGAGCATGGAGCAAAATTTTGAGCATTTGTAACAATAAATTTGTAAAATGAAAAAACTCTAACTATAATTGCAGCGAATTTCAATCAATCTATGGGGTTTTGAAACAAATTTAGTCATGTAGTAGTTCTAACTTTTTACATTTCAAATCTTTTTCCAAAATAGGACCTGGATCAAAAATTGGATTAAGCCCTTTCAAGATCCGTGATATGCCGAATAAAAACAAGCAAAACTCGCAAAGAGTCATAAGTGAATCCCTTGCATAACCAGTCCAAACAGCATATCATAGATGTGTACTCAAGTTTACAAACTCTAGTTGAACTTGCCAACTTGCTACTCGAGTCAAGAGACTGTAGTAAGATGATTAAGTGATATTGAGTCAAATAAATAAGTCAATCCTAGGGGTGTGACTCAAAAAGGGGATAGTAGCTATTTTAATTTAGTTGCTTGACACGAGTTGCAAGTACTTTGAAGTTTAACGCGAGTTAAAGAAGCAACATAGACAGGCTTACTATTTTAAAAGGAAGCGGAGACTTCTAGAATTTCAGCCCTTTGAAAAGTTATACTGAATGATTAAGCCCACTTTGAAGGGAGAGCAAATCAAGGCCGAGGTTCTGGTTGAAGAAGCAAACAATAAAGGTAGAATCAAAAAGGTGGATGAGTGGATATCTACACAAGCCAAACAGCTTAAAGATCATGCTACTCTTGAGAATTTATTGTATATAATTGAGAAGGACCTGGATAACCCTGTGGATTATGAATAATTCATAGAGAATGAAGACCATATTTATAGGGGGTGATCTACTAAATTCATAGTTGTTGTTCTGTGTCAAAGAGAATAAATAGACGTTCCTAAGTGTGAAGACATGAAAGCTCAAAATTCATAACCATTAAAAACCCTTCAAACATTTGACTCGAGTACACATCTCTCTTACAAACGGTTATACATTCCAAATCTTAATGGTTCTATTTAAGTACTTGCTTGATGTCGAGTACGTATTTGTAATTTAAAAGACATTTTTTTGTACGTACGATATAAATATATATATATATATATATACCCGTTCAACGACCTTTTTAGAGGCCTTTCTTTCCTTTAATAAGTAGAAAATGAAATGAAACAATTGTCAATCTGTCTGAGAAGTGACTTGCACAGCTATAAACAAAATTTATTATGATTGCTATTCTGAACTTGAACAGGGATTTTTTTTAAAGTTTAAAATTATGTATCAAAGATTCATAAAGGAATATAGAGTTTATAAGGGGATTTCATGTTATAGTATTTATATATTTATTGATTATATATTTTAATGTCATTTAAAGTTATTTAAGTCATTAAATATTGTATTTTTTTTTTTGTTTTTTTGTAAAAGTAACTATAATATAATATACATACATTAAAATCTAATTTTAGATTTGCAAACATTCGCCACTAAATATTTGATATTGATACATCAATGTGCCTAAATAAACTTAGCATGTTACAAACTTGTATTTATGTTCTTATTCATGTATGTACATATGTACGTATTAAAGGTAATCAATAACGTAATCATTGTAGCCAAATAGTAGTACTTTTACAAACATTTAGTTAGCTGACAAATGTGTTTATCAATGTATGTAGTAGAGGTCTTTTAAGTACTCTTTGATTATATATGTTAGAGTTAGTGCCAGTGCGATGTTTTTGTGTATATCTGTTGGGTTTTATGCAATTTCTTCAATGAATATTTCCTTCAAGATTGGAATTCTAATTCCCTGGATCAAAATATCATTCTCAAACCGTTGACCCATACAACTTCATTGTTTGCAAAGACTGAACCCCTGAGAATGTACATATTTGGTCTCATTATCACATCAAAGTGGTTTTTGCTGATTTTAAAATCAGAATTGATGTCATTAGCAGGGATTCATTGAAATATTGGTTTATATTAGGGCCAGTGCGAGAGACTGGGGAGCAAAAGTGGTTTTGTGATCTTAAATGTAATCCAAATTTATGTGTGTACGTGAAGTACACGTGAAAGTATTATTTTCCGCCCCTTTGGCACTCCCTCTGGGGCAGATAGAAGTTTTAAACCGATAAAAACCGATTAATCCGGATTAATATATGTTTGTGAAGCAAACGTTAAATTATTATTTTCCACCTCTTGTTCAAATCGAAGCTTTAAGCTGATAAAGATGGATTAACTTTCAGACCCCTATGACTTGATCCTTTTGCCTTTACATTGAAGGGTTCTAAAAGTTTCATTTTGATTTTATGGGACTCACCGATCTTGAGCTCTGGATCCGTCAAGAGATCGAATTAGATCAGTTCAAACAAATAATTAGTTTGATACACAATGACCGGACCGAATTACCAATGCATGCATTTGGTACATAACTGACTGAGACATAATTTTAAAAATATGGAAAGAACAAAACTTACTGTTTCTTGGATACAAAAACACCCATATTCTCTTTATGTGTTTTATAAACTCTGGCTGGATTTTGTTTTTCTCAAGAAGGAATTGACGGATAATGATTTATGTGGATTTCATTTTTGTGTTAAGAAGCTGATGTGCAGGTCCGTTCTTTCCCTTGAATGTTGAAAAAAGAAGGCACAGAGGAAGAAAAAGTTGTTGTATGTTTGATAACCGAGAGGAGAATGAGAAAGTTTTCATACTTATGTACATATATGAACATATTTTCATAGAGTATGAAGAGAAGCTTACACTTTATAAATCAAGTACAGGACAACAAAAATAAATGTATTTGACGAAAAAAAAATATCATTATTTTATTCCTATAAATATATAACATAAAAATTATAATTACTAAATAGTACAATAAAGTTTTTAGCCAATATGAGGATCAAACAATGTACAAAAAAATGGATTTTGATGTTTGTCTTTGACATACAAAATTTAGCTCTATGAGAGGGCATTAGTTGAAGAGTAAGGATTCATCAAAGGAAAAAAAAATCTAGAACTCCTTTTATGTTTGTTCCTCAAAAAGGGTTATGTACATAATATTTTAAAACTTAATGAGCAAAAAAAGTGCTTATAACTTAGTGACAGGTAAAGATGAATTCATTACAATAACATATTGTTATTAGGACCCATTTATATACTGCCGAGCCGATTTTAGGAAGTTTTAGGCTAATCAGTTATTGGCGGAAGTTGCCGATAATTATCGATATTGTATTTGTCTAAAAAAAAAAATACCTTCTTTAAATATAAAATAAATAAATCAATTTTTTTTCATATACGTAAATGTCCAAACATGTCTTTATTGGCCATTTAGGAAAGTTCTATCACCTTTAATTTATTACCCTTAGAATGATTTTAATTTTAGATATGGAACATTACTTTTAACTGCCTTAACGTTCATTATATTTTGAAAATTAATTATTATTAATGATTACTGTTAAAAAAGCTTGCATAAAATTGTGTGTGTGCCCACATCGACCATCAATGAAGTATAACTGAATCTACAATTTAAAGTTTCTAAAGGGAAAAAATTCCCTGATGATTTTTTTTTCAAAATCCTAGTAGATAAATTAATTATTCATCTGCTTTGCTGTAGTAACGAGGAAAATAAGGCGAATCGGCAATATTTGGGCGTTTCTTTGATTAATTATTTTTACTACTGATTAATCGGTTATCAGTTTTTTAACCCCCAAATAATGGCATCGGTCCTTAAAAAATTTATAGAAGTCGAGTTCTAATCCTTAATACTACCAAATAAAGAATAGTTCAAAAGTCTGTAGCCTTTAGGGCTAAACAATCAACTTGATGTAAATTTGAAGCTTTTTTTATTTTTTGAGGGAGGAAAGAGTGTGATATTCAATGAAGATTGATATGTGTAAGGGAGTAAGAGTAGAAAAAATGGACAGCTGAAAAATTTTTACAGGAACTGTTGATGTTGCGGGGATATCATTGTGATAGACGTGGGAAATGATGTATTTAGTCGATGGCAAATAACGCCATTCTCCTCAATTGTTTGACTAATTTTTATTTAGTAGGAATGACCATATGTTTATAACTGTATAAGATATAATTCGAATGCAACCAATAAACGTACAGAAAACTAATTTGTAGAGATGGGCATTTTGTGGAGGTAAGAAAGCATCCCCGCAATAACTATCTGGTGCCTTTGCATCTTAATCTGCTGATTGATATTTGACAATATTAAATAACCCACAATAGCTACTTAGATATAATTGTAGCAAGTTCTCAACTCAATCATACCAAGAAGACTGAATTCAAATTGATCATATCAAGGCAGGAGTACCAACTGATATTTTTCTTTTCCTTCCTCCAACTTCATTTTATCTCAACATTTGAATATAATTGAATATATAGCTTTTGCTATTTAGATATTCTTGTACATAAAAGGATTGAAATTTTTAACTATTTTCAAAGGACAGATTCATCAACTTAAGCGAAAAATTAAATAAATTTTTTTGGCAAGTTTAAATCTCACACACACAATCTTGATTTGAGCCTTTTCTTCATTGCTAAGGAGGAATGAATAAACACCAAATGTGTGGGATCATGCTTCTATCTACTGGACTTTCAGAATTCAATGAACCTTTTTTTGTGTATGCAATGACGTTTCAGATCAATGGCATCAAATGTAAATCCTTTCATTAATAGACAGTATTAAATAGGAAATATTACCTTAGCTCATTATATATGAAAATGTATTCGGAATCTGGTCAGTGATTTCACAGGAGTTTTTTAATCTTACTTTTTTCTTTTGATCCCAAATTTCAAATCTTTTTTTTTTTTATGAAATTTAGCTTTTGTGCTTTTAGTGCATATAAGATTTTTTTAACAAGTATAACACTGAAAAATATTTCAATAAATGTGTCGAGTCAACAAAAAACCAAGTTTATCTGAAATATTTCCAAAATGAGTTAGAACAGCTATCATATTCGTTCTTTTGTATTAATAGGTTATTTGTATTAATAAAATAATGACTTCAATAATTGCAACTTAATTATAGGAAAAAATTACCGGCCACAATCAAGAATAAAAAACACCTGATGTTTATGACTTTGTAGTTTTCATGGTGAGCACGATAGCAGATTAAATTAATTCTTAATCGTTCTTAAACAGATGAACTGGTTTTGGCAAACTACAACTAAATAAATCTCTGGGGCTATGAAAAAGATGAACGTTCTTTCAGGGGCCATATCGACTTCATCTGCAGTCGACACATTCATCTGATTGCTCTATTGGATAGACAACAACAATCCTTGGTTTCTCGATTAAGAGTGATATTTTAGTAAAAACTGTGAGCAATAGGTCTGAAAAATGACTCCTAAATATTTGACCGTTATATTTATACTTTTCCATATTTGAAAACAAACTTGCTTTCTTGTTGACTATACACAAATATGAAGTGAGTTTAAAAAGGGACCAAGTTCATTTTTGTTGAAACATAAATTTTAATTATTTTATTTTTTTCACAATTTGGAAATTAATGTTGTTTAGACGGCTTATTTAGTTGTAGATAAATTACTCTCAATATATCCGATAGAAAGGAGTCATTCCCCGTCAAATTCATCTAATAAATCTCTGTATTTTATGGTTGACCTCGAGTATTTTTGCACCTCCTTCAACGTAAATTTCTGATTTATTTTCAAAATTCTATTTTTCTCCCTTTTCCTCGAAGATTCTCGCTTGTGAATTGTTTTGCCTCTTTCTGATTGAGATTCTCTCAAGGAAAGAGTAAATATTACATTAAGTTAACCTTAGAAGTTGTAGAGTGATACACATGTATTCATTGATGTATAATATTAAAAATGACTTTTTGTGTTGGGATAATGAAAAACCCCTGAAAAAAATTACGTTAGAAATTTAGAGTGATAGTTAAGGAGGATTGAAGTATCCATACACTGTGAAAAAAGGTCATAGTAACCTATATTTTTACAAAAAGTATTTTCCAAATGTCTTTCTGCAGAAATACCTCGAATTTCATTTTTATTATTTTTATTAAATAGCAATAAATTAACTCTCTATTTAATATTTATTTAAATAAATAATATATTATAAAAATATCAAATTTAATAACTAATTTATTTAATAATAAATTACGAAAAAAAATATATCTTATTTATATAAGTATAATCTATAAAAATATACGAATATTAAATCTCATGCACAGTACTACATCTGAATTCAGTAGAATGTCAAGAGTATATCAATGGGTTATTATTATAACAGCCCTAACAATACAAACCAATGGGCTTTTTTCAAAGTGGGAAAAAAAATCCACGACTACAGCATCGTCAACAACCCTCTCAACCTCAACAACGCAAGCAAGTACTACAACAGCGGCAATTGTACCCCCATCTAATTCAAGTGATCAACCAAATGTATCACCACCTCAAAATGTTCCAATGGTACCAAATGAGGGAACATCTGACGTAAATTCAGACATAATGCAAAGTCAAAACACTGCCAATAATGCGGATGATAATTCATCGCCGTCTTATGGAAGCAATGTTCAGTCGGCCACCAATGCATTATTTCGAACTAATGCCAAGAAATTCCCAAAAAATGCTCTTTCATCAACAAAAATAAACATAAATAATAAGAATAATTTAGTATCTCAAGGGAATTCACCATCATTTCGTTCAATGGGTCCAATACAAAACTCTGAAATATCACAAAACCAAAACTCTCTTAACAATGCAGAAGGTTCTTCTTCGCCATCTTTTGGAAGCAACATTCAATCTGCGACAAACATCTTTAGAAGTTCACCCAGCAGCAATCCTGGAGCAGCAGTTTCATCTACTGGAATAAATTTAAATGATCAAAATCGATACGTGCATCAACAAAATTCACCATACTATCGATCAATCACTCCAGTTTCTAATTCAGAAATAACACAAAATCAAAACTCTGCAAATAATGCAGGAGATTTTCAATCTCCTTCGTACGGCAACAAAGTTCTTTCGGTATCAAGTGGCATTGCTAGACGAAATTATGGCCCCTGGTCTTCCGTTGGAGTTAATTTAAATAATCAAAATGATTATTTGTCTCAAAAAAATGGGTACCGTTCATTTGGGCCCTATATTAATTCTGAAATATCACAAAAACAAAACTCTGCTAACAATGCAGGTGGTTCCTCTTCGCCAACTTTTGGGAGCAATGTTCAATCAGCTACTAATGGGTTATATAGAAGTATAATTAACAACAACCCTGGAGCATCAATATTATCAACTGGAGTCAATATAAATAATCAAAATGAGCTTGTGAACCAACAAAATTCACCTTTCCATCGATCAATCACTCCAGTTTCTAATTCAGAAATAACACAAAACCAAAACTCTGCTAACAATGCAGGTGGTTCCTCTTCGCCATCGTTTGGAAGCAATGTTCAATCAGCTACCAATGGGTTATTGCGGAGTCAAACCAATAATTGGCCAAAAAATGCTCTTTCATCAACAGGAATAAACTTAAATAATAAGAACAATTTAGTATCTCAAGGGAATGCATATCGTTCAATTGGACCCTATACAAATTCTGAAATATCACAAAACCAAAACTCTCTTAACAATGCAGATGGCTCCTCTTCGCCATCTTTTGGAAGCAACGTTCAATCTGCGACAAACATCTTTAGAAGTCCACCCAGCAGCAATCCTGGAGCAGCAGTTTCATCTACTGGAATAAATGTAAATGATCAAAATCAGCTTGTGAACCAACAAAATTCACCATATCGGTCAGTTACTCCCTTCTCTAATTCAGAAATAACACAAAATCAAAACTCTGCAAATAATGCAGGAGATTTTCAATCTCCTTCGTACGGCAACAAAGTTCTTTCAGTATCAAGTGGCATCGCTAGAAAATATTATAGTCCATTGTCATCCATTGGAGTTAATTTAAATAATCGGAATGATTTAGTGTCGCAAAACAATGGATACCGTTCTTTTGGGCCCTACATTAATTCTGGATTATCACAAAACCAAAACTCTGCTAACAATGCTGGTGGTTCCTCTTCGCCAACTTATGGAAGCAATGTTCAGTCAGGTACTAATGGGTTATTTCGGAGTCAAACCAATAAATTTATCAAAAATGCGCTTTCATCAACGGGAATAAACATAAATAATGAGAATAATTTACAATCTCAAAAAAAATCACCATCATTTCGTTCAATAGGTCCAATAAAAAATTCTGAAATATTGCAAGATCAAAATACTGTTAATAATGCAGATGATCAATCTTCAGCGTCTTTTGGAAGCAATGTTCAGTCTGCAACAAACTCACAGAGACATTTAACAAACAACAATCATGGAGCATCAATTTTATCATCTGGATCAAATATAAATAAGCAACATGAGAATGAAGACCAACAGAATTCACTTTTCCATCGGTCAGTTACTCCATTTTCTAATTCAGAAACAGCACAAAATCAAAACTCTGCAAACAATGCTGGGGATTATCAATCACCTTATTACGGTAACGAAGGTCTTTCTGTGTCAAGTGGCATTGCTAGAAGAAACTATAGCCCCTGGTCTTCTGTTGGAGTTAATTTAAATAATCAAAATGATTTAGTCTCCCAAATAAATACATATCGTTCAATTGGACCCTATACAAATTCTGAAATATTACAAAACCAAAACTCTTTTAACAATGCAGATGGCTCCTCTTCGCCATCTTTTGGAAGCAATATTCAGACAGCTACAAATGGATTATATAGAAGTCTCACCAACAACAATCCTGGAGCCATAATTTCATCAAATGGAGTTAATGTAAATAATCAAAATGAGTTTGTGAATCAACAAAATTCACCTTTCCATCGGTCAGTTACTCCCTTTTCTAATTCAGAAATAACACAAAATCAAAACTCTGCAAACAATCCTGGGCATTATCAATCACCTTATTACGGTAACGAAGGACTTTCTGTGTCAAGTGGCATCGCTGGAAAAAATAATGGTCTCTTGCCATCCAATGGAGTTAATTCAGATAATCCGAATGATTTAGAATCTCAAAAAAATTCATATGGTCCAAATAGACCTTCCACAAATTCTGAGATATCACAAAATCAAAACTCCGTTAACAATGCAGGTGACCAATCTTCACCATCTTTTGGAAGCAATGTTCAATCAGCTACTAATGGATTATACCGCAGTTTGACTAATATAAGTCCTGAAGCCTCAATATCATCAATTGGACAAAATATAAATAATCGAAATCGATACGTACATCAACAAAATTCCCCATACTATCGATCAATCACTCCAGTTTCTAATTCAGAAATAACACAAAATCAAAACTCTGCAAATAATGCAGGAGATTTTCAATCTCCTTCGTACGGCAACAAAGTTCTTTCAGTATCAAGTGGCATTGCTAGAAGAAACTATAGCCCCTGGTCTTCTGTTGGAGTTAATTTAAATAATCAAAATGATTATTTGTCACAAAAAAATGGATACCGTTCAATCGGACCATATACAAATTCTGAAATATCACAAAACCAAAACTCTGCTAACAATGCAGATGGTTCCTCTTCGCCAACTTTTGGGAGCAATATTCAGACAGCTACAAATGGATTATATAGAAGTCTCACCAACAACAATCCTGGAGCCTTAATTTCATCATCTGGAGTCAATGTAAATAATCAAAATGAGTTTGTGAATCAACAAAGTTCACCTTTCCATCGGTCAGTTACTCCCTTCTCTAATTCTGAAATATCACAAAACCAAAACTCTCTTAACAATGCAGATGGTTCCTCTTCGCCAACTTATGGAAGCAATGTTCAATCTGCAACAAACATCTTTAGAAGTCCACCCAGCAGCAATCCTGGAGCAGCAGTTTCATCTACTGGAATAAATTTAAATGATCAAAATCAGCTTGTGAACCAACAAAATTCACCATATCGGTCAGTTACTCCCTTCTCTAATTCAGAAATAACACAAAATCAAAACTCTGCAAATAATGCTGGGCATTATCAATCACCTTCTTACGGTAACGAAGGTCTTTCTGTGTCAAGTGGCATTGCTAGAAAATATTATAGCCCATTGTCATCCATTGGAGTTAATTTAAATAATCAGAATGATTTGGTATCTCAGCAGAATTCACCTTCATTTCATTCAATAGGGCCCACAAAGAATTCTGAGATATCACAAAACCAAAACTCAGAAAATAATGCTGGAGACCATTCTTCATCCTCTTTTGGAGACAATGTTCAATCTGCTACAAATAGCCAAAATAATCCAGGAACTTCTAGTTCGTCACCTGGTGCAGACCTAAATAATCCAAATGAAGTAGTTGACACGCAGATTTCACCATCATTAATATCATTATCAAGTTCTAATATAATACAAGATCAAAATTCTGAAAATGCTGGAGAATATTTTGTATCCCCGAAACATAATAATGAAATTTTATTAATATCAAGTGGACTTGGTAACAAAATAATAGGACCATCTTCCTCATCTGGAACAAATATGAATAACAAAAATGAAATAATATCACAAATAAATTCACATTCACCTGATCCAAACAGTCCATCACCGTATTCTGATATATTGCTATCATTAGACTCTTCCAATTCTTCACCATCTTTTGGAAGCAATATTCAGACAGCTACAAATGGAATATATAGAAGTCTAACCAACAACAATCCTGGAGCCTTAATTTCATCATCTGGAACAAATATAAACAGTCAAAATGAGTTTGTGAATCAACAAAATTCACCATTCCATCGGTCAGTCACTCCATTTTCTAATTCAGAAATAACACAAAATCAAAACTCTGCAAATAATGCAGGAGATTTTCAATCTCCTTCGTACGGCAACAAAGTTCTTTCAGTATCAAGTGGCATTGCTAGAAGAAACTATAGCCCCTGGTCTTCTGTTGGAGTTAATTTAAATAATCAAAATGATTATTTGTCTCAAAAAAATGGGTACCGTTCTTTTGGGCCCTACACTAATGCTGAAATATCACAAAACCAAAACTCTGCTAACAATGCAGGTGGTTCCTCTTCGCCAACTTTTGGGAGCAATGTTCAATCAGCTACTAATGGATTATATAGAAGTATAATTAACAACAATCCTGGAGCGTCAATTAAATCATCTGGAGTCAATGTAAATAATCAAAATGAGTATGTGAGCCAAATAAATTCACCATTCCATCGGTCAGTTACTCCATTTTCTAATTCAGAAATAACACAAAATCAAAACTCTGCAAACAATGCAGGTGACCACTCTTCACCATCTTTTGGAAGCAATGTTGAATCAGGTACCAATGGAAAATATAGAAGTTTAACAAACAATAACAGTGGATTGTCTATGTCATCAACTGGAGTCAATATAAATAATCAAAATGAAGTCGTAAGTCAAAAAAATTCACCATACTATCGATCAATCTCTCCAGTTTCCAATAAAGAAATAACACAAAATCAAAACTCTGCAAACAATGCTGGAGATTTTGCTTCTGCTATGCAGAATAACGAAGGACTTTCTGTATCAAGTGGCATCGCTAGAAAATATTATAGTCCATTGTCATCCATTGGAGTTAATTTAAATAATCAGAATAATTTAGTATCTCAGCAGAATTCATATCGTTCATATTGGCCCCACTCAAATTTTGAAATATCACAATCCCAAAACTCTGTTAATAATGCAGGTGGTTCCTCTTCGCCAAATTTCGGAAGCAATATTCAAACTGCTACAAATGGATTACTTAGGAGTCAATCGAACAACAATCCTGGAGCGTCAATATCATCGAGTGGAGAAAATATAAACAATCAAAATGAGTTTGTGAACCAACAAAATTCACCATATCATGTACCAGAAACACCTCTTCCAAGTACCGAAGGCGCGCAGCAGCAAAATTCAGCCAATAAAGAAGGAGATTTAGCATTTCCTGAATCTAGCGATACGGAAAATATAATGAATAACCCTGTGCCCTCAACTGGAGGAAATGCAGATCAAAATCCAATGGGTCAAGTATCAAATTCCAAAATAGTGCAAGATCAAAATTCTATTAATAGTGCCGGTGACTCCTCCTCACCGTCTTTTGGAAGCAATGTTCAATCTGCAACAAATGGATAATTATAGTTTTTTCTTTCAAAAACAATCTTTGCTCTCCTTGTTGTATCCCAAGACGTGTACTCTATTTAATTCATGGTCTTATGTGACTTCTTATTGCATATTCATTATTAGGATTTAAAATTAAATTTAAAAAACCCATGATTAGACTATATTTAAACTTTATGTCATGTATTTAAAAAAAAATTGATATTACTTATTTTATTGCCTCTTTTTATTTCAATAAAGATTATACACTTTGCAACGAAAAAGGATTTCTTCTTAATATCTTTGAGGTAAAAAGATTATTTCCTATTTATTATGTTTCAAATTCCATTTGGATATTTCTGTAATTTGTATAGTAAAAAAAAATTACTAGAGTAATATTCATATTTTCTTTTCTTAAGTAAAATGACGTGCCATGAAGGAGAAACAGAGAAGTTTAAACTCTACATAAAACAAGGAAAAGTGTCATATTTAAACTTTGCGTTTATATAATTATATTGTTCTACCATTTAGTATACAACATGTGATCCAATTAAACAATTATTGCAATAGTTTGCTCCGAATCCATAATGTTTTTTAATGTATGCAGGGACATATAATTAAATGAATGAATGCAAATTGTTCAGAAAGTAAATATGTTCAATCTTACCATTCATTGATGAAAAAGTATTCGAGTTCCAACTTGGGAAGTTATTTTAGGGTTATTGACAAAATTCCAATATCCAATGTACGACTAATTTAAGTTTTCCTCTATTTGGTACCCTCATTATCCTAAGTAATGAATTATAATGAGTATGTATTCAGAAAATTTAAAAAAAAAACATTGACAATGACAAACGGATTTTGAGAAGAAGATGTCAAAAATTGGACCCATGAACTTTAAAATATAATAGTTTAACGTTACTTACACACATAATATGCATATATACCAATGTAGGAATATTTATTGTTATAAATCGATTATCAACTTCGAATTTCACATATTTTTGATTGATATATCAAATGAATGAATCATAAATCTTTTAAATTATTTTTTTTAAGTTCTCCTCACTGTGATGTTTCCCAAGATGACTGATGATACAGTTTAATACATATTATATTATAAGTATGTGTGTGTACATTTGTAAAGAAATAGAGAGGGGACCAGATCAAAGGTTACTGAATGAAATAGATTGATCATCAATAAAACATTTGAATACAATATAATTTAGCGTTGTTATTATTTTTCAAAATGCAGTCATTTTATATCTTTGCGCAAGTTATTGTTCTCATACCACGCAACCTGTTTTAAATTCAAAACGAAGTACTTCTTTTATTTTTTTAAGAATTGAATTGAAATATAATTTAAAATAATGATTATATAATAATTACCTTATTTTTAAATAAATAAAAGTAGTCTCTACTTGCATATATATATATATATTCTAAAATAATCACATTCTGAAAAATAGAGAGTTATAATGAGACATTTTTTTTTGGGGGGGGGGGAAAGGGGGGGGGATATCATTTAAAAATCCTTTAACATATTTATATTTTTATTCATAGTTTTGTGTCTTTTACTCTAATTTCATTTATTTTTTTCAAGGTCAAAACAAAACTGCAAAAGTTTAAAAAAATGGAGGAGAGTAGAAAAAACTTTATACAGATTTGAATTTAACGTGAAATGTACATTGAGAAAAATTGGGTTTAATTTATGATTATTAAAAAAAAAAAAAGTTCAATTTTTTTCCCAATATAATTATTATTAGGAATATCTTCATAGACGGTTTCTATTACATCTACCCGGGTCTTTGACATGTTCAAACTTTTTTGAAAAATCCATTTGGACTCTGATTCATTCAATCTTTTACTCACAAGTGCACTACAATGAACGGTTAAGATGGGTTTAATTACGATGTACGAAGAGGACGTGTCCTATCGCAAAGTTTCATCAAGAGAAGCTTCTAATATCTAAAATAGCGCTTTACTAGGAGTGTAGTGGGATTTACAACTTACGCACGTAAAGTCCTAACCTATAATAAGTATTTGTGCATAACATTGACTAAATAGTTGCGTTGAAAAAGAGTATGCCATAGTTTGACATGAGCAAAATGTTGAGATAAATTTGAGACTAAGGAAGAAAGGAAAATATCAGTTGGTATCACTACCTTGATGACTAATTTGAATTCAATTTTCTCAGTATCGTTGAGGTGAGAGCACTATCAGAATTTTTTAATTGCACAAAATGAGTATAGTTCTTGGTTTAAATTGAAATTCAAATTAGAAAATGGGCCCAATTAGCTCAAAAAGTAGGGTCCGATTTCTCAAAAACTGTCTGACTCTCGACCTTTTATTATCCTTATACTCCTTAGGATTTTTGACTGTTGACCAGTGTTATTAATTAAAAATTACAAATAGATGGGTATGAATAGAAATAAAACGTGTCTGCATTTAGCTTAAGGAGTTATGTGGATGAAAACATAACTTTTTTTCACTATTAACTTAGTCTGAAGATGCCTGATTAAGCCCACCTTACTCTATAAACAAGACTCATTTTCCCCTCAATTGCCTAGTAAGCATTTGCCAAAATTATGCATGTCTGTATTTCTTGTTTCTACATGATTGTTATAGATGTAGTAGGTCGACACAAAAAGCTGGGAACTTTTTTATTTATTTATAAATGGTCCAATTCCTTGACATAATTTGATCATTTATGAATTTTGCAGTATTGAGATTTTTGAGATGGATCAAAATACATGAAAATGTTAACTCTAGTCTCTGGCAATGGTTGGTAACCTCCAGTTTGTCAAAAATTTACACCTGGCCCCTAAAAAATAAAATCATTTCCTTAATTTTTATTGAGCCAGGGTTTTTCAATTTTTTTAATTTGTACCCCTTCAATGGTAGCATTAATATAAGCATCCATCACCACCATCAGTAGCGCCAGAACCAAAGAGACCAATGGGCTATTGCTCCTCTCCCCACTTTTTGAAAAAAATGAGGTTTTGTGGTCTAATTATATAATAATTTCGGTCATAGATAAACTAGAGACGTCATAATTATAGAAATTGCCCACCCACCTCCGATTCCAGCGCCGCTGACCACCATTCCCCTTTTTTCTTTCTAACAAAGAACACTTTTTAAAAAGGAGTGGTGTCAATTCAGTCAAAGCTAAGGTATGACAAATTCCAGGGTCGTTGCTGAAGTAAACAAAGAACTTTTTCTTCAATTTAAAATATTAACATGTTTTCTGGGAGTCAAAGATTGGTAGCTGCCATACCTTATCAATTATCATTCCCAATTTA
The DNA here is from genome assembly GCA_963680855.1 of Lepeophtheirus nordmannii. Lineage (NCBI taxonomy): Eukaryota > Metazoa > Arthropoda > Copepoda > Siphonostomatoida > Caligidae > Lepeophtheirus > Lepeophtheirus nordmannii. Next base: position 10,094,174 of record OY804525.1, read on the forward strand.
CACCACTGATAAGGACTACCTTGGTAAAAATGTTTTCGACTCTACCTTCGCTTCACCCACCTCCTTATGGGGCGTAGCCCACAGATTTGATAAGTCTTGTATAGGCCCATCAAAATCTTCCATTTTTTTTTGATAGAATGGTTTGAGGAAAATGTATTTCTACAAACTTTAATAACATACACCACGAGACACAACATAGCTAACTTGACACCCTCACTCCAAAAGGTTCTCAATCCCCCTTATTAATCCCTCATTTTTTTAAATATGTCATATTTTGCTGCTTAAAATTATGACCGAAGACCTTTAATTAAAAGAAGTTTGCGGTGGCTCTGAAGGGGGAATTGTTATAAATGCCGTATATTTTGACGTCTAAGACGAAATACAAAATTAGAGCAAATTTCAAGTATGAATTGATCATATATCATGTAAGGTCTGACTTTTATATACGTTGTACATATAAGATGACCTACAATTTTTAAGGGTGATCTTTTTTTTACTTTAAGGGTCGTCTTATACGCCGAAATATACGGTCTATTAATATGAATGAGGGCAATTTGGGCTGAGAAATAACAACCCAGACTCATTTTTCAAAAAGAAAATTAATATTATCATATTTTTTTGCTTTAATTAATTCGAAATTTTTGCAGCCTTAAAGTGTAACTTGCAGGATCAGAGTGGGAGTAGTCGGAATATTTTATTCCTTGAAATATTTACTTAGATGTATCATCTAAATGTAACTCAGATACACATCCTTGTTGAGTCGAAGGACCACATATTATTAATTAATTATTCGAGAAAACGGATTCTTATAATAAATGAGTAATAGTAATGTATTTATTCATTTTTCAGCTATTAAAACAACAATAAATAAGTGTATAACAATATGTTATTATAACAACAAAGCCTTACTTGAAGCACTTTTTCTATATAATATGTATGTATGTATGTATGTATAAGAACTTTATATTAATTAATTAATTAATTATATAATACATAATAATATGCAGGAACAACTGAAAAAAAAAAAAACAACAACCAAAAAATACGGGATCGAAAGTTATGTAAAATGTATATAATTGAAATAATGCTCATGTCTTTGTTTTTGATAGCATTTAAAATTTCTTAAAATAACGTATCACTAAACCTTTTCATTTTTTTAAAAAATAAATAACAATTTCTACAAAACTAATAGATTTTTAATAAGTGTACTCTAATTGAATTGATTCCATTTGATTCTTCTGTCTGTACATTAAACATAAATGAAATACCTAATAAAAAAATAAAGTTATGTTGAATGAATGACTGGGACAACTCATTTTGCTTGTGTGTGTGTGGTTGGGGGGAAGTCAATCACAGTTGACCTAATCAAATTTACATATGAATTTATAAACAGAGAGAAGACAAATAATGAGTAGTGTGTGTCTTTGAGTGAAGGTGTTTTGATGTTTGAATTAGCACTCTATCTTTGTCAACAAGGTCTTTTCTTGTCATTCAAAGAGGACAAGAGAGTGACACACACTTTCCCGGAGCTTTGTAGACCAATTTGAAGCCAAATTTGCTAAGTATTACATATATTTTATTTCCTTTAAAGAACATGATCCAATTTAAAAAAAAAAAAAAAACTGGCCGGCTACTTTTGAAATTTTCCCTATACCCTTTTGACGTCTCATGGCGTTACACTTTTAGAATTAGAATTTAATGATCATTTGCTCCCAAAGAGCTTTACAAAATTGCATAAAATACACTGGTCATCAATTGCATAAACCTGAATCCGCCATTTAGAAAGACTCAGAAGAAAAATAATAATAAAATATAATTTATCTGCATCTTGTAAAAATATGATGATCAGGTGCTTTGTGGTGAGTAGGTGATGAGGAAAACTTGCCGAAAGGGCCTATGATTGGGCTATTGTATAATCATTATTTTTACTTGGACCTTAGAGGTTAATTTGAAGAAAAAAAATATAAAAAAAATTGACTGAATAATTGATTGTGTAGTAAGCCCCAAAAATATATATATGTATGCATTTGGAATGAATGTCATCTTCATCTCTTGTAGGCAATTCATCTTTTCAACCTTTTGTAATCTATGAGTAACAACCAAAAATTTCATATTAAGGCATGAATTAAGGATGCGATAATTACAGTCTTAAAAAAATATGAATGAAAAAAGATAACATGTAAGTAATCTAATATTATGAATAATAATAAGTATAATAAGTATAAGTATAGTCAAATTCTTTGTCTCTTCTATGTATGTATGTATGTATGAATGAGTTGAGAAAGCGTTCATTGTTATAAATCCTTTTCAAAGTTAACGCCATGTTTCAAAGCAGAATCAAGGGAAGATGTCATTGCTCCATTTGATGTCAAATACTTATTTAAAAATCGACTCTCTTTGGCACGAAACTTCCACCAAAAACAACACAGTGTTGAACTTTTTTCCAGAGCATGAGACTTGAGGGAACTATGGTCGGATTCGCAGTGTTAGCATTTGTATTATGTGAATCATTTGGGATGTGGGTTGCTTTAGAAGAAGTTGTTGTATTGCTTATGAGAGGAGGAGTTGAAGTTGAAATAGTTGCGGCAGAGGAAGATGAAGGTCCTGGAGCAAGAGACTCTGATACGGTGGTTGCTGTAGCAACCACGGAAGCCTGAACTGACATAGGTGGATTTTTGTTGTCATTGTTGTTTATGGAAGAAGTTGTTGTTGCTGAAATAGCTGAATGGAGATCAACTTTATTTCTAGAAGATGATCCTCCTTGCATAAGATCAATCATTCCTCCTTTTTCAGGAGCAGGGGGTGGAGGTGCTCTTGGATTACATGCTTCGTTGGGATTATCAAAGTAATGGTCATTCTCAGATTCAAAGGATGCATCATAGTGCCCTTCAGTAACAATTGAGGAGTCCATACTTACTTGATGATGGTGTTTTTCTAGTGATATTTCAGGAATTGTTGAGAGTGAGGCAGCAAGATGAAGTTCATCAGGGGCAAAATGATGATGGCGTGTAGGAATTGGGGGATGAAAGGAAGACGTTGTTGATGAAGGCCCAGCAATTGGTGCTGGAGAAGGGACCCTACCGTTAGGAGCAGGACTTGGAACTTGATTATTCCCTTCAGGAATAAACTCATATCCTGTTATAACTTCGGTAGAACTTCCGTCCCATAATTTCCACATGTCCCTTCTTCTTGTCGGATACCCGTAGTTTTGTTTAACATAAGCAACTATATCTGCAGGATCTGGTGGTCGGCAGTATCGAGGGCGATCTCTTAAATATTCATGAAAGAGTGGGCGAAATGCTCTTTTTAGTACAAATAATCCACCATTAGAATGGGATTCTGCAACATGGAATGAAAATAATAAATAGAAAGCTCTGACTAACTGATCCACTTTAAGCGTATCCCATCCAGAAAAGTGACGACAAAGTATGTGAAATCTTTCCTGGGGATTAACATGGGAAGAAAGGTAATGGGGCTCGGATATGTTGGCCATGGACATGGCCCATCGACCAAGACGACCGGAACGAGGTAACAATCTCTCTCTATAATAATGAACAAAGTCTTTTGGCCATATTCCTTCAAATTCTCTCCGATAACGATCATGCATGGACTGTTTAGAATCTGCTTGGAGAAGATAGCTTATACATGCCTTGTAATAGTTTACTGCCTCTTCTCCATAACCTTTTTGTCGCATATGGGTCTCAATATCTCTGAATCTGTGAGTCCATCCTTCAAGTTGAACTAAATTTGGAGCCTGGCTTCTGACTGCTAAATGAACAGCAGGCTCAGCATCATCGATAAGCAAAGGAAATCTATATTTTTGTAAAGCTGGAATGTCTCCAAGTACTCTAGCCCAAAATAGTTGATGACTAGATTTAAATTTTCGTTCATGAAGATTTACAGCGAGTGGCATAATGGGATTTCCTTCATAACAAGTATTTGCAAATGTTAAAATAGTTGCATAAACAGATCCAATAGGGAATGTAATGTCATAAAAAAGTTTTAGTCCAACATCAACCGCAATGTTGTTGTGAATTCTTCGATCAACATACATAAGCTTACAACAGTATTCAAATTGCTTTGTCATATCAGGATGAATAAGTGTCACTTGGAGTGAAGGAAAAATGGTCAAATTTTTAACAAATTTCCCTGATGCGAGTTCATCGGCTAATGATCTTAATCTTGAGGAAGGATCACAAGATGTCGGAAATTCCCTATAATAAGATTGAGTAGGAAGTCTATATTCTAAAGATAAAGGCGCACTGATTTGGTGTGTTTCTTGAGGAATACTAACTAGAGGTTCTTTCAGATTAGAAGGTGTTAATTTGATTGAGGTTAAATAAGATCCAGCTGATCTCCGAGAGAGAAGATTAGCTTCCAATGTGGTCGTTGCAATCGTCGTAGATGATGTTGTTGAGTCTGTTAGAGTTTGAAGCAGGCTTTTTGAGCGATCTAATTTGAAAGCAACATCATTTTCAGCTTCATTTATATCTCCAATGTAGGACACTAATGTTAGATATCCCATTCCATAGGTTTCTCTTTTAAATTTGGATGAGCTCTTCCAATTGAAAACAGATTCTACGACGTCAGGAGGTGTTGCAGTTGTATTAGAACCTGTAGATTGTTTTTTCGAGGGAATGCGAACGTAAAAATGCCTGTAATCTAAGGTATTGCCTCTGGTTGTTGGAAGAGATGCTTGAAAAAGAATTTCAGCCCATTGATATCCATCTTCTCTCCACTCCTGTTTTCCGGTTGAACTTCGATGTAAATAAACTTGACCGCCTTTAGGTTTTTGTGGTGGAGATCCTAATAATAAGACTCCTGATGGAAGACTTCTCCCAGTTGCGGCTGTGAGTATCAGTTCCTCAGCTTCTTCAAGACTTAATGGACATTTCACATTGGAAAACTTAGACCCTATCTTACTAAAATTTCTTCCTTTTGGTCCAGGACTTCGAGATTTTCTCTCTCCTTTAGAAGAAGGTCCTGGACTTGAAGGAGGAATGGGCGGATGATAAGGATTTATGTTCCCATGAGTGTCTTTAGGAATGTGTTGAGCTGAATTGGAGGCATCATTGTTGTTGTTACTACTATTGCCTCCATTGGAGTTTTCTTTTAGAGCAAACCGGCATCTTTTGGTTTGTGCACTAGATACCCTTCGAGGTACTTTAAGTGTTGTTGAATTCAATATTTCCGAACTATCCTCCTTCCCTTTTAGGCGAGGAGGAGCTGAATGGTGGGGATTCCCTGACGCAACTACATTTGCAGAAACTCCTCCACCGACGACAGGGATGATGGCCATTCCCGAATTCGTTAATATAGTTGTTGTCGTTGTCGGAGCAAAATCCACCACCTGATTCTTTGGCTCTGACATGGAGAGATAACCAAGGAGGAAGAACCATTCTAATCAAAGTTGCCAAAAACGATGATGTTAACGTGGAATCACCAAATTATTCCTGGAATTAGTTAAATGAAATTAATTATTAACACTTATGACTGAATGGTCATTTCTTATTATCATACATTGTCAAAAGCTTTGAGAATCATTTCTATTTTGAATCCTACTCTTTCACTTTCTTCCTATATATATTCTACATAAAGGCTATGATACTCTCTAGTTGTGTGTAACTAAAAAAAATCCCTCTTTTCTTTCTTTTCTTTCTTTCTTTCTCTCTCTCTCTCCTTCTCTGATTTAAAAAGCCCTTTCCAATCTTAGTCTCATTTTTTTTATCATCCCAAACGCTAGAAAAACTATGTAGAAAAACTCCCTCATGCCAAACACGGAGTTTCTCTTCCCTTATTTTTTTTTTTTTTTTTTTTACTGTCTTCGTATAATGGCCTTTCAAGGCCAATATTTTTTTTTATTTTTTATTCTTGTAAAAGAAAGACACATCTCACATCAGGGTCTTCAGACATATTATTCAACTCAAAGCTCTTAAACATATTCATTTTTATTTGGATGAAAAAAAATGAATATTAAAGACTGGGAAATTCAAATTTCAAGATTCAAACATAGGTATGTTCTACTCCTCTTCGATTGTATTCAAGTATACAATATAAAGACTTTAAAGACATACAGACATCAAAAGGGAAGGAAAGCATTGTTAATCAATGACAAGAAAGTAAAAGTATTAGCTAGATAGTAGATGAAATTCAATAATAAAATCGAGTACTCCTTATTCCATTGCTTCAACCATGCAAATATTATTTATGAGCCTTTGAAATTTTATCAAAAGGCAGCATATACTGCTCTCACATGTAAGTAGGGATATAACTTTTGGAGAGTGCAATCATAAGTTGGGAGAGGGATTTATGGTAATCCTGTATTAGTACCCTTGTTAATATCAGCTGCCTATATTTATGATTTTAGAGGGGAAATATATTACTTGTATAACTACTATAATGAAGAGAAACTTCAACATGTACAGTAAAATTATCCAAGAAGGAATAAAATCTTAAACTAACGTTGGCAAAAACCTTTGCATTCTTCCTATAGGAATCGATCCTAGTCTGATCCTTACATATAGACTATAGCTTATATGTTACAGAGTATGTTAAAAACAGCAATATAACTCCTGAGTATTTTTTTGGTCAGCCGTGTGGATTTTCTACTTCTCAATAGTTTGTCCTTTAAAAGTGTTTTGAACGTCGATGGGTTGAACTCGAGGCAGCTGTTTTTAAAAGAATTGTCAATTTTAAAACCCTTTGGATGAAGTTCGTTGTGGATTTTTGACCCATTTTATTGAATAAATATATGAACAATATGTCTCCAACTTGGCGATACTTTGATGTATTTATCAGTTTGAGACATATTCTATTTTTGTATATATCCAACGAAAATTATTCAAATTAAGTTATAATAACTATTGTTGAATATATTCACATGTAAAATGTAATATTATAAATGAAACGGATATTTATACTTTAAGTGAGGGTTTCAGACACTTGCGGTACGTAGTTCCTGAGACAATATTTCCCGCTCATTGTATGAATCGATTTTAAAGTTATGGAAGACCGTGTCTTTTAAGATCTTTAGTGGATGAATGAATTCGTAAATAATAGATATAGATAAATTCATTATTTCTTTGTATTTATGATATAAACCTAAATTATTACTAGGATCAACTAAATCCTAATTATAATTAATTAATTAACAGCCTATCCCAATGTACATTTGTGACATTGTCGCTGTAGGTATTTCCATATTATTTAAAAAGTTCTTTAAATCAAAAGTTAAAGTGAAATATTAAAGTTTGTAAGAGTTGAATATTAAAACTTGCAGACGGATGCAGGCGAAGAGCGGAATTTGAGTCCAAAAAATAGGGGTGTTCAAGTATGACTAAATAAAAATTGATTATTATTTATCATACAAATAAATAAACAGACAGATTTTAATAACATCAAGAACATCTTTTATGCTGTTTTTGCTTGCAATAAAAGACAAGATTTGAGCAACTGTAATAAAAAATCTAAAAACTTTTCAACGGAAATAAAAACTGTGTTTTAAAAAAATGGTTTCACTTAACAATATAATTCATTATTTTTAAAGAGCCCCTATGTTCAAGTGTAAGCAATGGATTGAAATACCACTGGACTTTTTATTTTTTAGGTCGAAGCAAGCCCCTAAGTCAAATTTATAATATATATACATCTATAACATATAAAAAATGTGACAAACTTCCTCGGTCTACCCTACATATTAACACATTCTTTGCTTCTCTAGAGTAGAGCTCTACGTACGTACAATAATAGAAAAAATATTAGAATACGTATTTAAATATACGTTTAGGCCCTACGTCATAGGATAGCCGTGTTAGCTGCCTTATCTACCTACATTGCTTATCATTTGTTTGTCTAAAAATAAAATCTACCTTCAAAATATACAAAATAACAATTAAATGGCGATGGGGGTCAGAAAATTAAAATCTTCGTCTCGTTCCTTGAAGTATCGACCCTTGACGGAAGTTTCGCGAAAGGAATTTAAAGGAACAAAGCCTTTGGCTGAGAGAGCATCCATTCGTCACATTATATTCATGATGTGGATTCAATTCTGTCGTAAAATCATGTATGGAGTTCCTACTTCCTCAAAGGTCGGCCTCTACATCATCGGCACACTAATTCTATCCATTTTGTCTGAGTTTTCATCCATTTCGCAAACCAAAAATTACTTCTCAAATCATCAAAATATTTTTAACATGTATGGAGTGAAGCATGGTTGGGGCTGGACCCTTGCAGGTACTCTTCCCTTCATCACATCCACAAATGTCGTTCTTGGAGGAAAATCCTTACACTATGGCATGATTCGCTTAGCTATTGCTACTGGAATATGGTACATATCGACCCACATATTTCAAAGGATTGAATCCACAACTGGGATATGTAACTCACCTCAATATTACACAAAGATAACTTGTCGAAGTGCTGGGTTTAATTGGAGTGGATTTGATGTCTCTGGGCATTCATTCTTACTCATCTGGAATAATTTGTTTATTTTAGAAGAGGCGCGTTCCTACATTGGCTGGGAAAAGATTAAAGAGATGATGAGAAATGAGGAGTATCGTCGTGTTTCTTCGAAAAATCCAAATGAATCCTCTAAGGATGTTCCGCCCTCTGGTTTATCAAGACTAAGCATTGAAGATTTTCTGTTGCTCAGGAAAAACTATACCAAATTTACACCTGTTGTGAGATACTTTTATTGCTTTTTGGCTGGATTGGTGCTTTTGTGGGATGTCATGTTGATTTGTACTGCTCTTTACTTTCACATCATGATTGAAAAAGTTTTAGGAGCCTTAACTGCTGTTATCTGCTGGTTTTTTCTATATCGATTCCTGTATGAAAAAGTTGGGATTCTTCCAGGACAAACTGGGGATTTTAAGTATGTATTCTCTGAGCTAGTCAAGCCCTGCATGAAAAGTGGTAAAAAGAAGCTGGATCGATCAGCATCTTGGTCTGAGACCGACGCTGTACCTAAATTCATGGGAATGCCTATCTACAATTATAGAGGTCGTGATAACTTTAAAAATACTGCTCAAGAACCTGTCAACCCCAATACGCGGTCTGATATCGATACGGGTCTACAGAGATCCTCAATGGATCTCTCTGTTCAAAGAAGTCTCAAATCCTCTCAGCGATCCAGGTCTATTTCAAAATCTCGTCTAAATGCAACTAGTTTCACTTCTTTAAACATGAAATACAATAAAGCATCTTTTTAGGCATATCATGTTTCATGTAGTAGGAACTTGATATTCTGCTACTCTTCGCTAGTCATTTAATGTGCCCATTTTAACAATTCATTCATTCGTTTAAATATTAATTATTGTTATGTACATATATGTATTAGGCCAGTCCCCAACTATTTATTCCTTCTAAAAACTGAGTGCCTTGACAATTCATATAGTTAATAAAATGTTATTTACTAAATCACCGTTTTCTGAGTTTGAGTCGTCATTTTTTTAAATATTGTAAAGTAAATGAAGTCAAGATTCATCATCTATAATATATTAATTATTATAGTATGTCGATTTGGCCGGTACTGGACATTGTAGCTAAATATAAATAACAACATACAAGTAAGTATATATTATAGTCTGTAAATTTCAGACTATACTTACTTCTATTTAGTTACCTACCTCCGGCCGGCCACATCTACATTAGAGTCAGTATAGATTTGGCCGGCCGGAGGTAGGTAGGTACTTGTACGTGTTTTGTTCACATGATGATGTCGTGTAATGTGAATACAAATCACGTGATCACTAGAGGCGCTGTGATCGTAGTAAGAGAGGGAAAAAAAGAATGCTACTCCTTGAGAAGTAGTTTGATTCTTCTTCTTTGTAATTCCTAGTTGTACAATTTAGCTCAATGGAAAAATTTGTAAAATGGTTTTCTGCGAAGTCTATGGATGCCCAAACTCTTGTACATCAATAAAAAAGGATGGGAAGCCCATACACTTCTTCCTATTTCCAAAGACTGACGGTAATGTCAAAAATGTATTGGTTTTATGTTAAAATAAATGATCTTTTATTTTATTAAGTCTCGTTTGTACATAAATGAAGGAGACTCTCGACTTTGAGTCAACGTCAGTTCATCAGATCTTTGTAACTTAGGCTCAAAATAACAATTTAGCCCCAATGCATTAAATGTCCTCTATGTACCTATGTATGCGCAACTAACTAATGTCTTATTAAATAAAAATCTTCTTATTTTGTCCTTTATTTAGAAATCCGAAATGAGTGGATTGAATTTTGCGGGAAATCGAGCATCAATTCCAAGATGCCTCGGATTTGCTCCGATCATTTCTATCCCCATTTGATCAACTTCAAATCAAAGCGTGTCTTCCTTGAAAAAGGTGTCATCCCTACCCTGAATCCTCCAGTCAAGAAACCCGTGAATGCTCTCAAAAAGAAGCGGAAAAAGTATAAGGGTGCTGCCGCCGCCAACTATCACCACCTGAGTCACGCCTCTTCCTCAAATTGCAGCGAAATTCGAACGGATGTAAACGGTGAAAAAAAAGTCTTTGAGCATCGAGTCATTGATGAAAAAATCATCACCACTCCTAACAATGTAAAGTTGGAGGAAATTACTGTGGCTGTAACAGAAAAAATCATTGATCAAAAGTTGGGAAATCCGTACAGTCTTATTCTAGAATCTCATCATCCCAGCGTAGATCAAAGATATGCTGCAGATAAATTTGATTTCCTTTCTATGCCTGAGTTTATAGTTTATATTAAAAACTCAGGAATTGTGAAAGAGCCTTGGTACTGCTTAGAAACGGATGATGTTCTTCATATTTTAAAAGTAGATATGGTTCAGGGTACCACATGTCCCATGACAACCGCGGATTTTACCATCAATAAAAGTACTGCTCAATGCTCATTTCATAGAAAGGGGTGTCGAGTTCCCTTATCTAAAATTACAAAGGTTCATATTGATGAAAACGGAATTATTCGAAGGACTCAGCATTCTATAGATAGTGTAATTCAGTCCCTGGTTGAGAAACCACAAGAGCCCATGACGTTCAACGATTATATTAACATGGCAAAGGACTTGATTCATGAAGCATCATTGACCGATGTCAAATATAATAAAGTTCTAAAATTTATTAATGAACAATTAGCCATGGCATCCGGCTCAGCTCATTCCTATTCACCTTCTGTCATTAAGCTCGGAATGCTCCTGAAATCCTATTCTCCTTCGGGCTATGACACACTAAGAGCTTCTGAATTCCTTATTTTGCCCTGTGATCGTCTACTAAGATCGAGAAAAGATGGTATAACTCTAAAAGAGATAGAGGATATTAGGCGGATGGCTAAAAAGAAGAAAAAGAAATCTCCTGCTAAACAAGAGCTTCATCACATGGACACGGCTGTTCCTCCAGCAGTCGCTCAAGAGTATGTACAGGATGGACTGCACGAATACGCCGTTAAAGAAGTTATTACATTTAACATTGGGTCCTGATACCGATCCTGCTAAATATATATATTTATATTAATATCTCTCTTATGTTGCCAGTTAAAATCAATTAATTAATTATCATTATAGTTGAACTATACTAAATTATTTATTTTATATAGAATAAACGATACTGTCTATACAAGAAATCGTTTGAAATATGTATTTCTAACTTTTTCAAATCAATTTAAAGTAGTTTATGTAACGGAAATTCCCTTTATTAACTTTTTTGAACAAATTTAATATATTTATTAATTTGAACTGCCTTATTATATACAATGTATTAAGATCAAGTACAAATTAACGTATTAACAAACACATAATGGGGAAAATGACTCATTTTTATTATTGTGTCTTCAGTTTATTGATTTTTATTCCTTTATTAAGATCTTAATATTTAATAGTCACAATTATAATTATTCTTTTTGTGATGTGTTTGTATGGATGATTAATTTGGATTAAGGATATCTACCCATTCAATATCAGCCAGTGATTTATATAAAATCCCCTATTTATTTTTTTGTATTGGTACGAATTAAACTAAATTCATTATGATAAAGTACAAATTTTTAAATAATATTTTTTATTTACATATAATAAGGCGATATGTATTAAGTCTGAAATCTTGGTTGAAGGATAACAAATGACTGAATGCTTTATTGCATTGTTATGTCAAGCCAAAAATGCAGACTTAAAGAATTAATGCATATCGCATTGTCATATTGATAAAAAAGGTTCCGCTAGATGGCGCTACTAGAAGGACGCCAAAATAATAGAGCCATGTACAAAACGCGGGAGCATACATAACAATATAAGAAAAATAATACTTTTAGTCATAGGTGAGTTTTTATTATTTTCGTCTTGAATCATATACTACAATGGATTATTAAAAAGTCATCCATAAAGCTAAAGTGACAATGATTCTTAAAAAAAATAAATGTACATTTAAATATATTTTATTTATGCGTATGAATATTTTTCATATAAAATACAGTGGAAATGAAGGAACGTCTCCCGCGTATTTGAAGGTGATCATTTGTTCAATATGACTCGTCTCCCGCAATTACTTACTATTATTATAAATAATATACTTTACGTCGAAGGATCATTGAGAGAATGGTTCGGAGTTATCAAAACGGGAGTAAGGCAGTCAATTACTGTGAGAATGAGGGATCAGAGAGTGAAGTAGATCAGGAGCAAAGCGAAAATGAATCATTGACTGATACGAATAATTCTGTGGATACGAGTCGCAGTGCTAGAAAACGTCAATCACGGAACAATGATGATGATGATGGATCTGTATCGTCTCAAAAAGGGAATAGAAAGAGATCTATACCTAAATACTCTGTGGATACTCCTGAGAGCGAAACGTCTTCAACGGATTCCTCTGGAGGAACATCCAAAAAAGTATGGAGTGATTTATTTTATGTTATGTTATGTTCTATGTATACCTACTAATGATTTAAATTTTTATTCCTACATCTGGTTGCAGAGGAAGAAGGAGAAGAAGGTCAACAATCCTAGAAACAAGATATCCCGATCCACACCGAATAAATACGAAGAAGAGGACGATGATGACAATGTGGATAATGAGGAGGAAAGTAACTCAAATGATGGATCCGATGATGAATTCACCATTGGTAAGAGTAAAATAACAAAAAACGGAAAGATTCCTTCAGTCTCTATAATGGTGATTGAGAGCATTAAAGCCTTGAAGGAGGATCCTAAAAAAGGATCCACTTTTGGGTCCATTAAAGACACAATTCTTCGTAATTGGCCTGTGACTATGAAAGTTTACAATTCCAAAATTAAGAAATTTATGACAAGTGCTGAAAAAAGTGGGGATATTATTAGGACGAGAGGTCATGGCTTCAATGGAAGATTTACTGTCCCTGGATTGAAGGCAAAGAAAAAATCCAAGGGATCCAAACTGACTAAAAAATTTGATGTAGACGAAGTTGAATACGTTCCAATAAAAACTGTTCGAGACAAGGAACGAATTAAGGATAAGGAAGAGTTGGAGCGGAAAAGGGAGGAACGAGCTGTTTATCTCGAGAAAGTAATGGCCGACAAAGCATCTCAACCTAAAAAAAAACAACCTAAAAAGGAATTCTGGGAGGTTAAATCCATTCAAGGTAGAGTTATTACCGACTAAATATCCACTCATGCATATATTAAAGTTTGAGGATAGCAATCATTTAAACAACCTATATTTTATGTTTAAAATTTAAATATGAAGACGCTTAGTACATGCAACGGGGCATATGTTGTATTACTCCTTTTAATATTGTTTCTCAAGACTTTACTTCATATTTTTATATGAAAACTAGGTATAACCTATTGTTTTGATACATTATGTATGTTTATAATTTTAGGTACAAAGGTTAAAAATGGTATAAATTATTATCTTGTCAAGTATCAGGGACCATCCAAACCTCAGTGGGAGCCTGAGGAAAACGTTCAAGTAAGTAGACTTTTGTACATAGTTTTATAACTTATTTATGAAATATTTTATTATAATTATAGAACTGCTGGGACTTGGTCGAAATGTTCATGAAGGAAAAAGAATTAAAGGAGGCAGAAATCCAGAAAATTCGTCAGGAGTGTGAAGAAAAAGGGGAATATGAGGTGCAGAAAATCATTGATGTTAAATTCAACAAGAAAGATGACAGCAAAGAATTCCGTATTCGTTGGAAGGGATATAGACCGGATAAGGATACATGGGAACTGGAGAAAAATCTAAAGTGTCCAGAACTGATTGAGGCCTTTATGAGGAAACATGGAGAAACACAAAATATATCTCATAAGTCTCTTCGAGTTGCTCCTAAAAAGATTGAAAGAATGGCCTATACTCAATCGAAAAGGCTCAATAAAATGACAGGAGGTCTAAGGTAGTTATTTTATTAGTTCTTGTAATAGGGCCAAAAATATTATTTGTTACACATTATTAACTCTTTTTATATATATATATATTTATTTTTTTCAGAGTTACGTATGATGACATGGAATAATAATAATACTACTACTACCAAGTTTCCAAATCATTATTAATCCAATTCCACTTTCAAAATTATCGTATTCATTTAAAGAAACAAAGTCCTCTAACGTTTATGCTATAAATTATGTTGTCTTTATTATATATACATACTATATATATGTTGTGTACAAGTTGTAACTTGTATTAAACGGATGCTACAAGCTGCAATTTATACGTTTATTAAAGTCTTATCTAATTTGTAACATTCATAAACATAGATGCCCTCATTTCATGATGCATATAAGAGATCTTTTTGTACATCCAGGGTGCAGTTTTTAACAAAAGGTCCTTAAATTCAGCATTTAAAATGCTACATCTCCCCCTTTTTTTTTCGATTTGTAACTAACACATTTATTGACTCATACAAGTTACAACTTTTATACAATCCTAATATCATGTACACAACATAAATACTGAGTTCTTCTTTGTAGATATTTCATTGCACTATTAATTATATCACTTATTTTAAATGAGAAACATTAATGATTTTTTTTTTTTTTAGTCAGCATTTCAATTTTGTATTGACTCTTCCTCAATTATTGTTATATTATTATTATTATTATTATTGATTGTTGTTGTTGCTCTATCAAAACAGCGCAATTATTTTATTTATATGAATTAAAACTTATGGCTATACTTAAATACTAAATTCGTTTTTGTATAATTCATTGATTTTACTAAGTTTTTTTTATTTAAAAAAATCAAATTTTTGTTTCTATTGTCTCCCCCCCAAAAAAAATATCAGATAAAATGATGAACTATGTATAAAAGTTAATATATTATTTGCTTAATTTATTGTTGAGATAGCACAAATCTTATTTTGCTGTTATATTAATTATATTATTATTGTCCTTGTTTTGACTTACAGCATTTTGTTTTGTTCATTTATAATAAATTACTCTAAAATGAAACAACAGAACAATTGGGATTGATTCATAGAAAACCTTTATTCTAGCCTTTTTTTCTTCTCTTCTCACATGTAAGGTAATATTTCAAATGTATGAACCTATAAGGATCATGTACCATTTTGAAAACTTCAAACACGTTTCTCTTCTTTTGAGAAAATTTATAATCTATGATGGAGCAAATATACGTTTTCGTAGAATGGATCTCATGATAATGATTTATATACATATATTCTAACATATTATAATTCAATACATCTATTCTAGGGGTACTAGGAAAATTGCTCGAGGTGGAATATTGTTGGAATTTTTTTTTTTTTTTTGAGTAATTTATATCTAGCTTTGAACAAACAAAGTTACTCATAATAAACCTATGAAACTCAAGAAATTGCCTGAAGTCAACAGAGTTGTATGTATGTAACTAGTCTTTTATATATGTGTTGGCTTCATTTACTTTTATAACTAAAAGGCTTCGTCTACAATAATGAAACTTCTCAATCGCAATTGGCCCTTTTGAGTAGCATTTGATTTGATTGGCTAAACTTCATATTTATCCTTTTAGTCTCTGTCTTCTATTTTCACCAATAAATCACCTAAGTAATAAGATCAGTTAATTTGTTCTCAAGAGAATTCAGAATTCTAGGCAGGTGTATAGTGAAATTCAGTTATTTATACTTTATATATACGATAAATTCTTCATTTAAAATGATTCAACTCATGTCTCGGTTGCAAAATGTAAACATCACTCTATAATAAGAGAGCTCTATAATAACGTGGAATTTTTTATTATAATGTTAAAAAACAAGTACAAAATTGAAAGATTAATATTTTTCTAATGACGTTGTATAACGCTTTCTTGCAATTAGTCCTTATTTAATATATCAAATGAAAGAAATAAATAAGAAGAAAAGAATGCGCGTTATACGCGACACATTATTTTTCTTTCCTTTATTACTTATCCTTTCTTTACGTCACTAAAAATACATTTTAGAGAAACTTAGTCCAAATACATTTTAAATATTATTTAAAAGAAGTTATAAGATAATAAAAATTGCATTTATCTCAATATATTTGTATGATAATTATGAAAGAAGAAGATGAAATTTAAAAAAAAAAAAACCAAAACAATTTTCTGAATTTTGAAAGAATAGGTGATCCTGGATCACCTATTCCTTAGAAGCAACAAATAAAGTAGTAAAAAAACACACACTTCATAATTAGTTACATATTTTCCCGATAGAGTAGTATATTTTAAGTACAAAATACATATCAGTACTTTTACGCCTTGTTTCCATACCCATATTTTATCCGTCATTATATAGGTATGCACTTGTGATAAGAAATTATAAAAAAACAAAGGAAAAATTCCAAATTGCTTAATTATGTATGTAACAGTTATTATTTTCATATGATTATGTCTACACATAAAAATATATAGGCTAAACGACTGGTTTTTAACTGGTCTTACACTGAGAGACCCATATTTTCTCTCCACGGCCCACAAGTTGTGAAAAACTGGGCAACTTTGAGTTTTATATATAAAAAAAAACTTCCTAGCGCGACGGTTGGCAACCTTTAGAGCTCTACAAGATCACTATGTCATTGGGCTATGCATAAAATTATGATATGAATGATAGCAATGCCCCAATTTTTACATGGACCACTAGTGGTCTGTGGACCACCAGTCACGCACCCATGTCCAAGAAGGAACTTTTATCCAATTTAATTTGTTGTTATTATTGAAATTGATTATAATTCTTAATTCATTTACAGAATATTATATTTATGATTCAATTGTTCCAGTCCATCCCTGAAGGACTTACAAGCAGTGCTGATTTGAGAGAAAATTTGAAGATAAGTGAATAGCACGTCGATTTAATGTAAAAATAAGGACCCTGAGCTCTTTAAGATTTAAAAAAGATTGAAATTTGCAAATTACGACAATGTACTTTCAAGTCTCTAGAAAAATATCTAACTAAGGATCCACAAATAATTTTCGTTTAAACACGAATATAAAGTCATTGGATATTTTTCTTTAACCAAGCCCCGCATATCCTGAAATCAAACTGACAACAAAAATGTTCCGGGGCGCGTCTCATGGACATATGTACATACTTACTACTAATGTTTGTCGACAATGTTGTGACGAAGCACAAATAGTTTTTTTCATGATATGTACGTATGTACTTGCCGTAGAGTCTCTGATTCCTACTATGTATATCAGGAGTCTTCAACCTGTGGCCTTCGAGTTCCATTTAATTTTCTTAGTATGGTCCTCTTAGCAATGGCATCGTTGTACTCTGACTCTTAGGGTCAATACAATGTTCACGTCGTTACCTTTTTTACTATCTTGCAACTTTTCTTTAAAAAAGAAGCAGAAGTAAAGGCCCAAAATCCTTTGGTAGTTGGCCAATTCTTCTTCCCAACAGTGGAGTCACTTTATATTTAATAAAAGTTTGTATGTTTGTGGGGTCGACTTGAAAAACTGTGCTTTTTGTATCTTTTGTAAATTTTCGGCTGAGAAAACTTTTTCCTAAATGGAATAACTCAGTATAATTTAAGATCAGATCAAGACTTGTCGATGATCATCTTCGCTAAATTATAATGGGAACACTATAAATTTTTGAGAAAAACATTGAAATTGATATATGTAGCTAAACTTTCAATTAAAATATATCAAATTTGTCATTAAGTCTACTTTATGTAATACCATCAGCCAAAATCAATCTACATATATATATACATATGTTATATAACAAAAATATGCTAATATTAATTAATTGCCTTATATTTTTACACAGTTTACATACATGGTAAATAGCTTTCTACTCCAAATATCTAAATAGTCTAACTATATAATGTCTTAATTAGTTATTAAGACATGCAACTCTCAAATGTACGTATTTGGGATGCCAATGTGGCCATTATATAGAACAAGGCTGATGATCCCAATATGGAGTCTTTATTTATATAGATAAAAATACAGTTTTGCAGATTTTTAAATCCATTTTTAGACACTTGGTCTAGGACCAAGTGAACTTTGGTAGACTGGGGGCAGGGGGATTTATTCTGCCTCCATCTCCTTCCCTATCTTTTTCATCATCCGATTTTGTCTTAATTAAATTCAAAATAATATAAAAGAAAAAAAAAGAAAATATCCCAATTTTTTAACAAAAATGCGAATGGGAACGGAGTTCTTTCAAGTACCCACGCAGATTTTTGTATATATATACATATTTATCTAATATAAAATGTGTGACACAAATAAAAATCTCAGAACAGAGTTAAACCATAGAATAAACAATTATATGCTGTACTGGCTCAAACAAAAGTCCCATACAGAGTCTCATTGAGTCCAAATATAATAAAATTGTATTCTTAATCCTTTGTCAAATACATTTTTTCCTCCCTGACTCCAATTTGAAAATTATATAGGTAATTATCCAATAAACATACAAATTTACATTTTTTTTTGTTATTAGCTGTCAATTCCTCTACTTCTCCTTCCCTAACACATTAGTAGACATGGGCAAAATGTTTAAATAATGTAAAGTTTAAGAAAGGAAAGAAAAATATCAGGTGGTACGTTTTCCTTAATGATTCATTTGAACTCAATCTTCTTCTCAGTATCGTTGAGGTGAGAACTTGCCACAATTATAATATAAGTAGCTATAGGGTAGTATTTAATGCTGTCAAATAACAATCAGCAAATAAAATGTAGAGGCACCGGATAGTAATTGCAGGCATGCCGCCTTACCTACACAAAATGCCCATCCCTGCAATTTAGTGTTCTGAATGTTTATTGGTTGCACTCGGCTCTTGTTAAGCTCTAAGCAATAATTATCTACATTTAAATAAAAAAGGATTCCACAGTTAGGGGGGGGGGATTTTCGTTCAATCGACCACTGATTTTGGGCCAATTTTTGATATATATATATTTCTCTTGGAGGAAAGGTTGCAAAAGATAATGAATATAAGGACGGGTGAAATAGAAATAGAGAGGGGCATAGCACGACTTGCTTTTTGAGATAAACAAAAAACTATGTATTCACCCTTTAGCTACTCTTCTGATTTAAAGCAGCTGACTCTACGTGCTATGAACTCAAAAAGGGTATTATTATTATTTATGATTTTGATACATATAAAAAATATATTAAATTGCGCGCCCTTTTTTTGAATTTACGATATTCAAGTATTAACGATTGGTTTGTGATTGATAGAATTTATCAATGTAAACATAGTATATCTAAATAATAACTCTGCCCCATATTAAAAAGTTGGCAACAAGGAAAAAAATACAGAAGAGTAACTACCAGTTGTTTTTCCAAATTTTTCTTTTCCCTTTTGAGAGTCAAGGTTGCTAGCGGACAAAAAAGTTTGTTGTGTAGAGACTCGGAGCAAATCCCTCTCATAAAGTCCCTTTTGCTCTCTACCCTCAAACCACCTAATTATTATTGATGTACGTAATGTGTACATATATCCAGTCATTATTCCCATTTCTAAAAGATACCCTCTGCATTTGTATGCATGTGAATATTATATGTATACATCAACAATGAGTGGGTAAAAAAATTGGGAAATGTGCAAGGAATGATACGACATGAATAGCTATATTTAATGGCCATACAATACAATACAAATATATATATATATATATATATATATATATATACATATGATGAGGTACATTTAACCCCTTGTTAAATAATACCCCTAGGAGCAATGCCCAAATGCAGCTTAATCTACATACCTACACACAACGATTGAAGTTTATACGTGTAGAGGACAACCTTAGTCATGTTATTATACATACGTTATATGTATGTAGGTCGTTTTTTCTTTCTTCTTCTTCTTTTCATTTTAATTAATACTTATGTACATAGAGAGCAGGTCGTAAACTGCCCCACCATTATTTCTTACTTATTTTGTCAAAGAAGAATTACATATGTAAGCATATGAATGTACTTTCATAGGTAGAACGTACGCCGCCTAAAGAAACTAACTTTTTCCAAGAAGCTTTCCAAATAAATGAAAAAAAAAAAAAAATACACACACACAACTTTCGCCGCTGTAGTCCAAAAAAAATCAAAAAAAAAAAAAATCATTTATATTTTTTTATAGTTTGAATAGTGTTTCAATAAATGTATACAACTTTAATAATAGAAAATCATAATTAAACGAGATTCAATAGTACATACATACACTATACAGATTGTAATTTATCTACAAACAAAGAAGCAGCATTAATAACATCCTTCATTCATGAATTAAATCAAAGAATAATATAAAAACAAACACACGGTAAGAAAGAAATCTATTTACATATTTACTTATTTTCCATTAATTAAGTAGCATTCAAATATTTTATTATATATATTTTTTTAAAGAGAATACATGTGAATGGAGAATTTGATATACATACATATGATATGAAAATTGCAAGAGTGCTTCTTTTACAGCTAAATATACCCGTCTGGCTTGGAAAAAAAAAAGCAAAAGGATATCCAATCTTTTTATTTATTATTTTTTTCCTGTAGACTTCATTCAAATGATTGACACTTTTTTCTTTTGTGAGAATAGCTGTATACTCGAAAGAATGAAATTTCACAAATCGGTCAATACAATAAATATTATGTACCATATTTATGTTTGAAATTTATTTACTGTTCTAATATTACGGGTTACTAAGTTCATTTGAGGCTTATTATCTATGTACATAGGTTCATTCATTTTGAGAGGATTTCTTATTTCTTATAGATATGTATAATAATATTCTGTCAAATTGTTGAATACATAATTATATACTGGGAAAAAATTCTTTGTTCTACTAATATATATATATATATATACCTAGTTCTCATTCATGGTTTTAGACTTAATTAATTAATTATTTGAGGCTAGAGTTCAGCTTTCATTAAATTGAAACAATGAGCTTTTGTCTTACATAGGTACGTTAATCATAGATTACAACTAGGAATACACTAATTGTATCATCAAAATATTATATGTTAATTAGTCAAGTCTATTTAATGAGGGTTTTTTTTTCATAGTCAATAAAGACACTGAATGTACAAACATTGTTCAAATGATGTTGACATATTTAGTTTTTTAAAACTGGACCGTTACAAAATGATTGCCTCATTATAATGTTATAATAATACCAAAGCAGATTCAGAGGAGTTCTTTTTATGTATTGTTAGTTTGCCATTCGTTATAATATAACCATATTAATATAAAATGAATATTTTATATTATATAGAATCCTTAAGAACATCAAATCCTTTACTCAAAAAAGATACTTATTAATTGTCATTCATGGGGATACAAGAGTACATATATACTGCTCTTCCTGAGTCTTATTATACATCTTATTATATTTTTGGCCATGTATTCACCCACACATAGCCCAATTTTGAGACTCTTTAGATCGAGTCTTTCAACTTCAAGTCTGATCCTGAAATGACTGTTTATCTAATAACTGAGACTCAAGTTCGAGCGATGTGATTATTTAAATACATATGTAGACAATCCCTGCTCTGACTTTGTTACATCATTATTATAAAATCATATAAAAATATTGGTGTTACTGGGTTTAAAATTATGATTTGAAGTACGTAGACTTCTCTTTTTCAAATTTGATTGAACTTTAATTTAATAGAATTGCAAGTCTTTTCACTTTGAGCCGAGAGTAGATATGGTGTTTAAAATGAGAGTTTAATTGGATATATATAAGATCCAGTCAAGTACGAGCCTCCAGTTTGGATGCCAACACAGTATATTATGTAGGTAGATAGTGAAATTCAATTATTATTATTATTACTATTATCAAAGGATCAATATTTTATAATCAAATAAATTTGTATTTTCACAGTATTAATAATGTGGCCTCAATTTGTTTAGCAAATATATAATGTATTTTGAGTTTTAGTCATTAAGAATTCACGAAGCATTTTTCTCAAGTTTTTTCATCAGTAATAATGATAATATTATTATTTCTTGTACCTTCATGCATATTATATATAAAAAAAAACCAAAAAAAAAAAACCATTGGAATTTCATTATTTGATTAAAAAAAATGAGTTCGGATATGGGCCAGATATTATCATGCTCATTATTATTTAATATATTATTTATAGATATATATATATATAGTTGTGCTATTATTTATTAGAAAATAATATTGAGTATGTATGGTCTGTTAAATATTTTAAATTTGTATGCAGAGTACCCTTGTGATACTTTATTATTTGAAAGCTTCAATGAATGTATGCATAAATTAGACTTTATAATGAACATTCTTAAATTTCTACGCGTAGGATATCAACATTAGGTTATTTCATTTTGTGATCCTCTATTAAAAAAATGACTTTAATGCTGTCAATCCTTTAAACATCAGCTGTCGAATTTTTTCACATACTCCGATACTCTTGCCTATGTGTGTTCTGACTCGGCGCTAATAACTAAAAATGTCTGGGTTAGACCTCGGCAAAATGTTGAATTAGTGTTGTTGGGTTTAAGGAAGAAAAAAAAGGGGAAAACTATTGGCATGCCTACCTGATATAATCAATTTTGATTCAGTCTTCCCTATACCAAGGAAGCAACAACCTACTAAAATAATGAGAAATTCAATTTCTGATTATGAAGAAATCATGCTACAGAAAAATAACACTTCTCCCAGGATTTTTGACAATTCAAATTTGATTCATTCCTCTTAGTTTCTATTAGTTATTCAGTATTATATTTAATAGAGTATTAATATTGTCAAATAACAATCAGGCTAAAAAATACGGAGGTACAAGATCCACAAGTCAATATCATAGGAAGACTTATTTATGTTTATGACCAATAAATCTCAGGAACAAAGACTTAGACACCCAGAAACACTAAATGAATCCTGTGGGGAGTACACCTTAAGATTGGGATCACCAGGATATTGTGAGTTTTTATGTGGCGTCATCCATGTGGAAGTTGGTAGCCAGAATCAAATTTATAAAAATAAAAATATTTATTTCTTTAAAATTAAGAAAAATATTGAATTACTGCCATGAATATGGGACCGGCAAATAGTAGGACTTAAACCTTTACCCTCTATCAAAAATATATTTCTCTTCATTATATTTCAGACTCTATTATGTATTTAAAATATGTTTATATTTACATTTTATGGTCAGTGAATTAACTTCTACTATTGTAAGGACCATATATTTTTCTTCAAATATCATTCTTTTCTAGTACTCTTAATCTATCCAAAAAAAAAATCAATTGTAAGAATCTATTGATTTCATAGGGATTTTCTGTAACCTTGCTTTTCTTTGAGTCACCTCAAAGCTCATAACATTATTGAAATGTATCTCTTATCATATTATCATTGTTCAATGAGATTGAATATTTTTGAATTCTCTTAATAAACTGCTGTTTACAGGTTTAATTTTATTATAATCGGAGTCGTGTTTCATGTCTTATAGCACCTTTTGTCCAAGTTTACTCTTTAATTGGAGTTTGATAACGATTACGAGCTCCAAATTCTGACTCCTTATCAGTTATGGGATCAATATTAAAATTATATCCTACATAAAAATGGCGCTTAAATTAAGTAATGCAATTATAATTTGAAACAATGGATATTTGTACAGGAGTCTCCCGCCTCAAGTCTTCTTATTCAAGCTTGAATCTTGTAACTTCGAGTCCGAGTGTAGTTTAAAGTTCTAGTGGAATAAGACTTAAAATCGACTCAAGTCTTAATGACGAGTCCTCAGCTCTGGACATGATATCTTTTTTCTTAAATATCAAATAATTAATTCAAAAAATAATTTCAGTGCTAATAAAACGAAAAGAAATTGTTGAAACAGTGTATAGTTAAGGTTATAATTTAACGTTAAAAGGTTATTTAAAAATTGTATAAACATTCTAATATTTATATTTGTTAATTCAAAGAAATTAATATTACGTAAGAATATCATTCTTACCCCAATCAATTGATTCTTCTGAAAGATCATATTTTTAACGTACAGTTAAAATGAACAAACTGCTAAAAATTAATAATAATTTTAACTTATTAGTCATTAAGTATAGGATATAAAATTGGAGAAAACAGGTATCATTAGCACATATTAAGGTTTTTCTTTCCCCAGGAAATCCTAAGAAATAATGGAATGAGATTGTAAATAATAAATACTTTAAAATTTAACTAATTTATTATATAATTTGATAAGAAAACATACATTTTATCCAAGTCTTACCCATAAAAGATCCAATACAATTCACATTATTCAAAAGAATCGCCAATAGGAATATGCTTAATTACAATAGATAATATATACTTATAAAATATCTAAATAATACGTTAAAGCCATCTAGAAATAGAAATAGTAGACATTTCATACAACTACAGAAACATAAATTGAGTCCCAAATTGGCACAAAAATTGTCTTTGTTAAAAAAAAATTGTCCTCACGAATTTGAAATCCCAAGAAAAAGGGATTTCGAGAGATAAAAAGGTGATCGATCCACCGTATCCTTTTGTTTTGATCGTATCCTCTATTTTTTGTATGTTGCATCCGGGTAAATTTTCATAAAATTTATGAAATGTCCTGGGCTTATTTCAATAAAATTAAAGGTGCAAAACGAATTTTTTTTAACTAGCAAATTATACTAAGATTCATAATATTTTTTCTAAAACAACCAACACATATTACTCCTATGAAATCGTTGAAAATAGTCTTTATTTACAAATAACCTCATTGAAGAGTAAGTTGTTGACGAATACAAGTAATAATAATAAGGATACAATTTAGCATACAAGATACATTCAAAATGATCAATGTATATGCTATGGACCACGAATGTTTCTTTGTTTGTGTGTTATGTATCATTTAAAATGATATTTTTGTCATTTAAATAATTAGTTTTTAACAAAAACAAACAAAGAACAATCATTCTAAAAAGGTGATTAATGTAACAAGTTTATGTCGGGTCAGACAGTTTTACTTGATTAAGATATCAAGCATATTTAAATATGTACAAGGGAGTTTGAGGATCTAAAAATTTGAAGAGGCAAACTACAATTTTACAGTAAGACAGGTTTAATGTCACATATAAAAAATTAACTTTTGACTGTAATAAAATAGACAAATGTATTTTCATTATTTGAGGGGCAAATGCACCTTATTCCAACAACTCTGATGTAAAATAAGGAACTTGGTTCCGTTTACCACTGGCCACCATTTTTTTTATAGCTCTTATTCCTTGCTTTACAATAAGTTAAATTCCTATTTACTTGCTCCAGTGGTGAAATAACATAAGGCAGGCTCAATAAAATTGATTCATATGATGGTACGAAAAAGCCACTTTTTCTCCCCTTTTTATGTTGTTTTTTATTGGTCGTTTGTAATAATAACAAGCGAAAAGCAGCAGAAAAGAGCCAAAAATAGGCTTTTTGCTCCCATCAGTGAACCGACCATAAAACGAATATACAAATTAATTAATTATACATATATTAGACATTAGCACAAAAGGGTATTATAAAAGATTACTCGGTAAGCATTATTTATTCATGGGCAAAATTACATATATACAATGGTCTCTAAACAACGTGTATACAACAAATATAAAGACACATTTTCTCAGATTAATCTTCGAATACGAGTTTTTTTTTTTTTTAAATAGCTTTTAGATTGTTTCATATGAATAAATAAAAAATATTCCAGTCTCATGATCAGGCCTATATCCAAAGTTGTGCACTTCAAATTCTAGGAGAGTCAAACATTTGTATTGAATACAACTTGATGTCAAAGAAAAATAGTGATATTTGAATAAAATCAAATTAATATACATATATTATATTAAAAATCCATTTAAATTAGCTAAATTTTTACAACTAACTAAGTTCTGTATGGACTAGGGACCAGCAAAGTAGAATAATTGAAGAAAAATGCATTTTCCATGTAAAAGTAATAATTAACATATTGACTAAACTATATAAATTTGAATATATAATCATATAATCACATATTTGTGATACATATTAGGGTCAAATAAAGATTTTTGATCGACAGTAAAGGTGTAAGTCCTTTTATTTGTCGTTCTCATTGGGACATCCAAATGTAGGGTAGTCATTCACTACTTTCTTAAATCTTAAAGAAAGAAAGGCCCTTATAAAGTTTGATTTCTGTTGTCTTCCCAAGATGGCTGACTTTCAGAATGATGACGTCACACCAAAACACACTCTATCTCCTAGTACTTTAGAGACTATTCTTTATTTAGAAAGAGATATAATTCGAGATCAGTATTAGACTTTTATTTTCAAAATCATGCAGACTTTTGTTTCTTTACAACTAACTATGTACATATTTATTCACATATCTGCTTATGTGCCTAATTTCTGTCACCTCATTAAATAAGTGAAATCAATTGATAGGTACATACAATTTGAATTTGCCAAAGTTTTACTGCAATAAATAAGATGCAGTTGAAAAAGTTCAAGTTAATTCAAGGAAAAATGTCTCAATTGACAAAATTAGGTCATTCAATAGATAATAACAATAATAACAAAAGATTAAAATGGCCACTATTGTAAAAATAAATGTATATTAATTAATTATCTCAAATTCCTGTTTGCAAAACTGAAATAGAAAAGCCACGTTACTTCGTTTAGAAGTTTCTTTGAGGAGTCGTGGGTGACTTCTTAAAATCTTCTTCATATTTATACTGATGATAGTATGTACATTTGTCCATATTATCTGGGTCGAAATTGCAATGTTGACAAAGTAATACTAGAACATATTATACATATATAACACATCTGTTAGTGTGTGTATGCTCATTATTTGCGGTAAAGATATGAGAACGTCATAAACAGAATTGACGACAGCTTCTACAAGACAATAGAATAGTATATATATGTATAATAACTTTAAGTGATGTTTAAATAAGTTAAATTCGTTGTTTTTTATTTTTAAACTAGATATATAACATACATAGCCTAAAGAGTTATTTGCAGATTTTGGCAAGGGTCTAGCTTAGAGTTAAAATAAGGACACATTTGTCTCTATCAATACCTACCTACGTACGCCAATTTGAATATATATAATGAAAATATGATGATTGATAGATCATCAGAGAGTTCACAAACATGTGTAATAACATGTATTTTTCTTCTTAGTCAGCTATTGATTTGTCTTCTCTTGTCTTTTATATTTATGACTATTCTGACACCCATCATAAAGATAAAAATTTTATTTACAAAGAGTGCTGATCTGAAGAAAATATTAAAGCCTTTGGAGGTGACGAAAGAAAATAACTATTTCAACGTTTATAGATCCCAATGTTTGAGACTAATGTAAAAGTTCCTTTAATTCCAATTATTATTATACTTCTTGAGTGCCAATTATCCTCTTGTCTGTTTGTATTTTAAAATTGGTACTAGGGGCTTCTACTCTACAATTAATTTTTATTAAACAGCAAGTGAATGCTCAAAAATAGGACTCGAAGAGTGAGGACTAGTGACTCAACTGCACTGCTAATCCGTAGATATCTCTTTTTTATAATTATCCATATAACCACCACATTTTTCGTTCAATTTTACCAACAAAAAAATATCACATTTAATTATAAAGTTCACTGTTTCTAATCAAAGGTCATTTGGGAAATTAAAAAACTACTTAATATATATATATTTACATCAGATAATTATGTTTGTAAGAAAACAAGTCATACACTTGTAATTAAGTATTTTTTGCAATGTGATTCAAAGCATTAAATGATAAAATATTTGTACTTAAATGTCATTTAAGTAGATTTTTGTAGAATCTAGTTGAACAAAATGTTATCTTTAATTCCTTATTGTGTACCCCCTACATAGTAATAACATTGAATGAGGGTAATTCATTTTGCAATATCTAGAGTATTAAACTGCAAAAACAAAAAAAAAGATACATATGTAGACACACTTTTAAAAAATGATATTTAAAGTGGAAAACATGAGTGGCTCCTTTCACGATAAATTAAAACATCTGCTGAATAAATAAAAATAGGTACTTTGTGTACATCATACATCTTCCATCAGGGGCTTTTAGACACCATGTGGACCTTGAATAGGCTGAGATTTAGATTAAAAATTTAATAATGTTGTCATCATATTATGTGCAACTTAAAATGCCAATTTGGCCCTTTTATGGAAAAGATCCCTGACGTACCTATATAATTCTACAATTACTTTATTTGCAACATTCTCACCTGTTGACGTCATCATTCTGTAAGTAGAGTCATCTTGAGTGAGAAAAATAACAACAAATTTGATCAAAATGAGATTTCATTCTGCTCCTATACAACAGTTTATTTTTTTTTTCATTTTTAAAGCCATTAGATAAAGTTTCTTTAAGCTTTTTTTTTGTTTTTAAATTTGCCGATTTTATTTTAATATTTATTTTCCAATCATACAATATGTGACGTCAATAGAAATGCTATATATCTTCATAATATTATGATGCTATTTTAATTCGATCTCTTAACCTTTCTTTTTTTTAAAAAAAAAACGAAGAAAACAAGGAAAAAAATATCCGAAATGAACTGGTAGCTAGCCAATTCTTCCCCATAGTGGAAATAATTTGAATTGCACAAATCAACAATAATAGGGGAAGTATGAATAGCAGTAGAAAAATCAAAAGTTGACAAAAAAAAAGGATTAACCCTTTTTACCTCTAAAAAGAGGGACCAAAACCAGTTTGTACTATTTGTTAGCCAATTTTTTCCAAGTTTTGAACTAAGGGGAGTCGGAACCAATTTATAAACCAATGGCCCCCTTGTTCTGGCATCTATGATTGGACTTTTCTGTATAAGTATGTATATAATATTATTCCGAGTTGTTCATGCCGGAACCAGAACAATCTCGAGTTCAACACAAAACAAAAAGAAAAATTAATTACTCCATAAATTTTCATTTTTGTTGGATCACGTACTGATAGGCATAGGTCTGTACACTAACATAAAACATTAAAATATTATGTCAACCCAAGGTACAGACATATATATATATCAAGTCAACAAGAAAGCAAGTTTCTTTTCAAATATTGAGAAGGAGAAAATCCACTTTTAAGCTTCTTTACTTCATAAATATAATGGCCAACTATTTCGGAGTCATTTACAGACCCCTACCGCACGGTTTTTGCTACAATGTCGCTTTATATCGAAAATCCAAGGATTGTTGTCTATCCAATAGAGGAATCGGATAAATATTGCGACTGGCATATGGAGCCGATATGGTCCCTAAAATAACGTCCATCTTTTTCATAGCCCCAATGATTATTTAGTGGGAGTTGGTTTTTTCCTATAATACAGTTGCAATTATTGGAGTCATTATTTAATTAATTCAAATATACTATTAATACAAACGAAAGAGAAGTTCTTCAAGAATATGAGTGCAGTTTTAACTCATTTTTAAAATATTTCAGGTAAACTTGGTTTTTTGTTGACTTGACACATGTATTGTTAGTCTATTCCCTCCTCCCTACCTTTTTTTCTTTTTTATTTGATTGAAAGGAATGACCATTTGGGTGACAAAATTAAAAATGGACTCACTTTTGATTCAGAAACCTACTTTTGATATTGAATGTTTGTAAGTAAAAAACTTTTTATGCCCTAACATAATAATTTCTCTCAGTTCATTCATAAGGAGATGTAAAATAATAATAATAATAACAAAAAAAAAACAGTATTGCATGCATAGTTATATGTAATAAATAAATTATCAAAATTAGTATTCAAGGAATTTTTAATATATGTATGTATGTATGTATGAGGCCATCACGAAATTTATCACATCGAAAATAATAACGGTCATTCAAACATTTCATTTACTATGTACTAAAGTAAGCATGTATTTCATGATTTTTATTATGGATTAGGTATTTTGAATGAACGAAGGAGGGGGGGGGGGGGGGGGAGTGACTTTTGAATATATATATATATATATACTATATATAAGTAAGTTTTGCAAGCCAAGGACCTTTACATAGATATTAGTACGTTAGTTGAGGCCAAAGCTATCAACAAAGTAGGGAAACGCACCACTAAAATATGATATATTTCTTTATATATGAAACGTATTCCCTCTCCTCCCGTAAGATGTCGCTTTTGAAGTGTATATATATTTATATATATCATATTTCTCTTCCTTTTCCCAGAATTTATCTTGTTTTAATTGAAGTATCTTGGAGGTTGCAGAGTTAGTTATAGAGTGATTCATGACACCCTCAGGGCCCCTTGTGGACTCAAAAGTCAAATTTGATGACGTGATTGTTGTTTTATCACTTTATTTCATAGCTTTGGTTGGACCTAGTCCCAAGCTCTGTCTCGTTTAATTAATGAAATCAAATTATTAGATTATATATTTATTCGTTTGCAAATTACTAAATAGGAATAGAAATTCTCTGCCTAGTCTGGAGTCCAGTCAGTTTTCATTTCATGACTATTTTAGAGTAATACTAGTTACATGCATGCAAATAAAAATAGTAATAATAAAATAGAATGTAAGTTAGTAGAACTCACGTAAACCTTGTGTTTCAAACAGTTTTCTAAATCTCTGGTACAAATCGCCCAATCTATTAAGACTATATAAAAGTGGATTCTACTAATTATACACAATTTGTGCGTCTTATAATACCTTATTTAAATTATATAGTACAGGAAGTGTGCCATTGGGGAATGATCGTTAGCCATGGCTTCATTTCTTTTTAGAATTTAGGAGAAATTAGAAAGTAGTTTAAAATAGTTTATCACTAAGATTTTTCTTCTTTTTTTTTAAACACTCGAAAATTATATATTTTCCGTTTCCTCCCTTTCAAAAACGGTACGTGTAGCAGCATCAGTCATTTTGACTACCGTTTATTTATCGATGTTATCATTTCATTTGAACCTAATTATAATTTACCTATGTACTATTTTCTTACTCGTGTGTGATCCAACTATGGACTCTAGAACTCAATAATATACTGCATAATCCTTACTAGACAATAAGTCTTTTTCACTAAAAAATTAAAAAATTGCAACCTTCATTAGGGATCACTTAACCTTAAGTAGCTAATGCATACTTAACATCTAATGAACATTGAATTATTACATCACTCCGTCCCTTCTTTTTTTATTATTGCAACTTATTCATCAACTATTTATCCTAAATTTGTAATTTCACTCGACCTCTTGGAAATTGAGAGAGTTAACAGCAAACCCAGGATATGCAATTTTTTTTTTTTAACCGTTGACATTTTTCATATGAAATGTATCGATGAAAGTTGTTTATTTATTTATTTTTTTGCCCATATGAAAAATGAATGTAGGAAAAAGTAATTTTTTTTTTGCACTCCTTTGATTGTGAAAGTAGGTCAGGGTATTTGATGTTATGTTTACTACAATTTTATTTTTATTTTTGACTACTAAAATATCATTGATGTAATTTATGCACATACATATATGTACATAGATGTGTACTAATATTTTCCTAAACTATGTAATTACAGAAAATGGTTTTAATTGAGTTGGTCTATTGTAAAATCACGGGTAGAACCCGTGATCTTCCAAAAGTACATCACTTCATTCCACTTGTTCCTTGGAGCTGTAAGAAAATTAAAGGTAAAAAGAAGGTGATGCCCCCCTCAGCACCAGATGGCTCAAAGGAGCAAATAAAACTCGTACTCGACATGTCTAACGAAGGTCCCATTTTCAAAATGTTGGAGTCCATACTCAAAGGCTCCGCTGGAGAAGGAAATGATGCCCTTTCAAAATTACTCAAGTCCGGCATTCCAGGTCTTGAGAATCTTTTTACAGGAAAGGATTTTAAATTTGAAAAGATGTCAGATGAAGATAAAAAACGTTTTCTGGATGCAGTTACGGGCGCAGAGGGGAAAATTAATTCAAAGGCTGCTGCAGCCCTTATAGCTGCAGCAGCCTCAGGCGGGGATCCAGAGATAGCTAATAAAATCATTGAGAAAATGATGAGTGGTCTTGGGGATGAGATAGATCCTGCAATGATGGCTGCTTTAATGGCCACGACAGCTCTTGTAGCCCAGGGTGCTACGAATGAGGAGGTAAGAACTCATAATAATAAATTAATTATTGATTGATATAGGATAAGTTGGCAACAATCTTAAAATAGATAAGAGGAAGGTTAGCTCGAATCTCCTTGAATATTTGTCTTATTTTTTGTTGTTATTATTTCCCTACCTTTCAAGGATATTCATTCTCATAACTTATATGTGTCTATATACAAAACTGTCATGTGACAGAGGAATAAATGAATGTTTCATGCATAAAAAGATCATTAATTAATTTTTTTATTTTTTTTCAATTTTAACTATTCTGAGTCATTGTCTCTCTAGCTTTCCCTATTCCTATGTACCCCTGCAGTATGCATTATGTATCTCTATGCATACATATAATTACAACACAATGAATCCATTATTTATGTCCTAGATCCTTCATGCAATGCAACGAGAGCTATCCAACACAGGACTCACGTCCGACGAAATCCTCGCAAAAACAATGGTATTACAACGAGCCATGGCAGGTGATAACTCACCTGCATTTATCAACAAAACTCTCAAAAATGCTCTATATGTATCAAATATCTCAACTGAGGATTTGGCAAAGGTATGTAATCATGTAAATCATTGTAAGTTAATCCAATCAAAAATATACTCCAAATTATTTATAAAAAAAGTTTCTTCCCATTTTTTTGTTCCAATTGATACAATGTACTTCTACAAGATACAACTTTTTGTATTTATAAGAAATAATATATCTGTTATACTCCGGTTTTTAAGGATGCTTTGTAAACTTAAGATATTATTTTATTGACCCGTAAAAAAAAAATTGACGCAGGAAAGAAAGCAGTTGATGCGTGCCTGTGTTGTCTTTTTTTAATTTAATTTTCTCTTGCAAAAGTGAAATGATGAATGTATGTGTCTTTCTTCTATTTTTTTTTTTTTTGCTTTTTTTTGTGTCATAAAATTTTTAGCTCATTACATTTCATTACAAGAAGCATAAATCTTTTTCATTTATGCTTTTATATATATATATATATATATATAATTTTTGTGTTTGCTTAAGTACCGTGAGAAAAAAATTTAAAGAGTCAGTCTATTCAAGGAAATATAGAAGAAAAAAAAAGAAAAGAAAACTGATTTATTTATGTACTGTGATTGTAAATACAGTTTTGAGACACTCAAATGATCCCAATTTGATGTAATTTCTTCAATTTTTTTTACAATATATACAATAAAATATAGACTCTATCAACGACAACCGTTGAAGGAGGTGTAGTGTCTTCTCCCAAAAAATATTAAGAAAACTTCATCTAATGACTTTGCAAATAAATAACTGTGTTATAGGAGCAAGGATAAATTATTCTTATAACACATTTAATTGTGCCTCCCCAAAATGGACGACTTCCAGAATGATGACGTCACATCAATATTCTCTATTTAATTTCATTTTTCTAGGAAATTATCTTCAACATCAAAGCTACATTTGTGCACAAATGCACATTATACTATGTATTTAACGAAATGCATTTCAGTCCTGTCAATCTAGTATTTAGTGTGCGGCAGAAATAGTATAAAAAACAATGATGTCAATGTTTTGAAAAATGGCGAAAAAATATACTTTTTAATTTATTACTAATATATTATGAAAAAATATAAAATATGCTTGTAGATATTTAGGGGTGACCGGGTACAGTTGATACAAGGGATTGAAGTAAGCTATTTACATCGATTCGTATATATTCTAGATGGAGTCATGGAATTAGCACAGAAGATGTTTGATTTGATAACCATTCTCGTGTAGAAATATCATATAAGTTCATCATTTTTGTATATACAAATATAAATTCAAAAGATGAGATTCTCATTGCATTTCTAAATAAACTTTTCTTAATGAGTATCTGCATGATTTTGTTTGGAGGGGCAGGGGTGGAGGTTAGATCAGAAAGTATATTTATAACTCCAGTCCACAATGTGTATGTAGCTCTACAAACAATTAGAGTTGCGAAGAAAGAAAGTCCTAATAGGGAGATTTTTCCTTCCAAAATCATATCAGTGGGCAAATTGTATTTTTTTCTAAAGCTACCATCGCTGTTTCTTAATTCTTATAGAGGACACATCTATTAAATAAATAAGTTTTGACATAGTTAATCAATTTAAAATGCCTACATTATACTCCTTTGCACTCAAAAGTAGTGATATATGTACTCAAATTGATTAAATAGAAGGTGCTTCGGTATATAAAGTCAAAATAGGAATAGATTCTTCATTCCCTCCCTTTTTTAAAGGTCGACAGCATATCAGCTGATATAATGTCTGTCAGTATTAAGATATGTTTTATGACGTTATCTCTGGTATGGCTGCTATGCTCGCTGGGAGGCCACTTTTTTCACAACTCTCTTTATACATATTGTGCACATAGGGGTGGGCATTTTGTTGAGGTGAGTTAGCGATGCTCACAATTACTATCTGGTACCTCTGTATTTCATCACCTGATTGTTACTTAACAATATTAAATAATACTCAATAACAGAAAGAAACTGAGAGGATTGAAGGGAATTTGAATTGTTATAAATCCAGGGGAAGGGGTACACCTTCTTTTGGCATGATTTATTGATAAATAATCGAAAATTGAACTACATAACATTCTAGCAGATTTTTAGTCCATCGATACAGGGAACACAGAATTCAAATTGATTATTATCAGGGTAGTTGTACCATTGTTATTTTTCTTTCTTTCCTTAAACTCAGCACTATATCAACTTTTTGCCCATGTTTAATTATCTACTCCAATTGTCTCGTTCTTCGGGCCTGACGGTTGGAACATTGACATTTCACACTTATTACATTTTACAAAAAACCAAAAAAAAAAAAGTTTTGAGTAAAACAGTTGTAAATTTGTTGTGAATAAGTTTTGTATGTTTGATGTGAACAATCATCGATTAATTGAGCAAAAAGCGAAAATGCTTTCAACTATACCCGGTCTTCCCTAAATGCCTCAGGAAATATAATTACATATACATATGTATATTAATTTTAAAATATTACTTTCATCTTATTTTAAAGGATTTTTTCACTTGTTTAGATCCCTGAATTGACCTCGCTATTTTACATTCATAAGTAAAAAAGTATTAGTTTATGCAGGAATAGCAAATCTTTTCTATGCATCATCATAAAATTTAGAGCATAAATCACTCAATTTGTTCCTTTTTTACGTCAATCTTTTTCTTGATGGAAATGAAATTGTTTAATGTTTCTTATTACAATTTAGACAGACATGTTTGTAAATATTTCATTATCTAATCACGTCTTAAACATATTATTATTCCTAATAAAATGTATTATTTTTTTATCTCCGGTAGACACTCTTAGCTGAAAAAGTTATTTATCAGTCAGGCGGTACTCCAGAGGATATAGCAAAATGCATGCTCATACAGTCCTTACTCTCAAAGTTAGGACTCTCCAATGATCTAATTGTAAATGCCATGAAAGCCCTGATTCAAAAGGATGCACTTGCTTCCGCTTTTGAGCCAAGAGGAAAACCAAGTACAATTTCATCCCTTGGAGATGAGGGAATAACACAAAATGACGTCTTTTCCGTCGTAAAACTTCTTAAAGCCCTTGAACAGCGTAAAGTTAGAGGAATGAAGGACATTATATCCCTTATTGAGGAGGCTGGGGATAATATTAAAACAGAAGCAGATGTTATTAACATCCTG
This sequence comes from Lepeophtheirus nordmannii, assembly GCA_963680855.1. Lineage (NCBI taxonomy): Eukaryota > Metazoa > Arthropoda > Copepoda > Siphonostomatoida > Caligidae > Lepeophtheirus > Lepeophtheirus nordmannii. The sequence continues at coordinate 10,130,313 of OY804525.1, forward strand.
AACAAATTAATACAAAATGGTCTGGTTAAACTTCCCGATATTAATAGAACTCTATGTATTGAAAACAAATTGAGCAGTTGCAGTGTATCTAGTGTGAAAGACCTCTCACGGTCCCTACTCTTGCAAAAAGTCATGTCTGAAAATGGAATGACAGAATATGAAATATCTAGTGCCATGTCCTTGATATTGATGATGGAAGGTCTGAACACTTCATCTGAGTTCGATGGCTCAATCTCAGATGCAAATGAAAAATGTTTGGATATGGTTCTCTCCATTTATGAGGAGCTTAGTGATCCAAAAATACCACCCGAGTCCATTCGACTCATGAGAAAGGCGATGAAGCAGAGAAGAGGATCTGTTGAAAATGTAGCAGAGACACTTATGCTGGCATTAGCTGCTGATGGAGAGAGTCACGAATCTATTGCAAGAGCTATGGTGAAGGCACTGAAAACAACAGGTGCTTCGCCAGAAGAAATTTCTCGAACCATATCTCAATCCCTTGAAAAATTCGGAATGTCACAAGATGAAATTGCACAAATTATTGCACAAGCTGTGGCAGATTCAGGAGCATCAGGTAAGTGGAATAATTTAGCATAATAGCATAAAATAAGATAAAAGTATTTTATTTGAGATCATATCTGAATTTCAGCATCAGATGTTGCAAAAGCCTTAAAACATACGTTTGCGTCTGCCATTAAGGATGACCCGGCAAATGCTGCTGAACTTGCAAGGTACATGGCCGAGACTCTTGCAGCTTCTGGTGCAACTCCTGAGGAAATTGCAAAAGCAATGCATGAGACACTTTTGGAATCATTATCAGCTGGAAACGAAAAGTTATTAGAAGTTGCTGACTCTGTAGCTAGAACAATGGCAGATGCAGGAGCTTCTGCTCAAGATATTGCAGCAGCTTTAAAAATAGCTATGAAAGCTGCTTCAGGAAAAGATGGAAGTAATATTATTCAAGAGCTGGCAGTAACCATGGCTAAAGCAATGATTTCCTCCAATGCATCAGTTGATGAGACAATTCAAGCTATAAGGGAGTCCCTTGAAATGGCTGGTTGTTCTCCTGATGAAATAGCAGAATGCTTGGTTGTTGCATTAGCTGCAAGTGGAGCGGATCCAACAAAAACAGCAGAGACTATACAAGAGATTCTATCAAATGCAGGCAAGTTATTGGCGAGTTATAAAGAGACTAAACTAGAAGAGTGTGTTTTTTCTAAATTTTGCAGGTTTTAATGAAGAAGAGGTTCAACAAAAAATACTTGAGGCCATGCTTGAATCTGGAACATCTGTTGGAGACATAGCTCAAACAATGGCCAAACAAAAACTTCTTTCATTCATCGGAAAATCACCAAGTGATGTTTCCAAGTCACTATTGAAGATATTACGATCCGGTGATAAAATTAATAAAGAAACCATTCAAAGTACTCTAAAATCTGGAGGTTTGGATCCAACATCAGCTGGAAAAGCGTTGCTATTCCAGAAAGCATTAAACTCCCTTGGATTAGACTCTAAAACTGTTGTTACCTTTATCTCACTTCAAAAGGATTTGATGAACGAAGGGAGATCTCCAACGGAAATTGCTAATTTACTCGAACAAATGGTGGGAAATGGTCCAACAGAAAAGGATGTACAAAAACTTATTCAAGACTTATCGTCCATTGAGTTAAGCTCAGAAGATATTATGACAGTATCCGATCTTGAAACTGAAGTTAATAGATCTTTAAAGAAATCTTCAAAATCTCCAGAGCAAGCGTTAAAGGATCTCATCGAAATTTCTAGCAAAAAGAACATTTCTCCTTCAAATCTTATGTTAATTCAAAAAGTTGTGAATCGTCTCGGTATATCTTTGATGGATGTAGCCAAACTGTCTGCAATTCAAAAGGACATGTATGAATCCGGAGCTTCTCCTCAAGATATAGCACTAGCATTGAGCCCGGTTCTTCCTGGACCAGAGATCATTGGTGAGGGATTGAAGGATAGTTTAATGAAAAAGATGGAAGGATGTGATATAAACGATTGTGTTGACTTATCTGACGCTGTTAAGGGAGCAAATATGTCTACTGACCTAATGAGTAAAATTATTTTAATCCAATCTACGATTGAAGCTCAAATCATTTCACCTGAGAAGTCCTCTGAGGAGTTTTGTAAGCTAACTCAAGGAGTAAGGGCTAATAAGGAAGAGCTATCTTCCATGTTTCAAAAAATCCTATCTCAAAATGGAGTCTCTTCAGATACACTTAAAAATCTCATTACTTTTGAAAAAGCAACTGGTCTATGTGGAGTGGAGTCAGACACAATTTTTGCTTTGAATGATTTTGTTAAAACATTTGCTCAAAATTCCGGAATTGATGAAGAGTCTGTAGAGGATGCATTGAAGAAACTCTTTTTTAAAGAAGATGTTTTTAAAACTATTGGAAAAAAAGTCAACGATTGTCTTTCATCCTCAGACAGCTCAAAAATGAGTAAATCTGAGATTTCCTCTCTTTCACAACTATTTGAAAAAATAAAAAAGCCAGAATTTTCGTCATCTACAATCTCTGTAGATTCATCAAAGGATTTAGAGGCCATGCTTTTATCAGCATTGAAAAATCATCCCACATTAGGACGCGTTGATAAAGGCATCGAACAGCTATCACAAATTCTATTTTTCCGTGATTTATTTTCTGAACTAAGTGCAGAAAATTCTAAGGAAATGGGAAACGGAATGCGAATTCTCAACAAAATCTGGAAGGATGGTGATCAACTAACTGTTTTTGAGACTCTTCAAGAGGTCATTGGAAATAAATTAGAGCCTTTTAACATCAAAACCCTTGAAAAAGTTATTTCCGGTCAAGTTAAACCATCCACTTCGACTATGACCCAATTTACTTCATCCCTAACAGCCAAGCCAAAATTGAATTTAAATTCTGCTGATGATGAATTGATGGACAAAATTTTCAATTCTACATTGAATATGGCATCCTTGTCAGATGACGATATCTCAAAAGCCATGTTGGTTCAAAAAATACTCTCAGCTTCTGGAGTATCACCGGAGGTACTAGCTCAAGTCATGGCATTTCAAAAGGAAATGCTAGCATCGGGAGCATCATATCAGGAACTATCTGCAGTCTTGGAAAAAATGTCTGGAGGTAAGAGTCAGGATTTGGTGGAATTTCTTCATAATGTTAGGAACGGCACAATGACAAACTTTGAAGAAAAAGATGTTGAAAATCTTATGAAATTAACTGCAAATCTTAATGAGGGTGATGCCTCCTTTCTAAAAGGAATTGATCCACAAATGATTGCCAAGGCGTTGATGGTTCAAAAAGTCCTTTCAAGTGCAAATCTAGATCCACAGGATTTGGGAAAAGTAATGTTCCTTCAACAGAGTTTAGCAGAGGCAGGTTCATCCTATGATAAAATAGCAGCGTGTATGGAAAGGTCCTTGTTTAAATCGGGAATGACTCTGGAACATATGTTAACCCTTATTGAAATTGAATTGAAATCCTCGTCTCAAGGAGGAAGAAGACAAAGGCTTTCTGCAAAGGAAATAAAATCAATGCTATCATTTAATTCTGTACTTGGATCGGGTACAGCAGCCGTAAATGTCATGCGCAAGCTTAACCCTGACTTACTTAAGCTATTAGAGACCACAGTGAAATATGATTCATCTTCAGGTAAGTTTATTTAAGAGCAAAGCATGGGCTAGAATTTGTGATTTGTAATACATAAGTCAGTAAATACAATATCATACGAATGATAATTTAGGCTTTATAAACTCAAATTTAAAGCCAATATTTAAACAAAAAAATATGAGAGGAGGCCCTGGGTCTCCTGACCTCCCTGTCACAATGGTCTCTGCAGAGTTCTTTTTTTTTACATATATATATCTACCTATTTTGAAATTTTAAATATTACAGGTTCAAATTTTAATGAGCTTTTATCTGTTATGGAAGATAACTTTGGACCAGCTGTGTTCCAACAAAAGACCCTCGATGCAATCGTCGTAAATGCATTTATGGAGAAAGCTGGAGCCTCGAAAGACGAGGTAGAAGAGCTGATGCTTATGATGATGAATAAAGGAGGAGGTGTTTCACAGCATTTCATTAATTCGATTCAAGAAATTATGAAAATTGATGGAAATACGGATATGAAACTGGGTGCCCTCAAACTTGCAATGGAAGAGGAAGTAAACAGTCTCGTTAATTCTTTACGAAACATTTTTATGTGTAAAGATCCAACATCTGAGGATTTAATGTCGATTGGAAATACAATTGCAATGAAACTCAACGCAGATACCGCCTCAAAGAATGATGTCAAGTTGGCTTTGATTGACATACTTGATGAGGCTCTCCAAGGTGATTTGACAAATTTGAATTTGCTTTTAATTCTATTTATACAATATTATATCTGATTTCAGACGTCTTGGATTATGAATTAGATTCGAATTTAATTTTCAATTACTTAATGCTTGCATCCCTTGCAATGACTACACACATGCTGGAGGAAAGAGGAGGGGATTTAACAGGAGGTGAGTGTGATTTATAGACCCAATGCAAAACAATAAATTAATTATATTATTCAATTAACGTTGCTATTTATTTAAAGAGTCTATTCAAAGCACGTCAAAAGACGAAATTCTCAACCTGCTAGAGCGACTACTTCAGGAAGCAGAACTTCAAGGTGAAGTTCCAAAATTAGAAGTTTATGGAAAGAGCTTTGAGGGAATCAAAGAACTTTTAGACATACTTTTGTCTAATGAATCAACGCGTTCAGCTCTTAAACGACAAGTAGCATTTTTATTTAATTTCGAAGAGATTGAAAATACCACCGTTTTGGGACTCACTCTTCAAGAGATCCTGAAGGAAAGTAAACACATTCTGAGACCTTGGGATATTCTTAAACATAGGAAAATTCTGGGTTTAAAGACTGCAAAAGTACCCAAATTGACATACTCACAGGTCTATTGTTTCTACAAAGTTCTACCAGAGCACACTGACGGTCCACCTATTGGACTCTCTTATGAATGATTGTAACATATTAATATAATTCAATTCGTTAAAAATACTTTTTAAAAAAAAAAAAACATATCTATTATGTGAATCTATCAAAAGAATCTTATTTTTTCTTTTTTAGATCCATATACAAAATGAATTCTTTCATATTTCTATTATTGAGACATTTTTGTTCATCAAATTTAGTTGCTCAATTCAAAAAACAAACCCGAGACTCATACGCTTAACTGTTTCCTTTAATTTATTATACATATTTATATTGTCATTCGTATTTCTAAGAAATAAATATTAACTGTCATGGCAGTCTAATGAATTATAACGCAATAATATTACATATCAAATACATTTTTTCTTCTTCCAATTCATCACCGTTACCCCACAATCAAACTCTTTTCAATACTAATGATGTAGGTCTAGGTTCCGAGATCAATTTTTGAAAGTATTGATCTCGCCTCAGTCTCGATCCCTTACACTCTTGCTCTCGACCCCTTCACAGTTTTGACCTCGTGACAAGATTAAAAGTTTCCTTTTGTTTTTTTATAAAAAATTAGGAAAACGGCTTTTTTTCTTAGACTCAATTTGGTCTTGATCCCTTACAGCAGGGGGTTCTTTCAACCTTTATAGATGTAATGTGATGCAAATTGATTTGTTGGAATGCATCTTTGTTAGAGTGTGTGGAGGGTAGAGAAAATTATGGTTAGGGATGGACGCTTTGTTGAGGTGAGAGTGGGTGGCTGCAATTACTATCTGGTACACCTGAATCTAATTTGCTGATTGTTATGTCCCAATATGAAATAATAAACAATAGCACCTTACTTAAAATTGATTATCAAGGTAATGATATCAATTGATATTTTTCCCATGTTTAATTATGAAGCCATGGAATTAATATCCCTGTTAACATTAGTTCCTTGTTATCTGATTGAAAATATATTATTATATAATATTACTGTCCTAGGAAGGAGGACCTTCAACAATTGGAACTAGAATTAGGTGTAGATACAAAATTATAATTATACATAGATATATTATAACTTTATTATGCATTTTTAAGAAAATCTTCTAAAAATAATTAGATCAAAATTATTTGATTTTTATTTTAGAGCAAGGGACTCAATCATTTGAGTATCTTGCTGCCACTTTTTTATCACAAATTTCTTCATGTCTCCCCTTTTTCTCATTCTTTATTATTACATATACATATAACAAAATCCGTTTTGAATAAGTATACTATAAAAAACTAAATGTTTTAATCGAATAAAATGCATTTTATAATGTGTATAACATTTTTATCATTAGATTAAATAAATTCAACTTCAAATCATTAATGAGACCCTTGGCCCTTATGTATATTGCAAAAAGACTTCATTCAAGATAGAAATATTTTTATACATGTTTTTCCTTAAATATCCAAATCAATAATAATCATAATGAAAAGGACTTTAACCAGCCCTCCGAGTGAAGTTAAAAACAGAGATAAATAACTATGAAATTTATATTTGTGTCTGATTCAATACTGCTTCCATGCTTGTGCATATAAGTTGGTTATTGTTGCCTTTCCTTTTGTTTGTTTTTAAGCTTCAGTGAATGAATACTTGGCCATGTTACAGAAGCTGCTGTCCTCGTCTAGATCCTAATTACAATTTCATCCTATGAATTCAATAAACACAAATGTTGATATTACTCTTTTTTTATATTGTCTCATTATTGCTTTCTCGTGGCGCGTAGGCCCCAATTTAAGAATCCCTGTTTTAGAGGGATTTGTGATCTCTTCAGCGGTCTGATAAAAAATGAATATAATTTAAAAAAATCCTAATAATTATCCATTTTTAATCACAAAAATGTATTTATTTTTCTACAAAAGTAGCATCCCTAATGATATGTCAATCTCTGGAAAAGACTAACATATGCATCTAGCTTGATTATACCTATAACAGTTACACAATGGTATAATGTTGAGTGTAGGCCAGCTTGCTACAATTATAAGAAGTTATTTTGTATTATTTAATATTATCAATTAATATACAGCAAATAAAATGCAGAGGTACCAGACTGTAATTGAGCACACGCTCACTCATCTCAAGAAACTCAACATCCCTACCCATAATACATATTCACATATAAATTAAATGAATAATAGATTTAATGAAGCATTCATATTTGCTTTAACAAAACATGTAATTTTTCTTGAAAACAAAAAAAAAAAAAAATACGAAACGAAAAACGACTTTTGTATCTTTATTACTTTGCCAATAACAGTTCACAATTTCATATTTATTTTAAAGACTTGGAACAATATAGTGTACATTTTTAGATGAAGTGGATATATTTAAATTTAAAAAAATAACATTCGGATAGATAATACATAATTGGAAATAGAGTTTAATTATAGTCGTCAGAGTCATAGCTATCTGTATCATCAAATTTCATACCATCATCGTCCATAAAGCTATCATCTGAATCCGAATCATTTAGATAATTAGAGGTGATGCTATCCTCACTTTCATCATCTAATTGAATTAATTGTTTTTTTGGAACTTTAGGCGGGTCCTTGGGAAAATTCTTTGGGGCCTCAGGAGGCATATCGGGCTTTTTAGCTTCCTTCTCTTTTAGCTCGGGTGGAGGAGTAGAAGATTTTTCTTCTTGAACAGGATTATTTTCTTTCTTTTGAGATGATTTGTCATTAGGTTCATCCATTTTGGATGGGTCATCATCTTTTTTTTCGTCGATAGGATGAGGCGGCTCTTTCTCGTGGTGTGGTTCTTCACTTCCCTGAGGAGGCTTTTCCTCTGTTTTAGGCTTCTCCTCTGTTTTAGGCTTTTCTTCTATTTTAGGTTCCTCTTCTTCCTCAAAATCTTTTGCTTGCTCAGGTTCTTCCATAGGCTTAACCATAATTCGTGATCCCTTTACTTAAATCAAGGCAATAAGTTCCTGTACTACCTTAAATTGAGCTTTTACCTTCCTTTTGCTTCGTCTCATTAATCTCATGGTACTCATTTTGTAGAGATTGTTCATCCTTCTCCAGCATATCTTCATAATTTTTGGAGGTTACACTTAAATCTTCCTTAGCCATGTTGGTAGTTGTACTCTTAAGTGAAATTGTGGAGCCAAATCTGTAATAATTAGTAAGTATTTATTAAAATTTGCTATAAGAAGACACATAGTTTTGTATTCTTCAGGAGTGCTAATACTTGTGAAAGACAAAGTATTTACTTCATTTTGAATCAACTTAGGTTCTAGATCTTGTTATTTGAGTACTCCTAAGTAATTAATATTAAAAAAAAATACTCTAATTTTTCATATTCTTGGATCGGAGTTGCTTTTTTACATCCAAATCGAACGAGACACGGCTTATCAACATTGAAACAGGATTCATCGCTCCTACACCACCAAATAATCAAGGCTAATACCACAATCAGAGCTATCAAACTTCCCCAGAAGTAGAATTGTTCAAATCTGCAATAAATTACTTGGATCAGCATATCTAATAAATTATCCAGATGCTAATAACGCAGGTCGACAAATTTGAAATGTCAAAAATCCCAAGGGGTATAAGTATTATATAAGTTATTTCGTTTTGCACACTAATTTCAAATTTGTATTATTTTTTTTTCTTCAAGAGTCCGATGGTTTTGGAGAAATTGGACCCTACTTTTTGAGCTAATTTGCCCCATTTTCCAACTTCAACCTCAATTCAAGCCTAGAAGGATACTCATTTTGCACATTAAAAAATAATAATTCGCTAGTGTATTCAATGCAAATTCCAATTTCAGTCTTTGTTTTGACCTGAAGGAGATCCTAGGGGCATAGGACGCGGGAGTAGGCCCAAAAGTTGGCCACATCCTTTGAACTTAAACAACTTCTTGGATATTACATGAAATGCATTGATAAGGTATAGATTAAAGAGCCAAGGCACACAGCTTTCAAACGAGATGTCAAGTGCCCGACAATAATCCTTAATTAAGAAGAAATTGTCCATCCAAATATGTACATATTCATCCAACTTTGAGCCAAAATTCGCTAGAAATCACCGTGCAAAACTATGTAACTTTTATTATACTTAAACCCCTTAGGATTTTTGACTATTGAGCAGTGTAATTATTATAATTTACATGGCAAAACTCATATCCTTGTCCTTACAACAGGCGGGCTGAAGCTCTGAAACACAACATTTCTCATCATCCTGGCAATGAAAAACGTTGTTGGGATCTTGGAGGCCTAGTTTTTCATCGACTGGGCATTCAATCAAAAAAAATATCATCATACAATCCACGTCTTCTTTCTGGAAAGGCGTCTTGAGAACTAAAATAAATACATGTACCAACTCCCGTATCCAGGGAAACAAATAAAATGGAAACCAAGTAAAGTAATTTTCAAGTCAATATATATATTTATATTATTCTTCATTCGAGTCGTGATTTAACCATGACGATAATTTCAACACAATATCATACACATTACTTGTAACAGACTTATCCTACATTAATATATCAAATATTACAACTATTATAATCACACACAATTTGAACAAGTTAAATTTTGAACTAAAAAATTTAAATTATTTCCAAATACATATATACAAAGCATTGAATTTAGAATTCAAAATATTTCTCTTCTCTAAATGCCATTGGCGACATTGACCTAGGATGCCTGGGTAAGTTTTCATCCTTGGGGCTTGAGACGGCTACTCTTCGAATCCCACTTCCAGTCCAAGCTGCATTGTGAGAATTACCCTCTTTGGTCCATGTATATTGAGTACTGACCGATGTGGGAGGTGGAGATCCCACTGAGTTAGGAGAGGAAGGAATTGATCCGTGGACCCTTCTCTACAACACGAGAAATAAGTATGGGTAATTTTAAAAAGAATTTTAGAGTTTAAATTAATCTTACTCTATCATTTTTCGGACAGTAGCTAACAGTGTGAGCATTCACGCCGCTGGCATTGCAAACTGGGCATATGTAGCGCATCAACACGGGACACGTAGTCCTTCCATTATCGTCTTTCAATGTATGGCTGTTATAGAACTTTTCCTCCTCTCCATTTTTGTGGCAGAAGGCACAATATGTATATACAAAGTGAGGCTTCGAAGATCGAGAAGGTGATATGAGAGGGTATACAGTAGAATCCAATCCACTAGTTGCGTATCTTTCAACACCTCGCTGAGCACCGCGATGTACATCTTGATCATACAGCTTCAACGGAGGAGGTAGTCGTCTAATACCAGTCGGTGATGTTTGATCCGGAACCGAAGCCACTCTAAACTTCTCCATCATCTTTACAAATTGAAGCTACAAATGGTTAAAGTCTAATAATTAGAGGGAGAATGCCCCTAACTAGTCAATTTACTTACGTCATCTATCTCAGATTTCGATTCAGGTCTTTCCTGATTTTTTCTAATGAACCCTGACATGATTATCCCTAGACCCTTGAGGCTTAACTAAATCTTTAGTTTTTCAAAAAATATTTTACTTCTAAATTAATGCGTAGTTCATTATAATCCCATGTCCGTGGGAATCTTTTTGTATCTGACCCAAAGAACTGGAACAATAGAAAAAAGAAGTACTTTCCCACGCTCAGTTCTTCGACTCTTTTTGTCTTGAACGAAGAAAAAAAACAAAAAAAAATACTAAAATCAAGTGTGAAGTTTAATCCTTAAATTTTCTTACTATTCGTAATAAAGACCTGAATCAAGTCAAGAGAGCTTGATCATTCACATTTCTTTGGTTTAATTTTCTTTACTAACGTTTTTTTTTTTTGCAAAATGTCACTTTTTAAATAAATTTCCATAATCGACTTGTACATATAATAAATTTCCAAATCCAAAGCATTCAATTATAAAACAAGACTGGCCCAAACTTTGGCTTGTACTATGCGGCTTTTTTCTCTCTCGCTATGACTTCAATGTCTATTTTTTATATTGTTGTTGTTTGGGGTGAAGCCAAGTAAAATTAAGGACCCCTCGCCCTTAGAATTTTTTTTTTTAAACTGCATGAATAAATTGATCCTCTGCATCTTTCTTTAAATAGATCAGTCCTCCATAGTCTGAAACCGGTATTCAATTAGTGAGAAACTGGTGTTACACCTTCATAAAATTTTATGCATTCATAACCTCTATGAAAAGTTTTTGTTGCCGTCCATACCCCTGAGATTGTAATGGTTCAATTTCATAATTAATTAAACTTGGGAGTAGTAAACAATTTGCTTTAATAATAAATCATATTTATGTTTCTTTGTAGTTAATATAACACATTATGTTATATGATAGATTGAGTAAAAAAAAGAAAGAAAGAAGGAAGGATTACGAATTAGATTATAATTGATTATAATACTCCAAATATATTCAATTTTCAAAAAACAACAACATAGGTTGCGGTGGGGGAAGGTGGATTTTGACTGGAATGCACTCTGACCCATCATTCTCTTTATAGATTTCATCTTTTGCTTTTATTTTGCTTCCAGGTAAATCTTTATAAATTCATGAAATATCTGGATTTTTCAATAAAAATAAAGATCTAAAATATATCTTATCAAAACTGACAAAAATGGTTTTGATCAAGTATTCTCCATATTAGAAATCAAAAAAGGACTACTCTAGTATCTAAAATAGTCTCTCCATAGGTTCCAGAGTTAAATAAAGCAAATAATTTGGGTATAAGTTAACTTTTATATATTAGAAACCATGTAACTTATATATTATATACAACGATTAAATCAATGCTACATATCTGGTACATTAATTACATAAGTAAGCAACGCTACAGTATAAATTCATACTGTGATGACATTATCTAAAGATAAAATGAGAGTGGCTTTACATCCACTAAAAAGTAACTTTTAATTTGTGTCAAGTCAACAAGAAACCAAGCTTATCTGAAATATTTCATAAATGAGTTAGAACTGCACTCATATTCTTGAAGACATTCTCTTTCGTTTGTATTAATAGTATATTTTGATTAATATAATAATGACTCAATAATTAAAACTTAATTATATGAAAAAAATTACTGGCCACAATCAAGGATAAAAAACATCTGGTGTTTCTGACTATTTAGTTACTATTACTATGATTCATGGTGAGCACGATAGCGGATTAAATTAATTCTTAATAGTTCTCAAACAGATGAACTGGTTTTAGCCAAATGCAACTAAATAAATCTCTGAGGCTATGAAAAAGATGGATGTTCTTTCAGGGACCATAGCGGCTCCATATGCAGTCGTAATATTTATCCGATTGCTCTATTAGATAGACAAGAACCCTTGGTTTCTCGATTAAAAGTTACATTTTAGCAAAAAACCTTGCAAGATAGGTCTTAAAATGACTCCGAAATATTTGGCCGTTATATTTATGGAGCAAAAAGCTTAAAAGAGGATTTATCTCCTTCTCAATATTTGAAAACAAACTTGATTTCTTGTTGACTTGACACATTTATACTATTAGCTTTGATATACAGTCACAACATCATTGTGGGATTTGCAACTTTACTTCCATAGCTAAGGATAAAGTATAAGCTATGTAATTGGAAGAACTGATATTATGCGTCACCCTTCTGCTTCATGTTTGGATTCAGTCGACACGATACATGCTTCGTGCACCGTCCTTGAAAATGAAGGGGCAAGTAACTGGATAAGAACCTCTCATGAAAACTAATATCAACTTTACATTATCAAATTCCCTATTGCTTTTGTTGAGATCAAAGAGTGTGGCCGCAATTACTATCTGGTGCCTCTAGATTTTATCTGCTGATTGTTATTTGACAATGTTAAATAATACAAAATGGCTACTTATGATTGTAACAAGCTCTATACCTTTATAAGTTCAATATGCGAATAAGCAAGTTCAAAATGGGAATAAACAATTTCAAGTTCAGTTTATTTATTCCCATATTGAGCTTGAAAAGGTATAGACACTATGATACAGAGAAGATTGAATTCAAATTGATTATCAAGATAGTGATACCAACTGATATTTTTCTTTCCTTCCTTAAACTCAATGCTATCTCAACATTTTACTCATGTCAATTAATAGGAATGTAAATCATATGCAATTCGGGCTTGTAATAAAAAAAGAAAGAGAAAATCAACCTGGCAACTCTGACAATTTTATGAATGTTGAGAGTGAAGCAGCTTGAGCTGTCATGACGTTATACTGAGCTATAAGCTGCTATTCTCCATTATACATATATACAACAATAAATAATAACATAGATGAGAGGCAGAAAATTAACTGAAATTAATGTCAGGAAATTATATATTTTTAACTAATAATAATTATACGAGGACTTGAGCCCTTTTTGCTTACATTTTATTTGCTTTATTAAACTTAATGCATGTATTCCTTCATGCGACATCTTACTATCAGGTAGATGTTCTCCCCTCAGTAATATTGGAAAAATGATAACAGCTTCGGAAAACAAAAAGACCTCTTTGAAGAGCCAACTCCACTTTTTTATCACAAGCCCGAATTGCATATGATTTACATTCCTAACAATTAATAGCTCTAAAGGCAAAATAATCCAGCGAAAGAATAAGAACAAAGAGCTAAATGATCGGTTCTCTATAAACCAGTTCATTATCCTTTTATAATGACTAAAAATCCATAGGAGGCTTGAAGAGGAAATGAGTTTCATTTTTGTATGTATTAAATCTAAATTTTTTTGTTTTATTTTTTTCACTAAGATATTGCTACAAGAATCTAAAGAGAATCATCTCTCTTTATGAAGTAAAAATTCCTTGATGCAGGAAATTCCTTCATCTCCTTTTTTACTTATTTTTCTGAATAATGAATTTGTGCTAGAGTGTGACATCAATCTTTACATACAAATTCAAATTTCATTATGTGAAGTGAAGCATTTTCCTTTCTTATGAATAATTTTATCGACCTGACGTGGGGGAAAGCTACAAGTTCAAGTCAGTTTTGTTTTCTTTTCTATTAAATTGAATAATGATTGAGTTATTTATTATAACAAAAAGAGTGATGAAATGTTTAAGTGGAATTCTACATAGGGTATTATTTTTTGTATGAGTATAAATACAACATGAAATGACTATCAATGAAAATTTCCATATTTAGATGGACGATTTCTTTTTGCTAAAATTTTGATTTTTAAAAGTGTTTGGTGCCTAAAAAATTGAAAAGAAAAAAAAATCCATGACACTATCCTTATTATTATAAAATTATAAAAATTATGTAGTTGTAGGCCCAAAATGCCACTTTGAGGCAATATATGTTAAAGGCACTCAGAATACTCACAATCACGTGGAGTTTTTGACCATAAGTTTTCATTCAATGTTTATGAAAGGTTAGGTTACATTTAATAACAAAGTCATTGATCTAATTTTGTTATTATTAAGTTGAGAAGACACACGCCAAAGTGAGCAGGCATGAGTTTATGAGTCATTTTTTAAGAATCTGAAAAAATCTGTGAGTTCGAGTCCAACAAGTCAAGTTTCGAGTCTTTTTATTTAATGATATCTTCATAAATTAGACTCGAGTCCAAGTCGTGAGTACGAATAGTCCCTGGCTCTGATTCAGTCAATCATTATCGATATTAAAATTCATAAATATGAATAATTAATGGTGTTGGTTTTTGTAAGTAACGTATGTATATAAACATACACAAAATAGCAATTTTAATAAAACACATTTTTAATTGTAGTAATTTTAATTTGTAGAAACATACAATTGGGATCTATAATTTTTTATACATGAGGCATATTAATAATGATTTGAGACTTATCTGTGTGGAAAAAAAAACTTTCTTGAAATTCATAAATTAGTGACTTTGCTCCAAGTTAGTATTTGAATCAAATTTATAATGGTGTTCATCAAAATAATTTAATTTTTTTTAATCAATGAATTAATATAACTCTAAAATAAATTCCTAACACTCATTCGTAACCACTCTTAAATAGTAGTATATACATTATCACTGTGTTCCAAGGAAATATACATAGACTAAATACGTACCAATTAAAAACAATAAGTACTTGGTTTAGTCAGCATAAAAAAAATATATAAATCCATTTCAATTTGACATAAATAGCTTAACTAATGCACTTCCATACACAAATTGAGAGGTATCCACCAAACATGATGTACAAAAGCGATCCATTAATATAGTCCATGTCTATGCTAAACGCTTCTCCCACGATTACATTGTAAGGTCCACCCATTTTATCATCCAATTGTGTCTTAAAAAAAAAATTTTTTTTTAATCTTTGCGCTTTGATTTAATAAATTTAAATATTTCAAAAATCTCTAGGATTTCATATTTAAAAAGTATTACAAAAGTAATACTTAACCTTTAAACTACCAGTAGGTCCATTGGACCTATTCTTCAAAAAACGAAAACAAAAAACTATTGGTGATTTTGTATTTTCTATGGCTTAAGCAAGTCAAAATTTGATGACTGTGTAAGTCCTTTGAAGTATTAAAATTTCAATTACAAAATATTTTTTTGTGATTATTCTGTAATTATATAATTTTATTTGCAATGATAATGAGTAAATTATAATTGAGCTGAAGCTATTCACCAAATTTAACACTTGAAACTTGCCAAGTAATATTCATGTTATGGCTGGGACAGTTTGTAAAATCTATGGCACGGTACAAACAAGCACTGACATTTCACAGTTTGTTTCGGTACATCTATATTAGAAAAATTTAGACCTCAGGATTTGATTACTTTTTTTTTATACTTGACAAATTATCATTAGGTTTTTTGGAAATACCTTAAATTTGGGTGACGTACCGTAAGGGTCGTACTGCACCGTTTTACGGCTCAATACTTAGTCATCCCATCCCTAATATATTTATATAAATACATTGAACCCAGGTGTATTAATTGTGGTGTATATCACCTGGTATACTCAGGATTAATTCCAAATACACATTGATCATAATTCTGTAATTTATTTTTTCTTCGTATCCACAATTGCAAAAATCCTCGTTTTTTTTTATAAAGCAGGGAATCTTAGCTTGGGATCATGTATCCATTAGAAATACTAAACACTGTTTAGTTCAGGAGGGTATCATACAGCGGCACCAGAATGGATTAGTAATTGGGGGGGGGGGCAAATTATATAATTAGTTATGACGTCTAATGTAACTTTAGGACCAAAACTGTTCTATTCCTAGATCACAAAGGGTCATTTTTGAAAAAGTGGAAGCTAATTGTCCATTGGCCCCTAGGGTTCCGGCACCACTGGTATTCTGTGCTGTGTTTTTTTATCAAATTCAGTTTCGTAATCGAATAATTAAACGTACAAATTATACACAATCTGCTTTAATTCTATTCCATTGCGTAAAAGAGGTTATAAAAATAAAATAAAATAATTTTGATACTTTGATATTTCTTTTTTGCATGTTAAAAAAAATCATAAGTAGTGGACATTTTGGATTAGTATAGTAAGTGTACCTCTTAAACAAAGAGGATTAACACGACAAACAATATAAATTTAATGGCACTACTAAGAAATTGTCTTTTTTTTTTGTTGCTGACTAAGGTTTTTGCTCCTTTATTCAATACGCCAAAGGAGCCTCCCTATTGATTGATTAATTGATAAATTTACACTCTAAATTGATTATGAGGGCCCTTCAAGGCCTTCAATGTATTTTGTGCTGTGTTATTATTTTAGTTCTTAATGTCTAAAATCTTTAAACATTGAAAAAGAGCATTTTGAAAGAAATTCCAATGACAAGCACGCTGTGTTGAACTAAGAAATGTTGAAATTGAATTGAGCCCCATTTGACAGCCTATCAAGACTAGGATATTTTTTAAAGAGAATAAGTCTCTACTTCTGACGTCATCTAAAAACGTGATATGTATGTACATACATCGACTATTATTTAGGAAGATGTTTTTATATTACACAATGATTTAAATAAATAGGGGTATTCTACAACCATTCGACTCGAACTAAAAGGTCATGGAATTGTTTATTTTTTATATCAATTTGCATTACTTTTTAACAGGTTTGCATCATTCCACATAAACCATAAACCTATATTTCGACTTAACATAACATTTTGGATAAAAAAAGAAAAGAAAAAAGTTTAATTTTCAAGTGGATGTATGATTTTTTTTCAAAAACTGTCTCAAGCCTAGACAAAGTATATTTAAAGTTAAAATTAAAAACTGATTTGGTATGAAAAAAAAACATAAGAAACACGTAATTAGCACGTCGTTTGAAGATTGCAGTAATTAAACAGACCAATGTTTTTTATTTTTTTTGGTCGAGTGGTGTTGTTTATTATTTAGTAAACAAATAAATTAAACACCACTGGAAATTAAAATACGTAGTAATAAAGATTAATAGAGTAATTTTAAACAATAATATACATATATATGCACTTGAGTTATTAATGCCTCTTCAAAATGGTTTAAAAGTGTATTTTATGGTTTCTCAATGCTGTTAATTACATAATTATATCTTATTTCTCAACATAAAAAGAAGAAGAAATTAAAATAAATTTATATAATGAGAGCATAACTGAATACCGATTGTGCATGGAATAAAAACCTTAGTGTTGTATATACGTACAAGTCTCCCTAACACAAGACCAAAATGAGTCATCTCCATAAATAAGTAGGAATGTAAATAATATGCAAAATATCGAGTGCGAGACTTTGTGAAGTTGGCTCTTCGAACAGTACTTTTTGTTTTCCAAAGCTGTTATCATTTTTCCTTTATTACTGAGGGGAGAACATCTACCTGATAGTAAAGATCTCACATGAAGGAATACATGCATTAAGGTTAATAAAGCAAATTAAATATAAACAAAACGGGCTCAAGTTAATTTCTGTTAATTTTCTACCTCTCATCTATGGTATACATAATGTTATTATTTATTATTGATGTCTTCATTTGTATATATAATGGAGAATAGCAGCTTGTAGCTCTGTAAAACGTCATGACAGCTCAAGCTGCTTCCTTATCAACATTCATCAAATTGTCAGAGTGGCCAGGTTGGTTTTCTCTTTCTTTTATTCTTACAAGCCCGATTTGCATATTATTTACATTCCTATAAATAAGTGTAATTCGTTATAAATTGATGTAGTTAACGAAAAAAATCATTGAATGTACGTGGAAGTTCTGTAAATAAATAAATAAGGAGTGACCATTCTTTTTACTTGCACGCTTTTTTTATCATAGATGAAAATAAACAAACTTTTTATATAATAGACTAATAGAAACAATTATCATTTTATTTTGATCATAGATAAAAATACTTAAGAGATTACAGAGTTAAAAACTCAATAAACTGACAATTAGATTTTTTTTCCATACTCTTCTATTCACCTATATGGCTTTGGCAGATGAGCTAGGAAAAAAAATACATAGAGAAGGCTATGCTGACTTGCCCTTTATGTATGATAAATCGGATACTCCTGATTGATTATAGAGCTCCCTGTTTATACTAACATACAACATTATTATAATTTTTATTGGTAGTCAACATTTTTATACTGTATTTGCAGCCTTAATGACTTACTAGTTATGTATTTAATGTAATTGAACCGCAAATGGTGCAATGCCTCATTTGTTTTGTTTTTGATGTGTTACAAATGAATAAATAAAAGTTGAATGCATGGCTTCTCAAACTGTAAAGTGTGACCCATGTGAGAGGAACAAATCAACTCCAGTGGGAGGAGGGGGGGGGTACAAAAACTTTTTACACTACCTAGTATCTCTAATAGAAAGTTCATTGTTCGAATAGGAGAGGGAGGGGAACAGATGCTCAAATTCCTTCTGAGAAGGAGCACAAGTCAAAAAAGTTTGAGAAGCTCTGAATTAATGAGGGATGAAAAATTAACAGATGATTTTATTCCTCTAAAAAAAAAAGTAGACATTGTTGATCGACATTATATAAAACTTTTTATTGGCCAAAGACCCACATATCTAACGGAATTTCAATTCTTTTATAATGCTTAGTTATCATGAGTATTGTAAATTCTTCATTTAAAATGCTTAATCTGATAGTTTTTTTGTTTTTTTTTTCGTAGTACAAGTATGACAAGCAATTCAAGGAACTTATTTTTCTATTATTTAATTTCCTTTATATTAGGGGTGTAGTTCCAAAATTTTAACATTCCGTACTAAATTTCAAGGAAATGTCCGAATAAGAGGTGAAGCTCCCCGTGATACAGTATTAGCTAAATAACATCATCATAAACGTGATGTCAATCTATACTCACAACGAGCTTTTTGAGATAAACAAAAATACTATACATATATTCTCCCTTCAGCTGTGTTTCATTAGTTGACTCTTCGTATTGAATGCAGCTGACTCTACGTGTTATGAATTCATAAAAAGGGTATTACTATTATTTATGATATTGATATATAAAGCATTTATAAAATCAAGTATTGCGCGCCCTTTTTTTTTTGAATTTGTGAATATTATACAAGTATTAACGATTGATTTGTATATTAGTAGAATTTATCCGTCTCTAGTATGTATAAATAATATTAAAAAGTTGGCAACAAAGAAGGTACAGAAGAGTAGCTACAAGTTGTTTTTCCAAATTTTCCTTTCCCTTTTGAGTTTCGAGATTGCGAGTGCACAAAAAACCTCTTCGTGATTGTGGAGAGGTATTGGGTAGTTGTTATTTCTTAAAATCAACATTATATAAAATTTGCTTTCTACAGGGTTTGTTTTAGTTCTAAAACCCATAAAAGTGAAGAGGGGTAATTTTATAAACAGGATGTGACATATTAAATCCAAAATAGTCATGGAATTTTTTCTCATTGCTCTTGTTTTTCAAAATGTGTGTGGGACCAATGAGCCATTCGCCCTTCTCCTTCGGAGCCCATGGTGTAAACAAAACAAATAGTTATTTATTATATACTTAATTCGGCTGACATAATGCATTCATCACCAATATCACACACACTATATTCTGTCTCCCAGGGGCTTGGCTCAAAAACAACGCTTAGAGGGTTCAGATTCAAAAAATGGGCCGCGAAGTTGAGTAGCCTTTTTATACATATATACCCTGTTGACGGACCTAATTTCATTTGCTATTATATACAGCCATTGAACGATATGTAATTATTACTCTGCATTAAATTAAGCAATGATCACGAACTATAAAAAGAATGCCATAAACTTTGTAATCAAAAGAGAGGGGGGGGGGTTGAAGGGCTCAACTTATGATAAGCAACCCTTGTTTGCATGAGAAATGTTTTTGTTTTCTTTCATTTCATGCATGTACAATTATTTCTTGAAAAGTTAATAAATGAATAAAACTTCTTGGACTAAAGTTAGATTAATATAAAAAATAACATAATCTCATTGTATACATATATGATACATGTCAACATAAAAGGAAGCCAATTTCTGTTGAATATTATTTTTTATGGGACATTATGCGATTATAAAATACCATTACTCAGGTTGTTTATATCATAGGATTTATATGATTAGATATAGATTATTTACCTAAGGATCAACATTTTGTTGAGAGAGCCTGCCTACAATCACTATCTGGTACCTTTGCATTTTAGTAGATGATACCTATATGTCAATATTTAATATTAGTCAATAACTTTTAGAGGACTAAGTGAATTTGAATAGTCAAAAATGAAGGAAAAGGGGTGACAACCTTTTTAAGATAGATTTCAAAATAATCAGAAATTAAACTACTAAACATTGTAGCAAGTTATCGCCTCAATGATATAGATAAGACTAAATTCAAATTGATTATTATCAAGGTAAGTGGACCCAACGAATATTTTTCTTTCCCTCCTTAAATTCAACTCTTTCTCAACGCTTTGTCTATGTCTATATAGTCATACTTAAATTCTCAAGTAGTAAATTTGGAAAGGGTTATTACATACAGGCTCGGAATTTGAGCCCTTGACACAGTATTTTGCTCTTTGTATCCGGGCAAACACACAGTGTAAAATTATTTTTTCCACTTTTTCAAATACCAAAAAAAAAAGTTATGATTTTTGACTTCTCGACTCAAAAGCAATCATAAACAGACCATACAACTCAGATACGAACAAAAATTTAAAATTTTGTTACACTCTAAAACTTAAGTCTGTTAGGGACTCTCTCCTTCTGGAGAATCCTGAAGCAGCCACAACTCTACCAATAATAACATCCCCTCTTGACACAACTAACTCCCCCATTGTATCTGAAGTTATGGAAAACCTTGATCGAGCTGCCTCTACAATGGCACAATCCCCTGATCTTCACCTTGTCCATTCAACAATACATCTTCTTTGATGCGAGAAACCATGAACCCATCTGTAAACCTTGTAGTGTGAGATTGGTCTCGTTAAATAGTTCTCTTACTGTGGACCCCCCCCCTGAACTCAGGCATTTCACGACGCCCTACGAAACTTACTGACTTTTTTCCTTGAGTACCACAACCACCACGGGCTGTTTATATATTTATATATATATTTTTTATATTGAAGCAATATTAAAATTTCTTCTCATGATTTTTTGAGAATTCCAAAAATATATAATATTTGATTATGTAATAATGAAAGTTTTTTGTCTATGTATTGTTATATATATATATAGTTTTCCGATCAATTATATTTTAGAAAGAACAGATATATCTTTATCCTTTCTCAGATTAATCAAATTCTACAAACACGTTTTTATATACACACCCATACATCCATTACTAGAAAACTCAAATTATTATTTTTAAGTAACTATATTCATACCTTACATAATTCCCTAAAGGCTTTTGTTTGAGCCAAGCAACTTTTAATTAGATAATTCATCCAAAAGTATGTACGTAGTAAGACTTTCAGAGTTTAGTTATTAGTTATTTATGAGTAAACATTTGATTTTCCTTTTCTATACTTGTTATAAGACTCATAAAATAAATAATTACTAAAAAACTTATAACACACATGAATGAGTGTAAATTGTAACATTAAATTTTTTATTGATAAAAAAATAATATACTATTTATTTGGTTGACAATCAGTACAGGTTTGAGTATCTGTATTATATCCATGGCAAAATATTTACTGTAAAATATAAAAATATTTTGTCAAAAAGACAAAATTTGTTATCAAAATGTAAGTTACAATCAGAAAAGAAGAGGAAATATTTTCTTAACAAATAACAAGATCGTATATCATCGTTTCTTGAAAATTGTATTATATATATATAAACATTAAATTCATTAAATGCACTTTTTATATCTATTCTAAACTATGGTGTAGCTAAACACGCTCTTTGATGTGAGGGGGGGGGGGATATAGTTCGAGACATAAAATGGTCCAAAGCTATTAAAAATGGTGGCTAAACAACGAACACATAATCAATTTTTGTTGAAATTCACATGTACAAGAGTTGGCTTTTTTGATCGATAGGGGCTCTGAATTACTTCATAGCCAATTGCACAACCTCCATCAATTTACTTTGTTACTTAAATTAAAACAAGGTACATTCTGCGAAGGAAAGGCAAATAAAAATATATATATTAACTTCAAAAGAGACATCTTGCGGAATAAAATTAAATATCATTGACAAAGAAATCTCTCCAATGCTACAGACGTGTTACTTTGTTTTATAGCATTGAAAGGACCCACTCTAGTTGGGTTTGAAGATTACAAAAGAATTGTGAATTTTTAACCCTCAAAACTGCCTCTAATTATACCTTTTATTTATCTTTTTGAAATAGTGGTATTTTATTTATTATATGACTAGTTCATAGAATTAGATTAAACTTAAAAAGTCTTTAAAATTGAAGGGGCCATTGGTCCTGAGTTGTCGATGACTAGGTAGTGAAAGTGGATCATTAGAGAACAAATTCAATATTCCATTAGAAGTTCATCTACTCCTCATTTCATTTTGACTACAAAACCTTTGAGACAAAAATTTAAATTCTTTTAAGAAATTTTTAAAATATAAATTTCCAATTTTTAGTACAAACAAATATTAATCTCCACACAAATGATACTAACAATGGTTTGTGTCAAAATATGAATATGAGAATCAAAGAAAGAAATATTTTATTTTAAAGAAGATTTAATTGAATAATAACCTGCCACAAGTGGTGAGAGTCCTTGAAATTGTTGAAATTAGAGATACTTATATTTTTTTTAAATATAATTTTAAACTATATTATAGTCAATGACTTATGCTTTACAAATTATCTACTTGAATCAAGATTTTCCATGAATAGAAAGAATTATTTTGTTGTTTACTTTGACTATTCATTTATTTAATAATAATAATTGATTATATTTTAGTATTTTATGTTTTTGATTTCCTACCATATTTTAATTTGTTATGCTCATGATATTATAAAAATTAATTTTGTTGGTAAATGAAGAACCATTGCTCTATGGCATAAATAATACATTAGAATTAAACAAATACAAAAACAAATATTCTCAAGCACACTTAAGCACGTCCTTATCTATACTTTAAGTTTTGATGAGGTTTCTTAAAATTTAACAAGGATGTACTCACAATTCGCGAGCCAGGAGCAAAAGATAGGCAATAGATTTTTCTTTTGAGATATAAGCAGGCTCTCAGAAAGGCCAAGAGGATATCTTATAGTAGAAAGTGACTTGTTTTCTAAAAGAATAATCACTGGGCACTCTCTTTTGATATATATGGTTCTGAGTTAATATGGTTATTTTATATTTCTTTCTTTCCATGTAAAATTAAAACCTTTGCTTTTGTGGTCTATAGATTATTTTTTTAAATTTCTGTAAGTTCATATGATAGACTCAAATTCTTCTTTTTCATCAACATGAGGAAAGGATGTACAAAAACAAAAAAAAAACCTTTAATAAAAATTATAGAGAAAGGTTTTTAGTAAAAAAAAATGTTTTTTTTTTACATTTCTTTATTTTGTTCTGAACTTGAGAAAATTGCTTACATACGAGTAAAATAAGGGAAAAAACAATGTTTTTTCTTTAGGAGTTTATGAGGTTCTCATTTTAAGTGGAAATGGATATATTCTAATTTTAAATTAAATAAAAAAAATACATCAACATAAAGAAAAATTGAACATCATGATTCCTTACTTTTAAGATGATTAAAAACCAATTTCTAAATTTTTTATTTATTAATTTTTTCTTTTGTTTTAAGACTCATTGTTTGACAAAGTGTGAATTGTAGCACATTTGCTTTGAGTCCAATAATTGATGTTTTTAAAAAAGCTCTATTTGGTTTTCAAAGCATGTATTAGACCATATGAAAATTTTCTGAATTAATTAAATATTTCCATAAAATATTAATTATTTGACCATCGTTTTATCAAACTTTTTTGTGTAGGATAAAAAAGTCCTTTTAGCTTTATTGGGGCAAAAGGCACTAGAAATTAAAATAATAATATATTTACGTATACATAATTCAATTATTTACTAATTTTTATTCTAATTTATTTATTTCCTTCTTTCACACAGAAGATCTTTCATTATCACAGACTTTTAAAAATTTCAAATTGAGTAATTTTTGTTTCTTTAAAGTTGAAAAAAAAAATTAATTTGACTGCTAAACTACGTAGACAATTAAGAATCAAATACCTTTTTATTAATGATAGGCCAATCCTTCAAAATATGGTTCAATGAATCCCTTTTGTTGTAAAAATAATGAAAAACTAAGGGATGATTGAGCTCCACAAAAGACCCTTAGAAAAAGCAGATTTTTGAACATTATTGCTTTTTTTGAATGATTTTGCATGAAATAGAAATTACTTTTTCGAATTAAAATGAACTTTTTGCAACGAATAAGTTTTTCTTTCATGAGAATCATTGCTTTTTTTCCCCCTTACTTAAAAGATCACTCAAACCTTTAAAAAGTGTACAAAATGCTTCAAAAAATTCAAATTTAAAATAATCAAAAATCAAATTTGTTAGGAAACTCAAAAACAAACAAACAACAACTAATTACAGAACTGTACACAGTCCCTCAATCCCTACTAGAATTGGATATGAAGTTTTAAAAACTATTCGTTTGGTGTTGATTTTTGATATTCATTGTATGTGCATTTACTTTTATTCGTTGAGCAGCAGCGGAGTTGTCCCTCTCGAAGGAAGTTTTCTCGGCTGGAGCATGTTTTTCACAAGCAATTTGACATATTTCAACCATTTCCTTGCGCTTAACATCGCAGGCAATGTCATCCTTAACGAGAAGTGCATAGTTAAAACGATTTGTCAAAGAGTTTTCATTATCTGGATCCTCAGCTCCTTCCTCTCCTCCAGGAGAGCGAGTCCTCTCGGTTTTTTCGTTTCCATTGATCTCTAAACCTTGGCTGCTCATATCCGACTCCTTAACTTTTGATGATTGTCCATACGGAGAAAAAAAGAGGAAGAAGAGGAATGAGAGTATTTAGTTTAGTACCTACTATTTTTAATACTACCTAAGTGGTGAGGTATGAGGTCACAAAATGTGTATTATAACTGCGGTTTTTCCTCCCCCCCCCCCTCCCCTCAACCGTTTTTTTTTTCTTCTTCTTTATTTGTTTGTAAGAAAAGGTCTTCTTACGAACTAACTCCTTTCAAATTACGACTTCTCATACATTTACATAAAAACTTGGTTTATAAACAAAACAAAACAAAGCTATATTTATATAAATACGTATGAAGCAAAGCAAAAGTAAAGCTGAACAACAAGAACTTCTAGTCAAACTTACCCAAACTTTAAGTCGTGTTTTTTTTGTTTCTTTCATATAATATGTAACATATGAATACATATATATATATATATATATATCCAAACAAAGAAAAATAAAGAAAAAACTTTGACCCTTCCTTGTTTTTATTATTATTATTATTAAAATGTCTTAGTTCCAATCTTTTCTAAAATTGAGTCTATTTTTTTACCATTGACTTTGTAATAAACTTCCTTTAAATTTTTTTAAATATGTAATTAGCAGAAAAGGCGGTTCTCTCCAATTTAGTTGTTTGTTTGATTTCTCGACAATGGTTCTATATATTTTATAACAATTTTGTCAAAAACATTTGGCCAAACGTACAATCATTTTGTCAAAGGGATATTTTACTTCCTCATACATAATAAATTTGACTATGAGTAGAGATGGGAATTACGGGGTTAGAAGTAACGAAGTAACTGATTTGATTCCTTTCCCCTCCGTTATAACGCCTTTATGTAAAGAAATGATCCTGTCTCCATTACAAAAAAACAACAACTTTAATTTGAATAATAAGTCTCACCTCTGATTATCTCATAGACTCATTACTATCAAGGTTTAATCTATAAATAATAAAATTAAATAATTAAATAATAAAACCAATGAGGGGACGTTCAAGTAGTGTTTGTATTTTTTTAGAATGTGGTATTCTTAATTCAATAGTGTGTGAACTTTCAATGGCGGCAAAATGTTTGTTTTGAAATAATCCACTGCTATGAAGAAGTTTTGACACCAACATCTTTTGTTAAAAGAAAAACTAATACTTTTTTCTCTCAAATGGTTCTATGTTTGGAGATGTTTTTGAAATTTGCAGGTTTCACTTACGCAACGGCACGAATTCCCAACAATACTACGCACTGAGGTCTTTCCACACCTACTACTATAACTATGTCAGTGAATATCCACTTCATGAAATCAAGGCTATACATTATCTTTCTTACACTCATTTTAAAAGGATTAAGGATCACTCAAGCAGTATTAACTACGTGTCACTCCTAGAGTGAGCACAAGACTAGGTAAGTGGAAGTCAGTGTTGCTAAATGGCTCTTACAAAAACCGTCTCGAACGAGTTTTAATAATGGCTATAAATTGCCTAGACTTAATAGTAAATGGCTAAATTTATCAGTGGATTTTTTATGAAAAGTTCATCAAGCTTTTTTACAAAATTTTGGCCACTAAAGAAATAAATAATTTGGCTCATTCTAGCTGGAAATAGGAGTGATATCGAAATAGAAACCAAAAATGTTCTATACTGGCTGCTCAGACACAACGTAGAATGAATTAAGGCACGTACATTTAGTTTCATGCTACGAACTTGTATAAATGTTTTGATATGTTTCTCTCCGTGTTTTATAGAATATTCACATTCGGCTCAAAACCAATACACGACCCCATTTCATTGATTACGCGTTCCCATTCGTGGTCAAGTCTCACAATTTTGTAACCACTGCATTGAAAGAATTCTCATAGTTGCATGCTATAACACATTAACCATTAAAATACCAGTTGATAACATTTCAACATGGAAATCTACAGAGTATCCAATAAAATATCACTTGTCACTTCTCAAGATAAATTTTGTATTCGATTATATTTGCAATTTAAAAAAGTTCAGTGAATTAATGCAGAGTTAATTTTTTTCTTGTTAACATTTTTGATAAATTTTTTCATCTATTTTTTCAAGCTTTACAATTTTTTTAAAAGATAAACAAACGTTTAAATTACTTATTTGAAAACAATTCTTTATCGTTTTAATCAGGGCTAATGAACTGATATGGATTTTTTGTCATCCATACTTATTATTTGGGGGTTAGAAAACTGATGACCAATCAATCTATTTTTGTTCAAATTAACATTAACGATGTTCCAGCATTACTATATTGTCAACTATATAATTTTTTTTTATCACGGTAGCTTATCAGCCTACATTTAAAAAAATTACATCCTGGAGTTATTAAACTGCGAATTTAATTTTAATTAATTTATGTCCAGTGTTGTGGCCAAACAAGAGACTTTTGACCGCATACATATCAACATTATCTTTTAAAAAATCATGAAAACTATAGAGTTTCCAACTATCATTTAAAAGAAACTTAAATTACATTGACTGTCAGGGTCAAAAGGATAAAGAGCTTTAAAAAAATGTCTGCATTCCCTTAGATAATTATTATTAATATTAAAGTAATTAAAAACTTTTAATCACTTTCTGTATTAAGATGCAACTTTTCTATGTAGTATATTAATTATCTACATTTAATAATGAAGAATGGGGATCAGCTCTACTGATATCTTTTGATGTAATTAAATATTTTTCATAATAATAATCAAAAGGATAATATAAGATTATGTGAGGAAATGAAGATATGTAATGAAATTCCGTTCAAATTTTCTGTTAAAATATAACTTTTTTCCTCATTATAAATCCCTTTTTTTTTCAAAGATTTTAATCAAAGATAATAATAAACCTTGTTTTAAATATGTGCTTAAAAGTTGAACTTCATTTTCAACCTCATTAAATTGTATTAAAATAACACAATTAACAAGGAATAAAATTATAAACAAAGACTCTTAGCTTGGAATTGAACCATTCAATGGTTGTGAGGGATAGGCTAAAACGTTTTTGACGATAAATACTTGGCTGTCTTGCTTTCAGGTGTATCCGTTATTTTGTGTACATTGAAGGTTTTTTCCTCGCTTATTCATAAAAAAAAAAAGAAGAGAATTTGAGAGTCTAGCCTTCAAAAGTCAGTTTTTTGATCTCTCACCCCATTTAAAATTTGAAAAATAGCCTTTTTTGAAGGCAAATTAGCTGTTTTAAAATGGCTAGAGAGGTCTGAAATATGAAGGAATCAGGCTTATATTTAAAAAAAGAAAAATTTGGTGCAAAGTAGCAAATGACATTTTCATATAATTTTGGGCCAAAAAGCTTGCCTATCAAGGGGAAAAAGTTAGTTTTTATTGAAAAACTACCCTAAAACTTTGAGTACAATTTTTTTAATATTATAATTATCTGTTTAAATTTGATACATATGCACTGTGACTACATTTCAAGTCAAAATTTGCATTGATGGCAATTTTATGGCACATTTTTCAATTAATGTTATGCATTTCTTTATAAAAAAATATTTTTTTCATAAGGTCACAGAGCTTACTATTGACCCTTGATTAAAATAAATATTTTAATTTTGTAATTTAACTAACAAAAATATTAGTAACGATTTTAGCTAAAATGATTCAGTGCTGACATGCAATCAAGAAGTGCAAAATGTACTTAGATTATCATACCTATAATTTACTTATTATACGCGAAATAACTATTATAGATACTTTTTGGAATAGTGCAATAATAATTTAATTAAATTTACATTTTTGGGAACTGAAACGACTCCTTGGATCCTGATTCTTTATGAGAATGAAATATTTTCCAGGTTGTACTTGACTTTTGAGTTAAAATCGAATACATTTATCAATCTTATAGATACTAAGAATCCTGAGACCTTATGGATATCTTTCATTCTCACAAAGAATCAAGATTATAGGTATTATAATCTAATTTCCAATTCTCATGTTTGATGTTTACATTTGTATTATAGGTACATAAATACCAATAATCATATTAGAGTTTCTTTTCTGTGTCAACAAAAAGGATGGATACTACGATGTGATCCATATTGTATCATTCAAACTTTCCTTTGAAAAAAGAAAGAAAAAATGCTCTAAATTAACTGAAATCTAGTGAACCAATTACACTCTCTACTTCCCTTAGTATTGGACTATTTTTAATAAAGTATTGAGGATATTCTCTACTGTACATGATTTAGTTCAAGTGAAATAAATGAACATTCAAAACATTTATTTACATGAGGCAAGACTAGAGAAATCATCAAATATACAAAATAAATACTGTTAATATCAAATATTAATCAAATAACACTGTTGTATACAAATATATGTACGTGCTGTTACGATCCTTATTGAGCACAAATATCAGTCTCCAAATATAAGATGTCGAGCCTTGATGACATCTTAAATTGTTTTTTTCTTCATCCTCAGAAGCAAATTTCTTCATAACTTAACTAAATATCAATTATTGTTGTACAATATCGTCTTTTGGATTTTATTAATACTCTTAATGAAATAATTTGATATCAGTGATTGAATTTTATTTCTTTAATAAGATATTTTATTCAAAAAGTCATTCAATAAGTACAGTAGCAATATTCATTGTATCTATGTGGTAGTAATCCAATTATGTCATTCTCCCAACTTTTAAAATATCTAATAGAAGGGGGAGGGGGGGGGGAAGCTGTGTATGAGTCACTTTTTACGAGTCCAAGTCAAGTCTAAAATCTTCGAGTGAGAGTCCAAGTCAAGTCTAAAATCTTCGACCTAGAGTCCAATTTGAATCTCAAGACTTGAAAAATAAGCTCAAGCCAAGGTTCATTTCTCTGTTACGAGTCCAAGTCAAGTCACAATTCTTTGAAACACTTGTTCAAGTCGAGTCTGGAGAGACAAGGTCAAGTCAATCTGATCATTATTGATTGATAATCCAGGTCAGGCATCCAATCTCTGCGAATGTTTGATGTGCATGCATCTACCAGCAAGTGTTCTTGTGAATTTTAACTGGATAACCCCACTTAGGATTGTATCTATGTTGAAATGCACTCTCCAATGTAAAAAAGATAGTTAATTTTTAACTAATACTTATCTAACACCTTTGATTAATCGCACTATGTAACAAAATTTAAACTTTTCTTTATTTTTGGTCCTGGATTCTAATGTTAATGATCAATATAATTATTTTTGAGTAAAAAATTTACAAATATTGTTTTAAAGTCTGAAGAACGTGCTTTTGTGAATTGTTTTAAATCATTATTTTTGTGTGTGACTTTTAAAAATTCAGAGCTACTCTCGAATCCAAATTAAATTTTGAAGTTTGTAACTTGTATCCTGACTAGAATTTGAAGTTTCAATTCATTAAAATTTAAAGTAGGTCGAGTCCTAATTCCCAGTTCTGCTATGGAATAATGTACAGTTTAACGAGGTATAATTTGAGTTCCAGATATTAACAGCTTGGTAATAAGGATCAGGGAAATCAACAACTGATTCAAAAATGTATTATGGGCCTTTTTCTTCCTTCTCTTTTTGTGAAGGAGACAAGGTTATTTCATACAAGACCTAAAAAACACATTGTGTCTGATCAATGATCAACTAAATTCAAATTATATTTTGTTAAACTCTTAGTATATGTAGTATAAAAAAATAGTCCAATAGTTGAGGATTATATCTCATTTCTTTCTTTCTTTACAAGAAAGTTTTTAGAGATATGTGACATTATGAATATCTACGTAGGATAGAAAACTGATATAAATGACTAAAAGACTAAAATATCCAACATGTGAAATTTTTAAAATGTTTCCTGTAGTTCAGAGCATGGATATATTTGTGTACACATGTATGTATACAACATTTTGTTACATAAAATGGATTATATGCTATAGACTTTTTATCAAGAAAAATCTCTATAATAATAGAGCTTTGTATACATATTATATACGTATTTTCTTACTATACTAAAATGGGTTATGATATAAACTAAGTAATATTTACTGTATGTAAATTTATATAAAAGATATATGTGTTAATATTGTGTACACTATCAATTACGATAACGAATATGATGAAAGATTAATTGACTATAAAAATTGAATTTTGAGCTCATAAGCACATAAACTGAATTTATTTGTATCGATATTACTTTGAAAAATTATGTTTTTCCTTGCGTCTATAAATATTCTGAATGATTCATAGAGGAACGATTTTTATACTTAAAATATATGAACATTTTCCAAAACTTCTATTTGTTTTAATGCAAAAAAGTCAATAACATCAAAATCATCAAATCTTTTACTCCTATTCATGTATTAACTAATTATATTATATCTACTCTCTGCTCCTTTATCACAAGGCTCTAAAACTTTATACTCCTCGATCCCCTCAGTGCTCTGACATACAGATTTTATATTTATATCCATAAATAGTCTCGTAATTCTAGAGATCTCCCAGTCTCTTAGTATTTTCTTGAGCTCTCAACTCCTTCAAAGTATCAAGACCAAGATCAAAGCAATTAATAAGAAATTTTATTACTCTTGTTTCGATCCTTAAATCAAAGTTAGGATTTATAGAAAATTTTAAAATGCAAGTTTTTGAATTAAAAAAAGGTTTCGTGACCATAAAAGATTGAAAAGATCCGACAATTGCATCGTATTTTCTATATAAATAAATGTATTAAAATTTATGAACTATTTTACTTCATTTTTATCAATGAAGAAAAGAAATTCAATAAAACTTTGATTTGAAGTAATCAATTTTTCTAGTTATTTATCGAATAAATTTCAATGAAATATTAAATCTTCTAATATTATACGGTCAAATACGAGTAAGGTTTTAAGTATAAATTATATCTAATAAATGACATGTTTTTTATTGATATTCTTAAAGAACAAAAATCAAGGCTAACAAATATGTACTAGATCAATCTATGTTCTATATTGTAAGACTAATGCTTCAAATGGGGAACAAACGGTAGAAACAAATTATAAAAAATGATATCGAATATTTTTTTCTTGTAATCTTTCAATTTGAAATTATGCACTGTATCATTAAAGCAAGCAAATAAAAATGAATTAATATAAAGTAAAGTAGTAATATTACTTTTGCTTCTAGGTAATAAGTAATATAATATATATATTCTAAATTGAATGATATGCATTAAGTACTTTATTACCTATAAAACAAGAATTAGGCCCAAAGATGTTACTCAAGCAAAATAAGACAACATTTTGACTTTTGTTTATGCAGATACTAAAAATAATCGATTTTGAATGGAAATATTTGAAATTAAAGTATTAAATGCAATTTTTCTATATTTCTTAGAGGTTTTGAGACTTCAAAAACCGTTCAAAAATTTGTATTTTGTAGTTGATAAAAAAAAAGTTTCTTTACCCAAACTTATATATAAAACTAGGGATCTATCGGCACCAAAAAATGTACGTACTGCTCTAAATTTTAGGGAAGATTTTGAATTTGACGCTAAAGTTGTCCCGTGGAAAATGATAAAACAACCTTTTGTAAATCATATTCTCATAAATGTCAACAAGTGACGTTATTATCGATCCCTCAAAGTTATATTTGTGGTATGTATACGACGAGCTTTTTGGGATAAACAAAAGTAGTATGTATTCTCCCTTCAGCTGATTTTCGTTATTTGACTCTTTTGATTTAAAGTAGCTGACCCTACGTGTTATGAGCTCAAAAAGGGCATTATTATTATTTTTGATTTTGACACAAAAAAAATTTATTAAATCAAGGATTGCGCGCCCTTTTTTTGAATTTTCGAAAATTATATAAGTATTAACGATTGGCTTGTGATTGATAGAATCTATCAATGTAAACATAGTTTATCTAAATAATAACTCTGCCCAATATTAAAAAGTTAGCAACAAGGAAAATACAGAAGAGTAGCTACCAGTTGTTTTTCCAAATTTTTTCTTTCCTTTTTGGCAGTCGAGGTTGCGAGTGCACAAAAAAGCTCGACGTGGTATATCCAGTCTTTCTCAAGTTTGCTGGAAAAATGAGTCATAAAGTAAGAAAATTTCAGACTTCAAATAAAGAGATTTGAATTTGTTTGTAAATATAATTAATTAAGAAACATATATCTTGTATTAATTAATGAAATGGTAATAATATTTAATAAATAATAAATAATTTATGTTCAAACTATTTTACTCTTTTTGACTCTGAAACTTCAATTTTATTGACCATATTCTTTATCCTGTTTTTTTTTGTTGTTTTTTTTTGTTTTTTTTTTTTTTTGGGGGGGGGGGGGAGAGGGAGGGCGAGGAGAATCTATGCCTCCGATAAGGATGCAAATTACTATAAATTAAATTTAATAAAGTATAGTTAGTTTAATTAATATTATTATTCAAGATAATTAATTGAACATTATACCAAAATAAATTAACTAATAGAAAAGCTCGATACATCTATAGAAATTAGAGAATTGACAGTTTTCTTATCGTTAGCTAAAAAAATCCTGAATGTCTTATTAACTGTTTCTCACAAATATATGATCACGGCCAACGATAAACCTTTTTGACAATGTAGAGTTTGAAAATGAAAGAGGGGAGTTTCAAAAATTTTAGGACACTAAATCATCATGAACCCCTGTTCCTACAGGAATGATAAATGCTCTCTTATTTTATCTTGTGAAAGACAATTGTAACACAAATGATTTATTCAACTATTATTTAAATTTTATACAATGACCCTCTTTGATAGTACAAAGTAGAATCAGCAAAGAAACAAAACATTACAACGACAATACCAAATATCTTTTTTTAAAAGATATGCATACTGAAATTTAGTTATTGAACATATTAAATGAGATGCCCACAGTTAAATTGTGGATTGTATGAATAAGATTGGAATAAAAGTAGAAATAAAGATTATTTGTTGATTAAATACTGTGTTTGGACCAGATATATTTAAACAAAGTTTACTAAGTAATTAAAATAATGACAATCAATTAAACATTTCAAAAAACATAATATTATGTTTCATGACTTTCGTCGAGTTGCTTAACTTTTGTGGTGCACGAGAATCTAAACAATAATAATGTAACAGGCCAAAAGAAACACTGTCTTCAATCTATATCACGTGGGCTATGAGTCCAAGCCCCAAGAACGTTGCTTACATCCTGAAATTGAACAAGAAGACGGTCTACAACATTATCAACCGCTTCAAGGCTACTGACAGGACCAAAAGAAGATTCCATTCGGCTATATTGGACAAGAAACAGACCTCAACCTTTTTAGCCGGCTTTATAATTTCAGTCAAGGCCAATCCTAGAACTCCCATAACCAAGTTCGCCAGGACCACAATATTGGCTGTACCTTCATCCAATATACTATCGATGAAAATCTCATAATCATTTCTTACCATTTGAAGATGTAGAACCTCCTCAGCACCGCCATGAAGGCCAAAAGGCCGAATAACTGTAATCCTCCCTTGACCACATCTGGTGTACAGGACATATTGAATGATTTGCTGTCAAGTTCTTTATTAATTTTAAACAAAACCTTCCTAAATTGTTAACTAATTAGTTATAAGTTGTTTTAATTTTAGAAGATAACAATTAAAATTTAATTTTGAATTACAGGCTACTTCGATTTCAAAGAAAAAAAAATCATTTGTATGTCAAAACGTTTCTACTTAAATAACTCCTTGAATATTACATAAAATGGATTAATAAGGAATGTATTAAAGAGATGAGCCCCACAGCTTTCAAAAAAAGATGTCAAACGCTCGATAAGAATCCTTAACTAAGAAAAAATTGTCCATTTAAATGTGTAAATTTTCATTCAATTTCGAGCATAAATTCACAAGAAATCAAAGACTCACGGTAGAGCTACTAAAAAACAATTGTCATTGACTGAAGCAGTAGCGTGAAGAATGATTTCATCTGATTTCTCAATTCTTCTGCCCACTACTACTTTAGTAGCTCTACCATGAGTTTTTAAAGTATTTATTTGCTTTTCTACAAAGCATTTTGATTACGCACGTAAGTCACAAAAATAACCTTTAGTATCCTATCAGGTCAAAATATATGGCAACTAAACAATTTAGAAATGATGAAATATAATGAACAATTTATACAAAAAAATGAATCGTTTAAATTGCCTTCAGTTTCGAATATCTAGAAGCATGATCGACAATTATGTTTCGAATTATTGGTCAAAACTACATATATGTATTTGACTTATATATTAAGTATAGAAATAAATTTTCTAAGTACATTATTGTACTTTGATTTTAGAAAAAAAGTATATTTATTGAAGTTTATAATTTGATTTCATCAAGTTCTATTTTACAATGAAAATAAGAAAATCCATTGCTGTAATTGAATAGAATACATTAAATATGAGTTTCAAGTAGTAATATACAAATAGAAATGCTTTCAAAAGTCGAAGTAAAGCCATCAATCTACCTTTTAAAAATCAAATCCGATCATCAAGGGACTCACGGAGTCATATCATATTCATTTCCTGTTAATGTATAATACTTTTTACTTTTTAGAATTGTGTATTGGAAATATCCTTAAAATCCACTTGGGAATGTTAACATTATTTTGATTCATGAAATATTTTCATGAATAGTCGTTATGATTACCTCATTTGAACCCAGATTTTCAGGGTTTGAGACTTGGTCGAAACTAAACGAGAAATAATTGGTATAAAAAGAATTTTTAATTAGTTGCTATAGTTATGGTTTTAACATTTAGATTAAAACTCGATCAAGACATTCAGGGGTCGATACAAAGAGAAGAATTTCTTTTTAATCTGGTTGCTTTGATTCTGTTAATTACACCGAGATTAAGACTTTGAGGAGTCGAAATCGAGAAAAAATTAATATATACCGACAAAAATTGGTCTCGAGACCAATGCCGATCTCGAGAATCACCACTATTTATGCCGGTCATGAAACGCCAAGTTAGTAGTTACAATGTTTCACAAATTTAAGTTTGTAGTGTGCCTTATTTGGAAAGATCAAAAGTATATTAAAAAGAGAAGAAATAGTTTCATAAAAAGATAGGATCAATTTGTTGTATCTCGAAACCTTTTATTAAAAAAATAAAATGAATAATAATGTGTTAATCAACCAATTAGAATCTTATTTCCAATTATTATTACTATTATTACATATGTCAACAAAGTTTAACTTGTGTAGAAGTTCACTTTGGTTCCATATCTGATAACAAATCTGTAATTCATTTTTTTTATAGGATCTCTATTTTTCGATCATTTTTGATACAAATTAATTGAGTGTGCTTAATCATTTTAAAGATTTAAACCTATTTTCGAGTAACAAATATACTTAAATATGGTTAAATATACTTTTTTTTGAAGCGCGAGTAATTGGTTTTTGCATTTTCAAAAGAGTGTTTGCTTTTAAGTATTTTTGTTCAGACGCAATATTGATTTAAGTCTAATTTTTTTTTGTAATTGATTATTAAAAAAATCTATTGATGACATATAGAAAATGTGAAAAATAGGTCAATTGCTCTATAGAATTTCTTTTTCTTTTTTTCTAAAACTGTTTAAAAATTAGTTTGTAAAGAGCAAAATGAGTGCTCTAATTACAAAAAAATACATCCAATTTACGTGTCCTTATATATATTAATATATCAAAATTTATAAACGGCAAAAACTGTTCCATTGAATTGAATTGACTGTCAAAAGTTCACTTCTTCAGAAATGATTAATATCTATTTAACGATACATTGCATGTTACAAATTGTGTGTAGGACAAACATGGATAATTACATATTCTAATTGTAATTATTATATTTTCATTTGAAGTGAAACAACTTACAAAACACCCTCAACAACTTTTGTTATGAAGCCTATTGAAAATAATTTTTTGAACATTTGTTGGGTTCAATTTGCTAATTGATACACTGAAAATGGCTCACATTTTAATTAATTAGAAAATTAAAGTAATAATTAATAATATAATGTAAACAATACATAAATATGAAAGTGTATTTCGATTTCTTGGAAGAAATATATGAACTTTCACTCACACACTAATTTATTTATCATTCAATTTCTTTTGTAGTTTCTTGATGAGTAGTTAAAACACACCAGTTGCTCACGTGATTCATCTTTTAAATTAAAGACTTTTGATAAAAAAAATTTTTTAAATGTTTGTCTTCCTTTTTTTAATAACTTTTTTTTCTTTTAAAACTTGCTTCTTTTTTTTTATATAGTAGATTTATAAAATTTTTAAAGCCCATTGGACTCAGGAGGGGAAGGAAAAACGGGCTTTCCCAGAAATATTTAAGTATATAGTATCATAACTATAGTAAATCCAGGGACTATGGGACGTAAAAAATAACTATTTTTATAGTGACAATAGCAATGGTTCAAAAAAGGAATGAAGGGTAAAAAAATTAATATGTCCTCCAGCAGATGACAAAGAAAAGCCCGAATAATGAAAACCTCTAGCATTCATAAGACCCGCAATTCCAGCCTTGACTCTGTCTGAAGGACAAACAGTTCTAAAATATTACGTTTATATACTGCGTCCTCTAGACACAGTGATGAATACTGCAGCGTGCCCAAGTTCGAAACACAATGTCAGAGACACCTGGATACGCTCCATGTCCATGTCTACATATTCCAGGTGTCTGAGAGATATGAAATTTGTCAATCACGACTGAAAGACGTGCAATTAACTGTTTAAATAAACATACATGTAAATGCAAGAAGGCAAAATTATTTAATTATTGAGAGTAGAAGACGCCCATCTTACAATACATGCTATTAATATGTATGCCTTTATTCCCCTCGACCTATATCCATAATAAATTACAGTGCAAAAAGTGCATTCCTAGTGAGGACTGTGGGATTTCTCCATTTCTACGCATTGAACCTTTGTATCTGACCCTATAATTCACGTTCTCCGGGAATCACATCTTTTTTCATATCTCTAGATATAGTTCATAGGCTCAAATGCAATGGTGCCATGTGAAAAAATAAAGTCATGGTCCACACATAGATCTTATTTTCTGCAGTATCATCATAATATCCAAATTTCTCCCTACATCATATTGTAATATACAAAATACATACATGAGGTCCCATATTTAATGGATGAAATAACCAAAGGGAGGGAAATATATAAAAAGGAAATTAAATTATTCCTCGTATTTTTAAATAAGACTTCCTTTGTAGCCAATCTAATTTTTTTGACATTTTTTATCTGTGGACATGATTCTTTCACAATTTAATTCTCGTAACGAGCCTTTTAATCATTCTGAATGATATTTTTTTTTTTTGGGGGGGGGGGGGCTTCACTTTAATCCGTTTCGGTATGCATTTAAAATATATGTACTCATTGAAACTCCATTGAATCATACATAAAGTTTCAATAACTTCATTTATTTTAAAATAAAGTTCCCAAAACATTCTTGAATATAAAACATATTCCAAAAATATCCACAAATCCTATGAATTTCTACATTTTTTGCTCCTGATAAGATGTTTAAACATTGATTAGCTTAACTAAAATTAGCTGTTCTAAGCTAAGAACAATTTCCTACTATTGAATGAAGAATAGTCGCATATTTGGATATAAGCGATCTTGGTTTTTAATTTTAAGCCTTTCCCATCTTTTTATTTTTTGAGAAAACGTTGAAAGATACATTAACCAATATACTAAGAATATGTAAGTATTATATGATTAAGAAATAATATATAAGTATTTTGGTCATATACAGAATATGCCCCGTGGTTAAATTTATCAACTCTTTGATTCTATAAAAGATCATTTTTTTAAAAAAAAACTTGTTTTTTTGAGAAAGAGAGATGAAAAAAAAATCCAATTTTAAAAGAAAAGATAAAATACAAATCATCTCACTTTACAATTTAGAGCTTTCTTTCGTCTGACCGATATTAATTAAAGTTTAAATACAATTACAAGGAATTTTAAGGATCTTATTTTATTTCTGATTTAAAATGAATATACAATCAAACATGGTCAAACGGTCTCCTGCTTTAAGTGTTTCACTGCATTAAGCGGTTATACCCAGTTCCTACGCAGTCCAATCGTGTATAATTGGGATTCTGTAGATACATGTATTTATATGCAATAAATAAAATATTGGATGTAAATAAATGGAGATTTTCTTCCCACATTGATTTCTCTCTCTCTCTCTCTATCTGAGAATGAATATGACAATTTTAACAAAGCTATTGATGCATTATTAAAATTTAAACAGCTTGAAAGAGATGGAAGAAATATGAGTATGCTAAATTAGAAAAACAAACGGAAATTTTAGATTTTTTTAAATAATGTTATTGAAAATTATTTTTTATTTTTTTTGCTATATAAATGTATATTGATACAAATTATAATTTGAGTTCATTTTTTTTTTATTTTGGTTATATTGTATATAAAAAAGTTTTAAATACATGTGTACTATTTGTTATAGTTTATTTTGCAGTTGAAGCATTTTTTGATGCCCAGATCATAGATTAAAAAAAATACCTGATTAAATTGATTACCCGCACTAAGTGTTCACTTTTCAAGCTTCCCTTGCCTGTCCACTTAATACAAGTTATACTGTATTTTGTTTTAAAAAGTCATAGTTTCTTTAAAAAAAAAAACGTGCGTATTTTCTTCTTCACCAGGTGTTTTTCCTCCTCATTCAACATAAATTCCTAATTTATCTTGATTATTCTACTATATATAGTTTTTTTAGTCTTTTTTCATGTATACTAAGAGATTTATTTTCGATTATTTATAGTTATGGCTCTTTCTGATCGAGGTTTTGTACAAAAAATAAAATAATGATTGTTTGATTATAATTAATCACAGATGTTGAAGAAGAATCAAAAGAGGAAAGAAGAAGAATATATACAAAAGAGAGATATGAAACTTTAAACATACTATTATACATAGTTTGATCTAAATATAACACGTAGATTTTATTTGAAAAGATTCTAGAAATTTGAGTGTTTATATATATTAATATTACTAAATCCCAAATTATCATTTGACTCGTTTTTGTTTTTTAATAAAAATGAAAGAAAAAGGCTTTGGTTTAAATAATATTTATTTATTATATCAAAATTATACAAAAGTATTAAATTATAGGCCCTTGTGAAAATGATACTCACCATTGCTTGGTATTACAATCTGAAAAAAAAAAAATGATATTTTTTTCGTAAAATACACGAGATATAATTTCAAAAAAATACTCAAATTTCTAGAATCTTTCCAAATAAAAGATTATATTTGGATCAAACTATGTATAGTATGTTTAAAGTTTCAAATCTCAAAAACTCAGGCTTCTGAAAGTCATTTTATTTATCAGAAACCCTTCAAATTAAGTGTTAGCATATTTGTATAAAACACATTTATTTTTTCAAATCTTTTCAAATATATATACATATATGGATCTAATTATGATGTACTTAAAGTTTCAAGTCTCAATGTCAAAAACCTTGATTACACGAAGTTATTTTATAAATCAAAAATCGCTCAGAATGATAATTAATTATTAGCATATAATAGTCCATAAGGCTACTTAACACAACTATTATTCGGCTCTACCTGCTTCTTTTGATCTGTGGTATGCTGTTTGAATTTGAAAGTTTGAAATACTTATCAAGAGATTTAAAAAATACACCATGGATGAAGTGATAATAGAAGTGACTCGATGGGTCATGTTACCATTTCTCTTAGACTGAGTCATAGCCAAGGTTTATTTACAAGGAAGTCAATGTTTTTTTTGGTTTTTTTGGACAAATGCTCCGCTTGAGAGATTGCAACAGAAGTTACCTTAAGGTGAAAATTTAATGGTCTCTATTCTTTGCATATCTAGAATTGGTTCTTATATGGACTGGTAATAAAAATCTATTGACATGATCAATAGAAAAATCTGTGTACAGAGCAGTTGTTTGTGGTGTTCCGAAGGCTGTCTGGATATACAATATTTATGATTAATAACTTAAGGAGGTATAAAAGCTGCTTTGGACCATCGATAGCCCATGTAACAATAAATTATAGAAGGTCTACGTTTTTCTAAGATTACTTAGTCTGGGGAGAGACCACACTTGACAACTTTTGTAGCAAGTGGTTCATGGCTGATATTTGACATGTTGCCTCTGAATAGTGACTTGCAATTAAAATAAAACCAACACTGTCACAGCATATAATATTTCAAGAAGATACGGTCGTTCTTCTGAAATCTACTCAGTTTCAGTGACTCAGCTGAGAGAGACATGATGTTGATTGGTCAATATATAAAGAAAGTATAACTACTTCAGCCCTATTTTTCCAAAAAGTCAATGACTAAAATTGATTAAAGTAAAAAATATGAGGGTGATAGAAATATATTTACGATTGCGATTATTTAACTTAAATGATTATACCTTCACAGGAAAAGGTAGTCGAAAAAATTATAATTTTGCGACAAGTACATATGTGTTAATTGTAATGTACTTCACAAGCAATATTAAAAAACCAAATTATAATTATCAACATATCATTACTTGAACCCTAGGGTAGATTTTTTTCTCGTTGCTAATGAATATTAAAAAGACATTGTGTAGCCAGGGTTACCTGCTTATATTGCGACTAAAAACTTTGTATGTACACAATATATGTATATTATAATTAGACCCTAATCCAGCTTATATATTTTATTTGGAATGATTTAAGACAAAGCGTACTATATAAAATATAAAAATATGCTGATATTCATTTTGAATGATTTTTGGTTTATAAAATGACCTCGTGTCATCAGGATTTTTGACATAGAGATATTAAACTTTGACACATCGTAATGAGATCCAAATGCATCACATATATATTATATTTGAAAAGATAAAAAAATGTACTTTATCAATATCTTCTAATACTCAATTTGAGGGATTTTTGATGCGTAAATTGACCTCGTGTAGATTTTGAGAATAATATATTGTAGTTAGAATAAATATATTTCTTTAAATCGTCATAATATGATGAAAAACCTCAAGAAAGTTTTCACATACGAATGTGAAGGAAAAGTATTCGAGGATTAAGTAAACTTCAAATACCTTAAATAGTAAGTTGATTTGTACAACACAAAGTATTTGGAGGAATCAAGTTTTACTTTATAAACATCTAAAAAATTATATTTATGTATATATTAAATGCATTTTATGTTCCATATCGTTTAGTGAATGATCCTTTTTAAGGGGTTCAAATATTCTGTTTGATTTAACAAATCAAATCGTTGTGGATAAAATTATTTTGATACTGTTACTATTTTCCATCAACATTTGCTGGATTCTTGCTCGAAATAAAGCTATAAAAAAGTAGCTCAACAGGCCACTTTGGTTGAAGATATTTGATTGTCTATGAAACTTTTTTATTTTTTCCATTTGTAGTGTTCACTTTGACTTAATTGAAATAACGAAGTAAATTCCTGAAGACTGCGTAGTTAGCTATGGAGTAATTTATATCATCATTTGAGACCCTAGTGGACAATTTTGTAACTCTTAAACAAGTGAATTAGTACAAAAAATGATCACATGGAAGGCGTTTCACCACTTTGTTTCATGGACCAAAACAGTCCAATCTATGATTTGTTGGAAAGATAAATAATCGGTTTAATCAGTGTTTTCTTTCTTATGTATCATAAAAACATTTTCTTTAGAATTTTTTGGTGTGCCAGTTGAGACCATATCTCTCAATTTTTCTAAACCCAATTAATATGAGACTGTAAATGCCATTTTTTAATTATATTTATCACAGAGACAATATATGTACACTAAATTAGTATAAATTAATTGGTGTGTAATTATACAATTAATTAATTATTATTTACCCATAATCACCATATCTAACGTCTATAACCTAATTAAACTACATACATTATCAAACTTTGATAAAAATTTGGGAATATATATAAACATACATATCTTTTTTATATATAAAAAAAAAAAAAACATCAATTTTATAAATTTCTTCTTCCAAATCAAAGTTTGAAATTATAAGGGTACCCAAATAAACCATCATAAGATGATACAAAGAATTGGTTAGAAGGGGATCTCTGTATAAGTTCTCAATACTTTTAATAGCACTGAAACCTCATTCATAGTCGACACTCGTGGATAGTAAGGCAAGGATTAAATCTATGGTTGAAGGAACATTACATAATAATGAAGAAGATACATCTATTCTAGTAATGTGGCTCTCGAGAACTTTTGAGGGGTCTAGGTCTCATCTTGGACTCAAGGCTTCAATGTTTTGGTGTAGGTATCACCCTACAAGTATTGGTTATGTCTCTTACAACCTTGTTTAATCTATTTATATTCACTAAAAAGTAATTTTCTGATTTAAAATATAGTTTTTATAAGTCATATGCAAACAGGATTGTACATATTATTTGAGAGGATCCGCTCCAAGAATTCCCTTGAATGTCTTTTCCTTCTATATATTACTCACCTCAGCTATGAAAAGAGTGATTTGAGTCTAATGAGCTTCAACAAGTGAACAACGAAGGATGCATGAGTACATGAATCCATCAGATCAACTCATTTCCAAATGAATTTTGTCAGAAGAGATGTTGACAAAAAAAAGTTCTTTTTCTTTTTTACTCTTCATTCTATGATTAAAATTATTTGTATGAGTCATGGAAGTGTCAGACAGGGCTGATTCCATAAATATGTATAATACATATATTTGTTCCTGTGACAAAACGTAGTTCTCCATGAATTTATAAATACAATATTAGTCTTGCTTTTGTCAATTCTTTAAAGTCCTCTCTCTCTCTCTCTTTCTCTCGATGTTAAAGTCTTGTTAGTATCTTCGTCTCGACATGGTTAACTTTTAAAAGTTTCGACCTTGGACTCTACTTCCAAAGTCTTGGTAGTGTATCAGGTAAAACATTGTTCAATAGATCGCTGATTTATTAACTTTTTTCCATGTGATATTTATACATTTTGAAATTTTTTGGATCACTTCAATGTCAGCACAGTGATACTTGTTAAGACAAAGATTAAGTCTAATTAAATAACTCAAATGAAAAAATGTCTATTGATTTACCTTTATGTTATATTTGAAAGTCCAGATTCTCAACCCTCGATATACTATACTTTAGGTTTGAGCTTTCCTTCCAATTTTTCTGAGCGTCATACAAATAAACAAAAAAGTTAAAAATAGAAGGAATGAAGAAAAATATTTGATTTGCTAAAAAAAAAAAAAAAAAAAAACAAACAAGAGCACGTACACTCAAAATCCATAATTCACTTGTTAGTTGGTATTTGCTATACTTTTTACTTACAATTGACTTGATACAATGAATGAATGAGATGTTGAGGGTTTAATGAATGAACAAGAAAGAAAGAAATTGCTACAAATATGAAGATGTTGAAATATCTACATACATTCATATATGTTAAACAGATATTAATCTTCGATTCAGAACCTAACGAATCGAGAACGATGATGCTCTTGTTAAAATAACTGTAGAGTACTAAAAAAATGTCCAAGTAAACCTCTTGGACATTAA
Source organism: Lepeophtheirus nordmannii (assembly GCA_963680855.1). Classification (NCBI taxonomy): domain Eukaryota; kingdom Metazoa; phylum Arthropoda; class Copepoda; order Siphonostomatoida; family Caligidae; genus Lepeophtheirus; species Lepeophtheirus nordmannii. The sequence goes on from OY804525.1 coordinate 10,175,082, forward strand.
TTTTTACGCACAAAAGAAGGGTTTTTAATTTGTGGACCATAAAAAGCACTTAATTTTGTCAAAAGATCATTATGTAGCTACATTTATCGTGCATAAGGATGGCACACACGGTTATAACGTACTCTTACTATACATATAAATGGAGTATATTTTAACAAAATTTACCCTTTCCATTGAAATTTATGGAGATTTGGAGTTATTTTATGACACATCAATGACAACATCAAGAACTGCATAATCCTACTAACATAAGAATTTAGAAAGTACTCTTTTTATCAGATGTCGAATTGTCACTTCTTACTTCGTAATAGTCATAGCGTCATTTCACTTACATGAAATTTTACTTATACTGTATTCTATGGTCAGATCTCGATTTGTCTGCAACTCATGGCATCCCTTATTGGTGTTTTGAATGTTGATTGGCTCAACTCAAAATATATCTTGTTCACCTGTGAGGAAATAGCACAGCTTTTGAAAAGGAAATTGATACAGTACTACCAACTGAACTGGCCTTTTTCTTCTTTTTCTTTTTGGAGGAAAGGTTTGAAAGATATAATCAATTTCAGATCGTATAGTGTTCTGAACTTTCATCTCTTAAACTATAGTTGAAATCTTACTTTGTTATGAGTACCATTCAAAAGTAGAATTGTGCAGTAGTTACGGAGAAAGAACCTAATTGGCCGACAACCAAATAATTTCCAACATTGTTCCATTGACTTTTTGAAGGAAAGGATACTATATGGCATGAAGACTTTTTCATCATGGAACAATTATAATCGATACCGATTTTAGAATATGCAGGATTCAGTTATAGAAAGATATATGGAGCCTTTCGTGCAATTTATAATTTTTAATCGTCTAAATCAGGGAACATAGTTAAGACAGATCGGGTTGGAATTGTAATGGGAGATTCAATGAAACTACAAGAGTGTATGGATAAATTAATGAGTCAATATTTTTGCTACGATATGGTAGCTACAGTATCAGATAAACAGATGTCAAACTGTATTACGCCAAAAGGTCAGCAACTCCTTTGTTGCCTTAGTTTTTTAGTTAACTTTCAATTTTATAATTTTCTTGCTCCTAATTAATGTTTTTAACGTTGATTTGTTGAATAAGAGTTAGCTATTAATAAGTTGTGAATAATTTAATAGTATTTAATAAAGAATAATTTCATAGTTGCGAAGAATATGGGCCAACTATCATATTATAATTTTGGGTCTTTTTTCTAACTCTTTTTGGAAAAAAGGTTGAGAGATAAGGTCAATAAAAAAATTAAGGTAGTAATTTCAATTTTTTTTTCCCCAAAAAATATAAAGTTATTCTACAAACATTTCTGCTTCTCTTTTGGCATCAATTACAATTGAATATGTATTTTACTTTGATATGAAATGAAAGTTTTTATCCTGATGAAACTTTTGAATTTATATACTCAATCATACATTCTGTAGAAGATAAATAAACTTATAATACTTCAAGACTATTTAATACATTAGAACCCCAGAACTCGAGCTGTTGGTTGTGAAAACCGCTGGCACCAATGTTGGATACTGATACGACAGTAAATGAGATTAGGGTTGGTTTACATCTGACTTTATTATTCTCCCTCTTGGACTTTGTATAGTTACAATATTTAGGCAATGCATAGTTACAAATGGTTACTAGCACATATACTTGTGCGAGTCATTGAATATAGTCGATTATCACATTATCTACTATTAGTTGTCAATGTCACATTGTTGTGGTCTTAAATATGTATAGATCTTTAAAAGGGAAGATTTGTAAGTAGAGTGTCTAGCCAACACGGACGCCTCAGTATTTGACATACTCGAAATTTTACACAAAATATCTAGAAAACTCTGGACTCAAACAAAACTACAGACTCACATAACTTTTGTAAAATATACAGTTTGTACTTTGGTTACCTACCGCTAGTTGTTGTTGATTTGAAATTCATCAAAGCACCGAGCTTTGGGGTTCTACTGTATTTACGACATGCTTTTTGAGATAAACAAAAGTACTTTGTATTCTCCCTTCAGCTGTTTTCATCAGTTGACTCTTTTGATATAAAGGTGCTGACTCCACCTATGATCAAACTCAAAAAGAGTATTAGTATTATTTATGATTCTAATTTATATCAAATATAATAAAACAAGGATACCGCGCCCTTTTTCGACTTTTTGAATAGTAAACAAGTATTCACAATTGATTTGTATATTGGTAGAATTTATCAATTTATAGTATATTTAAAAAATAACTCGGCCCAATATTAGAAAGTTGTCAACAAGGAAAATACAGAAGAGTAACTACTAGTTGTTTTTCCAAATATTTTCTTTTCCCTTTTGGTAGTCGAGGTTGCGAGTGAACCAAAAAACTCGTCGTGGTCAGATATACGTTTCAATACATAATCACGAGGAGCTTTTTGGGATAAAAAAAACACTTTGTATTCTCCCTTCAGCTGATTTTCATCATTTGACTCTTCTGATTTAAAGCAGCTGACCTGACGTGTTATGAGCTCAAAAAGGGTATTATTATTATTTCTGATTTTGATGCATAAAAAATATATTAAATCAAGGATTGCACGCCCTTTTTTTGAATTTTGAATATATTACAAGTAGTAACGATTGGTAGAATTTATCAATCTATGGTATATCTAAATAATAAATTCTGCATAATATTAACAAGTTGGCAACAAGGAAAATACAGAAGGGTAGCAACTACGAGTTGTTTTTCCAAATTTTTCCTTTCCCTTTTGTCAGTCGAGGTTGCGAGTGAACAAAAAAGGTTGTCGTGAATGTATACATTATTTGTCGTAACTTTTCAAAAAACAATAATCACAAAACTTAAATATAGATCAGTTTTTTTATCCTCTATATAGAATTCAAGCTTGATATCATTTTCTTTTTCAGAACGAAACCATTTGGAAAAGTTCTAACTCAACTATCGCTTACTGTTGAAAGTTTTTTTAACTCTCAGTTACTTTAATAATTTGTAAAATAAATTACTGTTGTTTTGAGGTAATAATTGTTCACTTTTGGACTAACATTTGAATACTACTGTATACATCCCTATAACTGGAGGTACCACGGTATTATAATTTATATCTGAATTATAAATACATATAAATAAATAACAGTTACATAATCATGTTCTACAAAAAAGTTTAAAATTTTAGACTATGCATCAATTGTACTTCCTCAAAAATTCATGGGAAAAAGTTTTTGACTTTAAATGTATGTACATTCTGAATTTGCCTCTTCAAGTCTGTCATTATCAGGAAGTAGGAGCTTGGAGGTAGTGATGCAGCAATCGAACCTTTTTGAAGGTCTTGATGAATCTCCAACTCGAATTTCTTAAGGTTGATAGTAAATTAATTAATAAATTATTGGAACTTAGACAGTTGAGCCTATCAATTTTGCTCAAGATATAGAAGGGACTCCCTTTTTTATTACATGCAGGGTACTTTACTCAAAATGTTTTAAAAGTAACTTACTCTAGAGTTTATTTATGCCCAAGGCATGTGCCTTTATCCCTATGACTTTATAATATTAGTGACTTCGTCACTACAAAGGACAAATACAATTTTGAAACAAAAAAAGTTTTGAAAGACAAAGAAAGTTTTGAAAGACAAAGAAAGTTTTGACGCAAGGGAGTTTAAATAAGAATTTGTTGGGTATCAAATATTCCACAGACCCCTGGGACTAGTGCCAAACATTTCATTTTGAGAGTTTTTACTTGGAATATTCTTTATTTAACAGAGGAAGTAGTTTTTCACAGTGTAAAAAAAACTTAATTGAAGTTCAAACAATTAATGTTCAAAACACTTTTAAGAAGCTGATAAATGAACAACATAAGGAAAAATAAATCTGCGTACATTCTCATATTAGTGACATAATACCATTTTATGTATAAATCTCCAAATTTTGAATGTTCCATTAGACAGTATAAAAAGAAATAATAATCAAATTGAGAGTTTAGTTTATTTGACTTTTCATATCCTAATCAACAAAATGGACAAATTCGAGGTATTTGAAAAATTTTCTACCAGTTTCAAAACTTTGTTGTTTGTCAGAACCATGTTATTCATTTCCAAGGCAATACCAAAAAGACTTTGGAAGATTGAAAAGATTGAAGAAGACCTTTTTATTATTATTATGCGAATTCTTAATCTAACTACTTTGATCTTGGTTTTATCAAATAGACTACAACTTTAAGAGGTAAAAACTCAGACGAGACCTCCAAAAAATGATCAAAACTTATCTCAAAAATGACACCAGTAATACTAAGATATTTCATTATACATATGTTTATACTAAACTCTTTCAAAAAAAAAAAACACAGATAAGAACAGACAATCCACTCAAAATCCTTCCTTCACACAATAAAATATTGATTTATGTTTTCTAAACTGTCCTATTGTAAATTTTTTTTCTCACACGAGTATCATACACAATGAGAATTATGTACATATATATACATATAAGAATGTATGAATCTGTGGACTGGAACTATGTTTATATGTATAGGGAATGTTTATAATAAATAATTCAAAGTCTTTGTTGTTGCTCAAAGTAGATCTTGTATCAACTCATAGTGTAAATGTGTATTCAAATGTATATAAAGAATAAATAACGACCCCATCTGGAAACATATAAATATATATTTCAATAGTTCAATTGAATTTAATCATAACATTATCCCATTCATAAAAAAAAAAGAAAATATGTAATTGTTTTATTAAATTGAACTTTCCAACACTGAGTACCCTTGACTAATGGACACAATACCCCCACCCAGCATCTTGGTGAGTAAAAGCATAGGACGCAATTCTATGTCAGCTATTAATTTTCTACTTCAATTTCTTGCCCTTTATTAGCACACTGAACGTTGATTGGTGTAATTCAAAATACAGGTTATTAAGGTGAGAATAGTTCAAATTGATGTTATATGAAGAATAGTTCAAGAGTTGAGTAGAGTTGACTAATAAAGTACCAACTGACTTTGGGTCTTTTTTCGTTTTCTTTTTGTATAAATTTTAAGAGAGCCAGTGAAATTTGATTTGTGAAAGAATGGAAAATATAGAGGAGACAAGGATAGTTTTGAGTAGTTTGAATAGAGAAACAGCTCGTAAAGTCTGGAGAATTGATTTCCTGGATGCAATAAAGTGTTGAAGCACAATCTTTTCGAGATTGTTTGAGCTACAAAAAAGCATGTAAATGTTGGATTTTATTACTAAAAGGGTCGAGAAATGAAACAAAACATAAACCAGTTGATTGTTAACTTTGCCAGTTGTGTCTACACGCTATGATTTTTTCTTGTAACAATAAAAGTACAAGATGAAACATTTGTTGAATGTTTCATCGGACTGAACAAAACTTTTTCTCTAAATGACGAAATAAAAACGATACGAAATGTGAAAAAGCAAGGCGAATTATATCCATTGTCCCTCCCAGCCGATAAATTTATGGTGGAGCCATAAGATTGAATGTCTACTATTGCCCAATGAAACTCTGCTGCCAATGGAAATTCCTAAAATACCCTTAATAATTATTTAAATAAAGTAGTTTTGGCCATGTGACATCCTCCCCTCTCTTTGAAATCCGTACATCAACAACCTTCATCGATGTGTTTTTTTTTTCAGCTTTCGATTTGTCCACTCTTGCTTCTTATAAGTGTTCTGAACGTTGATTTGTTAAATTCAAATTATTTCTTGTTAACCGTGAGTATTATCCTTAATATTAGGTTAATAGTAATGGTATAGATAGACAGTAAATAGACAGTTGGGGAATATGAGGCGAAATGGGCCAACTAACACATTAATTTCTAATCTTTTTTCTTTTTTAACAACGAAAAAGGCTTAGAAATATAATGAAGATTAAAATATGACTGGAATATTCTCAAAATATATTTCCTTAAATGATAGTTTCTTTAAACACTAAATAACATGAATTATACTCCCCAAAAATCTCTTGTCTTTTGAAATAAATAATTTTTTTCCTTTATATTTTGTAGATTATAATATCAAGGGTTTTTTAAATACACAATAAATAAGACTTTCTCTTTTATGTTTAATATCTTTAAATGAGTGGAAAAAATACAAGACAACTGTACATTTTGATTAATACACGGGTATTTAAAAAAGTTATATATATTTAATATACATAAATAAATAAGAGGGGGGGGGGAGTACATAATGTTTAAATTTATTCCTCCTCCTTATTTAATATAGTAGAATTAAATGAATAAACATAAATTTAACATTATGAGTTGAGAAAGAGAAGAAATGAATTTATGTGAATATGTACGTATGCATTAGGGGAATATATCTCTTAATTGATAACTGAGAACAAGCTTTAATTTCATCTTTCTTCAAGGAGAAGAAATTAAAGATCCTTTTGGCCAACAAAGAGGGATTGTGCAATTTGATCAACTTTCACTGATCAAAAAAAAAAATTACTCCCCGTCCTTTATCGTTGAAACTTTTCAATACATACAAAATGTAGTGAATTGTGTTGTCGTCAAAATAAAAAGCTATATAAGACAGTGATGACCATGTGATCAGTTTATGTACAAATTTTCACCTCTTTGAAAAACTTTTTTCTCCGATAGAGGCTCTGGCAGCACCATGAATTACACAACATAGTATATAACTAATAAAACAAACTACATGGATTTACCTTACTAATTCAATTAAAAGGGTAAATTCTGCAAGTAAAAGGAAAAGTTGAATAGGTGACGAGGAAAAAACAATAGAGTGACGTGATTTGTGTTTGCTACATATAAAAGTTTATGTATCTCAAGTGCGACATCTAGTGGGAAGTGAAGTTGAATTGCAGCCAAAAGGATCTTACAAAGAACACAATCAGAAGACTAAGATTGCTAAAAGTGCTTACATGCATTCAATCCTATAAAATTATCCGACTCCAAAACAGATGTGAATTCATCTTCATCTCTAACTGGTCAAACGGATGCAAGGAATTTCAGAACACAATTAGGGAGTCAGGTACTTTTTAGACTCAGGTGTATTCACATATAAAAAGTCTGTGATTTTTTTTAACGGAAACTATTATTAAATTATACTCCAGACATTTATATATATATATATATATAATCTGAGTTTAAATAAATAACTAAATTACCAAAACGTATTATAAGAAAATTATAAAATCATTATTTTCTTACCATTTTATCATGAAATACATATAAAGAAATGTATTTTACCTAATCATATTCCACATAAAAGCTTAACATTTTAGACTATGCATCAGCTATACTTCCTCAAAAATTCATGGAATTTTTTTTTTTTGACTTTAAATGTATGTACATTCTAAATATTTCTTTTATAGTTGATTTGTTCAAGTCTGTCTCTATCAGGAAGTATGAACTTGAAAGTAGTGAGGCAGTAATCGAAATTAATCTTGAGCTTAATTTTAAAGACCTTGGTTGAGTCTCCAACTCAAATTCCCTTAGATTGTTCTCGTTTTTTAGGCCAAATTCCAGACAATTGGAGCAAAATGTTCCTTTTAAAAAATAAAAATGAGATAATTTTCCTTTTTTTTAACAATAATCAAATTGAAACTTTCAATTAAAATCTTTCAATAGTCTTTGTTTCTCCCCCTCAAAGTCTTGGTCTTATCTTGGTCTCGGGTAATGTGTTTTTGAGGACAAAACTATTTCGAGAAAACTTTGCTATTTTATGTACTCACTTTTAATTTGTAAGACAAAATGTGGAATTACAGCATGTAGAAATAAGCACTGAAGTGGTTAAATGAAATTCCATAAATATTTAGTTATTTTATTGCTGTTACCTGAGTTTATTCATTTAATAAAAATGGATGTACCTTGACCATCCTTCGGATTGGAATGTATTTTGTGGCATTAGATAGTAAATTAATTAATAAATTATTGAAACATACACAGTTGAGCCTATCAATTTTGCTCAAGATATGGAAAGGACTCCCTTTTTTGTTACATGCAGGGTCTTCTACTCAAAATGTTTTAAAAGAAACTTACTCGAGAGGTTATTTATACCAAAGGCATGTTCTTTTACCCCTATGACTTAGCTTGTACCTATATTATTTTTAACTTCGCCAGTACAAAGAACAAAAACAATTTTGAAACAAAGAAAGTTTTGAAAAATAAAGAAAGTTTGGACGCAAGGGAGTTTAAATAAGAATTTGTTGTGTATCAAATTCTCCACGGATCCCTGGGACTAGTGCTAAACATTTCATTTTAAGACACCTTTTCGGGTAAATTGAAAAAACTAAACTAGGAGAACCATTTCTGAACATGTGTGTGCAATTAAATTAAATTCAATCTTTGTTCCAGGAATCATTTTTCATATGGAATCTGTTGCTAGATTAAGATAAAGAAGTAGGATGTGATTTATCCATGAAGGAATCAAATATCAATACTTCTTGATTTTCCATCTTTTAAATCAATTGAAAAATCGTAATAAAATACATATTTGTCTTCCATTTTAAGTTGGAAGATCTTTTTCAATGCCAAGAAATTCAAGAACTCATGTTTACATACATTTTATAAATTATTTAAATATATCTCTGTATTTGAAACAGTAATTTATTAGAATATAAAATTAGATAAAAAAATACAAAAAAACAAACAAGACATGGAAAAAAATAGCTTGAATTAGGGTGCAGGCTATGCCGTCCAAAATGTAAATCAATTCAGAGATACATAGTTCCATATAAAGAAAGAAACAAAAATAGTTCGTGGAATAGTTTTATAATGAGACAAAACAACATTTGGAAGTATTTCAATTTATTAAATTTTTAATTATTCTGTATTCCTTCATCTCTCAAAGTCAATCCAAGTTACCAGGGTTAGTCGAGTGCTGTCAAAAATTCCATTCAAGACACAAAGACTCATCCATTTATAAATATCTCTCTTGGATGAGTAAATTCATTTTAAGGCGGAGGAATGAAGAGATACTTTATAAGAAGTATAGAATCTATTCATTAAAAGTATTTGACGTCCTTGAAACATTAATTTAAAATCAAATTACTGTTTAGAACCCTTGAAGAGAATTATACATTTCTTAAAGACTAGCCTAGCTGATATACTTTCTCAAAATTACACCTAATAAACCTTCCAGAACTGTTGTAACTTAAGCAATTTGTGCCTATAATGTAATTTAAACGTGCATGGAAGCCAATTTTGAATTTCAACTCCGGAAGGAAGACTTTTTTCACAATTACGTTCGTCTTCAAAGTTATAAAATTGACTCCATAACAGCAGGGCATTACTCATCATTTATTCCATACGATAAAAACGAGTCATTAGTAATACCGGAGTCATATTTATTGTCAAATTGTGCCCTACCTTCTATTGACAATTGAGTAAATCCATATTTTAACGAATTAATTGTGATATTCTATTGTCTTTTTTTGCCATATTTTGTAACTTTTTATGTTTTATTCAAACAAATATTACTTTTAAATCCATCTTTTAGTCAATGGGATATGTTTCCCTCTTTAGGTCACGAACAAAAACAATAGTGATATCCAAAATACCTGGATCAATACATTATACTTATATCAATAAAAAAAATCAGATGAGACATAATTAATGATATTAAGATCATACATAGTGTGGAAGGAAATTGCACATATATAAATGTAATTTAACTAAATTACCCTCTTATCCGAGACATGACTTTACAAATATAATATTTACGTATTCCCTAGGAGTCATATGACGTTCCGACAGACAATTGTAATTATCCACTCGGGAAGATGCATATTTGGGGCAATTTTTAATATATATGACTCTCACAGTATATATATGTATATGTGCTTAAATATCTATTGAGTGTTTAATGTAACGTCATCATTCTGCCACTGGTCATTTTGGAAGCATGGCCAATCAAAGCATAGAATACCAAAAGTATATTTTAATATTAGGAAAATTGTGAAACATTTGCTCAACAAAATCTCTTTCTTTTCTGTTTATTAAACTCTTTTCTCTATAATTCATATCCCGGACCATACAATATAATACAAAAAATTAGATGATCACCCACGCCTTTGAGTACCTTCAATAACTCCTATTCATTTTTGAGATCAAGTCGTTCCACATATGTACACAAATAAGACAAATATCTTTTTTAAAAACATTAAATTAAGTTTCCTCAGTTTTTGGAAGTTTTCTCTATTTCATTCACAAATATATCATGACCTCACTATTGAATTGTTGTACAATATGTAATTTTAGTAAAGACGCTCTTTATCATGGGCAGAAAAACTTTGTTATGTATCAAGTCTAAATTTTATGAAGAAATTGCCAGCAAGTTGATCGTAAATTCTTATATTTGTATAACTATTACCTCATTCTATATATATGTATGTATATAATATTTTATGTAGATTTATTTAGATGATTTAAATAAATTCATACTACTGACGATAATAATAAATGCTAATTTAGCTTACTTCTTGGATTTCTTTAATGAGAACGATGCCTCTTTCTTAAGACATTTGCTATATCCCATCTATTTGATCATGAAACTTATATTTGTAATTCATTACAAAGATAACTTATTGCAAAATCAATTTTCAATTTAGAGAATTGTACTCAATCGATGGATTTGTGAAAACTCATTTAGGAACAAATAAAAGGCATTTTTTTTACGAATTTGCTTTTAAATTACTTTAAAAGATCTTTAATAAATCTTTTTTTTTTCAATTGGGAAATATATTTGTGAAAAATGTGAAGCACTTTCATTTTAATTTAACTTTTATCCTATTTTTGTTAATTTGAATATATTTTGTATTACGAGCCCGACTAATGGACCTGGTGGATCAAATTTGGCACTCAGTTCCAGGTTTCTCCGTCTCTACTTCTATTTGAATAAACATTTTGAGGTGTATAAGATATATATTTATCCAACTACTCGTTATATTTGATTTATTTTTTATAGAATCAATCACATGTCACAACCCTTTCCTTCAAAAAGACAGAACTGACATTTGTTCTTTGAATGCCAGTCACAATATTCAATTTAATTTCTACTTTTTTAATAGTAGTTAGATATGTATAATTCTATGTTTCCAATAGATCAGTGGTTCTTAATCCTAGTTGAAGAAACTGAACTCCACAAGTTGGTGCATTCATTGAACCCTTCGTAGTTGGAAAAATAAAATGTGTTTTTTTTAATATGGGCTAGCAGAGCGTGACGTCACGAGTCATACGGTTCGAATCCAGGCTAAGAACCACCCGATGGCATCATTGACTCAAAAGACTCAAATCATGTATTATTAAAATGTGAACATATCTCCATTACTGGGTAAAGAATTATGCAACTGTTGGACTCACATTTAGCTAATTTTAGGCCATTTCCCCATGTCTTTTTGGTGAAAAGAGGCTAAAGCTTACGACACACTTTTTGTCAGTGGTTGATGTTTTAACTCTTGGCTGTTAAACCATTTACATAAACTACTCCAAATGTTCCATTACTCTTTATTTAATTGTAGGGGTATTTAAATATCAGTTAGGTATGATCCAGATTTTGCAGATCAGCGAACGAAACACCGATAAGATTGAAAAGTATACAATTGAAAATACATTAAAAGTGTATTTTATTAATATTCCAATGTGTCTTCTTATGTGAGTGGTCTGAATATTGATTTGTGAACTCAAATTATTTCGTGTTGTTGGTCTGTGAACATCATCATGATGAATTTATAATAGCTCAACCATGGGAGATAATTAAGTAATTTATTAGGTGAGATGTAATCCATGGGAAAGGTAGGAATAAGGAAGAGTCCGCAACTGCTGATAAAAATGACAATTATTCCATTTTTTTTCCACTTTTAAGCAGAAAGATTGAGCTATATTTGAAAAGATTGGGAAATATCCTTGGACAACATTCAAACAATATAAAAATTCTAATTTTTACTCGGAAAATAATGTTAGGGAGGTTTTGAGGAATACATTTTGTACAAATACACGTCGAACGTATACTTTCATTCAATCTCTCAACCTTCCTTTCACAAAAAGAAAGAAAGAGAAAAAAAAGACTTGAAAGGTGAGGATAGGAAGTCAATCCTTCTATACAATGGAACTAATCTTCAATTAATATAAAGAAATTGTTCACAACTACAAGAAAATCCTTACTATTCTTTTACATCATCACTCGTTTAATTTTTTGTAACTTTATAGATAATTCCACCTCAATTTATTGCTTTAACGAGCTATAATTATTTTCTAACTAGCTAGAAAGTTACTACATCTAAATATGTAAGTGCCTATATGTATAACGATAGGTACAGGATATAACAAATTGTTCTCCACAAAATTATCATCTAAAATTAGATTTTCATTTTTTTTAATACTTTTTATGAACACGGGAAAAGTTTTTTTTTTATAGTAAAAGTTTAGGAAAGAATCCAAGTTAAACAAGTAAAATGAGTTTCTATTCCTTCACAAATTTTTTTGAGATCTCAACTTTTATAATAAAATAATACAATATCAGATATCTTGTAGATACTTTTGAGCACTTGAGTAAATACACTTTTTGTTAAAAATTCCCCAATTTGTACATAAGTTTATTTATTAAAAAAAAGCTACAATTTGGAATGAATTTTCAAAGAATACTAATTCAATTTGTTTATTCGAAATACCTATTTTTATATATATAAAACTTAGAGCTAAATTGGCTTAACCTTTAATCTACCAATGAAACCATTGGATACATTTAAAAAAAAATGATTAGTGACTCTGTTTTTCCAATGGATTTTAAACAAACCAATATTTGGTGACTTTTTTTGTCGTTTGAACTACATAATTTCATTTTTTTTTGCTTATTCTGTTATTAATTATACAATTCATCTATTTAATTGCAACGATACTAAGTACATTATACGTTATTTGATGAAAAAAAAAGTATTTTTTGAAATCTATTGACCAAATCCTCACATGAGACTGACCAAATACATAGATTAAATATATATTAATATTAGGACAATCTTCAAAATACCGTACCTTGAGGGTCTTACCGTTGTGTTTCACGGTTATATAGTATATATATATACTAGCATTAAAATAGTATGCATCAGACCGTTCTAATGAGGGTATCCACACTTGAATGTTAGCAGAGAAAACTTATGAATCAGGAAAAGGAACATCAAAACAACTTCCAGTGACTTGAATGACCTCGTGGAGGTTATTTGACGTCATCTGAATACTAGTGATGTGGTTCTCAAGACTGGTAGCATGACCAATTTTTATCTTGGTCCTCATACTTCTGGTCTTGGTATCGGCCCTCAAAGCCTCGGTCCCTACCCATAAAAACTTCGACCTCAACCTCGGTCTCGAGTCTCAAAATCTTAGCTTTGACTAATTAATTATTAGCTCAAAAAAAATTATTTTCTGTATTTAAATAGTTTTTAGTAACTGGTTTAATATGGGGTCACTGAAATTATTTACTGAAATAAAAATGACTCAAACCCGTTAATATTAGAGTCTAAAAGGTGTTATCATACATATTTCAATCTAACAATAAGCAAGGACACAGTTTACATTCTTTTCCGAGTCAATTTACCCTCATTTCACCCTGTTTCTACTTTTCCTGTCCTCCTGGATGACTGTGATGCTCGGTCCAGCAAATGAAAAAAAAAAAAAGGGACTCGCTCTATTGATATATTCTTGTAAATGGGCCCATTACTCCCAAATGGTATTAATTGTGTAATAAACTATCTGGCATTTTAAGGGTTACTATCAATTTATATTTATGTTAGTATGTTTACAGTCCCTGATCCTAATATACCACGCATAATGTTCTTTTACTTCGATTTTTGAATGACTTTGTAGAAAATTATCAATCAATAAATGCTTTACCATGGCGTTATTTCACTAATATGAAAATTTACAATGAATATTTTTGTACGCCGTTGATTTTTGTACTACTCATGTTCATTTCAATTCACTTAAATGTTGATTTGTTGAACTTAAATTAAATTTATTAAGTTGTAAATACTCCTACAATAAAATTAAAAAAAAACAGTTAAAAACATTTGGAAACAATTGACTAACTACATAGTTACCAATGGATTTTAGCCTTTTATTTCCTTCTCTGTTAGGAAAAAATGTTCAAAGATGTGTTAAAAATCATAATTTACTTTCTTTTCATTATAGAAGCTTGTTCCAAAACTATTTGATATCCTGCAATTTAGTGAGATTAACAAAATTACAATATTTGCAAAATACATAGAAATTGCAAGATACATAAATTTGATATTGATGCAACTATATTGTCGTAATGATTATACTATTTAGAGCATTCAAAGGACTGATTATACAAATATAAATGCATTCAAATGCTATCTCTCGCTACTTTTGATTATGATTCCATATCTTTTTAATTAGCTGATATTGGTAGTATTTATAATAGAACCTGATTTGATTGTGAATAATTAAATGGAGAGGGTAGCAACTGATTCAGTTATTTTGTTTCATTAATTGATGTTGCTTCCATGACACTTTTTCCTTTATTTTCTGGATACTAATTTTATAAGCCAACACAAAGTAATAATTATATAGTTAAAGGTAGCAAACAGTGTTGAACAAATAAAGAAATAATAAATAACAGTCCATGAGTTTGATGGTGTCTTTGAAGTTTATGACAAGAAATTCCAAATTATAATTTGTAAAAGTGTATTTCACTCCTCTGCAAAGAATATGGGGTATAATATGTTTAACCAATTGTTCATGCGTACCAACGTAAGACTTGTACACTTCTACTCTTATGTTTTTTTTTGTTAAGAGTTCAAACAATGCCCTGATCCATTTTGTAAGACCTCAATCGATATTTCTTTCTTTATTAAAAAACAAAGTGATCATGAAATTACAAAGTTTCAATTGTTTCATTGAGGAAATAATGGGATAAGCATTATTTTGATAACCCCTCTTTTAAATAAAAATGAAATGGAAATGATTATTGTGTGTATCTCTGAATCTCTACATTAAACACTCAGATGTTTCCTTGCCTTTATTATCCCTGATTAAAAAATTAAATTCAATCTAAAATATTTACATATTTTTTCCCTGAATCCCTGTATACAATTGCCGATACTTCAAATGAATAAATTAATTCGTTTTGATATAAAATTTATTTTTTTTTCTTTTAAAATAAAAACACTTTATCCATAACTTTGTTGCTCCAATTCTGGTCCATACTAATGGATATATGAATGAATTTTCTATTGGGGTAGAGTATCAAATCATGATGGAATAATATCTGGGTGTTCATATATGTAACTTGTTTTTGGATTTTTAATGTATATCACAGCCTTCCGTCAAAAAACGAAAGAAAAAAACCCGGCCAAAAATCAGTTGGAAGTTAATTCATTTTTCACAACTGTAAGACTATTCATTATTCAATAATGTTATTGTTCGTGACTAAACAGGAGCAAATTTGAGGTCAATCCATCGATTCGAGTAAAAAAAAATATTTACAAATATTTTAAAAACATTTTCATTCATCATTTCGAGATCATATTTCTTTACCCCAATTTGAATATGTTGATACACTAATATTTGTATATCTGGGGTAACAAATTTCTACACATTTTTGTTCTAGGATTTGAAGACACACACCATTCATACAAAGCTTATAACCAATGAGATAGTTGACAATGTAGATACTGTTTTAATAAATAGGCATCTGCCTATTAATAACAATTTACATAAGAATGAACCAATGTTAGCAGTAATTATATATTATGAGAAGGAAAATGGAGACATAAATTTAAAATAAAAAATAAAAATTAGCAGATAAATTTAATTTCTCTATTTGGGAAGTTTTATTTACTTTATAATAATAATAGTAATAATAATAATATTGGACATTAGTACACATTGTCTGAACATTACAAATGAAGGTAAGTGTATGCTTAAATGCCTAAGAATATCTATTAACATTTTCAAAACAAATGACCATTCCTTGTCTCTGCATAAAACGTGATTTCATTATCTTTTAAATTTATTAATGTGTCGTCGTCTATATTTTTAGAGGAGACAATCTTAAACTTTTAAACTCTTATTTTGCACTTAGGTATGTTATACGGCATTTTCATTCACAGGGTGGTCAATATTTTACTATTATCAATAATATATATATATATATAAATTATATGAATTTGACGAATTTTTATCTTCTTTAAAAAATGATTTAAAAGTCTCTTTTTATCTACTTATACACATTTATGACTTTTTACACTGTTTGTTTTTCAAATACCTGTTTGATTGGTTCAGGTATATGCATATAATTAAATCTGATTCATTGAGACAAACACAAGTTCTATGTATATATATATGTACATAAATAGCTAGTCACGGATATAACCATTATCTATGTGTATGTATAGCTGTTAATTCTAATTGTACAGGTTCTACAAACATACAACTCCGCATGGATTTAACAACTCCTCGTAAAATATTGATTACTTTTATAAATGAGGGCATTTAATATATCAGCATACATATATATATATATATATATATATATATATATATATATAGTACTTCTATGACTTTTCGTTTTTAATGTCTCTAACGTACTTATGTAAATAATATGTCTGTATGTATGTTCTTTCATTCTAAGTGTGCTCATAATATATGTAATATACTCTGTTTACTTTTTCATTCATTTTTATTAATATCAAATGTTGTGTGTATACCATTTCGTAAAAGTTATATATAGCATAACAACTTTTTCTCCTATTCCCCCCCCCCAAAAAAAAGAAGTAAATAAATAAAAATAACTTAATAATAACAATACAAACGATACGAGTTGTTTTCATATATATATATATATATATATATATATATATATATAATATAAAACATGGTAAATGTCAATTGTCTGACGTAATTTATGAACTGTGTAAATACTCTGGCTACTCTTCAAGTAAGCCTCATGTTTTTGTAGCATGCCAAAAAATAAAAAGGAAGCCCTCTTGTAAGCTGTATTTTGTTGTAACATAGTAAGTAAGTATGTGTAGCAACTCATTTGAATCATTTGTGTTCAATGCATTTTAGTCTCTCCAGTTATTTTGTTTGATCAAAAAAAAAATAATATTTATTCACGAAAAAATGATCGTTTTTAGGATACAGCCTTCAAAGATTATTTTGATGATCTCTCAATCAATCCCTTTTGAAGATTTGAGAAATAGGATTTTCTGAGGGAAAATTAGCAGACTTTAAGGGGCTTGAGAGGTCTGAAATTTAACATAATCAGGTCAAAAAAACATTTTTTTAAACTTTTTTGAATCTCCTTTGTGATTCCATTTTTTCAAAGTAATTTTTGGTGTAGTTTGACAAATTACATCTTCGTATAGTTATGGGTCTACAATTTGGCCTATGAGGGGCAAAAATATTTGCTTACAGTTTTTTTAAAAAAACTTCTCTAAAATTTTGAGTAGAATTTTTTAAATTTTGTAGTTATTTGTTTAAATTTGTTATATTTACATTATGTGTAAATTTCTTGTCAAAATTTGTATTTGTGTCAATTTTATGGCACATTTTCCCGTGAATTATAGACCCTCTAAAGCCCTTTGAAAACTGCTAGTTTTCGTTTAAAAAAGGTCATTTCTCAAACTTCAAATGGCTTCAGAAATGGGTCACACAAAAAGGCCTTTGAAGACTAACATCGATCAAGTTTTCATTTTTTCATCAGTAAGTAGCAGAAATTACTTTAGTGCAGACAATAAAAGATCGATCTGAAAACGGGACAGCTTAATATAAATAGAATGTGCCCTTTTTTTTACCCATCTCTTGCCAAAGAACAAAGGCTTGAAGTACCATTTTTGGAAGGTGGTAGTCTGTCACCGGGAAAATAGTTTCTAAAATGAACATGGAGTTAAATAAACATATTGTTTTTATAATGTAATAATTTCAAATATGTGTAAATTAAAAAAAAAAAAAAATGGAGGCATCCACTACTCTCATTTTGCACGGCCCCTGACAATCGTGCTACTCTGAACAGTTTAAAGAACCGGATATACCCTTCGAGACTATCAATGCTGCGACCTAGTCTTTTATTTTAAAATAAATTAACCAAACTATTTTGGAACTTGGAGAGATCGAATCTCTACAAAACGAGGTATTGAACTACAAAAGTTTACTAAATGTTATATATTATGTCCTTAGAAATAAATTGTCGGTGTTCAAAGGACACACATTTCGTAAAGGCTAAACCTCCATTGATATGGATTTTCTAAAACTGATACTAATTTAAATTTAAAAAAAAATCCATATTCAACTAATTGACCGATTTTTTAATACAGTATGGTAATGTTTTGAAGAATTTAAATCAAATTATCAGCGGAGGTAAGTGAGAACTAGTATTATGTTTTTACTAGTCGATATCACATAATTTATTTGTTGATTTCATATTGATATTAAAGAGCGTTTTACATGACGTCATCATTCTGAAAGTCGGCCATCTTGGATGAGACATAAATAAACATAAATAATCGAATTTTATATATAAAAAAACCTTTGCTTCTATACAACGATTTAGTTGTTATTGTTTTTTTCCATCTGGCAATGCCATTAGATGAAGTTTCCAATTTAATTTTTGGAAATTTGTCCATTTTGTTTAATAAAATCATATCGAGAACAACATGGCCTCAATTTCGTTTTATTACCCAATCTGTGACATGAGTTAAAACACACTAATACATATCGAAGCAGTTAATTATTTTATTTTTCACTCTAATATGTATTGCCTACTTTAAGTAATGTTTGTAGACTTCACATAAACTTCTATCAAACTCAATCAGAATGATTGATACTCATGGGTTATAAAGTGTAATTATGTAAATGGATAATTACATATATAGTACAAATACATTTGCTCAAAATTCTGTTGCCCTACATCAAAATATATTCAAAAAATTAACATGGAAATATTTATTTAATTTCATATTGTATCGTGAAACTAGTACGTTTATTATGAAATTCCTATTACCTATGAGTACAATCATTAGATATGCAATACAAACTATTTAAGTTTGTATTTTATTATTTAAAAATAAGGTAGAGCCATTAACATAAATGTTAGTATGAATTCAGATCGACATTTTCTCAAAATAAGACAACTAAATACTTTTAAATCTAATGCACATGTCATCATTCCGTTATTTGCAATTATATATCATAGCTATGAATAAGGTACGAACGAGGGATATAAAATTCATTTGTCTCCTAAATTTCTATTGATTCTTAATATTTATTTAAAACGTCGTACGTCCCTGTTATTGATCCCTGAAATAAAAAGTCCTAAATTATAAAGCGCCCTCGACAAGTAAGTGAAGCAATTGAATTGCTTCAGTAAAACTATAAATATCTTTTTTTTGGAAATATTCAAAATTAAGGGTTAATTTAAGTATTTATTACTCGTTGTTGTAGTGTTTAAATCTCAAATAAGAATGATGACGTCACTGGCTGACAAGGTTTATGACAATGTTTTTTGTTTCTTTTTGCAAAGATATATCCATGTTGCTAGCTTTTGAGTCCGATTTGAAGGATTCCTTAATATTTAGGAGTGGACGGAACGGATTATTCTGACTTTGGGATTAGTACGACCCTTTTTCTACGTAGGTATTTTTTCTCAATGAAAGCTCATGCTTTGAGTGTCACATAAATATTATAATCTTTAGATCCTCTTTAAAGATGGTTTTTTATAAATAAAAAAATAGAAAAAAAATGATCAAAAGGCTCAAGTGATCATAGTAAATTAGGGATGTGTCTATTTCATATACCCTTATACTTAAAATTCTGGATATGTACATATGTATGAAGACAATATATAAATATATTCTATCAATAAAAATATTTTTTATCACTTTTGAGCAGAGTATATATGTACATAGATATTAAGTAAACATTAATATATATATATATTTTTTGATGTTATACAAGAGCTATAAATTAAAATAGTTAAAAGCTAAGCAATAAATATATAGACATGCTATATGCTTATATTTTTATATTATATATAAACACTAAATAAAAAGCAATATATAACCTATCACAAAGAAAAGGGAGAGAGGGTCAGAATTTGACTTTTGGAATTAGTCGATTATGAAAATTAAAAGATTAATACGTAGAAAAAAATTACATTTTAACAAATTAAATTACTTTATTTTAAGAAAGAAAAAAAAATAGAAATATCCCATTTATGGTAAGTTAATTAACCATTGAAATACAACAGAGTGATGAATTAGTTCTCCCTCAAATGTGTTACTTTTAATTTCACCGTCTCTTGAAATCTTATAGTGAGAGATGTAAAAAAAAGAAGCCATTTCTGTTGAGCCTCAAAGCCACACCTGAGAAATTGTATTAAAAAAAAGAGGTAACACTGAGAGATATCCTGTCAGCTGATATCCTGACGACAACTCAATAGCTAAGGGAATGAATGAAGAAGCTGTTATTATTTTGCATTGCTGTTCCAAATCCGCTTTTAATTAATTCATTAGAGTAAACTGCCACAAAAACAAAAAAGGAAATTAATATTTCCTATAAAATGTGTAATTTAGGGCACCTTTTCATTGCAAGGGGTAAGATTTATGCCCATTATTAACTCATTTGTTATGTCAAACCTTAGTTATTAAATAGATGTGCTCGATAATTTAGAAAAAATGATGACAGCTTATAAAACCAAAACAAATACTTAGTACAGCTTACTAAATGATACGATTTTGGTGCAAGCAACGCTCACTAGGAGAACTCTTTTTTTATAGCTCTAATGATACTAAATGTATAGTGTTTTTGATAGAATACAAAGAAAAGACAGGAGATAGACATATGGCAATATCAATGCAAAACCTTTGTTCGCATCAGTAGGTAGTTATAGGATGGATAAAAATGCATTACTGCTTCAGGGAGAAGTATCTTTTACATTTAAAATATAATCAGTGCAAGGAGAATGCTTTACTTATGTTTGAATAAAATTTACACATTTTTGACAAATATAATTTGGAATTTTTTTATTCTTCTTTTTTAGAGAGACGTCTCTTCCTCAAAAAGTTTCTAATTAAGAATGAACATCATTTCAAAAATGAACAGTAGTGCCAACCCTTTTTTCTTTTCTAATCACAAAACTGTACACATTTGTTTAAATTTTTTTTA
Source organism: Lepeophtheirus nordmannii (assembly GCA_963680855.1). Lineage (NCBI taxonomy): Eukaryota > Metazoa > Arthropoda > Copepoda > Siphonostomatoida > Caligidae > Lepeophtheirus > Lepeophtheirus nordmannii. Next base: position 10,196,235 of record OY804525.1, read on the forward strand.
CCAAGGTCCCATCCCTTTATGCGTGTATATTACAATAGAAAAATTCATTGCACTCAGCTCACTGATTGAAAGTTCATTCTACTCAATTTACACTGAGCAAAGCTAATATTATTTGACTAAGTTTTTGTTTAGTATATTTTGAAAATATTATTAAGTTGTGTTGATTCTTGTAGTAGTATACAGGCAATCTAAATGAAATTAAAAAGTTGTAGATTGGCAGAATTGATTGTCAACAGGAGATTTAGGAATACTCAATTTAAACTAAATGTATTTATTTACTATGTCTGAGATCTATTGTATTCCCCGTCACAAAATGTTTGATTCAGTTCCATCCAATAAAAAGCCCTCTTCATGAAGCTGTTGAATCTAAAAACTGATACTTGAAGTACTCTTTATGATTAATGCTAAATAATTGCTAAAAAGAAGAAGGAAATATACTTCTGTTATCTTCTTTGGATCATATCTTTGCTCCATTTTCTATTTAAATTATTAATTTCGCATATATTTCGTGTCTATGTTAATTAGGAGGAATACGACTTCATTAATTTCTGTGTTTTTTTACAAATTATGTAATGAACTATTAATAGGTATGTAGAAAATAATTTGAATTAGAGGCAAAAAAGACATTTATCAAACTTATTTTTTTCTCAAAATTTCAATAATGCCCATATTATTTAGCTATATTGAAAATGTAATGAGTAGTTTTTAATTTTCTTATAAATTTTTGACGTCTCATTCCCATAAATACTATATCTGGACTTTCAACTATAAAAGACAAATTAATGAAGGATTTTAACAAAATTTTCATATTTTTTATGTTATGACTCAAATTGAATCCAAGCTAGTTCGACTCCTTGAGAACAAAACACTCATAACAATTAGATCAAGTGTAAGCTAAAACGTTAAGAAAAGTGATTATAGATACTCGAAAATAGTGACGACTACCTGGCTTGAAAATGACACTAGAATAACTAATTAAAAATCGAAATTTTCAAAATTTAAATGAACTATAAAAACCGCAGAAAAATTCACCACTTATTTATTGAATTATTTTTCTCTCACTTTCATTTGTTATTATAATAATTATATCTGTAAATAATATGTTGTATGTAAAAAAAGCAAAAAATGGTAACCCTGAGAATTTGATGAAAGTAAGAAGAAGGAGAGCAATATCAGCTATTATGACATTTTTAAATTTATGTCTATTGGTTGCATGCAGCTATTATTCTCCTATTCAGTTACGGGTGAAGTCATTGACGTTCTATAAAAGGGAGTGGAAGAAAATGAGCAGAAGTTCATATCATTCTAATCGAGTGATTATGCATTTTATTGATTAATTATTATTTATAGTATCTGTATATTACTGCATTACACGTGATGAGTGATACATGTTCTCTATTCAAGAATTAAGAATAATGAATACAGATTTGGAAAATAAAAATGCTGTTAAAATGCCTATAACTAAAAATTTGACACGCGAGTAAATGCTAAGAATTAAAACTATAGTTAAAACTAGATATAGGCAAAGCGTTCAGATCGTGTTGAGTTTAAGGAAGAAAATAAAAATATTAGTTGGTAGGACTACTTTGATAATCAATTCGAATTTAGTCTTCACTGTATCATGGAGGCAAGAAAGTAGTTGGAATTTCCGATTATTAAGAAATCATGCAATGAAAAGCGTATTCCTTCTTCTGAATTTCTGATAAATCAAATCCCCTTGAATCCTCTTAGTCACTATCAGTTATTCAGTATTATTTAATACTGTTAAATAACAATCAGCTCATAAAATACAGAGGTACCAGATAGTTACTGCGGGCACATTCTCTCACCTCAACAATATGTCCATCCCTAGACCCTAATTATGGTATTCCATGATTTTAGACACTAAAAATATTAATATGGATTGATTATAAACGAATATATCATTATATATACTTATCTAATAATAGCAAGTTAATAATCAAAAGTATTTAATTCGTATTAAAATGTTTATAAATATTCAAGGTACACTAGTTAATTTGTGATGTGTGCTCCTAATCTAAAATCGCAAAAAGAAGTATCACAGATTAACATCACTTATTTATGATGATGAGAAAATATCAAATTTTGTTTCGAATATATTATTCCTAATTCTAAATAAATAAATATTTGATTAATCATTATTTATTTGCGAAACATACAAAATAAGATCCTTAAGATATAAATTATTATTCTTCTTCACTTCTTACCATTGGAGTAAATTAATAATATGAACGTGTAAAAAGCAAATTATATTAGAAATTGATTATGTCACAAAGATAGAGGGCGCTCCAAAATATATATCCAGGGGATAAAGCAATTTTCCCTCATTTGATACTTATTTTAATATTACAAATTGAGATCGATTTTCTTATTTTTTAGTAGTTATTACCTGCTACTTTAATAACTAGTATAACTTAATTTGACAACTTTTAGACTTTAATTTATCAACCAATGAATATTTGGAATTATTAAATGTCCCACAGTCCTAACCATATTGATATCTAGACTTGTTTCTTTTTATACTCAGATAAATTACATGAAGAATTACTTAAATTGAACTGGTCAACAGACAAAAATCCTACAGGATGTAAGTATAATAAAATTTATTAATTTTTGCAATAAAAAATTCGCTAGAAATCAATGACTCACTATAGAGCTACTAAAAAGCAACCGCAATAGACTGAAATAGTAGTGCGCAATAGGATTTCAGCTGATTTCGCAATCCTTCTATCTGCAACTACTTTAGTAGCTCTACCGTAAGTCTTTGATTTGTAGCTAATTTATCGTCGAAATTGAATCAAAATTTACACATTTAGATGGACGATTTCTTCTTAGTTAAGGATTCTTATCGTTCGCTTGACATCTCATTGGGTCTCAGCTTCTGAATGCGTTCCTTATCAATCCAATTTAGGTAATATTCAAGGAGTTATTTAAGTACGAACATTTGGGCTGACTTTTGGCCCAACTCCCGCCGCTTGTGCCCCCAGGAGACCCTTTTAGGTCAAAACAAAGACTGGAAATAGAATTTGTATTAAATAAACTACCGGATGATTATTATTCAATGCACAAAATTTAAATCCTTCTAGGCTTAAATTGAAGTTGAAGTTGGAAAATGGGTCAAAAGAGGTAAAAAAATAGGGTTCGATTTCTCAAAAACCAAAGGACTCTCGAGTTTTTTTTTACAGATTTGAAATCAGCGTGCAAAACTGAATAACTTTTATTTTTTTAATAATTCTTTTTATATGCATGCTCGGTTTCCTTTCCCCCATTTTTAATCATGACTATGAAGCTTTATTCAAATCAATTCAAGAAACACAATGAAAATAAATTAATACATTAATCATAAGATATTCTTGTAGATTTATTAGCAAGGAAAAAAAATCAATAATAATTTTCATTCATATTGATTTTGAATTTTCCCTAGCTATTGATTTAATGGATCCATCATTCTTTTTCTCCTTTATCAACATATTTTATTTATTTCATTGATTTGGATTGCCTACTCTCTACCCAATGGTGACTATGACCCTTAATAGACCAATGATAATAATAATAATAATGAACTCAATTTATAAATAAGTAGTTTAAAAAATTAAAAATCAATTGTAGGGTACAAAAGGGTTCTGTTTTTTTTTTTAAAGGTAAAAACAGTTCTTTCAATATCTCACCCATTCAGGATCAACACATGACCATAAATTTGAGAAGGTCCATTAAAAAAATCTTTCTGCCTTGGGAAAGCAAGACTGAAATAATAATAAATGTAAAAACTTTATGTTGTCATTAGGGAAAAGAAAACATATTTTTATTTTTTATGTACTTACTACCTAAGCAGCTGCTAATACAATTTATGAAGGTAAACCCCCTTTTCTGCAGCCCTGTAATAGACCTTTTGAAACATATATTATTTATGAGGGTAGAAATTGAAGGTCAGACCTCGGAGCCCTATCCTCAACTATTACACTTTGGGTTCCTTTTGTTCTTGAATATAGAGAATAACATAGTCTGTATCTATTAAATTTTAAAGCCAATCAAGATATCATTTTTGAAATTAGTGAGGCCACAATTTGATTTGTGACTTTTAAAAAAGTCTTCATACTTATAATATTAATTATGTTTACTGATATAATTTCAGATTGAATGTCTAAGTTAAAATAAATATTCAGGGCTTTTGGTTTTTTATATTAATAATTGTGTCTTTTGAAAAGTAATCGGTAGTGCCCTTCGGGTACACACTTCTAGAATCTTAATTGTCCAAGGAAGAATCCATGTGTCCTTCTCAATTATGTTTTTTATACATTGTTCCAATAAATAGATGCCTAATTAGTATAAAATACTAATTATGTAACAAAATTAAAACTTTTTTTTGATTCTGAGATTTTTTTATTTTTATTTTTTGGTATTAGGAGAAGAAGAATTACAACTAATAAAAAATAAACATTTATACAATGAGTCCGTCTAGAACAGAGATGGATAGTCCAGCGTGCCTGGGAACAAAAACCACGTGTAGGGGGGCAAAAAATCAGTTGTTTAAACAGAGAAATTAATCTATTTGTGAATGAATGATGGGTAGTTAAATGGAAATCTGTTTAACTTGAAAAAAGTTTTACTCGGAAAACTTTCATCACGTGTTAAAACTGAGGAAAATTTGAATCCTTTGGATCCATCGAATCACTTCTTACGTCATCAAAAGGTGAGGGAAGAACTTCAATCACTTAGTACTTAGATTAAATATTCACTTTGAGTATATCAGGGTGTCCCTTTGATAGACCTCTTGAAGAGATAACTCCTTGCATACTTTATTTGAGAGCTGTTAATAAAGGAAGTTATTTACAGACAAATTTAGACGTATCTCTTGACTGTGACAAGAGACTTAAATAAAATATTTTCTGTCCTCTAAATTGATTTAGAATAAATCCTTCCGTATAACAGGATTGAAACACTTGCCATGTTTATGACATGGCTATGCTTTTTGGCTTTAAATAGCATGAAATATTCGGAGCAGATCCAAAGTTTGCTAAGTCAAATTTTATTCAAAGTTCCCCATTGATGTAGGAAAAAGGCTAGAAGATCCATCAAAAGTTCACCTCTATAGGGTCACAGGCACCAATGGAAACTTTAAATTGAGGTCTAAAGGATTAGACAAGATATGTATCCATTGGAATAGGAGAGTCACTAGTACAAAGGTAAACACCTTTAAAAGGGTTGAATGGTTCAATTTATAGGGACGCACACTCAGCCTAAAACTTAAAGGAGCTTAACATCAGTTCCAAAAACTGTTTTGGTCTTCATCATACTAAGCATTGATGCACCAATGCCAGGATGAATGTATAAGAGTATGCGAACGTTCTAAAGCATGGTATTATTGACAAGGAAAATGACACCTTGTCAAATCACGATGTTATTCAAGATGAAGGTAATTTTGAAGATTAGGTAATCCCCTAGAATAAAGATAAAAGAAAAGCGAGGGAAAACTCATCACGTGTACAAAAAAAAAAATAGTGGAGAAGGTTATTAAAAACTATGATGAAGTCCTTGAAAAGACGAGAAAAGCAAATTTTAATGGAGAAACTGAATCAACGTAAAATGACGTAAATGACACTTCAACTAAAGAAAATAACTTAATTCCTTCTGAGGATGTTGCAAAAAAAATATTATAGTCATCCAATATCTCTTCAGCGTTTAGTTATGAGAGGAATATTAAGTCTTCTTGTGCTCAAAAAGTAGAGTGACTAATAAGTTTATAAACAGAAGTAAAACGACCAAAACATCTATGTAAGCCTAAAAAACCTCCAATAAATCCTAACATTATATTACTATCCTGTACAAGGTCAGTTTCGATTTCAAAAAGAACTGTCTTATCTATCTCATGTCAAAAAAAGTCACTTAAAATAAGCATACATATATATTATACTTAAAGTACTTACCATCCCTAAAAACATCGGAGGTTCAAACCTCTCAGATAGCTGAAATACATCATAACTAATAAACCCTCTGGTTGATATATAAGTACATATGATGATGCCTGTGAAAAGTTACAATATATACTCTATACATAGGCATTACAATCATTTCCTTAATTGAACACAAATTCTATATATGATATAATATATACAGTAGACTCATGTTTTAACTTTTTTTTTGTCTTCAAAGGATGTGCACAGATAATACATCTAATGTTTTTAATTTATTAGATCTACGTGAGTGACTTATTCATCTTAAATCATCTGGTTTATGCAGCCTCATTTGATCAAGGATTTATATCCCTAAACTGTCTATATAATTTTTTTGATCAGTAGTAATTTTTCATATTATGTACATATATGTACAGAGTGTTCAAAAAGTAGCACAAACTTGAATAAAAAATATTAATAAGAAATAACAAAATTTAATAGGTGTATTAACTGTTTACAAAATATGTTCAAAATGTCTTCAACTTCCAACTGCAATACAATGACGACTTCTTTGGACAACACTGTGACATACTCTCTGACAAGTGTCCTCTGAAATTTGGTTCAATTTTTGCCAAATATTTTGCTTTATTTGATCCATTTTTCTAGGGTTATTAGCAAAAACTGCGTTCTTTAGATCTGACACCGTAGGAAAAAATCGGATAGTGTTAGATCTGGGGATCTGGCAGGCCATTCAATTGGTCCTCGACGTTCTATCCTACGTCCAGGAAATGTTTCATCAAGCTATTGTCAAACATCTTTGGCGTAGTGCGCTTGTTTTTATATGAAGATCACTGAAATGGGGGAACTCACTAATAATAGGAAGCACTTTAGTCACCAACATATCAAGATAACGTAGACCATAAACAGTTTTTTCAAAGAAAAATACCAGTGCTGCTGCCCAGACTGTGACTCCAGCAACATTGATTTCTGTTTCAATAACACAATGGAAATTACCACATTCCCAATGCACACAATTGTATCTGTTAACAAGTCCATTCAGTTTGAAGCCGGATTTATCACTTCATAAGATGCAATCTCTGGAAAATCTGGTGATTCTTCACAAAAATATGCTAAATTCGTACAAAACTCTAATTTGTTATCTCAGTATTCCTCATCTAAAAAAGTGAGAATCGAGAAATGTTCAAAGTAAAATAAAATGAATAATACATAGTAAGATTTATATGTAATAAATATTCACAACTATTAAATTTATTGTTTTTAACAAACAAATTTTTATGAAAGTTTGCAGTTCGATTGCTTTTGGGACACCCTGTACATTTGAATATAGAAAATGTAGATATTTAGTGTTATTGAAATATCTTTTCTTTATTTTGCAATATATTTATTCACAATATATATACTTATATACTTTAAACAATTTCAAGCAGCAGACTAGGTCAATGAGTTTCTTTATTTAAAGAAACAAAAAACAAAAACAATTTAAACTTTTAAAAACATAAACTTTGATTTAAAATTAATAATTAATGCACAAATAATAAAATATATGTATAGTATTAATTATTTTAACTACTACTACTACTAAAGAGATTCTTCTACAGGAAGACACATGCTTCTGTAAAGTTTCACTCACTAGAAAAAAATTTAGTAGTTCATCCACAAAGCAATTAAAAATCATAAATGTTCATATGATGTTTTAGTGATGAAATTCAAATATTATCACAAAATTTATGTGTGTATAAGAGTGATTTAGTTTTATGAAAATCTTTGAAATACATTTGAAATGGATTCTAAGTAAGTTTATTTGATCTTTGAAGTTTATACTTCGAAATATACTTATAAAGGAGCTAAATTTGTTTTTCTTGTGGATCCTTTTAATATTGCTCAATTTAGATGAAATTTGTTATGTTGCTTTATAATATTAAGTAGCCATGGACGTAAAAATGATATTTATCAAAGACATTTTCAAAAAGTCAATCATTAAAATAACACTTTTACTAATTCAATTCAATTATGAAACATCAAAATTTTGTTTCACTGACCTGTACTTTCTTTGGTATTCATAGCATATCATGCAATTCATTTACAATTTTTCTCTGTCTTAAATAAGCTACCTGGATGTACTTACACATCAGTGTGGTGGATTATATATAATCGTATACCTCCATTTTTAATTATTCGCAAATTAGCGAATAAATCCTACAACAACACTTGAAAAAACAAGAAATGCAGAAATGAACAACTCCCCCATTTGAATGAAAATGCTTCTCATATCCAAAAAGCCTTCACAAACTCAATTTAAACGATTCAGTTTCACTTTTTGAATTATTGACAACCAAAAAAATGAATCAAATATATAATTTGTAATGGACATTTGTTTGTATATATATTCACGGGTCTGCTTAGAAACAAAGTTAATTTCGTCAAATATTTTTGAATTATTCTCCTTTGTCACAGTTTGATTTCCTTTTCATTTCATCTTTATATACTTACTAGAAGCTGATCATGGGTAGTTTTTAAATCGTTTTTAAAAAAATGAACAAAAGCAATAAAAAGTCAATTATCTTATCATTAATATGTGACGTCATTTTTGCAAATTACCTCCCCCGCTTTTGAATTAGTTAGTTCCGGCATCAAGGATGCTTACTTGACTAATCTATTTTAAATTTCAAAAGTACATATTGTTCATGTCAACTTTATTTTCTGCCATAAATGCAAGGTTTGATCTTTAAATACTAAATTTGATAGAATCTTTTGACAGATCAGGCTGGCAAGGATAAGATTGATGGAGGATAGTTTATTTGCATGGTACATGCAAGTATCATCCTTTCTCGTCTATACATGAAATAAATTTATGACGGATATATGTTTTAAAAATTATTTTTGAACACATAATTTGTGGAATAAAAAAAAATTGTTTCTGATAATTTTGTTCGTGTCTAGATTGAACTAAATACCTTATTCGAATACAAATATCTCTCAAATATTCCGATTTTATTAGATCCTTGGATATAGGGGTCTGTTTGAATCTAGACTATTTGATACTACCAGTTACTTATCCTATTACTTATAAATGATGAATTATTTGACTATTAAAATGATTTTTACATAAAAAAACCATACTATAGAGGGTTTTAACGCGGCGTAATCATTGTGGATGTCGGGGCCATCTGGAAGGAAGCATATACAAACTAATTATGTCTGTATATAAGAGCCAACACCTTTATTTCTTTATAATTAAGTAAAAAAAAGTGAACTACTGTCTCCGATGTCAATATTCATAATCCGTACAAATTATTAACTATTAATTATTATTTGTTAAATCTCATTGTATAGAAATATATTAAAGACAGATTTATTTAGAGCATTACACTACCATGCATTGGGATGCCCCAATGGAACCAGGAAAGTAATGGACTTACATATCTACTATCTTAAAATCTAACTCAATTTATCAATCCTTCAAGATATGATATTACATCATTATACATTCACATTTATAAAAATAGCTAATGGATCAACCATTACTTTTGCAAAAATAATATATTTTTCTCCAATGACCCCACTTTGCTTGTTTCAAATTCATCCAAATCAAAATTTAATTATTTTATTAAAGCTATTTTCACCGCTTATTATTCAACTTTGGCATTAAGTTGTAGTCAGTACAAGTATTTAGTCTTTTTTTTTTTTTTGCAGTTTTAAATCCATTTTAATAAGTTTCCTCTAGATTTTTTGAAAAATTTCTATTTTAAGTAATGAGTATGTCAACCATTTGTTTCCAAATCCGGCGTCGCTTTACGTCTATGGTGCAGGCTGGGACGTCAGTAGCACACTATAGAGAAACATGGACGGACTTAATCTGGAATAAATGTAGTTAATTTATGAACATGTTGATCTTTGAACTTGAGTGAAATCTGGTGTATCTATGAATGTCTTTAGTATTAAATAATGCATAAGTTTATGCATAGAAGATGACGTTAAAAACATACACAAAAAAGAAAGCAAAAATTCCAAATACTGACTTTTTTTAACGAATGTATTTTCATAGTATATATAATTTTATACTGTGTGATCAAATTATTCAATTTTAGAGATAAAGAAATTTAAAAAATCTAAGAATAGAATAAATTGGAAAGTATTTTAATAATGATAAAATAATTAAATATTAACTCAGCGAAAAAAATACTACAAAATAATTTTCTGAAATTATTTCACCATTAAGGGAAATCCCTTTTATTCACTATTTTTTTATTTTTATAAACAAAATTTTAGCATTTTAATGAACTAAATCTTGAATAACTTTTAAAGTAATGCCTCTTTGAAGATATTTTTTTTTTAAATTCAAAATATGTTTTTTTTTCTTATTGACTTTTTCAGATCATTTATTAATTCGGAAACAGTTGCAATACTGTTTGCTTTTGTTTCATTTACTGTAAGCTGATTAAATATAAATTTGATCAAATTTAGTACAATTTGATACTTCTATCTGATTTATATTTATAGATGCTAATCTTTAGTTTTTTTTCAAATTGTATTTGAGTTGCAATAGATACGAAAATTATGTTTGAGTAAAGAAATTAAGAAAATTAGACTTAAAAATATTTTTTGAGTAATAAGTAAATAAGCTTTTCAAGATCTTGAATTAATTATTAATTTTTAATTTATGTCATTAAGACATTGTAAAAGTTGTATAATAGAACACTGATCAGTATTATTGATGCGAGAAGTTCACTCCACTTCAGTGAGTGCAAGAAATCTAGCCCTATTTAAGGCCACAAAAACACAAAAATAAAAACCATATCGATATTTGCAACTTTTTTAGCATTCAACCCTTCTTGGCTACAAAGCGTTACATTTCCTCAAGTATCTCATCAATAAGTTAACGTCGAATTTTATTAAATCACATCAAGTTATGTTAAAATTGTGAATTATTCAAATGTTATAAGTTACAGTCAGAAAAAGAAAAAAACAGAAAATAACTCCTTTATTACAAAATATTGTTTCTCCAAGGAAATTACTTATACTCCTCAAAATCAGTTTGAAATCAAATATTTCAAAGAAAAGTAGACAAAAATTTATTATTCTTTTGTTAATAACACGGTAGAGCTATAAATGCTGAAACGCTCAGAAGGATTACGAAATCAGCTGAAATCCTTCTGCACTCTACTAATGCAGTTGTTTTTTAATAGCTCTACCGTGAGTCATTGGTTCTAGTGACTTTTTGCTTGAAATTGAATGAAAATTTACACATTTAGATGGACGAATTCTTCTTTAGTTAAGGATTCTTATCGGGCACTTGACATCTCGTTTGAAAGCTGTGGATATTGGCACTTAAATGCATTCCTTATTAATCCATTTGATGAAATATTCAAGGAATTATTTAAATACAAAGGATTTGGTTGACTTTTGGGACTACTCCAGCCGCCTATGACCCCAGTAGTTAATTTATTATTATATATTGAAACAGCAGATGATTTTTATGGCTTAAAAATAGAACAAGTAGACGGTTTGACAATTTAAAAAAAGATGATATGGAAAGAAAGCCAATGACGGTACAAAAACTACTTTTCATGATGAAATGTAGCCAAATGACTGAATTATTTAATTATGATCTATTTTCTCCCCTAAAATTTTGTTCATAAATGAATGTTCCACGCCAAAAAATGCATAAATACACAAGCTCACCCAGTTTTCTCCTACAATTGTGATATGAATTTCATGGCTTATTTGATGTTTGACAAAAGGAACTGTTGCAACTGTCCTATGTTGCAACTGTTCCAATCTCCCCTACTACTAAATGACTTCAAGTACTTACTACTTATTGTCAAGTCACATCAAGCAAAAGATTACTTTTTTAATATATTAATGAGGTAATATTCATTTGATATTTATGACATAACATAATTTCAATTAACTAAATTGGAGTTTTCTTAGTATTATTTTTGACCATTCATGAGTTATATCCTCTGGTGATTTTCTACACGGCTGCCTTTTGTATCACACTGCTTCTTGTTAAAAAAGTTATTTAATAAATACCATATATTATTGTGAGCATTTTTTGACAAATATAGACCCAAAACTTGATAAATTTACGTTTTTTCATCAAATCACTCCCAGATTTGACTTTTGGGCCTACTCTCACCACCTGTGCCCCGGAGAGGCCCTTTTAGGTAAAACAAAAGACTGGAAATGGAACTTGCATTAAATACACTGACGGAGAATTATTATTTAATACACAAAATTTAAATCCTTCTCGGCTTAAATTGATGTTGTACTTGAAAAGTGGACCACAAAAACTCAAAGAGTAGGATCTGATTTCTCGAAAACTTTAAGACTCTTCAAAAAATATTACAGATTTAAAATTATCCTGCAAAAATGGAATTACTTTTATTATACCCCTTAAGATTTTTGACTGTTGACAAGTGTATTTATTATCATTATAATATGCAATTGTGTTGCAAATTCCATGGCAATAGTTTCTTTGATTTTCGAGAAAAAGGGGCCGTTGTAGCTACTCCCTGGTTTTGCCTACACGTGTTTTTGGACACGTCACTTTTTTGTTTATTAAACGGTAAATATTATCTTATAACATTTGATAATATCCATTCCATTGCTTTCACTATTGTTTTTTCCACAAAAACATAGCATAAAATAACAGCTTCTCAAATTGTTTTTGTTTTGTATGCTTTCTACCAAAACAAGCTATTTTTATTATACGTTAGATTGAAACCATTTATAAATATATATAAATAAGGCAAGCATAGATGTCTTAACATGAATGGTTTTTTTAAAAAAAAAAATGATTAATAATATAGGAATAAAATTTGCTCTAGGGATTACTTTTCTCTGGATCAATCACATTAAAAAAAAATATCATTGTTTGTTTTTGCATTTTCTTATATATGTTGATGCATCGTTTTGCAACCCCTTAAATGGAAGGGACATTTTTAAATATCATGCATGTAGCTTTGTCATTGACGTATTTGATATTTATACATATGTAGAACGGTTGATTTATTTTGAAAAAAAAAAAAAAGAGTTTAAGAAAGGGATACATTATACTGTATATATAATTTTTATGCAAATGAAATTATATGACGTATTTATAGATAAAAGCATTTTATAAACTTTTTGTGCAAAATCAAAAAAATATTTCTAATACGAGAAAGAAACTTTTTTTATTTAAAGGAGGTGTGCTCGTGACAAAGATATTAAATTATGCTGTATGCATATCTACTTTATCATGCTGTATACATTTTGAGACTTTGATTGCAACTTATACAATATATGTACTTGTTATACATACATTGTACAAAGTATGTGTATGAATTTTTTTTAATTAAGAATTTAGGAACAGTATATTTTTGACAAGTAGTTATTAAGGCTCTAATTTATTACTTTTTTTTATGACAATAACAAATTGTTTTTAATGAAATATCGTGGAAAGTTTGGACTAACTCATTTAATATAGATCTGAATTGAACTAGGTTTGTTTCCCCTGATTATTACTCATATTTGAATAGAACTATTTAGTTTTTTAGTCACATAATCTCTATACAGAATTTGAAGACTTTAGCTCTTAATTCTGATCATGTACTGTGCGAGCCCCTACCAAAAGGTATGAAGTTTTTGAGTTTACATTGTAAGCCCAGATTTGTTCCGGATTTCTTTTAACTGCTTTTAATACTTCGAATACTTATGTATCTGTTTAGTTTAGTCAACTATGGTTCGAATACCCAATCGCTGGATGAAACAGCAAGGTGTCAGATTCTTGGACTTTTGTAGTCTGGGTTGAATAATCTCTCAACAAAAAAGGTCCCTTGGAGGAAGGTAGCAACTGAACTACCCGTATGCAAATCTACTTGACTTCTCTTTCTGTTACAACCCCATCCGGATTGTGTGCTAAATTCAGCCCAAGAACCAAACAGAGCAGCTCAGAAGGATACAAGAAGCCTGGAGCAGTATTAGAATTCTGGACTATACATATATGGAGAATCTTTTCAACTACATAAAATCACCACCGGTGCATTCTGAATGCCGGCTCATAAATATAAGAAATTAGGGTAGCTAATCACATCGAATCGAGAGAAATTTGAATCTAATTACAATGAAAAAGAGCTGTCTGTACCTTAGAATTTAAGAAAGAAATAAGTATCATGGATAAATCAGGATGAATCTTGTTCAAATTTGGATTTAAACTTTAGTCCGGAGACGAGAACTCGCTTAAAAACACAGGATATATTGAAAGGGTTCGCGACTATATTACAGGGATAAAATACAAAACATAAAACAGTAATTTTAACAAACCACAATAATATGATGTCAACAAATATTATTTGAAAAATAAAGTCGCCTATAATATAATTATATAGTTGTCCGATTGCCAACGATACTTTATTAAATAGGTGAATTAAATTTGCATATAAGTACAAAAAAAGTTATATTTAAAGTGTTTGTTTACAAAACATTACTATATCATTGGTTACTTGACAATGACATCAGATTTCAAGGGGTCTGTAAATTTAAAAAAAAAATATTTTATGACAAGCATAATAAGTGAGACCGAAGTTCATTGTCACACTTTACATTTAAAGATCATTAATTTAAAGTTTAAAAGTTATTTTTTTTATAATTAGTATTTATTTTAAAATAACATATATATAATAGGTAGTCAAAAATTTAAATTTTATTATATATTTATTACGTAAATTATGTAGAACAAGAGTATGTTAAGTTAATTTGAATGAACAATGTTAATGCTTTGTAAAGAAATTGTATGTATGTAATTATGAGATATTAATTAGCCCATTTGCTAAATTATTCTTAGCATTCAGAAAAACCCCAATACTAAAGTAGTTGATCGCCAACAATAACTTTAAAAATAAGACTCTCTTTCATTTAACTAACGTAAACATATCAAAATGATCAGGATTAAAATTTCAAATGGACTTTGAATTCTAGGCATTTAATTATATTTATATACATATATACATCTAAGTGCACGAAAAATACTTAAAAGTTTATGTATTTAAATTGAAAGCTAATCATTTTAATGTCAACAAACATTAACCCATCCATTTGTGTTTTAATCATTTTGTTTATATACATATGTATGTGATTAGATATTTAAATACAAAATAATATATATTTTTCATTTGACACATTTCCTTAACCTAAGGCCTAATTTGATAACATTGTGTATGACTTTTTTAGTAATTAAATGATTTAGCCTTTTAAAAATATACTAGTCATTGCAATATTGTTGAAATTTTACGATGAACTCTGTAAACTTTTTTGAGTAGTCTTTGAGTTTCTTGAGCTTCAAACTGCCTATGTTTATACTAAATAAATTTGCTTATCTTATGCTAAAGTATGAACTAATTAATTTTATGTTGCCCGTGTTTACATCTTGAAATTAACTTTTTTACATTACATTTTAATCCAGTAAATCTAGAAAAATAATATTTTATTATTTTTAATTACAAAGTTCTTTGTTTCAGATCTTGGTTAGAAGTATATAAATAAAAATATAACCGTATTAGTTTCATGTTTTTCATGATAGAACAACCTTTTTTCTTTGGAATTCAAAAGCCTTCATAATTGTAGGGTTTATTCTCATTCCTATTTATATCGTTTTTATAAAAAGAAAAAAAAATTAGTGGTACACAATAATTTTTTTGTTTTGTTTTGTTTCCAAGGAGTATTTGTTATATTTTCACTCTTATATCTTTTTCTTTTTTGTCAAAAAGACAATAAAAAACAACCTGTGATATATGGTTAAATTTTCACTAACTTTTCATTCCATATATTTATTTATAAATAAAAATATATATTTTTTCGTCTGAAAATTTATACAATTTCATGCTCTGTGTTTTTCTGTAAATATTTGCTTTGAATAAAAAAAAATTCCCCCTTATACATAGATGATACTTTGTCACTTGGGGTCTATAAATAAAGAACCTTTACTCCATGAAACGATATTATTAGTTAAAATCTTTTATTTCAAATAATAAAATCTATTTATTTTCTATTTTTTGGCGTGACATCGTGTACAAAAAAAGTTAAATTTATGATTAAATAGTTTTAATTATACATATATATATAATTGAGGCCTAAAAGCCTCATTTTTGAAGCTAGATACCTCAAAATTCAAGCAAGAGTACCTAATGCTGTTAAAGCCAATATATTTGTACATATAAAAATAAGTTTTTCCAGATACGTCAAATGTTTAATATGCATAAAACAGAACAAAACTGAGTTTGTAGACGCTCTGGTGCTTGAGTATGGAAAAAAAAGTAACTTTTGTTTAGCTCATGTTTCTAAAAGGATTACATGCCAAAAATCATAACGATTCATCAAGTAGATTTCGAGTCTATCTACATATACATAAATCAGACAGAAAGAAAAAAGTCTGTAAATACATATATTTAAGATGCAAAGTGTATTTTGATGTTTTTGTCAAGTTATTTTTAGTTTAGAAGAAGCATGAACTAGTGCTAAGACACATGACCCTATGTTCTCTACTGTTATTGATATATTGATTGCATAGAAATCTCAATTATTATTTTGATTTATTCAAAGCATCATCCCCTTTGACAGAAATTATACATATACATAAAGATCATAAATGTGGTGCAATGTATGTACATTTCATATAAAACTGATGTGGGGAATATATTTTAAAAATAAAATTGAGATCTTTCAACAAGTGAGAGAAGGAAAATGACTCTATTTGAAAATTCTTGTAATGTGTTTTTTTATTAAAAATTAACTTTTTCAGGTAAAGCAAATATTATATATAAAAACTAAAAAATATTGTACCACATACATAGATTTGTAGACTTCTGTCTATTAATTTGCTACGTAAAGACTCCAAATTACTGTAGGCAGGCAAAATAAGGAGTCAAAAACTCTTTATTTAATCATCAAAGTTCATTTAATACCCCTCAAAAGTAGTTCCACTCCCCTGATGCAATGCAAATGTGCCAACGTTTTTTTCTAATATTAAAACAGTAAGAAAAATTTCTTAAGTCAATAATAATTACAGAACAATCACTGCTTAGTTTTGATATGTTATTAAATTTAAAAATTGGATGGTCTGTTGCTTTAGACATAGGTTATGTATCTCAATGAATAAACCACTGATTCTCAAAATTTCAAAAAATACAATTTGTAGAAAATTCATTTAAACTGTTTTGTTTGCAACAACATTTCTCTAAATTGCATTTTAGTCATCAGACATTTAAAAAAAAAAATAAAAAATAAAAATTCGATTTTAGGATGCGTATCTCAAACACTAATATTTTGACAGATAATTTGACACAGATGTCAATGACAGTAGTGGCAACCAAGAAACAAAAACAATTATCCCTATCAGAATTCTACAAAAATTAAATTTTTATTTCCCGGTATTTTTTGCACATAATAGTACAAATTAGCCTGGTTTTGACACGTAGCCCCCTTGTAAGACTGTGCTGAACATAGGAAATTTTCTCTTTCTGCCCCGAAACGGCAGTAAGTGTGTAAATCCAGTTTTTGTTCTTCCATTTATATGATATAATTTGCTCGGATATAAAATTTTTGCCCTAACAATAAAAAGATAACAGACAAGCGTATAAGTAAGTTTTTTGCTCCCAAAATTGTATATCCCAAAGCATCAATTACTTTTGAGTATTTTTTTGGAATTTGACGATGTGTATAGACATTTTTCAAGTGATGTCATCATTGTCGGCCATCTTAAAGGAGACAAAAATAAGCCAATTTTACGAGAATAAAAACTTTTATTCCTGTAAGAATAATGTGAATAACTGCCATGCATTTATTTGTCATAATAAGGCTCGGCGAATAAAAGGACTTCAACCTTTACCTATATTTTTCTCCAATTATTCAACTTTTCATATTTTGAATTAATCCAAAAAAGAATTACTTTTAAAACTCTAATCATTTGATAGGAATTTTCAGCCCCTTTTAATTTAATTTACTTTAATTCAAATATCCCTGTTTTTCTTTGAATCCTAGCTGTATTCAATGCAGTTGTTTAGGCTTTTTTTTCCTTTTTAAATCCATTTGATAAAGTTTCTTCTAGTTTTTTTTACAAAATGTATTAATTTTACTTAATAAGTGTATTATTTTTATAGAACCCAATCGAGTTATGAAGCAATTTGTGACGTGAGTAAAAACACTTCTCCTTATTTATTCAATATGAATATAATTTTGTTAAACTATGAATATTTCTAGGATATTAATTAGAAAATGGTTCAAGAATAGGAGATAATGTATTTGATTCATTATTTAATGATGCAATTTCTAGATTATTTTATCTCTTTTTGTAGGAAGAAAAAAAAAGAGTTGAGAGTGTCAATGAATGAATAAAAATACTGCTCATTGACTAAAACGTCATTTACAAATGACCTTTAAGAGATAAATATAAAATTTAAAAAATACTTACTATGTACATAAATATCCTCTAGACCAGCGTTTCTCAACCGGGGTTCCGCGGAACCCTAGGGTTCCGCAGACGGTCTTTAAGGGTTCCGCGAGAAAAATGAGATTATATAAGCTATTACACTTTTCAGTCTTTTTCTACAGTGTGGTAAAATTTTGTCACCAGAATTTTGACTTTTTTTATAGTGACCTATTGCTAAGCCAGGCTCTTAAGAGAACTAATTAATCGTTTACATTTGGGATATTAATCATTTTTTGCGCAAGGGTTCCGTGAGACATGGGATATATTTTGAGGGTTCCGAAAGGGAAAAAAGGTTGAGAAACGCTGCTCTAGACAATTCATACTCACCTTTTATAGAACGATCCTCCATGTGTCAAAAGTGTAATTTAATATGATACTAATAACAATAACAATAAATGGGAGAAGAAGAAGGAAAAAGAGCCAATATATTAGAATTTAATGACTCATTAACATATTTTTATAAAAATAAAAGTAAATTACTATATATTTCATTCATTTAATAAATGAATTTCATTTGAAGGTTAAACTGTATGTATGTAATATAAAAAATCTCTTTAAATACAACTCATTTTTTCATCAGCATCACTTAAAATATAAAGTCTACTTGCACATAAATACATAGCATAGCACACTCCATCATCAACATACATAAGTTATTATTATTATCAATGAAACAACCTCCCACTTTTTAAATTAAAAGCTATGTTTCTCTACTATGATGTCATATTTCGTCTTTGACTTCTAGAATAAATATATGTATATTAAAAATTTTCAAAAAATACACATTAAATAAATATCTAATATTAATATTAATATTAGATAAAACAAATTTAAAGAGTTGAATGAACTCCTTCTTCCTTCATCCCCCTTGGAGGAGGGTTCACGATTCCTCAAATTGTCAATGAAGTTTGACATATTCTCTTCAGCAAACTACGTATGTATGTATGTACCCATGAATAAAATCATATAAAATGTCTATCAAGTTAATAAAAGACTTGAATTGAAACAAAATAAATATGATGATGTGAAACATTGTACTATACTATACATTCAATGAGGTTGTTAGTCGTGTAAGTATTCAACATCAAGGGAAATTTGATTGTGTTTGATGGAAGCTTGCTATAAGTATTATTGGGTTGTATATCAAAAATGGCGCTATTGTTTCATTCTACAAAGTCAAACTCAGAATTTGACGCTTGCGATTTATTTTAATTACAATTATCTACGAATTTAAGTTGTTTGATGACCAACTTCAATACAATCTATCTTCGTTAATTAATATTTAACTCTAGGTATATAGTACATTCGTTCGTCAAGTAATATATACTAGGGTTGGGATCAAGACCAAAACGTTTGAGTCTGCTGTACATTCAAAGAGTAAATTAAAATCAAAAGTACCTTGTTTGGATATTAATATTCCTCACAAACAAACACAAAATTACTAATAAAGGTTTTTCTGTAAACGATATTTGATTCTATAGTTTCTAAATGGGATTTCTCCTTCACTAAAGTAACTTTAAATATTATACTATTGCCAAAATAGCCATTTGTGGGCCTTCCTTTCGATAGTTATTATTATTATTATTGTATATATGATCTCAAAGGTTAACTTGAAAATATATATATATATATATATCAGCCAATTCATCAGTTATTGGTTTTTGAAATCCTAAATAATCAGCTCAAAAAATCCAAGTGAGTTAATTGGACATAAAAATTGGTAAGAAATAGTTTATTGATTCACGAACACACAATTCTAATCCTGTCATTCAATGGAGAAAACAAAGGTACTAAATTTGAAGCACTTTGATTTACGAAGCAAAGACTCAAATGTATTTAATTCGTTAACTGAGACATCACTGTATTTATCTCTGACAATACACAGTGTTACATATATATATATATATATATAAGATCAAATCTTATTTTCTTTCTAATATATGATAAAGTAAATATGATATGAAATCCAATCTAATATTGAACTAACCACAATATCACTCTTTAAATTGGTTCCCCCCCCCCCCTCCTCCTACAACTTATTAAACTGGTCAGTTTCGCCTCCCTTATCCATACATGATATAACATATTTGTTAAATTTAATTTTTTTTTTAGTTTGTTACATCATAAAAAGTTATGTATCCATGGACATTAGTATCATCCATTACCTCATTTAGAAAAAGATTATTCCAGAGGCATTCATTCCATCGTGACTTGAAGGAAAATAAAAATTATATAGCGATCATATTTCTTAAAGAAGTACTCAAATAGCATGAATATATTAAGAGCACTTATTCATCACTCAGCATCTGTGACGCATTATTCAACACACATTTCAGGAGCATTACAAACGCCTGGCTTCTATGTCTACATAATTATCTCCATTTTGTTATTAATGCAATCAGAAATAACATAATTGCGCCTGAAGAATTATTAACTTTTTTAAATGATAAAACAGTGTTGAACACGTTACTTGAAAAGAATAACTAATTACTCGTTACTATCTTGTAACTTATCCAAACATTATAGTAACGTGGTTGTTTAAGATTAAAAGTAATTAGCTAATCGTAAAAGTAAAGGGTTCATTAACTCAATTAAATATTACATCATCATATATTTGAATCCAGACCTTTCTGACTTTATATACACTAAATTAAATGTTCAGTTATTGACAGAGTCAATCATGTGAATGAATTCATGGCATACAAGGCAATCAGAGATGAGACAAATAAAACTATCAAAATTGAATTTTTATTTCAGTAACGGGGTAACGGTTATATTTTTTCTTCCCAGAACAGCGCTATAACGGAATGGAAAAGTAATCTTATAAATTACCCAGTTACTGAAAAAAGTCTTTGAACTTGAGTTGGATCACGAGTCCGAATCGGGTCAAAAATCATAAGAAACATACTTGAATTGACTCCAAATCGATCTTTTAGTCTTTGTTCACGAGTCTAAGTTCAGTCGAAAGTCGCTGATTATAGCGACTACTGTCCAAATCCCCGCCTCTGTAAATCAACCCCCTAATAGTACCTAATAAATATGTTACTACATCATAATATATTCACATTTTTATGGAATAGCCAATAAATTAACAATTACTTTTGCAAGGATTGGATGTCTTTCTCGAATTGCTATCCTTCTTTGCTTTTCCTAAAAGAGACTCTAAAAAACGAGGCGTCATGTAATATCAGTTAAGATAACATATTTACTTGTAATTAGGATATATTTAAATTCGTGTACTTGCGCAAACTTCATATTTTAAACAGTTTACTTAGTCTAGTCTCTTATATTAACAATCGACTACAATGCTTAATAAAGTCACAAGTATAAGGAAGTCAAGGAACAGCTAAGCAATAAAAAAAAAACGATTTCCAATAATCTATTTCTAAAGTATAATAATGACTTTTACATTTTCATAATAAGAGTAAATGAGAAATCACTTTTACAAGTTATTCACATAAACTTGAGACAGAAATCAGAGCTTCTCTGTATTGAAGAGCTGTCTCTCACTATTAATAACCCTTGAAATCGAATTGAAAGTCCATTTGTTAATTTTGTCAAAGATACAAAGTCAAAGCGCTTTGATCTGAGCATTATCTGATAAAAACCCTCGTTATTAATGACTTCATATGTTAGAGTAGATATAGATGTTTACGTCTGATAAGTATTAAATATGAGTAAGGAATAAAATCATTGATAAAATTGGATCCTGGGGAGACTTTTGGAAGAAGGGAATCCATTATTTAATTTTTTTTTCAAGAAAAAGTTTGAATAATTATTTGACGAATCATGAGGCTGTAGGCTGCATTTTGTTTAAATTAATGTAATTCAATTTTGAACAGTTTCTGAATGTATTTTTATTTTTATAAATAAACACTAAATTAATTATTAATTGAAGCCATAACTAATTGACGTATGCTTCCTTGGAGCCTCTATACATTTCCCTAATCCATCTGGAACAAAATTAGTTACTAAAATCTAAATATTTTAAAGAATTTTCATCACAATTTGATTTAATTAAAATATCATTGTTTGCTCTTTGGCATCAAGTTGTCTAAGCCTTAATGTCTTTTTCCCATTATTTTTTAAGACATTTACTTAAGAAAAAACACCATGGTAACAAATGATATTGCATTAAAAAAAAAGTAATTTTTTTTCTTCTTAAGAATACAATCAAATCAATACTACAACTGAATTATAGCCTATAGAGAGACATACACTTTTATATTTATATTTATATATATTTAAAAATATGGTAAATCAAATATTTACGAAATTTAAATACATTTCTTTTAAAATTGCGACAAAATCCATAGTGTTTTTCATCTCTGAATAAAACATATACCCTTTGAAAATAAAGTGGATTATTGGCTTTTAAAAAAATACCTTTTGTTAGAATTCAATAATTCCACTTGAAATGCGGATATGTATTTGAAAATTTACATCTCATACATAAAGTAAGAAAGACATAGGATCAACGAGGCAAGCAAGGGGATTGAATTTAGTAGTTTATCAGAGTGGGAGACAAAGTATGAAGGTCTTAGCAGATAAAGAAATAAAAAAATTTGATCTTGAGAGACTTTTGGTGTAGCTGTCATTTTTTGTTTTTTGTATTTTAATTCATTCTTTCCTACTAAATATATTAGAGTGCTTTTTGCAGATATACATATTTAGAATTTCTTCACTGTTTTACAAGATTTAATTCAATTTTTATAAATAAATGACAGCTGACAAAAAAAATACGATGTGAATATTATATTATGTAGTTGGGTACAGTATGCAGGGGGTGATTTTTGGTTTTTGATCTTAAAAAAAAAGGAAAGAAAATTAAATTTGAAATCAATTTATCTAATAACAATATCTAAGCAAGACAGAGCATGAAGCACCACGAAACCTTTCATATTCAAAATACATTAAGAGTTAGAAAAAGGAATAAATAAAAGATAAAATAATAATTATGCGAAAATTTGTTCGTACTAATATATGTTAAAGATATTTCAGAAGCGTCGCAAAATTCACTTGAAGGTCATGATAATAGAAAAAAGTTATAATTCTAGATGAAAGGCCATAGTGGAGCCAAATAAAGTCTCATAAATCAAATGTAAACTAAAGATCAGTGTTTTCCCCCAAAAAAGTTATCTAAGAAGAACATATAAAGAGATAGGCAATTAAAAAAAAAGAAACTATCCGTTTTATGAATAGAAAGGGGAATACAGTTTTGAAATTATGTTTGATCCTTTGTTACACCGATATCACGTTAGAAGGATCTCCCTGAGTCTAAATGAAGAGGAGTTAAAAAAATATAGAGTTTTTCTCAGGACTTTCACAAAGTAGGTATATCAAACAGTTCTAGTATTAAAAGTTTAATAACTATTATATAAGTATTAACTCGAGCAGATCGTGACCAAAGAGGCAGCGTTTTATATCAATAATACCATGAGTCTTGCATCCACCTTCTCCTCGCCCTCTACAAAATGCCCATCCTTAGAAATGTAAATCTTATGCATAGCAGATGGCATTTTTTATTGCATTGTCTCTTTATGTACTGATCATAGCACCTTGTTCCTACAATGAGTTAGCAATGGCTCTAAGGACAAAACCTCTGTGCCTCAGATATATCATTGCCTCTGAGGACTTCTCAAAATCTTTTATATTGAAGAGATTTGGCAATGCCACTAGTGGTCAACTTAAACTTTAATAGATTTTCAAATATTAGAAATTAAAGCAATAATTTCAATATAGACATTAATCATATTACTTCTAGGATTTAAGATTTTTGGATATTTACCTGGATTCCTCCACTCATGAGAGATCATTTAACTATTGTTGTCATTATGAATCTCCAATTTTGATGAAGAAGTTCAAATTCCATTTGACGATATAATCAAAGCACTGGTGTGATCCTCCTTCAGACTTGACCTTTTAATAACGTTTATGTCCTTGAAAACCCTTTCGGTGTCACAGTTTACGATAGGAGTGCTTTGTTATATCAAGAACTTGCTTTCATAGTCGATAGATTCTGCTGACATTTCCCTCAACTTGATATGTCCTTCGCTCTTCTCAATCTCATCAATGCATTTAGTTTTAAAAAGTTTCAAGGTTAATATGATGACATAGATTTTCAATAGTAGTTACACTTGGGAGTAGTAGCAGGATCTTAATTTAGTAATGGCGATCTAAAAAAGGATCAATCAACACTGCAATTATGGATCTATGTTGATAATCTGTAGCTTTGCTTAATGAAAGAAAAATATAATTTCCTCAACTTTATTCGCAATCCTTGACAATACTCATTCACTACAATTGATTTTGTATAACTTTCCCATTATAATAGAGTTCCAAGATCTTAACAAAATTTGAATGAATCACGATTTTGAGTGAGAAATATTATTAGAAATAAAGGATTTTAAGCTCACTCGATTGGGCATTTTATAGATTATTCCTTTATGTATATACTTATTTTAATGTTTTATGCCAATATCAATTATGTAAAAAAGAAATTCGTTATATATCTTGTAAAATTATTTTTATAAGTTTTTTTATTTTTTTCATATAATTTGAAGTTATCTCTGATAAAAGAATTGACGTCAGAAACATATTTCGGCATCCTTCACAGCAAAAGCATGTAAAAATTAATATTTCTTTCCTAAGTTAAAAGTATTATGTGCCATGTTAAATCCCTCTCTATATATATTTAAATATAATTTATGCATATATTTACTTTCAAATTCATTCAATGTCGAATGGGGAGTATAAGTTTCTCAATAATATATTTTATTACATTATTTCAATGTATTATTTAAAAAAATCATTGATTTAATGCACTCTTGACTAATATAAACGCCAAATTTAGCAACTTTCCCTGAATCAAATCGACTCAGGGTCTAAATCAATAACTTGATATAACTTGATACTGCTGCATATATTGCAGTTATTGATTGCAGTATACATATTGCATATACTAAGCAACCTTAATAGTTACTGTGGAGAGGAATCAAAGTATTTCGGTTCATCACACAAGTCAAATGTCGACATAGTGAACAACTATAGTCTATGTCTTCCCTTGTAAAAATAAAAAATAATAGCTCCTTGTAGCCAATTGTAATTATTACATACACAAAAAAAAAAAACATTTATTATGATTTTTGTGGGTAAAAAAAAATATGTGCACCAAATTATGTCAAAGAGTGGTTTTGACTATGGGGTGATTCGATCAAGAGTCTATGTGCCCCAACTCAATTGATAAGACTGCTCACTACGCAATTCCTTCCAACTATGTACTTGGCTTCTATTTTTTTTTTTATATTACGAAAAGGGAAATCCAGGGAAAAATAATTCGATTTCAGAAGATCAGCATTAACCCATTAGTGACGATAGAGCAATTTATTTAACTCTATTCCATATAACCTCTGGGAATATGTTAATATATATATATATATGTATAAAAGTATTAGTTTTATATAAAAAGTTTGCATTGGAAATGTTTTTAATGTTCTTGATATTGGATGGAATCAATTTTTAGCCATTTCTATTCCATAGCTCTTTGATTGATTCAAGTTCCTTTAGTGTCTTTGATTTATACAAAAAAATAAGTCACTCATTTCTTTCAACCTTACATCAATTCCATTCATTCCAGGCTGAGTTCCTGCTCTACGGACAATTTTGTATACATTTTGAACACACATTAAGCCCCACTCCCAAATCTCTTGCTACTCTTGAGTCTTTTAAGTCATTGAAAAAAGTGGAAAATCATTCTAAACACTCAAAGATGGGTAATGTGGTCCTCTTTTCTAGATATTTCTCTCTGCGAAGTATATTCTATTACGATACTCTTAATATTAAAGAATAATTAAAAACTTTTACGTTGTTATATGATACAAAACATCAAGTGATCTCATAACTACAGCAGTCTTCTATATAGTAGAAAATTTGAATAATTTAATTTTAGTTTTTTTTTGTTTTGACTAAGAGAGTCTTTTTCTTAATTATTAAATTCCTTGTCACCATATTGAAATATCATCCTCTTGAGGGCCTAGGATCTCCGCATCATAACTAAATGTTTTCTGTAACAGTTTTTAGTGTTCATTTTAAATTCTTTTATTTAAGGAAATAATTAAAATGTGACAAAACAATAAAAGATTGTTTTACTATTCATTGACACTTAATGTATGTAATAATTTGTTAGAAATGAAGTGTCTTTACAGCTGAAAAGCATTCTAATATGACATAAACACTTAAAAGTATGATCTTAGATATAAATTGTGAATTATTGTCTGCATACAAGTCATAATGTATCTTGATACTTTATGGATTTAAGCTTTTAATCCATAAATCTAATTGTTAAACCTACTAATATATTTGATAATGGGTAAATTTTCTACAATCGACTCTTATTTACAATGACATACATTTAGTATGTCTTCAGGAGTGCAAAAAGCATGTATAGGCCTTAGAGACAGTATCCAAGCGATGGTCAAAACTATGTGGTTAAAGGGGGTTGTGTCTCTATATATTATGTTTGTGTACCCCTACGAAAGTAGGTCGTTGCATCCAAGTATATCTACATAGGAAATAAAACCATGACTGTTTTTTGCCCTCTGAATGGATCTCCTCCCACATCTTGTCTTACTTTCTTTTTAGTTTTAGTATTCATAGGTTACTTATGAGTTGGACAACGTAATCTCTTTTGAGTATGTGTTGAGGATCGAATTCAATATTTTCTCTAGAGTCATTAATTAGTTATTATTAATCATGTTCAAATATAAAAGTATTTAATTTATTTTTGGCATCATCTATTTAATTAATGTATATTAATATGTATTAAATATAATGATAATAATTATGTGAAATATATTATAAATGAACATATGTTGAATTAGGAGAAAAAGTTTGTTCATCAACGCTTAGTTTTACCATAAGGACAGTGAAAATTAAGTGTTTTTTTGTTCTAATGTTAGCAATATATCAAGTGAAGTCAATAAAACAGTCTTGTGTACACCTTATTCCCTTCATGTTGTAATGGTATCCCCAAGCCAGAGGAGCCTGAACCAGTTCATAGGTGGAGACGGGTAGTTACATAACCATTACGTCACTTGTTAATGACCCAATAGTCATATAACTTTTTGTCATAATCTTTCTTTTCAAAAGTGAAAGGAGACAATGGCCACTTGGTCCCCATGTTCCTGGTATTTATAATCTACACTAACAATAATTTCTATTTATTTTTCTTATCTTCTTTTGATTTCTCTTCTCCTGACTGTTGTTGGTGCTCCAATATTGATCTATGTTACTAAGTATGTACCTGGTCTATATCTATGAAATGATACTTTATTTTTCAATATCTAATGCTTTTGGTTAAAAAATGTTGACAAATTTAATCTTCAAAATAATAGCCATAGCTCGCGAGACATCTTTTACGCAATTTGTGGATTCTGCACCAAAAAAAATTGACCGTCTTTGACTGCAAACCAATCATGGAGCCATTTTTTGACTTCTGCGTGAGAATTGAAGCACTGTTCTTTTAATGTGTGACCCATCGATGCGAACAAGTGATCAACTTTTAACTGTCTCACTGGGTTTTAACAACTCCTAGCAAATGATACCTCGCTGATCCTAGAAAACACACAGTATTGCCTTGCAGCCGAAACGATCTGGTTTGACCGATGTTTTTGGGTGTTTCCATACCATCTGAAGCACTGTGCTCTCCTTAGAGAGTGTCTACGGTAAGCTTCTACTAGCATTTTATATGCTTCAGATGCGTTTTTCTTCAATAGAAAATCAAAGAAGTCTGCAAATCGTAGTTAGACATTTTTAAGAACGATCAAGAATACCGTTGTTGTATAAAACTTCACAAACAATGAGACATGTGGGATGGTTTAAAAATGCTCCATGCGATATTTGTTGCCTAATAGCTCAAATTCTCATTTCATAGGTATAGACCAAATATATCTTGTGAAACTTTAGAGTAATCGTAAAAATCTAGCTACCTCAGAGGGATTTTCACCTCCTACTCATTTGATTTGATTCAAATAGATATCACTATTTCTCTTCGGCATGAAATTGTAAACTAATTAATTTACATTTTTCATTTTTAAAGCCAGTTAAATTGATTATTTAACAAAGAACTGTATGTACATATTGATGTAGGCCTCTTGAGGACATTTTCCAATTAGTTTCTACTTTTTATTAATGACCATATTATAAATACTTTTATATTAATAAAATAATTCCTATATATGTAATATAAACACCTATTTACATTCTTCATTCATTTATTTAATTATGTAACTCACAATAACGAAAATATTAATATAATTTTTTTGATGAACAAATTAAAGATGAATTTTAATATTATATTTATTTAGGGTAGCCATTTTTTGATTTTCAATAAGAGGACACTTGACTTGATCTGTTTTAAGGGGAGCTAATATTTTGATATTTTATTCATATAATAATTAGCATTAATAATTTTTTACTCTTTGCAATACGTTTTCATAAAAAACAAATTTGGATCTTATTTTGCTTATTTAAATAAGCAATTTTGGATGTTTATTTTGATTGAAAAATCTCGAACATTTTGAGTTTAAAAAAATTATCGATTCGCTTTATGAAATCATTCAACCTATTCTTTGAAAATAATAAAAAGAAAAGAAAATATCCAAAATTATAACACAGTTAGCCAATTACGCCTTATACTTCACAAATATTGGACTAGTATAGGTAGATCATTCTCACGTGATATCCTCATTTTGAAAGTTAGTCAGCTTGAATGGAGAAACAGCCAAATTTTTTGCGTGCAATACTTTATTTTTTATTTTTAAGCCATTAAATGAAATTTCTACTAATTTCTTTAATGTTTCTTCATTTGTTAGATAACTACATATATAGGAATGTAAATAATATGCAAAATGCCGTGTGCGAGATTTTGTGGAGTTGGCTCTTCGAACAGACCTTTTTGTTTTTCAAAGCTGTTATCATTTTTCCTTTATAACTGAGTGGAGATGATCTACCTTAAAGTAAAGATCTCGCATGAAGAGATACATGCATTAAGGTTAATAAAGCAATTTAAATGCAAACAAAATTATTAGTTAAAAATATATAATTTCCTGACATTAATTTCAGTTAATTTTCTGCCTCTCATCTATGGTATACATACATAATGTTATTATTTATTATTGAAGTCTTCATTTGTATATGTATATAAAGGAGAATAGCAGCTTGTAGCTAAGTAAAACATCATGAGATCTGAAGCTGCTTCCCTCTCAACATTCATCAAGTTATCAGAGTTACCAGGTTGATATTCTCTTTCTTTGATTCTTACAAGCCGGATTTGCATATTTTTTACGTTCCTATACATATATCAACAACTATGTCTAACACAAGACTCTCATTTCTTTATAATATGTGTGACGTCAGTGAAAATGTTCCATTCTTCACTTTAACAATAGAAATATGTTCATTGCTTAACAAGATTTTATTTGAATTTGAAAAACTATTGTTTAGAATACAAACAAGGTGCAAGAGTATGTAGACAAATCGAGAGATTGGTCCATGTCCTCAAAATTTTTATTTGATTTCAATTTGTACAAAGAAGATAAAATGAGTCTTAAAAGTAAGAACTTGCAAAGTTTTAAATTATATGTATATCAATAATTAAATACAATAATTAGGAATGTAAGTAATAAGCAAAATGCCGAGTGCGAGACTTTGTGGAGTTGGCTCTTCGAACAACAGTACTTTTTGTTTTCCAAAGCTGTTATCATTTTTCCTTTATTACTGAGGGGAGAACATCTACTTAATAGTAAAGATCTCACATGAAGGAATACATGCATTAAGGTTAATAAAGTAAACAAAATGTAAACAAAAAAGAGCTCAAGTCCTCGTATAATTATTAGTTAAAAATATATAATTTCCTGACATTACTTTGAGTTAATTTTCTGCCTCTCATCTATGGTTTACATACATAATGTGATTGTTTTATTATTGATGTCTTCATTTGTATACATATATAATGGAGAAAAGCAGTTTGATGCTCAGTCAAACGTCATGACTTCTCAAACTGCTTCCCTCTCAACATTCATCAAATTGTCAGAGTTACCAGGTTGATTTTCTCTTTCTTTGATTCTTACAAGCCCGATTTGTATATTATTTACATTCCTAACAATAATCTAGTAATTTTGACATTATTTGCACAAATGCCATGAATAATTACAGAAAGTCCAACAAACGAACCCTAAGATCTTAATACTTCGATTGAACTATGAACTTTCATTGATATGCATATGTAAAACTTATGTAAGAGTTACGTCTAAATAAACTAAACTTCGGACTTGACTCGAACTGAACGTTAAAAGACTCGTAATCAAACTCAAAGATTCAGACTTGTACGAGACTCACAAATATCTTTATTCATTTCAAATTATTATTATTTATTGAGTACTATTTTGAACAACTTAATTTTCATATTCATCATTACTAAATCAGTGGTGAGGTGTATGTGCTCGAACTCGAATCACAACTAATTTTCAATTCATAAACTATAACTTAAGAACAAAGTAAATATATATTTGACTCAAAACATTATTTTAATTTACTATTATCTTAGCACCATTTTTCTTTTTATGTATATAATTGAATTTTAACATTGGTGATAACTGGATTCGAACGGAAGAGGACTCGTACCTACAGCTAGGACTCAACTTGAGTTGAAGTTGCTGATTAATATAGTGACTTGACGACTCATACTAAATTACAACTTCAGACTCAACGACTTGAAGACTTGCAATTTGGCATAAATTCGATCTCAAAGACTTGATTTGAACTCATGAAAAATGACCGGAGAACTGCTCTGCTATAAACACATTTTATTCACGCACCAAATGGTGTTTCATTCATAATTCAGTAAATTAATTATTCATTTAGAGATGATTTAACGTTTCTTTTCAACTCTTTTTCCTTAATGGTAAAAGTCTTTAAGAGACAAATAATGTCACATTGGAACCAAGTGCATAGGTCTCAACTTCAAAAAAGTTTTTTTTTAGTTTGACAACAAATGGTTTTTATTTAATACAAATATTTTTCTTAACTATAACTGTTGATGATAAACATATGTCGAATCCATTTTTTATTAAATATTTTTAATACATACAAAAAAAACGAAAGAAAATAATACTATGCTCATTGTTGCATAAATTAATTATGGATAATGCTTACAGGGTTTTCGAGGTACATTTTTACTTTATATAACCAAGTTTTATTTGCATCCTGAGCAACATATTTGACATAGAAGAATTTTTTTTAATTATAAGTTATTTTGTAATGTATTCAGGATCACTTTTATTCAATATGTTCCCTTTTAGCTTTTATGAGCCGTTTAAGGCAACTGTGGAAATATAGGAAGTATAAATTAGTTCGATCCGTTTTCAAAAGATGGATTTAACTGTTAAATATGTTCCAGATGAAAACTGGTCTCAGTGGTCTCAGAGAGCTTATACATTTGTCAATAACATTCAATTTATATCACTTTGAGTTTCAAACAAAAAACCTGTTTTTTACTTTGTTGAATAAGTCAAATTTTGTTGTAGCATAGCAGCTTTTTTCAGGCGGTTTTATGATTCTGTTTTATTTGGAAGAAAAGTGCAGCTGAATCGCATTGAATGCTTGTAGAAGTTTATGTTGACCATGTTTCAACTGATGAGACATGTATGGAATGGTTTCGACGTTTCAAGAATTGTGATTTCAGGGCTGAAAACAAGCATATCTCTGAACAGCCAAAATAATTCGAAGACAAAGAATAGGATACATTACTTGATAAAGGTCTGAGTCAAACGCAAGGGGAGCTTGCAGAATTATTAGGAATTACTGAACAAGCCGTTTTCTGTACGATTGAAATCTATTATTCACATGGAAAAAACCACAAAAATGGATCGAAGTAACTTGTACACCCAATACATGATTGTGAGTTTGAATAACCTACCTCCAATTCGCTGCAATAATTTTAAAACAAATACTTACTTGTATTTTAAAAATTTTATTATTGAGCATTTCTAGATCATATTACTGTATTCATATATATATATTGATAGGTTAAAATTTGAGAGAACTATTTCCTCTTTTGGTTAAACGTAAAAGCCAAGGAAGAACACCAGAAAAATTTAAAGTTATCACTACTCTGTTAATTGTATAATCAATTATTGTGCTGGTAAAAATGTGTTTACTACTCTTATGCTAGTATAAAGCAATTTAAAGTGTAGGGTCGTCCAGGACAGCAGTTTTATAACTGGGGATACAACTTCTTTAAAGGTGTTCTTCAGGGATGAGCAAACAAGAAAATATAATTATGAATATCATCACAGTTAACAAACAAAAAAAGAAAACAAAACAAGATGTGGAGAAGCTGCAGTTATTCATTCATTATCAGAGTCAAGGGAGCTCTGTTCCAGGACACTTGAGCTGGAGCAGAATCTTGTCATTTTTTATAGAGTCCAAACAGTCACCTTGTTATAATGAAGGGGCCTTACTTTATGGGAAGCCGTGTTCCTGGTCCAATACAATTCGAAAACTACTCTTTATTAACAATTAAAATGAATCATCTCGAGTTTGTTAATTATAAATCGATTTCGTAATCCCTTGAACAAAGTATATTTTCCCACTATTATCATCTAGACATATTCATTTTAAACAAGCTCCGTAAATGTACTTTTTTCTCGAAAACACTCTACGTTTTGGTTACAGAGAAACAAAACAACACACCATATAAACGCAATATGTATCTACCAATAGGTACATAGAATATTGTAATAATTTTCTTTAAACTTGAGAATAAATCACTTCTCCTTATCCCAATCTTGTATGTTTCAGTTTTCTTCATTTTTGGAACGAAATTATATTTTGATTAAAGTCAAAGTATACCAAGATTATTGGGAAAATATCACCCAAATAAAATGCATCTACTTGTAGAGCAAAAGTTACCACTCAAGACATAATAGCAGGCTGCTTGGAAATTCTTATTTACTTTCTTCTTCTTCTTTTTTTAAATTTAATTGTTTTTGGTCTTGAATCCCAGAAATAGACAAGACTAAGTTATTGAAAGGGATGAAAAAAAGACAAGAATTCAGGTAAAGAGAAGACCAAAACTTTGATGATGGGCTCCTATCTAGAAGAGATCAATAACGATTCCAAAAATCAAATAACTATTGGTTGAGATTAAGACACGATAGAATAACTATATTGATTAACTAAGGGGCGCCAAGGTCTTCAGATTTTAAAAGAGTTATGAGCACTGGAAACGCAAAATATATTTATACTTTACATGCTGTCACCCCTAAAATAATACGAGACTAGTTAAAATGAATGTTGATGTGAGTGGATATTAATATGTATCATCCTTATCAAATTTAGAAGTATATATATATATATATATATATATATATATATATGTATATACGGTGGAAAAAACTAGGATATGGCTTTGATTTGAGATCCCAAACTTCTGAAACCATTTTCATACTCCCTATAGTCTAGATTTTACGTTTCTATATGTGCAACGTTTTTAATCTACAGTTTTTGAAAAAATAATGTATCTTGATGCATCGTGTTTTGTGTTATCGTTAAGGAAAGGTTCAAAGATGAATTACGGTATTAAATAGGGGTTTTACAATTTATATTATTAAAACCAATATGGCAGATATAGATCTCAGCCACTTAGTCATTGATTTTTTCCCCAAAAATATTCAAAATTAAAGAAGTAACACTAAATTTTGTGACAAATAAGGAATACAAATAAAACTTGAACTCAAATTGAACATTATTTTCATTGATATTTTAATATTCTATGTTGAATGGGTTACTATATAAATGTAATGAAACAGCACAGAATAGATGTATACTGACTCAAACAGATACACAATTGTTTGGTGTTTTAGCAATAATCTATCCATCTAAATTTGCAAAAACTTGATTTATAGGAATGACAATGAATTAAGTGTATAATAACAAAAAATTTGAAGTATTGTTTTGCTTTCAGTATATAGTATTTAAATCCAATGAAAATGCAGAGTTACCTACAAAAATCGTTTTAGTACAAATTAATTTGGGTTAAACCGATTAATAGCATAGACCCCACATCCTGTTTTTTGATGTCTTTCCCAAAATATATATGTATAATAAGAGAATAAAACACAATTTTTGAAGAATTTTTGTATTTAAACTATAAATATCACCAATAATACAATACGTCTTTATTAATTATATTTTTTATGTCATAAGCACTCGTTACCCGCTAAAAAGTAGAAACATTGCCACGAGTATTCTCGTTCATGGCAAAGAAGAGAAAAAGAGTTTTTTTTTTTTTTCGAATTTACCTGTTTGTAGCAGTGAACGTGTCAAAACTTTTTTAAGAAATTTCAATTATTTTTTTGTAAAGTTTAGTTTATACTTGTATGTATATATTTAGAAATAGAAATTGTACATATATATGTTATAATAGAATAATATACTATAGAGTAATGTTTATTTTATTAAC
Organism: Lepeophtheirus nordmannii; assembly: GCA_963680855.1. Taxonomy (NCBI): domain Eukaryota; kingdom Metazoa; phylum Arthropoda; class Copepoda; order Siphonostomatoida; family Caligidae; genus Lepeophtheirus; species Lepeophtheirus nordmannii. The sequence continues at coordinate 10,231,153 of OY804525.1, forward strand.
TTTTTTTGTGATGTACAAAAAAAAAAATCATTTGTTTTAATCTTAAATATTTATATTTTAAAAGACATTCATGTTTTTCTTCTTTTTTCTATCATATTTGAACTTATAAAGATAAAATATTTAAGCAACAAAGCATTTAAAAATTTATAAATGAAAAAATATTTTTTTTACTACACGGAAAAAATAACAGATAGATTTTAAGGGACATTGTTTAATGTTTGGACATTATTAAAATAATTAAATGAGTGACCAAAAAGCCATTGTTAAAACTTGATTCTATGCAACTTTGAAGTTTTAACTTTGTTAAAGTCCTATAAGTGGGCATGTTAAAGGATTTAATAAAAAAGTCCAATTGAAGACAGTAATTAACTTTATTTGATTTAGCTTTTTCTCTAGGATTCAGTAATTATTTTGACACCGATAGAGCAATTCTAATTTTTTAAAAGTAATTATGACTTCACTTAACTTCAATTTGCTCTATGGTGCAAGGTGGAATTTAGATTCTAATGTAATGTTCAGAATGCTGATGATGAAAATATAAAATTTCCTCAAATGATCGGTGAAACATTTTAAATAATGTAAAAACAATCCCACAAAAGTTCCTTTAAAAACTAAGAAAATTTCACCTATTTATTATTTCAACCTTGAAATTCATGCAAAAACCTCCGTCTATTTTTGTAAAAAAAATAATAGTTACAACGCTCTAAATATTATTAATATACGCTGTAGACAAGACGATGAAAGTAAGTGGCGAAACGAAGACCACATAATCAACTTTGTCTTAATATACTTGACTTTTTGTCCGCTAGGGGACACTGAGGGTACCAAAAATAACTAACAATAACTAACAGCGCCATCAATTTACCTTGTTACATGAATTAAAACAAGATAAATTTTGCAAAGGGAAGACAAATATAGACGCATGTCAAAAACAAGTAATGAGTGCTCTAACATTCTTAGTTCATCTACTTCAAAAGTGACAACTTGCAGACAAAAAAAAGAGTTGTTTTATAGCTTAGGAAATCTCTTGAAGCTAATAGATGTTGTTTATTTTGTAATTTGTTTAATAAAAGATTTCTGCGCCATCTTGCAAATATGAATTTTATATGATTTTGATCACACCCTATATGCTATTAGGTATGACATCAAAAGTGCTGTTTACTTTATAGCCTGAGGCTTTATATTTATATGTCATCTTGTAAATGAAATCTTTGCTCATGATTTGTTGAAAAGTGTAAATTTTTAAGAATCACCGACTTGGCAGGTTCATGGAATCAGGCATCAAAAATGTGTAATGTGATGTCATCTCTTTTTCAAACTATTGAGGAAAAAGTAAAGTGTTTGAACTGTCTCTGGTCTCAATTTATGTTTACTCTCGTTAGTATACTTTTAGAAAAGGATAATGACTTATCTAACTATAAATTGTGTTTGTTCTTTTTATTTTAACATACCTTTTTTTGCTGTCTTTTACATAGTCACCTATAGTCATAGTCAAGACAGTATTTGCACATCAATGTCCTACAAGAGCCATTGCAAGGAAATATACAAGCTATAGTCTTTAGTTTTTTTAAAACATAAGCTCTTTGGAATACTGGAAAAGAGTTAGTATGTCCATACCATTTCAGCTTAAGCATGATATGATTCATGCAAATAGTACACACAAATAGAGTTTCCTAATCGTTAAAAAGTTTGTAAATAAATGCAAAAGAGAGGAGATGTTTATACAAATTGAATTGATAACAATTTTATCTCTTAAAAAGTGCAAGGTCTATCAAAAAGTAAATTAAATGAAGTAAAACTGCAGAAGTTAAACTAAAAAAAGTCTATCTTTGCCTTCATAAAAAAAAGTTAACCGAAAGTTATTTTATTTTATTATGGGCCAAACATTGATATTAAAGTTGGTTGTATCTGTTATATATCAGATGTAATATATGTTTCCTTATGTACTGTGGTAACATAAAGTGATCAAAATTATTTTTTTTTAATAGAGTTGAAAGGTACTTTAGAGGCATTACATGTTCTTTGAAGTTACTGGAAGTACTTTTCAACGAAAAATGAATAAAAAAGTCTTTAAAATGTTTCTTTTTTTAAAACAAATAAATAAATATCATTAGTCAAAAAATGATTTTTGTCCATTCCTTTTCATAAAATTTAAATAATTATAATTAAAACATAAATACACAGCATATTTGGCATGAATATGGTGGGTAAAGAATATTTTCATTTAAAAATGTTGATATAAATATATTTTTGTGTCCTCTTGTTCCATTAACTTTATTCTTTTGTAATATGCATGGTCACCGTATGAATTCATTAGAGGGGGATTGGGGCAGTTTTACTAAATGAATGTCATGCATTTATGATAATTACACAACCTTTCATTGTTCTTGGGTTGTTGTTTTTTTTAAAAAAGTAAGGAGTCAATGGTTCTCAAGCTCCCTGTTCCAACGCTCATGGCTGATCAAAAATCAAGTAAAAATAAAAGGTTTATGGTTGTTTATGTATTTTTATATAGATTTATTCATAAATTCTAATTTGCATTAAATTCAGATACATTTTGAAAATTCCTAGAGTACCTTTGAAATTTTTTGTAATTTTCAAAGAAAAACTTTCCATTCCTTTTGGAAGCCTGATTGTGATGATTATCTTTCTTAGTTTTTTAGTTTTATTTATAAATTAAAGATCTATTTATAGTATTTTCTTGTCACATATGTAAGTAAATTAGTGTTATCTTGTGAAGAAATATTTTAATTCAATTTACTCTACCGCAGTAACTACCCGTGTTGCTACTTAAGTAACCTTGTAGATGGATGAAAGAAGCTTTTAGCTAAGGGTTATCAGCTTTCATTGTCTTATTTACTCCTTTTGACTGCATTTACCATAATTGATTACAACCCTGATAAAGATCCATTTATTATCGTCATTTTAGGTCAATAAGACAATATGTATAAATACATGTTTAAGGCATAGTATATGCGTCACAAGTCAAATTCTCATTTTTGACATACGTGTATAGTATTTTTCGGCCAAATGTTCATGCGGTTAAATATCCTTTTAACCGAATTAACCTAGAACTGTTCAAAATATATGTTAATAATCAATTCATCTAAAAAAAATAATAGTTCCTTTAAAAATCAGCAAGTGCAGATAATTGAACCTTTGTGTATCCAATTGAATATATAAAGAACAATTTTAGATCATGTGAACCAAGCAGACTGACCTACTTGTATAAATAGATTGAACCAATCGGGGCTTTGCTGTGAATGCTCCTAAAAGTGTCATTCTAGACATAATTAATTAACTCATTAGGCCAACATTGAAGTGGGAAATACAATATGATACTAATTGTAAACGAAAGGGTCCTTGTTCATGTTGAAAGTGTATATAGTAAGACAGAGTAGATCTTCAATGAGAAGGATCGTAAGTTTTCCTAGGGGATATATCCCAAAGAGTAAATACCTTAAAAAGATGGAATCTCAGGCGTACATAATGTGTAATTTGTACGAAGATACGACTGAGGCTCTAATTTACTTGTGATTGGAGAAGATAAGTAAATATTATCTACGGGAAATTCATTTGTACCATGAATGAGTTAATATATAAATTTTAATCTCCATTGAAAAATAATGTTCCATGAGATGGTAATTAAATCAACTAATTGTGTCTTATATGTACATACCACATGCAAAAAGCCAAACACCACTCGAGGTTAAGACCTGGAATTTTAACAAATCTGTGATGAAAAATAATAATGTATAAAAAATCAAATAAATAAATACAAATATAAATTGGTAAAACATTTAACTTCTATATATTATTCTATAAATAACCCTCGAGGGAATCTGCCTCACTAAAGTTGAAAACAAATCAATATATAACTTTTCAAATAAACCACTTGGAAGAAAATCTTTTTTTTCAAGAAATAAACTAATCGCTTACACTTAAATTAACTCATTTTGTTTTACAAATAATAAAGTAACAAGGTGATATTTAACTATGAACAAAATCTATCAAAAAAAGAGATAATTTGTACGTAACTTTAGTTTGCATTTTCACATATTTCCACATTAAAATATAAATCAATATTAGGGATCAACATAAAATTTTGCAATTGATTAGTCTATTTTCATGTAGATATTGGGTTTTCTTCACTTGCTTTAAAGGCGTATCAATACTAAAATAATTCAAATAAAAAATTCTCGAAAGTCAAATTTGATACAAAAAGTAAATTACAGATTCTTGATCAACAGACATCTTTTTTGATGTTGTTAAGTAGTTGTGTTGTATCCTTTGATGTTATATTAAGTGGTTTTTGATATATAAAATTATATGCAAGACATAGAGACTTATATATGCGACACGGGCTGTCGCATTGAATTAAATAGTTCGTGTTACATTGGGTGTGGCTTTCTCGTTAAACAAGTTAGCAAGTTGCTCTTACAAAATGAATAACAGTCACACTTTAAAAGCAAATGATATCGTGAGATTTGTTGAAGTTTGCCGTTTATATGTTTCTAATAGAAATTAACGTATATGTATATGATATTGTTGCTTTGATTCACTTGTTGACGTGCGTTTTATAAACAACTCTTTATAAAACTAATTAACTTCCTCATCACGCACTCTACTATACTAAATATTCGTAACAAAGGACTAACTTGCGAGGAGGAAAAAAAGTTATTTCTGGATCAATAAAAAGAGGAGTTCCTTATTTAATACTTATTCAAAGAGTCTTTATAGATAACATGTAAGAATATTTTAGAGCTCAACTTGGAAGGCATAGAATCTGTGGGGATACTCTAAGTTGACCCCATGGTTCCCTTGTCTCTACTCCCTGACATTGAGTCCAAGACTTGTAGTACAATATATCAATATGATATAAAGAGTACATATCACTGTGATCAAAAAGTAAGGTGAATTTGCTTATAAAATGTATAGTTCTCATTTAGTCTTCCAAATCAATGTTACCCCATTCAAATTAATCCCCGTCCCATAAAATGCACTTATGCTAAAGATTTTTCCAGTCCTTGAAACCGTCGGAATAGTCTTTTTCCGGTATAGCCTTCAAGACCTTCTTCGATTCGGTTTTTATCTCCTCAATTGTGTCAAAACGGTGTCCCTGCATTGAATTGATCAGTGATTTCAGAGTCGTATGCGTAAATTCAAGTCTCATCTCCAGTAATAATGCATTTCAAGTGTCCAAATAGTCAGACAGCAATGTTTCACACGCATCAAGTCGACACTATTTTTTCCAAGAAATTGAGATATTTTGACATCAATCGAGACTTGACACGTTTGAGACACAAAACATCCTTCAAAATGGTTTGAACTAAGCCAAATGATACTCCAACACTATCAGCAAGGTCTCTCATTGTCAATCGACAATTTTTAAGCATCAAATCTTTGACATTTTGGACGTGGCCCTCGTCGGTAGACGTTGATGGTCATACAGATCGCGGTTCGTCTTCAACGTGTTCTTGACATACTTTGAACTCCTTGTACCCCTTATAAACGTTTTTTTGTGTCATAGTTTAATCACCAAAGGTCCTTTGGAACATTTTCAATGTAACCATACAAGAATATTCGTTCTGAAGACAAAAATTGATGCAGGTTCTTTGCTTATCAAAATCACCCATTGTACAAATCGAAAAATTCACTTTTGATTGTTTATAAAAACAAGTGCCTTTTTTATGCCTCGGAGTTTTAATGACAAATTCATCTTACTTTTTGATCACGGTAGTATAACTCGGTTTTTAAGAGAATTAAATAGAATCAAATTCACAAAATAATAATATAATTTCATGATTTATACTATTGACCACTGTATTCATACCTTTCAATCCAGATAGCTCAATGGGTATTTACAATACTTGTTTTTAGAGGATACTTTACCACATATGAAACTATACATCAAAGGACCACCCCTTAAAACATCGAAATGGTGACTTAAACAAACAACGGCGGTAGGTTGATTCTATGAGCATTTGTAACACAAGAACAAAGATAATTTTACAATAAGGTATACGGCTACTCTAAATACTTTTAGGAAAAAATAAATACATATACAAAAACAAATATAATTCCATAGGGGCTTGAACTATTTGCTATTTATATGTATGTACATGTGTTTAATTAGAGACAAAAAAAAAAGAAAAAAGAAAATGGAGTCAAAATAAATACACATACATACAAATATGGATAATATTTGTCTGGATTTCAGTCTATGTACAATATGAGTCAATGAGTCAACGCAGATGTGATTTTGTATATAAAAAAAAGTGAAGTCCTGAAACAATCTTTTGATTTCCATTATATAAATGCTTCTTCGAATAATTTGAATAAATTTATGTGAATGGGTTGAGACAACCAGGAATACTCGACTATGTAGTGTTGTTATTTTGATTTATGAAAATGTATTTGGCTCTGAAATGTTTTTTATAGGTTTTGACAGTCATGTGGTGTGTGATCATTACTCATGATTAACTCATGACACGTTTCAATATACGTGTAACCTTTAATATGCCAATTGTTTTAATATGAAGTCATAATACACTACGAATACATGTCGTTTCATACATGTCTTTAGGATTTGAGCAGCTTTAAATTCAAGTCGAGTCGCAAGTATTCAAACTTCTAGTATGGAATGAGTTTGGTGTCGGGAATGAATTAAATTTAAGTAAAGAACCGTATCTATCTCGTGAGCAGCTCTGATATAATCATTAATTACACGGGTCAACAAATTTGAGTATCCTTCTAGGCTTAAATTGAAGATGAAGTTGGAAAATGGGCCAAATTAGCTCACAAAGAAAAGCTCGATTTCTCAAAAACTATCGGACTCTCAAAAAATCTTTTTACAGATTACAGATTTGAAATTAATGTGCAAAACTGAATAACTTTTATTATACTTATACCCCTTAAGATTTTTGACTGTTGATCAGTGTTACGGTACTGAAATACTCTTAGGAGCTTTCAATCCCCTCAACACATTCTTCAAATTACTACTAATATGCCCTTTCAAATAGAATAATTTATTTATTTTTCTTTAAATTATTATGAGTGGGTTACCTTACAATGGAATCTACGGCACATTCAGAAGATTAATCAAAATAGTTTATTAATTACAATGGTAGATAAAAGAAAGGGTCCTTCGGAGTGAAATCAATTTTTGAAGGAGCCGTCTTCATATATTTAGATATGGGTTAGAAGCTAAAAAAATCCAACCTTCTTTGACCTCCGGTTCAGAATTTATTGGTTTTGAGGGAGATTAGAAAGCAGAAGGCGAATTAATCTCTCCCGTTTCATCCTATTTCCCTCATATATTACAGAAATTCAAAAATTTGGTCTACCTATGCATAGATTTACATCTATAGTAATTCAGTGAATTCGAATGTACCTCCTAAATCATAATATATGAGCATAAAAAAATTAGAACAAAATTTAGGTGTATCATAAATGAGTTTTTTTTATATGTTCGTTAAAATCTTGACCTCGCAATCTCATGGGTAACATGACGAGCTTTTTAGTGCACTCACAACCTCAACTCTCAAAAAGGAAAATAAAAATTTGGAAAAACAGCTGGTACTTACTCTTCTGTATTTTCCTTGTAGCCAGCTTTTTAATATTGGGCAGAGTTATTAGATAGATATACTATAGAATGATAAATTCTACCAATATACAAATCAATTGTTAATACTTGTTAATTATTCAATAATTCAAAAAATGGGTTGCGTAATCCTTGATTTGATATATATTTTATACATCAAAATCATAAATAATAATAAAAATACCCTTTTTGAGTTCATAACACGTAGTGTCAGCTGCTTTAAACCAAAAGAGTCAACTGATAAAAAACAGCTGAAGGGAGAATACATAGTATTTTTATTTATCCCAAAAAGCTCGTCGTGACGTAAAAAATCATTTTAAGGGTATTAACTGAAAAAAGAAAATAATTTACAACTAATTATTTGTTTAATAGTGTTTTCAGTAGATTGGTATTATAATAAAGATCAGAGATATACTGATTTAAAAATAAGGATGCCGGTTCAGTTGCCAAAAAGTTAGAAACCTGTAAATCCTTGGACCAGAGGTCAAAGAAGGCTGTGAATTTTAGATTTCTCAGTTTCTATCTCTTAGCTAAATATATGCTAAACTAAATTGAAGATGATTCTGTTCGGTGTGTAATTGAATTGGGATGGAATGAGACAATAATTATTCCTTGCTGTAATATTTACGAACATCATTAGATCCACAGAAATAAATAAAAACCATCTCTAAAGTAAATAAACTCTAACTTTAAAACATTTAATAACACCCTTTCATAAATAAATTACAACTTTAATATCCCATAAATCATGATTATGAAAAAAAAAAAAAAAATAGTTGATATTTATAGCAGAGTTTGTCAAAGTGAATGGTAAAATATGTATTTTCTAAAAAAAGAAATGCCTTTCGATACATTTTGTATGTTCAACAAGTCTAAAGCTATTTTAATTTTACACTTGTAAAAAATGAGGGGAAAAAAATGAGGCCCTCAGAGTCCATCCGAGCTCATTGACTCATTTTTATTTGATTGTACTGTTGAACAAAAATATTAACAGTTGCAAGTAGGTTAGTCTGGTTAAATATTCTGAATATCGTATTGGGAACATCATTTTCAAATCTGGGAAAATAGCAGCAAAGTAATTCAAGTGTTGAACACAATTATGGATAAAACTAGAGGAAAATATGTAAAAAAAATTTCCACCATTCTAACAAACAGTGATGGTCTAAAGGTTATTTTTATCATTTCAGCGAGTACACATATTTTTTAGTGAGTCACATTTTAGGTACTTTTCATAAATAAATAAAAAGAAACATTTGTAAGATAGAATTGTTGGACTTCGTTATTAAATATATAACTAGGGGTCCCTATCATACTTATATTTATTTAAGACCCATAAAATATGAATTTATATATGCGTACATATATGTATATCCATAAAACTAGAATGAAAACTGTCTCATATGATGAAATTAATGATAAAAGAACAAGAATGAAAATTATTATCTTTTTATTTTTAAGAATTCAAATTGTCAATTTGAAAAACTGGACCCTCCCCTCCCTATAAAAAAACCTCGTTAAACTTTTTACTACGTACATATTTTGTCGTAGTCGTTCCCAACAATTAAATGTTCCCTCCTAGATACAACCAAACCTCACATTGGATGTAATCTTAGGGGTTAAACCATGTGCCATCAGAATTTTGAGCGTTTTTTAAAATTGTCATCTTTAGTTGAGGGATATCCAATCATTCCTCATGGAATATCATTATTTTATACTTAGTAAATGCTTTCTCCCATCTGTAAAAGGCCCACATGATACTGACCACGTAGGGTCTGAGGCCTAGTTTTTCATAGTATGTCAGAAAGTTGACTAATGTAATACTTCAATAAAAATGAAGACTTTTATGAAAGGTTTAGTTACCTATATCGAATAACAAAGTCCATGATCTTATCTTATACTTTAGATATATATACATGAACAATTAGTCATATCACTGCCTTGTATCTTTATATGAATGTATATGTTTATTATCATTTTGTATGCTAATGAAATTAGTACCGATATCTGAGCTGAGGATCTATAATATAAAATAAGCAACACAATGTTCATTTTGCAGAATAATTAGAGCAGTTGAAGCTCTCTTGACTTAATATAATTATTAACAGCCATTGGTTTATTTTAGATGTCAAATAAACAGACAAAAATATAAAATCTCACTCGACAATCACCGAATTGGATGGTTTTTAATACAAAAGCTCATTTTTATGAGAAAAGAACGTGCGTCAATTTTGGCTCACTATATTTTCAAATCTTGTATACCTACACATTACCGAGATTCTCCTCTGATCCCCATATCTTGTAAAAAAAATATACTTTTATATATTATTGAAATAATAATCTACAGAGTAATATTCTCACTGCATCATCAGTTCCTTAATATATTTGTAGGCAGTTGATCTTTGTAATCTTGGTTTTTATTAAAGTTCAGATCATTCATCGACTGAACTCTACTGAGTCCAATTAAATTATCCTTAATCATAAACAAAAAATACTCACAGGGGAGAACAAGGTCGTCATTGACTAATATAATTATATAATCTGGTGCTTTTTTTTCCATATTTATTTTATAATGATAGGTTTAAAATTACACTAAAGATCCCTAAATAATATTTGTCAAATCAAGTATGAAAGATGTATTATAAATCCCACGGTTAATGAGAGATGGAGACATTATTGAAGTTCTTCTCTCACCTCATAATTTTTTATTTTTTTACGACAAAGTGTTTGATTTTCCATCAACTTACAAATTTAAAATCAATAACAATTCAATACAATTGATATCCTGTCAAAAAATATGTTGTGTTATTAATCATCAAATCAACTATAGACAAAATATATTATTTCAATATACCTTTAGGTAAATACTTCGTATCAAAATTCCTTACTTTTCTACAATTACACTAAAATGAAGACGCTATTTGAAGAATATTTTGTAGAGATTGATAATAATCTAAATGGTTTTTGATAAGTGCTTATGTATATAAATAAAGTAAAACAAACCCCTTTCAATCCTTATTGTAGTCCATAAAATAAAGTATCTAATTTTAAAATAGAAACTTGGTGGATTTTGAAGGTATCAGATGTTACATATAAGTAGTAAAGAGACTCATTTTTGTTTTGTTTTAATTTAATGTTTTTTGACACATTAGGCAGGAAGTATCTATATTTTTAGGGATCAGATGTTTCATATTTATATTTACCATTTTAAAAACACATTTAAGGTTATTGCAAATTAATTTATTTTCTAAAATTACAATTATACAAGATACCATTATTATAAAGATACCAAGGGAGTTAATGCCAACCTGAGAACTTTGTTCTCAGTATAAAACTAAAAGGATTTCAATTTTCTGTAAAATTTATAAATTTATATGTATATATATCAAAAGTATTTCCTTATTGTTTCAAAATCAAACTACATAATATTTTAAAATCAAAGTGTATTTTTTGAACTAAAGATGACTTTGTTTTTAATTTTTGACATAAATTATCCTTATCGAAAGAAATACACAAAATGTAGATATTTACAAATATTTACCTTGAAAAGAAAGGTAAATTTTTTTTTAAAACAAGTGACTATGAAAATTGTATTTTAATGTTTTTGAATGGGTCAATTATAAATATATTTTTCATTGTATTATAATATAAGGATCGTAAAATGTTATGATCATTTATTTCTAAAAAATGAGCACTTATTACAAAAAAAAAAATTTGATGAAAGCTACAAAGTTTCTTATATTTAAGTTGTACTTAAATGCATTGACGTCATAAGTTCCTTGTTTTCTATGTTATAATAAAAGTAATGGAATTTGAGATCGTTTGCATACAACTTTAAACTCGACATAAATTAAAGTTAGTAAATGTTTTTTAGGCCATTGGAACAAGGTTTGAAATAATAATGCTAGCTTTAAAATTACAATAATATTTTCTAAGAACTTAAATTAAACTTTTATATAGCTATTTGATTGTTTTTCAATTTGAATGACAAAGGTAAAAGTCATTTGCTCATCAAAATTAAGCAGAGTTTAAAATGATAACGTCATTGGAATACCTCAAGCTAAAGAGATAAATTCAGCTTTGTTTATCTATTTCATAGAATGGTGGTAAACGAACTTAAATAGAGCTTAATTTTTTAAAAAGTACACAAAAGTACTTGCTCTGAACCGCGTATTCATATGTCATGACTAAAAAGAGACTTACAGCATCATTTATGGCCACATTTAGATATTGAAACACATTTCGAGGATTTTCTTCCTGAATTTCAAATCCTTCATCAATATTTTACTATGAGCTAAAAATACCGAGAAATTTGAATTTTTTTTTTTGGATTCCAATAGGGAAAATGTTTTTATTTTTAAGTTGGCACTACTCTCACTGATATCAGTACCAAGTTACATGTCAAAATATTTATTAGTGTTTGAGATACGTGTACTTTTGTGAACAGCTAAAATCGAATTTTTCGTTTTTTAAAATGCCTGAAAGATGATGACTAAAATACAATTGAGAGAAATGTTGTTGAAACCAACAAAGTTTAAATGAATATTACAGACTGTATTCCTTTCAAGCTTTAAGAATCTGTGGTTTATTTCTCGAGATACATAACTTATTACTCAAGAAACAGACCATTCGATTTTTAATTTTAATAGAATATTTAAGCTCAACAGTTATTGCTCTGTAATTAAATATGACTCAATAAAATTTTTGTAACTGTTTTGAGAGAAACGGTGACACATGTGTATTGCATTGTGGGGGAAATGAATTTTGATGAATAAATATTTTTTTATTCCTCATATTTATTATCATAGTAGTATATTGTTATAAGATTATTAGTATAATAATTCAAGACATTTTTTATTCATATAGGAACTTGGATCCATAAACAGCTATGTATAATTGAAACACCTGTGTAGAAAAAATATTTTCTTAAATCATGAATGAATTTTGAGTCCTTTACTTGTCTATGTCATAATTCTTGACAATAATCTTGTTTTGTACCATGATGAAGTTATAGCAAAGGAAATAATTATTCTGTCGAAAATACGGAAATAAAGAAACTTTTTAAATAATAATGAATTTAAATAATTTTTATTATTTTTTGGGGTTTATGCCTTCATATTTAAATTAATGAATACATTAAGAATTTAGTATCTAAGATGTGTAAAAATCTGTTTCCATGCATAACTATTCAACAAAATATTTATAACATCAAGTAAAATGACTTTACATAAAATAATTTGAATTTCATTTTAAATTTTTAGACGTTCTACTCATAAAAGAAAATTACTTTATGCATAATGAGTTGAAAGTATTGGAACTTATTCATTTTTAAACGAAATCAAAAAATAAATAATTTTTTTAAAAGTTTAATACTTGCCAATATCTGCATTTACAGTAAAATACCTCGATTGACCCATAAAAGTTTTTTTGCACGTGAAATCTTTTTTAATACATTTTTTTATCATCGACATCGCCTTTATTCTTAATAAAGAACGTTTTTATAATATTTTTCAAATCAAATTATTTTGAAATATTAATCTTTTTTTCAAGTCCACTTGGGTTATATCTTACTTCATAACTTCTTCATCGGTAATAACTAGAAAGTTGAATTAGCTGTCCTAGCATCAGTATAAATTTATGAAGAACGGCAACTGTAACAATTAAAATCAGCGTAACGTATATCTGAAATCACTTGTGTCACCCTTTACCAGGTTCCAAATAGCCCCTAAGAAACTACACGACGAACATTGTATCTTCTTTTGGAGTGTATATGGAACTATACTGAGGAATTAATGAGATAAAGTCGACATTGATACCTCATTGTCTCCAATAAGATGATTTCAGTAAGAGCAAAAAGTCTACTATCAATGAAAAAAATATTTTTATGTATAGATTTAGGCCAACGATCTACAAGATATGTGTCAAGTCAACAAGAAAGCAAGTTTGTTTTCAAATATTGAAAAGGAGAAAATCCACTTTTAAGTTTTTTGTCTACATAAATATAACGGCCAAATATTTCGGAGCCATTTTAATACCTATCGTGCACGGTTTTTGCTACAATGTCACCTTTAATCGAAAAATCAAAGATTGTTGTCCATCTAATAGAACAATTAAATAAAGGTTACAACTACATACGGAGCCAATATGGTTCCTGAAAGAACGTTCATCTTTTTTATAGCCCCAGAGATTTATTTAGTGGCAGTTGGTTTTTTCCTTTAATTAAGTTACAATTATTAATTAATTGATCAAAATATACTAGTAAAACAAACGAAAGAGAATTGCTTCAAGAATATGATAGGAGTTCTAACTTATTTTTGAAATATTTCAAATAAACTTGGTTTCTTGTTGACTTGACACATATATCTTATTTCGCTTTCATAATTACCACTTGTACACGGATAGAGAAATATCTATTTGAAAAAAATTTCTCCCTTTGACATACTAGAGTTTTGTATTGGGATTTGAATGTAACGGATTGCACCCAATACACCTAGAAACAGTTGATTTATGAATTCAGGACATCTCTTAGTACATTCTCTGATAGAAAACAGTTGCATAGAAACATGGAGTGTTCTAGAGTTTTATCATAGAATAGGGATGGACATTTTGTTGAGGTGAAAAAGGGTGTTCACAATCCCTATCTGGTACCCTTGTATTTAATCGCCTGATTGTTATTTGGCAATATTAGATATATACACTATAGTTACTTATAATTGTAGCATGCTCAACGTAGATTCAACGATACAGTGAAGAAGACTGAATTAAAATTGAATATCAAGGTAGGTGGACCAGTTGATATTTTTCTTTCCTACCTTAAACTCTATTTTGACCATGTCTGAGAATGGGCAATTTATTGAGATGAGTGAGTTTGCTTGTAATTACTATCTGGCACCTCTGCAATTTACTGACTGACTTCACAACATTAAGTACTGATAGAAGCTGTAAGGACGTGAAGGAGTTTAAATAGCCATAAATCTAGGAGAAGGGACACACTTCCTTTAGAATAATTTCTTGATATTTGGAAACCGAACTTCATATAATTGAAGTAAGTTCTTGCCTCAATGATCAAAGTTGTGGACCCACCTGATATTTTTCTTTTCTTCCTTAAACTCAGCACTATTTCAAATATTTTTCCCATGTCTAAGTCATGAATCGTCTTCTTTTCCCAAGACATATTGTCCTCTTTTTAAATTCCATTTTTGAGCATTTCATGAATTTACACGAGACAAATAATGTATGGTGTAATCAATTTTGAATATAAGAATACATAAGCTACTATAAAATGTGGCGTAGTCTACCTAGGGGATGGCTCTATTGTTCCCTGTGTTAGCTTATGAAAGTTATGATGTTATTTATGATGGCATAATCTAAAGTGTGGTATTTACACACACCGGGAATTATTCTTTTTCACGACTCGAAATAAATGTATATCGATTTATACTATTAGTGCGCGTAGAGACTTTTGTATATTCATTTTTGTCTTGTTTAATATGGAATGTAAGGAGATTTATGTGACTAATATCATCATAGCTTACTAATATTATATAAATCACATTATTATAAAAAGTAATATTAGCTGTTATGTATGTGGCTCTTGAATCCGTCTAGGTCTTTTAATATCCCATTAACTCGAAAGACGCAAGATCCCATTTCAATTTTCGGGTTTGAAAGACCCAAGCTGTCCAATCAATGGGGATGGTAAAATAAGCTTTGACATCTTGTTAAAATTATAAACCATGACCTCATATCTCACACCCGTAATAATATAATTTATGCTATTTTTACTCATTTATTCATAACATTTTCAATTGGAGTTTGGATTGAATTATTTTTTCTTTTCTTTTTAATTTAATACACAACACAAATAGTATTTGAATTTTAACAATTCAACATGTTCAATGTATGATTTCTATCCATAGATTAATGATTAAACTTTGCACATAATATTTTTCACTTTTCTAAAATATAAAATTAGTTGTAAAAAAGCGTATAGAAATCTTCCTTTAGTTTTTTCTTCAACTTTTAAATTATTCAGTTAATATATATATATATATACTTTATGCATAGCAATGGCTTATAAAAACGGCCAAACTTTTAGTACTTTTAATAAAAAACAACAACATTGAAATTAAAATTAAATTTAATATTAAAATATTAATACTGTGAAGCAAGTCTGCAAACTATTTTTGTACATAAATTTCCTAATTTATAAAGTTATTGACTAAAAGTATTCATAATATTATTGCACATATGAATGTAAATAAAAGTTCCTCTACTTTGACTTATAAACATATTTTTCCAATAGCCATGTGCCAAAATTTGAAGTAGTTTGTAAAAATAAATTTTATAATGAAGGCGAATGAAAGTAAATATTTAATAAGTAGGAATTGAAAAGAACTCCTAATTTTGGCTGGTTTCCAATTTACTTTTTTTATTTTTTTTTATTTTTGACATGTTTTGATATCATTTTCAATAAAAAAAACAAAAAATACAGATTTTGCGAAGTCATTTATTTTTTATAAGATAACTACTGTCTGGCTTGGTTTTCCCTTGTTTTTGTTTGATTAAGCGGAATGCATTAATTTTAGAGCACGAAATGTATGTACTATAATAAATAAAACCATATTTTTGCATTGCAATAAAGTAATAGGCCTAATTATGATATGTGAATAAGATTTGTCATAACGAAAAGGGTTTGGTAGCTTTACTAGCTAAATTTAGACACAGCTATATTTTGTGGTACTCATGATTTTTAATAAATTATAATTTAAAAATGAAATTTAAAATGATTTTTTGGGAGTGTTGAAAATTACTATTGAGTTTATTTTAATAGAATAATTAACAAATAAATTTAAAAAAAACTCCTCAAAATGGCAGATATTGTAATTCTAGAGTCAAATAAAAAACGAAATAGCGTCTATTAATTTCTCAATTTGACACAGTGTAGCAACGTAGAATGTGCCTACATAATTTGAACTCACATATTTGATAGATCATGCCATTGTTACATAGTCAATCATAGTTGTCATAATTGCACATGATAATTACTAAAAATAGAGGCATGTATTGATACGTAAAAAAGAAATATTTTCAATTGTCGGTTAAATACCTTTGTTAAAATTCAATCATAATAGTCATAATCATATCTACTTCTTCTATGTACAATTTAAAAGAAATTTGATCAATTGTTTTTGTTTTTTTGCAAATGCTTCGTAATATGTTAATATTTGGAATTCACCTAGCTAAATGGATTAGGCATGTAATTATATATTCAAAAGATAGGTATAATTAAATTGCTAATAATTACTTAATTATATTAGTTGTTCCGAACTTGGAGAATTTTTTTGTTTTGTTGTCATACTGATCACTCCAGTGAAGTTATTGTAATATAATTTTGTTAAAAATGGTCAAATTTTCAAAATTTTTAGATCCCTTATTTCATTTTTGCTATAGTAATTGTGCTTTAAATATAAGAAAAATCCAATTTTTAAGTCAAAACTGTCTATTTTCAAACGTCTTCTACCCTTTCATTTTTAAAGCTATGGGTCAAAATTTGTCATCATAATAGTTTATTTACTTCAGATGTCAAAATATATGCATAATTACAAAATATGGAAAAATGCTTTGAAATTGTTAAATAAAACTGGCAAGACACTATCCTTGTCACTGTTTTCCGGGAGTCCGTGAAGAATTTGATATACAACCATCACAGCGTGCCTACTTATACTTTTCCATTTTGCTGGAGTTATGAAGGGATTCGTTTTTTTTTTGTTGTTGTTGTTTGTTTTGTTTTTTGAGGGGCCCCTAACTCAAAAAACTTCCAGAGTATCTGCTTTACATTTAGTTGTGATATCCAATACCTGTGTTTTTCCCCTCTATGTCCTTAACTCGTATCTATGTGATTACGCCTCTGCAGAGAACAAATACAATTTTAAAAACACAGAAAGTTGTGAAACCCAAGTAAAATTTAGACTCAAAGGAATTTAAAAAATAATTTTTTTGTACATCCAATTCTTCACGGACACCCGGACATAGTGCTCAGCATTTGAGTTTGAGAGTTCCTGCTTTAAAGATAATAATTTAATATGGCAAATGACGTCCCAATTCAAAGAAGGTTCAAAGTACTTACATTATTAAGTTTTATTGGAGCTGCAATTATTCATTTTAGAACTTTCTTAACACTATTTTGTGATACCAAATGGTGCCTGTGTGATGCTTTGTTCTTGCAACCTTTTGACTTTAAAACTGTCAAAAATGAGCTGAAGGACCTGAAATTTAAAAAAACATTTTTTTTAATACCCTTTAAAGTACATAATTACATAGTAAAAATTAATTAAAGTAAATATTTGAGCAAAAGTGGTAATGAAAAGAATTCCCCCCCCCTCCCACACCAATCACATTATGAGCTTTATTCATTATTATATTATATAAGAATCCATTTACAAATTATAATAAATATCTTATGTTTTTTAATCATTCAAAGAATGAAAATATTGTACATATATAATAAGTATGTAGGTATTATATATAAATACTAGGCCTACTTATATTTGTAACTATTACAAGGGATAGGCAATGTAGTTCATTAATTACATATTTAAAAAATAAATAAATTATGAAGTGACTTATTAGAGTCAATCCAAGATGATTACAATAGAAAAAAAACTACCAAAATGACGTCAAAGTTGGAGGATTTTATAAATGACATTCTAAAAAGTATTAAATTATATGTATGCATGCAAGCATAATTAGGGAGGTCGGGGAATGTTGTTACACTTGATGTGTTTAAAGATCGTTTCTTTAAGTTTCAAAATATTGGGTTTTTTTTTCTCGTCAGAATAAAGTTATTGATTCTATTATGCATATTGATTAATAATTAATTATTATCATCCGTTATAACATACAAGGAATGAGAAGTACAAACATTGGAATACTAGTATTTACTTATGACGTATATCAGAGCATTAGAATAAGCAACATCTATACGTGATTGTCTACATTAAAGTATATTTGTAAGCAAACGTTATGGGTATAATTTTTTTGTATATTTTGAGGGGACTTTAATTCAATCAATACAAATTAATTATTTTGTAAGAACTAATTGGAAAAAACCTACATGTGTAAAAATATGGTCATTCCTTATAAATATTTTTATGTATTTAAATCCTAATGTCCATTATTTGACAGTCCATAATATCCAAGATGGGTACTGGAGTTATGGCTCTCAAGTTTAGAAAAGTTGCTGAAATTGCCATACAGATTAAAAAAAAAAAAATTATAAAAAAAGGCTATAACTAACAAGAAATCAAGTCTTTACTTGCATCAGAAACCTTTACATTTTAATTATTTATCCAATGTATATCATGAGGAAGAGAAAACTTTCTTTAAGTGAAAAAATATCCATATTTTTAGCATTTTTGAATATTCTTATTTCTTCATTTGAATAAAGCATTCAATTCAGAAAATTCAATAAATACATTTTCCCAAAGAAACTAATACAACAAAAAAAATTACGTACCATCATTTTGTACTCGTTTTGTATATGTTTAAGAATTCTTAAATATATGTATTTATATGTATATTTATACTTTGAGTCAACGTCTATCAAATATAACTTTAAATGTACATATATACGAATATGTATAAATGTCATGTTTTTGAGAGACTCAAAAGAAATTGATGTTTTTTTAATTATATGAATCATAGTATCTTATATAACTTGGAAATAAATGGTTATGATTTGTAGGTCTTAAGGGAAAATGTAATGATATTATATATGTTATGTCAAAAATAAATTGTATTTCGTTTGAATAAAATTTGATAGACATCATTATATGTATGTATATAAGATGAAGTAAAAAGAAATCAATTATATTTGCATGAAATTGAAGGCTTTATTTAGCATTGCTAGAATGATCCGATTTATGTCAAATATTCACGGTTTTCGTTTTGTTGCCATTTTGAAGGTAATTCCATTCTCCCAATCGGCAAAAACTGAGACAATCGATTTTCACTAGCTTCCAATTAGACGAATTTATCACCTGCAAAATCATTTGCCATAGACAGGAACAGGAGGTCATGACTATACAATGGATGCATAAGAACTTCCCATCCAAGCTACCAGAATGTCTGACGAGTCACTATCAATGTGTGTGGTTCGGCGTTGTCTTAATAGAACACAATTCCTCTCTGATTGACCAAAGCTGTCTGCTTCTGCGCAAGTGGTTCCTTGTGACCTTCCAATTGTTGATAGTACATGTCCGAGTTAATAGTTTGACCCTTGGAGCAGCTCATAGTGGATTGCCCTGCCAATCTTACCAAGTACACAGTAGAGTTTTCCTGGCTTGGCCACCATTTGCACCGGCTAACTGCGTTTCGACTTCGACTTTTTTTCGACTGACATTGTTGTGGGTGACCCAACTTTTATTTCAATTAACCGGTCGCAATCAGTGTTGAAATGGTCCGGTTAGGTTGTAATTTAGCAGTGATTTGTGAAAGGAAATTCCATCCATGAGGGTATTTTGTGTTAACTCGTGTGGAACACATACATCGACCTTCTTTTCGTATCCAGACTTATTTATGTGGTTTCAAATGGGTGTTTTTTTTGGGAGAGGAGCAATGCTTTTCTCCTGTCCAATCAAAACAGTGCTAGTATGACGGTCGGAATCGATGATTTCCATTATTTTATCGACAATTGTCCTTCCAGAGCGTAGTGTATCTCTGACATTAAAATTACCTTAAAGGAATCGACGAAAACAAAATTTTGCATCATTGGCTGTTACAATAACAGGACCATAAAACTATGTACATTTTTAGCCGTCTGGCTTGAAAAGAAACTGTAAAATACAATGGATTTTCTCTTTGTGTGTGTCCATCTTTTTACGTGCATTCAAACAATACTAAGTCAAACAATCATAAAACTGAAATATTATTTTTAACGCCATCTTGCGTTAACTGATCACACTTATACTACGCAGGATACATATTACTAAAAACCATCTATTGGAAAAATAATGAATATCTATTTATTTCACCTTATATTTTAGATACATGTTTTAATATTTATTATTTTTTTCATCAAAATGTATTTTAAAAAAAACTACTTTACCCTTTATGGGCCACATGTGTACATATATCTAAATATAATTATATTTTTTGGTTCATACCGTAGTGCAGCTAACCTATATAATCAATATTAATGAGTTTTTAAAAAAATTATCACCATGAAAAGTTTGAACTCCGTAGAAAAAAATTTCGAGATTCATTCCCTATACAATTGAAATTATATGCTTTAATATTTTTTCTAATACATTACATGTAAAGTTTTTTAGGGAAATAATTCAAATACAATCATCATCAATTTACCAGTATATTAACATATGTCAAGGGTTATTTTTCTCTTTGACATTAAATTACTTAAAAATATAGCTTTTGAATATATTTTAAATGCATTGTAAGTAAGTTTGTTTAGTGTTTGTTGTTGATTCATATAATCATAAAAGGAACTGAAAAAATGGTATTGATCAATTGAACTGAAATTTCTGATATGATTGTGCAAGTGTAAAGATAAATAGGTAATCGTAGACGTAAAACATAGTTATAGTGGTTCAACATGACATTGAGAAAATAAGACTATATTTTTGAAAATTTAGATTTTTAATAACAGAATGACAATGACTTGCTTTCCATTTTGTATTATTACATTTTTGGAATTTTTTTTTTTTTTATGCAAATTTTACAAATTCCTTTTATAGCTAAAGTAATTCATATTGTAATAAATTTAGTAATCACCCTTTTTATCCCTCAGTAGTGTCCTCACAGACATGAAAGCACTAATATCGAGAGCACAGGCATAATATTGTTTTCTCATATCATCATTTCTACTAAAAGAAGATATTTCCAAATTTGGATCAAAAATTTTCAAATTATAATTTAGGAATCATTGTGAAAATAAAAGTAAAGAGGAATTCAAGGCCAAAAATTTTTTTTACTTTTGCATTCGGAATTTTTGACCCTTGTCAATAATATTTTCAGTCAAAAATATCTGATGATTACCTTATAGAAGTATAAATTAATTTCCTCTTTTTATATATTATATATTTGAAAACATGTACAACTGCAATATTTGTTAAAATGATTTTTCAAAAATATTCATCAAAATTACACTTTATCAAATTCAAACACTCCACCCTAATGTGCATATTTTCCTTTAGAAAATAGTCCGTTTGGCTCTAAATAAATGCATTTAATAACCTGGAAATTATGAACTCTAATTAACTAATTGATGTGTGGAAGTTTGTTTTTAATATTTCCACTTTTCAACGCAAGCATCCGTTCTATTAATATCTGAACTAGGATTTAAATGTTTCCAAACACTGATTTTAGTAAGGGAGAAAAGCTCATTGACATATCCAAGAGGTTTGTCACACACATACAGACAGCTTACTTCATAAGACGACGTTATCAAGAAACATGAGGATATTCTTAGGGCATAGGTAGACCCCATTCCACCTGTACAATGGAGACTATTGAGGCCGTGAAGGACAAAAACGATAGAAAGCCGGAGGCAAGTATAAGAAAGTTGGCTTGGAAGCATAATATCCCAGAAACAAGTATTAGAGCTCATCTGAAAGAGGATCTGGTTCTTAAGAGTCTTGCCAATCACAGGATTCAACAATTAACACCTGAGCAGAGACGAAACAGGGTGGGAAGGGGCCAAACAATTCTGGAAAAATTATTGTGAGATAATTAAATTATTCAGTGACAAAAAAGACCTTCCTATGAAGAAATATTCTAATATTTTTCTGAGTCTCCCGAAAACTACCAGCTCAACAATAAGATATGTGAGCATTGCAAATGTTCAGCAAAGGCCATGATGCTTGATTATGTAGGTAGTGATGGAACTGCTTTTCCGTCCATTTGGATTTATGGAACAATGAATGGGCTCTTATACAAAAAAAAACCTGTTCATGTATAAAGTTCTACGACTCCTAGATACTACATATGGCAAGAGGAAATTATGTTTGGATCCAGAATGGCGCAAGTTGCCACATAATTAAAGTCGTTTAAGAGTATACAAACAACAGGCTGGGTTCAGAGAGATTATGGTCCAAGAGAGTTTGGTCTCCAAACTCACCAAACCTGAATCCTTTTAACTTCATCAGCTTGGCACATGTAGAAGAAAATGTCTAGAACACTCCTCACAGTCGTGTAACCAGTTTGAAGAACCCTGTTGAGAGAGAAGGGATCAGTATGTCGAAAGAGTATGTATAGAAGGTCTACTCAGTGTTCAGAGCCAGAGTGGAAAAGTGCCTGGCTACAGAGGGTGGCAGAATAGACAAATATATTTTTTTGATATGTCTTCATGTTTGTAATTGTATATTTTTAATAAGATAAATACACCCGGTATTAGTCAAGTGCTCAATAATATTTGATACACCAATTGCTTTTGTATAAATTAAATTTTTTTTTGTTTAAATCTGTTTTCCTTTTTATCTACTCAGAATTTTTTTTTAAGATTAAAAGATGTATCTGTGCTATGAGTTACATTTATTGAGAAAAAAAACAACAACCTTCATATAATGCTAGAAATCTTCAAAGAATATTACATATTCTGTGAGTTGAGAATACTATTTCGACATCAAAGAAGAAGAAAAATAGTAATATGTAGTATATATATATACAATTTTATGTATAGAGATATATTATTATGACAATAAATCTTTGTAGGAAACCAAGTCTTTTAGTCCATTCATTTTCAAAAACCCACTTCAAGTCCGAATATAAAACCACATTTTTAAAAGGTTTTTTTCTTCCTATTTGAGTGGCTGAGTCAAAGTTTAGAGTCTTTCCTTTTGTAACGAAATATCTATTTTGTGATCTCTTATCAATAGACTTCTTCTTTTTCTTCTTTTTTCAAAATTAGGATGTTTTGACGGATAGATCTTCGTCACCTGGGATGAAACTATTGCAGAGGGCAAGAAAGCAAGACATATAGTACTACTGATGAAAGACCCTTAGCTGACATCAGTTTTCTCATATAATTAGAGCTGTAAATCTGAAACGTTTACATGTGTATGAAATTTTTAATGGATGCCAATTTGAACAGCATATATATTTTCCAAATATATTCCTGAATTCCTGCTTTTACTATTATTTATCATCAGAGAAGCATAAATGTGCGTATTTTAAAGCGTGCGAGTAGTACTCAGTTGTCACCCTGCACAGTATTATTCAATCAATCATCAAGCTGTTTCTATTTGGTTTTGATTTAATAATTCTTATTATTAGTTATCCATTATCTATTTATTTTAAAAGTTGCGATAATAACACACAACCTTTTCGTCAAGTTGAGTTGACTTTAAATAAAAAATATTAATATCTCACGAAAAAGTAGTTTTATGGAAAAAATTAATTCATAGTAAAAAATTTATAATATGATTCTACTTGAGAAAATGTTTCATTTTTTGGTATTTTTTACATTTTTTCAGCCATTTTTTTTAATTATAGACAAAGTAGAATAACTATCATTTAATCAATAAACTATCGAAATATGTCCTTTTTAAATCTTCAATCATTGTTTAAAAAAAGATGCGTTTGTCAATTTATTTTGTTTCTACATAGAAGTAAATTACGATTGAATTAGATATCTTGGCTGCATTTTCCAATTGAAAAAATGCAAATACCTACAAACATAGAGCTTCTAGAAAAATACCAAGATTAAATTTGAAACTTACAATAAAAAATGTGTTTACCTTATGCAACTCAAAATACGAAAAGAATTGTTGGCCAGTGTAATTAATTTGGACAAATTAGCTACTTATTATTGTTACAAGCTCTAGACTCAACGAAACAGTGAAGACTGAATTAAAATGGACTATCAAGGGTGTTGTACCAACTGATATTTTTCTTTCTTTCTTTCTTTCTTTAAGCTCAATGCTATTTCAATATTTTGCCCATGTCTAGTTATTAATATAATATTATGTGTCAATTTCCTTTCACTTCTGAAAGAACTTCAATGCCTTCCCTGTTAAAATTAATGTTGCTAATATAGGTAGTAAAACGTCATGACAGCTAAAGCTGCTATCCTTTCAAACAATCATTAAATTTTTAGGACTACCAATGTCATTTTTTTAGACATACCGGTAGTTCCTATTGTTTACAAGCTCTAATTATAATGAAAGTATAAAAAAATATATTACTGTACTTGTGAGCAAAACTTTCTATAATGTACATTTAAAATTGTATTAGTATATTAATTTTATAATTCTATGATGCATTTTTACCTTAGTTCACAGCAAATCTAGGTCGGGATTATTTTTTAATTCTTTCTTTAGAATGATATATTTCCTTTTCAATCATCTAACAAAGAATGAACATAATTTCTAAAAGGATCAATCTTGCTTACAGTTTTTCCTTTTCATATCACAAATCTACGTTGTTGTTTTTTCTCTACAACATCAAGCATTTAAATATTTCGAAGAATGTGGATAGCTGGATTTGGAAATGGAGCATTGCTATTTATATTGTCTTTTTTCAGCTGTTGATTTATATATATACTATTCCTTTTATTAGTGCTCGGAAAGATACTATTTGAACTAGAATTGAATTTTGCTTGCTTATCTATGAATATCCCTACTATTACACAATCGCTATAGAGGCTGAAGAAATTGGCTAACGACTACAAGCTTTTATGTAGAAAGGGTCGAGGATGCAGTGAAGAATGTAGGGGTTTTTTTCTATAGAAAGAAATAGGGGATAAGAGAGTTGATTGTCACCAGAGGTTCAGATAGGGTTTTTATGATTTGGGTAGTTGACTATTCTGAAATTACATTTGTGGGATAACGCAACAGCACGAGTTCATACTCAGAGAAATAGCTAGAAAAGAAGAAAAAAGATATTTATTGCGTCAGCCATTTTTAATTCATATAGAAAGTTGATACTCTGTGATCTTGTAACATTATGCAAAATTGTTTTCAATTCTTCTTCTAATCTCCCATGTGCTATTAATACTCATGATACTATTATGAAGTTGACTGAATCAAAACGTTGAGCAGAAAATATGTATGACGTCATATCCTTAGCTATGGCATAAAATTACAAATCTCAAATTAATGAGTACATTGCCTATCCATAAAAACAAATAATACAAATTGGAAGTAATTTTTGATTGAATATGAAGCTGATTTCCTCTCATTTTTCTGTAGATTTCGTTTCAGTAGGAGCTCATGTTCATGTGTCACTTATGTTTATATTTTTATAAATGTTGGGGAAACATGTTTTCAATACCCATTGTGCCCAAGATAATTACACTTTCAGATTTTCAATATATACATATGACCATGAATGGCCTTTCTTTGACTTGAAATTTAACTCAGCTATACTTCAAAGTCTTGCCTAACAATGATTAAATATCAAATCATCTTTATACATTTAATTTTAATTTCATAAATTATTTGTCCATTGTGACCATATGCCTCACTTTTTGAGTCACAGAGAGTGAGGGTAGATTATCACACTACTGCTAGTTAATTATGATTTGTTTAAGCCTGTGAGTCATTTCTGTTATAGGATTAATTTTTGAAACAATTTATGGATCTTTAAACTATATTATCTATGAACACAGATTTATCAACGTGAAATAAAAAAAAAAAACCTTCAGATAAATCAAATTATTAGTTGTATAGTAGATTGTAATTTTATGACAGTTAAATACCGTAAATCTTCGAGTATAGTCCGCATTTTTTTCCGGAAATTTTAAGATCAAAATCCCTGGTGCGTACTATACATGAGGTTTAGGTTTTTCCCCCAAAAAAACTCCTATACTTGCCCTGCGGACTATACATAGGGGACGACTATACTCGAAGATTTACGGTAGTTCACAAATTAAAAGCAGACAATTATAGATTAACATGAAGATTACACATAAAAGAGAAAATTAATAGCCGACAACAAAAAATTGGTTCTAGGAATATCATTGTGATAAAAAGTTGATTCCACGTTCCAATAAAATTTCCTCTGTAGTGAGATATTTAAATAAATCCTTTTATTTTCTTATACATATATATAAAAAAAACTATACAATACTTTAACTTTTCGGTATGAAAAAAAAATTAAAGGCTTAATATATACCCATGTGTTGATCGGAAAAGTTAAAAGTATCTTCAAAGAGAAAAATTTATTTATTTATTTCATCAATATATATATATATATGTATATATATACGTAAGCATAAAGTAACAACACGCATGAAATAAATTAATTTTAATCATTTATTCAAACATGGAGCTCTGACTTTGATGTTTTTTTATTCCATTATTTTGATCGTAGATATACATTTATATATTTATGCCTATATATATTGATGTATGTATATTACATACATAGATACATACATCACACCTGAGCTTATTTATTTTATATATACATATATATATATATATATATTTTTCCTAATTCATTTCCCCGAATAATTAAATGAAATAAACATACATTTGTTTGATCTTCATTTCTGATCCCACTAATAAATATGTATGTATGTATGTATATATTTATCATTAATTAATAAACGAATATTTCAACAGTGAACTCTCGTTGTCATACATACCTTTATATGTAGGTATAAATGTCATCTATGTATCTATATATTTGTGTGTACATAGGTGCATAGGTGGATCTACATAATGTATATACACTTTGTATTATTATTCACTAAATAAATTACAGTTGTTTATTCATGTTGAGACTTTTATTAGGAGTATCACAAATATATATAATATATATATTTTGTACGTGTATTTATGTATCAAGGGGGAAAGGATGCTCTCTTAAGGGGGCTTTCTTCATTATATAACATTATACAACCCTTATACTACAACGTGTTCTTTATTTTCTTTCTCATACAGAACTTCCTCCGTCTTTAATTATAATTAATTGAATAGAAAAAAATATTCAAAATCATTTGATTGTTGTTGATCCACTCTTTTCCTCATGAGTTGAAGTCTTATTCTTAATAAAAGGTAATTTGAGTTTGGAGCATTGGTAATGTCTTTGTATTTTCTTATCAGATGTTGGGTTTTTTTTACCGTTGACTTCATTTAAAAAAGATTTATAGGGGAAAAGGGAGCACAAATTCATAGCTGATAAGAAAATACAAACAAATAAACAAAAAAGTTGGGAATCACTATCGATAAGTAATAGCTGCTATTTATCTTTAAATGCTTATGCATTTGTCTTCCTTTAAAAAGAAGAAAGAAATCAAAGAATAGCCCAAAATCAGTTTGTAATTAGAATTGGAAAATTCTTCCAAATGTTTAATTTTTCTTCATTGAATAAGATAGGAAATTACTCAAAGTTTAACATGAGTGGATTCAAGTTCAAAGACTCAACCTTCAAAACAAAACAAAACAAAAAAGTCAACAGCTGATAAAATATATTGTTTGTTGGCTTATCTTTGTGGATTGAATGATATCATTTTTGCAACTCTCAATGACTGTATTTATTTTTTCTTTTCAAAAAAAAAACCCACAAATAATAGACACACACACACAAAAGGCACAAAGTTTGTTTGTACATTTTTATATTATTCGTGGAATAAAGCCGTGATGAATGATGTCAAAAGAACAATTTCAACGATAAAATAAAAGAGTGTTGAAAAAAAATATCATAATTTTTCAACGAAAAACACAATTATTTGTATAATAAATACATACATAAAAAATAATAATTAATCAATTATAGTCTTGTGAAAAAACAAATAATTTTTCTTATTGTATATATATATATTGCAATTTTTTTTGCTCTAAATTCAGCCTGTTTAATCAAAAAATGTACTTCAAGGATATAAACTTTGCAATTGTACATATATATAGATAGGAAAATGGTTATAAAATTATGTACATATATATGTATATAATCAAAAATATCAAGTGCATTAAATGTGTAAACGAAAAGTCAAATATGAATACAAAATCATTTTTTATAGCGTTTGAAATAAATGAAAAGACATTAAAATGTGCATGAGGAAATTACGTAGAGGGAAAATTCATTGTACAAAAAATGATTTAATATTTTGTTAAATTTATTATTAATAAATGCATATAATAACACTTATCGTGGATTTTATACAAAATTTGTTATTACTAATTGACAGCAAAAAAAAAGTGAAACAAGAAGACCAGAGGCTGTAATATAACTATGAAGAGTTCAAATAATTGATTCTAAGCAATAGTACGCACTACTACTATGCGTTTTTCCTTTTGTATAACATTCAAATAAAATCATTATAAGATATTATACACATGAGTTCATATTTTACGTTTATTACCCTTACACAATTATTTTAAACATCCTCTGAAAAATTAAACAAATAATAGCTACTCTTACTCAGCATATATTCAAAACCATGGGGAAAAATGGGAAAAACATATAAAAACCCACAGAATAAACAACTGGAACAAAATGACGAAACACGTTTGTTAATTGGGAAAGATTTTCTTGGCTACGAAACAACATTTATTACCACAAGATGTCGCTTTATAAACTTATAAATTTACATTCATTTTTTACACATAATTATCTACGTTTTAATTGAATTAACAAAATGAATTCATTGAGGTTGTGTAGGTAATTATAGAGTTATTCAATGACACTCTCAGCGCTCCTTGTGGATCTACAGTTGTTTTGTAGCTGATTGAGTTTGAACAAAACTTGACTATTGTTCGTAGTTTTACAATTTTGTTCTATAGCTTTTGTCCATCTGATAATTAAGATTTTTTTAAATTATTTGTTCCACAAACTAGTATTTTATTATCGTTATAGTTTCGAAATGAAAGACTGTACAATAGCAAAATCAGGACCAATCGAATTCGGAATAAACGAGTTATTATTGTATATATATTAATTAGCCAATTATGTCATTTTCTCCAATTCTAATAGTTGATTTAATACTAAAGCATGGTCAATAAAACAGGGGGCAGAAGGCCCATTCTTTTTGAAAAACAAAAGTATGAAAAGTTGCATGATTATCAAACCATCTTTTTTTAACATCATTTTTGCAAAATTACCTCTCAAAAAAGGTAAGGATTTAGACGAATCCAAATTTTAATTACACCAAACTTAAGAATCGATTCCAATGTCAGAGGAATTGAGGCACTGACTACATATATATTTGTTTATTTTTGTTGAGCAACGACGACAAACGAAGAATATTTTACTGTACAAATATAGAATAAAACACTTCACTGAAATAACATAATTATCCACAAATATCTATTATTGGAAATTTGACTATGAGGTATATATTGATGCCAGAAATCGTGACTGAAATCTAGAATAGGAATCAAATATAATTTACTATGGTATTGTTTATTGATATTCCACATTTTTACTAAATCGAGTTCAACAAATCAACATTCATAGCATTATTAAAGCTGATAAATCAATAGCTGAGAAAAATATTAGAGATAAAATTTTCATGTTAGGAAACACGATGAGATCTTCATTGTATGACTCAACCTTCCTTTTCTATAATAAAAAAAAGTACTCGAAATTAAATTGAAGTTGGATCCGTCTGTTCGTCTCAACTGTTGGACTCTACTCATTGTTTTGATAGCAGAAAATTTTTAAATCGTTCCTGCAAAATTTATTTCGAATTAAACAGAACAACATTCAGAAAACTAATCGAGGATTAACCAAAAGAATACTTTGTAAATTTTCATCTTAGTTGTCGAACATTAATTTAAATGAATATAAAAATGAACTTTTCGTAAGTTTAAAAGGTGAAAAAATTGATATAAAACATGAGTATACCTACGTCATATTAGGGCTCAGCTGAAACGAGTATATATATATATACATATCCTTAGTGTAACTTGGTATAAATTAGAACTTTCATTACATTAATTTACCTTAAATTCATGTGCCATAAATTACAAATTTTTAAAGGAAGGCTTCATTACTTTTAATGACTAAGAACATTAAAAAGGGTTCATGAAGCTAAAGAGTTAAATGAATGAGGCATTACTTTTAGTGTTCAACATATTGAACCATATATTATGATGAATTTACCTGTTACTATTAATGTCAGTTGGCCTTGTTTTAAGACTTATAATATGTTTATTTTTTTTCGTATAAAACAATCATTCAAAATCATTACAAGTCAACAACGAAAAAAGTGCTGCATTATTTAAATTTCCAGGATAATGAAATGATATTCCATTTACAAAAGCAAAAAAATAAATAAACATATGTAAGAAATTGAATTTTTCTATACTACTCAATCAACCTTTAGCAACTTCTGCCTCAAAAAATTATTAATTAAATTTATATCATTGTTTAAAATAAGATACCTATTATTCACAGTTCAAAGAAATTTTTTTTATGCTTAAAAAAAGTTGCCGACTCGAAACAGAACCCTCAAAAATTGTGTTGGTCTTTTTTTGATCATAACATTCCATTTTCTCAGAATTGGGGGATCCTTAATCAAATAAACTCCAGTTTGTAAAGAATAAATATATTTTTTTGAAGATCACTAACAATTTACTCTCTCAAAAAGTAGTACAAAGGGTTAAAAATACTCAAAAAAACAAACAAATTTGATATGAACAAATGAATTACAGTTAGCTAAATCTATAGTTTTATTATTCACAGAGGAAATCATATTAAATAATTTAAGACGTATGAAACAATGAAACGTATGAGACTTTTGGAATTATTAAAATAAAAGTTTTTTTTAGTAATGATTTTCCTACTTTTAAATGTTTTTAATTATTTATTGATTATGTTCAAATGAGCTCATGCTAATCTGTAAATTATTGCTACAAACTAAATAAAGAATAATTTCAACTGATTTTGTGCCTTTTTCCCCTTTCTATTTTTTGTGGATCACGTCGATTTAGTATTGTAATCATTCCCTTTTCCATACAAACTAAAATCATTCATTGATAATCCCCTTCCCTGTTGTGGTAATTAAACTATAGATAGACATGAGAAAAAAAAGCTATCCGAACGAGCTTGTTGGGATAAATAATTCAGCTGTTTTTCATCAGCTGACTCTTTTGATTTAAAGAATATGACTCTACATATTATAAACTCAAAAAGGGTATTTTTATAATTATTTATGATTTTGATGTATAAAAAATATATTAAATCAAGGATTACGCGCCCATTTCTTGAATTATTGAATAATTAACAAGTATTAACGATTGATTTGTATATTGGTAGAATCTATCAATGTAAACATAGTTTATCTAAATAATAACTCTGCCCAATATTAAAATGTTGGCAACAAGGAAAATACAGAAGGGTAGCAGCTACCAGTTGTTTTTCCAAATTTTTCCTTTCCCTTTCGTGAGTCGAGGTTGCGAGTGCATAAAAAAGTTCATCGTGCATCCCACTGAGCATAAAAACAACACAGGACATGACATCATATGGTAACAATAAGGGACATCTTGTTAGTTCATATGCTATCGACTCTTCAAAAAAAAAAAGTAATGACAAATCTGTTTATTATTTTGTTCCTCCATTCAAATGCACTTATTATTTTATCCATTTGAGCACCTTAGTATGAAAACGGAGAAATACGTCATTACCCAATAAATGCACATTTGGTTTGTGACACCATTTCATTGCATAATTTTTATTTATTTATGCCTAAATAAATACATATATACGCATCCATTTAATAGTAAGCGTCCTCTAACAGAATTTAAAAAGAATAATAGCTTCAAGAAAAAAACAAATGTAAAAAGCAGATTACACCAATGAAAGGTTTTGTAATTAAAGAAGCCTCCCCAAGAAGTGACTTTTTTTCACATCTGTAATTATAGGTCTGTAAATATAGGTAATTATATATTTTACCCCTTTAAAAAATAGTTATTCAAAGGGTCAACTACAAATGATTTACCACAAATATTTTAGTTGTAGTAAATTCATACTGCGATACAAAGTATCAAAACGGCTACCAAGCAGGTGGAATAGAGTAAGTCCAAACATGAGAAGCTATACTTTACTTCTTGATTAATTCTAACAAAATGTGTAATGTAATTAATGTAATAGTATAAGTAAAGCCTCATTACACTCATAGTTATCATCAGATAAAAACATGATTAATTCTCAATGAAGAAACACATGTAAGCAATTGCTTCCAATTTAAGCTCAAGCATTATGTGTGAAATGCTATACAAACAGTAAAGGCCTTTAATAAAAATTATAGTTGTGAATGTGTTGTATATGTACATCCTTATATATAAACATAAATTGGATGTAATTTTAAAACAAAGTATAATTAATACTCTGAAAATATTGAATGTGTTCATAATTTGTTGCTCTTGATCAAACGGTGTTGGAACAAAATTTTCCAGGAGGTAAAACTTCAAGATGAAGAAAAAAAATTGGCAATGGAATAAGTCCATACTGTAATTTAGGTTTTAAAGCGAATGAAGTGCATTTTTTGTGTTAATTTTGATTTACAAATGTTGAAAAATAAATCATGTGATTGTCTATTTCAATGATAAACTCCACTTTGGGAATGATTAATATAATTATACATGCCGCATCGAATATAGATTATTATTATTATTATAAAATGTATACTTTCTATAAGCAAATCATTGAATGTAAAAAATCTATGAACTAAATCATAGAATGTTTCCATACCATGGGCTAAATTATGTAATGTGTACATTCGAAATTTGATCTTATAGAATATAAAAAAGTATTAAAAAAGAAAATGAACTAAAAATCTTTGCTGACTACCCTTGTATTTAAAGAAATCCCTTTTGGATCCCTTCTAACTAATTGATTCGAATATGGAAATTCCACGACGTTCAATGCAGTTTTTTGGATATTTGGATTGCATTACAAGCAAACAAAAATAAAAATCATTCATATCTCTCGATTGAGGTGCGTATATACAACAGTGAAGACACTTATGAAGACAATTTGAGCTCAAAGATTGGGAATTTGTCCAGAACTGTGAGCTCAAATTGCTGTTAAGCTATTCGCATAAAATCAGAACTCAGATTCTACGTGAAAATTTAAATTAAAAATTGTGAATCTTGTTGACTGATCATATTAAAATAGATCCGTCTGATACTGGAATAATATCAAAAGATTTGATTTTCTTGTTTAATACTTTTCTATATTCTATAAGATCAAATCTTATGTAGCCCATGGAAATGATACATTCTATGATTTGTCCGTAGAATGTATGCATCGTATAATTATCTATATAGAATCTAAACATTTAATAAAAATCTACATTCTATACGACACACATACGCATTATTTGTGATATATACCTAAAATGTTTTCAAAAAATGCAGATATACTGAGTCGAATATCCAAATTTAATGGTTCCAAATGTAAGTATTCGATAAATCACTCATATATATATATAGAGTAGAACCCTTACCACTCGACGCTGATTCGTTCCGAAAGGAGAGTTGAGAACTGATGCAGTCGAATTCTGAATCAAGGCCAACTAGCGGTATGTAACCGAAGTAGCAAATATTTTATTTTCAAAAGTCAAATGAGTCAATTTGGATTCCAAAACTTTTTGTTTGAGCTCAAAGGCAAAGTTTTTTCCAGATTTATGTGACATACTCTGAATAAGTAGAGTACTGGGATGATCGAGTTCCAGGGTTCGACTGTATGTATAATATATTCATCGAATAATAATACAAATTCATAATTGTAATAAATGTTTTAGAAAAAAGAAGTCCATATTTCACAAAACTTTGTTTGGTTATTATTGCTTTGTTTTTTTGTCCTCTGGGGATTTTACCCATTGTTTGTTTGTTTATTTGTTTTTATTGTCTTGGAACTTGATATAACATGTAATTTATATACCTGTATTGTCTCTAGAACAAAAATCAAGATATGAAAAATTCCCAATTCCTGATTTGTTATTTGATAAACGACCCTATATTTCCTTTACACATTTTGGTCAATTACAGATATTATAATAATAACTTTAAACTTCTGGGATAGGTTAAAATATCCATTTATTTGTCTCGGATATCTATTTATAGATATAATTTATACATTTTCTTTTTCTTTAATTGTGACTTGAAGCTTTTGCAATCCTTAATTGCATTTTGTAGTGCCTCTGAAAGAGTAATAAGAATATTTGCCCAAATAAAAATGGATGATAATAAGTATACAAAAGTATTTTTGAGACAAACTTAATCTTTTTGAAAATTACGTATATTATTTGTTAGACCGTGGAAGAAAAAGCATGGACCTTTAAAGAGTCTCACCAATTTTAATTGTTGTACATTTTCTAAAAAGTTTACGATATAAATATAATTACAATATTCTTCCTTGTATATATACATATCTATCCCAGAAATATTATGTATATATACATAATATTGTTTTAAATGCTAAATTTTATCCTCATTATAGCAGTACAACGAGTAATATATCCTTCCACTCTAAAATCAAATATACAGACAGCTGATGTTAATAAATAATAGGGATATTAATAGGAATGTAAATAATATGCAAATGGGGCGTGTAAAATAAAAAGAAAGAGAAAATCAACTTGGTAACTCTGATAACTTGATGAATGTTGAGAGGGAAGCAGCTTCAGCTCTCATGACGTTTTACTGAGCATCAAGCTACTATTTTCCTTTATATATACAAATGGAGACATCAATAATAAATAATAACATTATGTATGTATACCATAGATGAGAGGCAGAAAATTAACTGAAATTAATGTCAGGAAATTATATATTTTTAACTAATAATAATTATTATACGAGGACTTGAGACCTTTTTGTTTACATTTTATTTGCTTTATTAACCTTCATGCGGAATCTGTACTATCAGGTAGATGTTCTCCCTTCAATAATAAAGGAAAAATGATAACAGCTTTGGAAAACAAAAAGTAATGTTCGGTATGCCAACTCCACAAAATCTCGCACGCAGCATTTTGCATATTATTTACATTGCTAGATATTAATCTATTAGTACCCTAAGTCATGCTCCCGCCCTTCTCATCGCTCTCCCCAGAAGTCCCATCCTTAATTTGATACAAACTTTAAATATACAAAGGTTATGCATTAGATGTCTCAAGTTTCTTCAAAGCCTTTCACTTCTTGATAAGATGTGATATCTTCCATATAGTTAATATTATTTAAATAAATGAAAATTTATTTAAGATTAACATCCGTGCTTAAACAAATATTCCAATGATATCAAAGTGATATGCCAAGAACAATAAAATTTACACTGTATTTCATTATCATCTATTTATTTTATATGTTTCTCTCTTTATTAGTGTTCTGATTGTTGATTAGTGGAACACAATTTACCTCTTGCTATGTTGTAAACAATTATCTATTTTAAATGAAAAAATGGTTCCAAAATTAGTTGGAAGAAAGTAAGCAAACTATACCAAGTAATTTTGAGCCTTTTTTCCTTCTTTTTTTTCTTTTGGAAAAAAAAAAGATTGCAAAATACAATGCAATGATCGTTGTATTATGTAAAAAAGATAATAGTACGTTTTTATATATTCTAAATAGTTGTCATCCATCTGGGATGAGGCATAAACAATAAAATTTTATCAGAGGATCCTTACAGCAATATGTACAACAGTTTTTAAAGCCATTAGGTAATAATCTTTTTTTTAAATGAATCTATTTATTTGTTTAATAACTGTCTATTTCTGACAACTATGTCTTTAAAAATGTCATTTTTTTCTGTCTATTACACAATCCCTAACATAAGAAGAAAAATAAAGTTATATTCAGAAAAGTTGTAGAATTTAATTTGGATTATATAACTATATACATATATATATATGGATATATTTATCTACTTTTAACACATTTTTATGAATGTGACATGGTTTTCTTCCCAAGGATAAAGGGATTTTTCTTCATTTCCACCATATATGTGCTATATTTCTAATGACCCATAAATTTGCATAATTTAATTCAATTATAATGGACAAAGAGATTTTACATATTTGTACATAAGTATGCTAAAAAGATAAAAGGTAAGAATTGGAAAAATGTATCACCTTCTAAAATTGTACAAACAACATATTTTCACTTCCTACAAATCTTTTCAATCACTGTCAAATTGTCCAATAAGCTTTTTAAATCGGGTCAAATTATCATTTTTAACCTACATATATGTATAGTAAGAATTGTTCATTTTTTAAATTACAATAATACCTTGAAAATTAAAAATATAATTCGTGTGTAATTAAACCTTACTCCTTTAAAATAAATTATTCTGTATTGATGGCAGTGTGTCTTGTTATAGAAATAAGTGTCACAGTCAAAAGTGAAGGGAGTTTGTTGCCTTTTCAGAATGCCCAACGTAAGGTAGCTAACAATCAATTCTACTTATTTAATTTAATTTAAAAATAGACTGTATCAAGTGACCCACGACTCAGAGTATTCTAGTATTCATAAAGTAAAACTAAAGAATAATATTTTTATGTAAAAAAAAAATATATTTATATAAGAAAGTGTGTACTAACCCATAAAATACAAAATAATTGACAAAACACTTAACACCATCTGAGTCCAGTAGATTTTTATATATGTATAAAAAATATTGCCTATTTGGAGAGTCTCTTCTTTGCTATATTTAACTAAAGATTATCACAAACTTATTTTTCTCTATTAAATAAACTTTGCTGTTGCTGATTAAATAAATGAATTACAAAATCATTCAAATTGTAATTACCGAATAA
Source organism: Lepeophtheirus nordmannii (assembly GCA_963680855.1). NCBI lineage: Eukaryota > Metazoa > Arthropoda > Copepoda > Siphonostomatoida > Caligidae > Lepeophtheirus > Lepeophtheirus nordmannii. The sequence continues at coordinate 10,268,469 of OY804525.1, forward strand.
GAACTTTTTCCCCCACTTATTCTGCAACTTGAATTTTAAGGATATTCAAAGACATTACATTTTGTCTTGCTTAGAACCAAAATATTTACAATTAGAATTATAAAATATGCAATACATAATAAAGTAATTAAGGGAAGAAATATGGTTAAAAGTATCAAAGCAGTACGAAAACAAAAGAAGGAACAATTATATTTCAAGAGTCCTTTATATTTACAATATAATAATTGCAAGAACATCTAACACTCTTGTTGCTTTAGGGGTCATTTGGGCCTGTTTTTAAGTTGAATAGTAAAAAAGATATGCAGCATAATACTTTTTCATCCAAACACTCCTCATTTTCAATCTTTGTATTCAATATAAACCACACAGTTCCATTAATTTTGATTCATATTGAAGTATTATAGATGACTCATAATTTTATGCATACTGTCATCACACCACTTGACAACTTTTTCAAAGTTTATAAAGAAGCCGTTTTGGGTATTGTATGTATATCATACTTTGTTGACGAATCATTTTGATTTAATTGTTATAAAATGTTTTTTTTCTTCGCTAAATGTGCTACAAACTTCTTCGAAAAGCCTATGTTGGTGATTACAGGGTTATGCATAAAGTTAAACATTAACACAAAATAGTGATATTTAAATATACTTTTTATTCTTCAAAGTATGTTCCTGTTAATATTTATGAAATAATATTAATATAACTGTACATAAAATACATATGAACAGGGCCCATGGAAAATGCTATTGAAATTTTGTTTCTATTTAAATCTATATAATTAATTATTACTTGATTAAAATAAAACTTGCCACATCGAAGAATTTGAATTTGTACGAAATCCGTACAAAATTTCATCAAAACGGCCGCTTACAGTCTTTACAACAGTGTTAAGTCTGCTTGTAAATAAAATTCATACTATACAATTGGTTTTAAATCTTCCAAATTTTCGTCAGAAGTTGCACTTTGATCTCCAGAATACATAGTATGGAATATGGAGTGGATGGGGGCGAAACTACCTTATACCAAAAGTCAATGATGAGGGCTGTTTACGAATCATTTTCACTGTCCAAAACAAGTCTCGAGTCTTTGATATCAATTAAGAGTTTTTGAATTGGCAGATTGAGTCGAATCTGAATTTGCAGTTTTGTTAAACTAAGTGTGACTCGAGTATGAGTTCTCAGCTTTCAGTCAATTTTTAAGAGTCCGATTCAGTTTTTGAGTCCTTGAGCTCAATTAAAAATCAAATATAAAGTTTTATAATTTGAGTCACACTGTAACGAGACTTAAGTGAGTAGGTTGTGATTGCAAATCCTCAGCTCTACCAATCAGGAGCATTCTCTTGGCTTCTATAGAAGATGGGGAAAATTATTTTTTGAAATAAATTGTTTTTTGCTTATAAAAGAGGAGGAAAAATTTTGGTTATTTCATATTAGTTAAAAAAATATGTAATTTACCAGAAACTCATGTTAACACTAAACATGTGGATTTTGAGAAAAGCATATTCCTGAGAATAAATGTATATACATATGTGGGCATCTTATATAAATTTCAATGAACAAAAAAGATATCAATACCTTAAAGATACAAACTATACTTGATTAAACGTTATGCCTAATAGATTCATTTTGAAATACATGAAATTATTTCCTAGGGGCTACTTACACCTTAAAACTATTGCCTATGATGAATAAATATTATTCATAAAATTTTGGGTATAGTACATATCTACTTAAAATTAATTAAGATTTATTCAATTTATAAATATGTTCAATATATTTTTGGTGAGTTACACTCATGTGGAAACTTGGATTTAATTGAAGTTATTAGATAAGGAAAGACTATATCAATTTTTTAATGAGATATTGAAATATGAGCTTATTTTTTTTTTAATTGGATTGCTCTAAACTACATTTAACATCGATTTCGTAATGTATTTTAATAACTAATAAGATGTAGGTGCCATTTTAAAACCTTTGATTAATTTTTTAGTATTAGAGCCTCTCCTGTGTATGTCTTGAGCCCTGATCTGTCAATTTTTATACTCTAGTAAAAAATATGTATTTGACAGAAGCCATTAGTTTCCAGAATCGCAGATTATTACAATCCTTACCTTAAATGAATAAAGTAATTTAACTATTCTTTTTAATAGATAACTTGTTGCCTAATCGAGTAAGAAACTATGGTTGCAAAGCTGAGCATGAAAATAATTGACAGGATAACACCACCATGAGTCGAGCTTGAAGTTTAATTTGACTCACTAATGGAAATCTCAACGGGCCTGAACGTTGAAAGATTGACAAATTGAGATCTATATTCTGTGTGTTATTTTAAGTTTAATGCCATAAAATATTTATTCTGAGTTTTATTATGTCTGAATGCTGTTTGTTTTCAAGCATATTATGCCTAGATAATATGACTTTATAATTTTAATATTTATATGTAAATGTTTTAAACCATTAGGGCCATTAAAAGTGTAGCAATGATATGATATTAAAATGATTGCCTATTGTCACATCAATCAAAACCATCTTTATCCCATAAAGCAGCACCAGCTTTCACGCCTGTTAAGTCTTCTCCAATAGCTCACAACGTTTTATGATCATCTTGCTATTATATACGTGCTAAAATGACCTAAAAGATAATTTTGCGCAACATTCATTTTTATTTTTTTCATACTCTGGAATAAAATGGAACATATAGCTTCTGTCTGGCTCATTAATAACAGTCACAGTGTATTGATACTTATGTATATCTCAAGGTCGAGTTGTGATTACGAATCCTCAGCTCTACCAATAATCAACACTCTCTTGACTTCCATTGGGGATAGGAAATTTATTTTTGTTAAATAAATTGTTTGTTGTATAAAAAAAGTGGAAGATAACTTTAGTTATTTCATATTACCGTAAATATCCGCGTATAGGACGATACCATATATAGGACGAAGTAGATATTTGACCCTAAAAATGATGGAAAAACTGTGTACCTGTGTATAGGACGCATCCTAATTTTAGTCTTAAATTTCCATTAATTTTTGTAGAGACGGTGACTTTAAGTCAATCAACTCCATTCAATCGCAGAAGTGACGACGAAGGTAAATATTGTAAGTTTGAAATTTTTATAATAAATTTTTGATTTTATGATAAATCGGTAATTTTTATAATAAAAGTATCCATGGATAAGACGCACCGGGGTCTTTAGGGCAACTTCTTAAGAAAAAAATGCGTCCTATACGCGGGTATTTATGATAATTAAAAAAAAAATATGTAATTGAACATAAACTCATGTTAACACTGAACATTTGGATTTTGAGAAGAACATATTCCTGAGAGAAAATATAGTTATGTATTAATAGCACAAAAGTAATGTATTTGACTATTTTTGGAAAAATATTAGAGGCTATCCTTGACCTCCATCACAACACTCATCAGACTATAGAGTCTACACATCAAAAAAGTTACATGAGATCCAACATTTATCCCTTCACTTTTTAAAAAAAAAAACTTTTCTCACATCAACTTTACTTAAGCTCTCATGACCTAATTCTTATCAATCACATAAATTTGTTTTTCATATACTCTGAGTATTATTCTCACTCTAATCAAGGCATCAGTTTAAGCGTCATTCTTATACAAATTTGACTCAATAGCCGTTTGAAATGCCATTGCTGGGGCTTTAACTTCAATTTCACTCCAAAATATCAACTATTAAGTTTTGTATTGGTTCTAATTTAGAAACAGGAACTAAAACCGAGTCTGGTTCAATTAGTTCAAAAATATATACTAATTCGTTACTTGATGACGTCATTCGTAATGTTTTCTTCAAATCTTCATTAGTATAAAATAATAATAATTAATGATTGATTATATCTTAATTGTTACTATACTCCTTTGCAACTATATTTGTTATATATATATATTTATACTGGAGGTGGAACAATCTTTCAAAAATTCTGCCTTTTTTGCAATAATTAATTTTTTCATACATGAAATTAACTTTAGGATAGTTTTTTAAAAAAAAATGGGATAAAGGCAATATTACATTAATTAAGATATATAAAACTTATATACTTTTTACTTCACGAGACAATGGAAGTTACCCTCCATGTTGGATTTTGAATTATTTACAAATTATGTCTACCAAAGAGTTAATTAATCAATTTAATAGAATTCCGTTTGTGATAAAAAAAAAGCTAAAAAATATACTTTGTAACCGATATGTACTATTCTATTTTTTTTAACTGGACTACAGCAAAAAAATTATAACAGACAACACTATCTCTAATTATAATAAATTTAATATTTTACTCAGTAAGCCTCCTTTCAATAGTAATTTTTAAACAATTGTTTCAATTGTAATTGCTCTTATTAACACAATTCAAATTATTAATAAATTAATAAAGTCAAATCTTTATATTAAATTATCTATAAAGGATGAGTGTATAATGTATTGATAGAATTTGAATGCAAATAAAAGTCATAATTTATTGAGGTTGAGTGATTAAAAAAATCAAACCTACACAAAAAAATATTGACTCAATATTTTTATAATTTTTTACAAATGACTTATAGTTTGAGTTAAGAAAAAATATTTAGGACATAAACAGTCGAATTGTTGAGGATTTCTGAAGTCAACACAACACTTTGTAAGAATGTAGTAAAGGTTTGAGTAACTGCAAATATTATTTAATTATGCATAGTATACGGCAATAATATTATTAAAATATAATAGACGTAATTAGATTTTAGTTTAATTAGTTATTGTAAATATGTCTATTTGCAAAAAAAATATAACTTTAAAAACACATTATTGAACACTAGTTTAATATTACAAACAGTCATAAATACAAAATGTATTCAGCCTATTTTTGATGGCAAGGCGTCTTAGGGGAATTTTCAAATTCAGCTTTGTGATCTTTAATGAAGAAGCTATCCTGACAAATTAGATTTATAAACCTGAATTATTATTATGACAAAAGTCATCTGTGTAGCGGTTTAACTTTTGTGAAAAGGAATTTGTACCTAAATGAAACAAGATGGAAATAGTTTCAGATGTGTTAAGTATAGTATGGACTATCATTCCTTTTCTTTTCAGGCCTCAAAGCATTTATATGGCTACGAAATTTCTGACCCAACATGAATTTATAGCTGACAGTTCACAGATCCATGGCTTGTAGCAAAAGAAACAACTATTTTTGCTATACAAAGTTTTTTGAAAACTTAATTTATTCTTTGAACGTTGAACGAGGCGGTTTTGGCCAGATATTACAGCAATAAATATATATATATATATATATTGTACAATTGTATAAAAATAAACATCAAAAGTGACAAGAGTGAGAACAAATGTGAAGAAATTGAACATATATAATGGTAAAACCATGTCAATTAGAGTCAATTTTCAAATATTTAGTGATGCTAAAACAAAACAAAAAAACTTTCAAATATAGAAATCACACACTCAAAAATCAACGAATAATCATTTCCTAATCTTTTAAATTTAAATGAATTCCCAGGATTCATGATGGATGCCTTTCAAAAAAAAAAAAAAAGAGAAAAAGAAATACTCTGGGATTTAAGGAAAAATGATCGTATTACAACAAAAACAACAAGGGTAGAAAAAAAAAACCACTTTTCATTTGAAGGGAAGAGATTTTTAATGAAAATCTCAAGATAATCTCATTTGTTGACAAACAGAGTACATATATTCATATTATATGTAATTTCCTATTATGTCACAAATAATTTATTAAATAATAATACAACATACAATATTTTGACGAATCATGAAAAGCAGTATCGTACATGCATCTACATATCTATAAATATTTTGATGAATGTTTTCTCAATATTGAGTCAAAATAATAAACTTTGACATAGTTTTAAGGGGCTAGACTTTTATCTATATATATATATATTTATATTTTATTTTGTTAAATAATAATTTAAATTTGCAAAAAAATAATAATAATAATAATGACATGCTGATAATAAAGACATACAAACGAATAAAATATGAGTTTAAATTCTCTGTATTATGAACTTTTAGTTTTTTAAATCCATATGGATAAAAGTGAATACATAATTATAAAGAGATAATAATAAATAAAGTCATTTTAACCATTTTTAATTTTGAAAATACAATAATTTGATTAAATAAAACTGAAATAAATTATTACAAGTCTTTCAAACCTTTTCTTAAAATATTTTTCAATGTTAATTTGCATAAAAAGTAGCGAAAATATGAGGCCTTTAGATTATTTATAAATCAAGATTTATGTATTTGACTCAAATGCCTTATTACTTCAAATACTCTCAATTTGATTGTTCATAAGAATAATATATAAATTGTCTGTTTTCCATATTTAGCACCAGTTTGTCTTGCTTTTGCTAAAATGTTAGGAAACAGAAGGAAGTCATGACTTATCATTAGATAATGCAGCAGGATAGAGGGGAAAAAAATAGCTGACAGACTAAGGATGAACATATTTTAGGAAGTAGTTGGAGATGCTTTGATTCTAGAATTTTTATAATAAATTTTTATACAGCAGATATTTATTTTGACCAATTATTTAAGCCTTTAAACTTTGAGCCAAAATGACTACCTATGGCTTTTTTAGTACAATGTAAAATTGTGCCCTTTTGTTGAACTTTCTGCTGTTGATTCTTTAATTAGTGCATTGAACGTTGAATGGCTGAATTTAGATTAGTTGGACGCTCCTAAACAGTTGAGAAAAGTGACGTAATTGACTAAACACTTCTTAATTTCGGATTGTTATTTATTTTTGGTTTTTGAAGTAAAGGTTGAAAGAATATTTGTTTGTGATACTAAATGATGTATGTAGACAAATTGTCCACTTGAGACAAGAAGGAAACGAAACGCCTTTTGGGAATAAATTATAAATCTATGGCGTTCCTTTAAATGCTGTTATGATAAATTTAGACTCAGTGGACTCGAGGTTAATTTATGTATCCCTACATATTGACTAAAGATGCAGTAATTATGATAAAGTATTATAGTTTGATCAAACACAATAATCATATAAAGAATAGTTTATAAGTTCGACTTGAAGCCATGATATTAAGTTTGACTCCTAAGGATGGTTTATTGAAAAATGGAGCTTGAACTATGAAATTGCATAATTTCTAGACCAAAAAATACCTATCAGACTTCAAGAATGGTGGACTCAATCCATAAGTGCGTGTGTGGCGGTGAGGAGAGGGAGATTTAATCAAAACAACGCCACATCTTGATGACATTATAAATCACGCAACTTTTGATCGTTTTTGTTTTACAAAAAACAATGGTCATTGCCTCACTGAATCATTTTCATTGCTCATTTAAATGCAGTCGGATAAAAGTCAACCACAGCTTAGTGGAGATTGTACAAGGTGATTTGCAAGTCAATGTCATTTAAGTATATATATATATATATATATATTAGTAACAAACTCTGCATATGTGTTAGTCAAAAATATGTTTGGAGTAACTCAATAGTGTCTCCACCCTCATTTGTATGTATTTATTTATAAAAAACAACAACAACAACAACAAAAACTCTAAAACTTAGTGCAAGAAAGGAAGGAAGGAAGGAATGAAGAAAAAAAACCGTATCAACAACAGCTCCTCAAAGAAAATGAACTTAAATGAAGAAAAATCCCTTATAAATTGAATTTATTTTTTTATTTTTTTCGTTAAAGACCGTTGAAGAAGAGTCATTCTTATTAATAAAAGAAACATGCTCTATGTTACATATATATATATATATATATATATTTTATACAAAATAAACATTGTTTCTACATATTATAAGTCTTAATTTTTATTTATAGATTGGAGTTACTACGAAGTTAGTAGTTTATGGCTTACATATAAGGAAAGATATATATATATATATATATATAATATGTCAAATGGACGACTTGAGCTATGATTGAAATATATGTACATACTTATATATTTATTTAACTAAGACAAGAAAGAAGTTGAAGAAGTTTGAAGACGAAGAAGGAGAAGAAGAAGAAGAAGGAAAAGAGGGTGGGAAGAAGGGGGAGGGGGCAAAATGACAAAGACTCTCAATGTATGTATGTTGTTATGTATTATGAACATATAAACACGAGAGAGATTATGTATTGTTGTCGTTGTCATATTTTGAACACATTGGAGAAGTGGATTCTTTCCTTCTCTATGAAGAGTGAAGAATATAACAATTTCCCTTCTTTACTCTCAACAGTTTTTTGGCATATGGATGTGATGAACAAAGATATGGGCATCATGTTATAATGGTTACGTATGTACATACATATATCTGTGTCGAAAAAAAAAAAACAAAAAACATGCGGAAACTTAACTAATGCGATGAAATATTTATTATTATAAAAATATATATATGAAACAACTTTTGGTAAAGAAAATAAAGACAGAGACTCGTTAGTAGTCTACATTTTATTTTTTATTTTTTTATTATCGACGTGATTTATTTGAGTCTTTTCTCTCGAATAAATCATTATCTATCCCTTGAACTAATCACAATCATTGTGTCAATAATAAACAAATTGCTCTCTCTCTCTCTCTCTCTCTCCCATGCTTACAATATAGAAATAATATATTAAAAGAGAATTTGTAAGAAATGCAATCTCGTTGAATGTGCTTAAAATATATGTGAATGCAGAGCATAATACATCCCCTAAGGCTTTATTTTTATAAAATAATTAATGATTTTTTCTCAAGTGAAACTAAGAAAATGTCATCATTTGTTTATTGAAGAATTTTTTTGTAGGAAAAAAAGAAACAACTCAAAAATACGAAATTTACTATTGATTTGTGTAGTCAAACCAAACGATATATGTACAAAAATACCGATATTCCCAATTTTGTCCTGATTTTTTTTATATAAACTGTTTGTCCCTTTGTTTTAACATAAAGTAGTTTCTTACAGTCTTTTATAGCTTTGGTACAAATCTAACTTATCTTGCCCAAATTTTAGTTGCAAAAATGTACTTTAAAGATGAATTGAAAATTATACAATACGTGAGTACGTTTTAATGATGGTTGTCCTTTTTGTAAAATCATAGATGGATCTTCTATCTATAAAAAGCCATAGTGCCCCATCAAAAGGACATTTGGTGGGACAAAAAGGGATTCACATATGTAGTAGAAAACAATTTTTGATGAGAGTAGATCCTTTGAATGCCATCTTTTGTTCTAAATAAGCTTTATAAAAATAAGTATGCGCATATTTTTATGTAACATATAAGTGGACTTTTTAAACGGCTAAAAATTACAATCTACGTGTAATATTGGTTCACTTTGTAATATTGAAAAATATTTTTTAATATGTACGAAAAAAAAATAGATCATATGTTAGAGTAATCATGAATTACGACACTATGAGAAAAATCACTATTTGGTGAAGCACTCATTTTAAACAAATCATAAATATGGGGCCATAACCTATTTGAAATACCTTACTAACTAATTCAATGCACTCCTTGGTGTACAATTAGCCTTGTTAATCTAAAAATAACTATTGTAGAAATTAAAGAGCTTGAGTTGAAGAAGACTAATGGTCTATGGGGAAATTATTTCTGAGGTAAGAAAATATATGATTATTTTCTTTGATTGTTCCTCACATATACTCGATGAACTTCTTTATTTGCACTCGCAACCTCGATTCTCAAATGGGAAAGTAAACATTTCAAAAAATATGTTGTAGCTAGTCTTTTCTATTTTCCTTGTTGCTGACTTTTTAATAAATGGCAGAGTTACTATTTAGTTATACTATACATTGATAAAGTCTGCTAGTATACAAATCAATCGTTAATACTCTTATAATATTCACAAATTCAAAAAAGGGAGAATACAGTGTATTTTTGTTTATCTCAAAAAGATCGTCGTGATAAGTAACGGAGCTCATGATTGGAATTCTCTCAGCCTTTCCAAAATTTGAAAGAACTATTGAACTATTTTTCATCAAATTGTAAGGAATAGCTCATAGCATAATAACAGACAACACTAATAAGGGAAAATAATTTGCAATAAATAAAAATTTTGATCCTTGTTTTCAATATTCTAGGTCAAAAGTGGGTGATGATTATATTTGATAGGGAGTACAAATAAAGGTATGTGTCACAGTTTGATTCTTTTTTTTTTTGCACAAATCAGTTGATTTTGTTATTGCCCACACATGAAGTGTCACAAAAGAACCTTTCATCATTCAATAAGTAATTTTTATGAATTCATAAAAAAAGTATTTGAGTAATAATAATAATAATTATTAAATTGGCAAATTATAATTGGACTTTTTTGGCAAGAACCATTCATATGCCTTTGAAATCTAGTCAAATTAATAATTATTATTTTACTAATTATCTAATACGTATTAAGAAAAAAAATTGAGTCATGATTTTTGATGTTATTTTTTGGGAGTTTTTTTTGGAAGAAGATGAATTCTTATATTTTTTATTATGTCTGACATAAAAATATAATATATAAAATCTGTTAATACATATAAAAGACACAAATATAATTACTATTTGTTTTCCAAAAGTCTCTACTAATGTATATATATATATATATGTTTTCGTCACAAAGTATCTGGCAAGATAAGAGAGAAACACATATATACAAATATGAAAATAAAGTCTAATTTTTTTAGTAACACTCTCATCTCATTTTTTTTATTGTACACGTAAAAAAATAATATATATAAATATGAGATCTTTTTGTACTAAGTACATGTACGTTCTAAATGGTTTATATCTAAGGCCCTAGTGAATATTTTCATGGAAATTAAAAAAATTGATGAGTACATATAATTTTTAAAAAAGAAAAAAAACAACACATGGAAAACAGTACAAAGACAAAAAAAAAGAAGCAAACAAACAAAGAATTAGGATCGTAATTTAGGAATCAAATTGCATAATACATGTGTAAAGGTTCTCATGAATGCAACAACAACAAACAAAAAAATCAAAATTGTTTATGTAGTTTGAACAAACCACTCGAAAGAGATGCTTACAAAAAACACTTTTTTGTTCATATATTTATAAGCATTAGTAACCCTCAAGATTAGTGATAAGACTGTATTAATGTACTAAAAAGTATTCGTTTTAAGAATTTCTTCATTTTAAAGACATGTGAAAATGTGAATAGTTTTGACTACTAGTCGCAAATATGTTTAAAGGTCCCTATTTTTTTATTTTGTATAAATATCTTTTATTTATAATAAAGATCTTATTTATTTACACTATTGGCTGTTATATATATATATATGTATATATATTTTGAATATTATGGTATGTAGAACGAAATATTCACAACTGGGATAACATTAGCAAGATATCCCAGCTCCTGAACGCAAAAAAGATGTTAAATAATGTAATGGCTATCTGAACATCAATAATGTCTGAAAAATACATTTGTATGAATGGTTTTATATACAAAGCAAACAGTTCTCAAAAAATGTGACTAAGAACACTGGTGTCCTTAGTAGCCTTACTGAAAAAAAGGCATTTATAAAAAACAAATCCACACTAAAAACTATATAACATTTCTAAAAAGTAAAAAGGCTAAAATTTTGTGTAATTGTTGTCATTAGAATTTGTTAATTTAATTAATACATCCTGATATTTACAAGACAAAGCATGAAAAGCTCTGACTTAGTGGCAAAATTTCTTCGTTTGTCTATTTATTAATTTATTTTATCGACGTATTGTAGACCTATAAAGTTTGTACCTGTATCTGAACTGTGGTTCCAGAAAATAAAATAAGGAGTATACGTATATTTTGCGCAAAAAGTTATTGCATCTGTGTCAAGTCAACAAGAAAACAAGAATGTTTTCAAATATTGAAAAGGAAAAAATCCACTTTTAAGTTTTTTGTCTACATAAATATAACGGTCAAATATTTAGGAGTCATTTTAAGACCTATTCTGCATGGTTTTTGAGAAAATATCACTTTTTATCACTTGTTATCTATCCAATTGAGCAAATATATAAATATTACGACTGCACAAAGAGCCGATATGGCCACTGAAAGAACGTCCATCTTTTTCATAGCCCCAGAGATTTATTTAGCTGTAGTTTGCCAAAACATATTCATCTGTTTAAGAACTATTAAGAATCAACTTAATTTGCTATCATGCTCACTATGAATCATAGTCATAATAACAGCATAGTCATTAATACCAGATGTTTTTTATTCTCGATTGTGGCCGGTATTTTTTTCCTATAATTAAGTAGTAATTATATTGGAGTAATTATTTAATTAATCGAAATATACTCCTATTAATACAAACGCAAGAAAGTTGCTTCAAGAATATAATAACAGTTCTAGCTCATTTTTGAAACATTTCAAATAAAATTTGTTTCTTGCTGACTTGACACCTCTGATGTATCCTCTATACTTATGTATGTAATTATTTACAGTATGACAGTATCTGAACAAATCTATGTTCATTTAGCATTCATATTTAGATAGACGAATGGAATTATGGATAATGAGTTCTCATTGATTCCAGGTGTGTTCAAGCGATGACTGTTGTTCATCTTGATAGTAGGTATTTATTTTGATCTGAGGAGTTAACTCTTCTTCTAATGGTGGGGGGGGGGGGGATAGAGTTGAAGATATCTATATTTTACAATGTTTACCAATTGTAAATATTATGATATTGGCACCTGTTCTCAATTATGGTTGATATGATTGGCTGTCCGTCATAAATAATCCTGTATCCTTGCACTCTCCCTTAACATTTATGATGATGGTCCTTTTTAGGTCATCAATGTTTGATACAATCATTTCCTTTTTGCCCAGATTATTGAGTCAATTCTCTATTAGTTGTGTGATATTTGGTCTTTTGTGTGTGTTGATTTAACCTCGTGCATAGAATTATCCAATCAAGTGTTAATATAATTAAGTCAAGAATGTTTCAATTGATAGAATAATTACTCTGCAAAAACAGCGTAGTGTTTACAATATTGCTTAGCATATTATATCCTGAATTCACAGTTAAGAAAACGATACTACATATATATGTAATTTTATACATCCATACCGATAACATAACTGCAATAAAAAGTGATGAGTAGCAAATAAATAAAGAAGGAATTATTGTGTTTCCAACTGGTAATGAGGTCAACATTAACATTGGTTCAATAGCTAGCAGTTTTTGACATATTTTTTGCCTTTAACAGCTGAATCATCTTGCAGTTGTACTCCTAGATTGTAAAATTACGTTCTATCCCTGATAATATACAAAATGCCTACGTATTTAATACGTAAATAGCATAGAACTCACAAATATTTCAAATAAGTAGTACTTCATTTTTCATTCCCTGATATTTGATATGATTTCTCCATTCGATAAAGGCCAATAACCCATGTTTCCATTGCATAATCGAGACTGTCTTGCTTTATGCCACAAATCATTATCAGAGGGATTTTTATATGGCGTATAAGACTACAATTCATTTGTCACAATTATATTTGAGGTGCTCAAAAAAGGGCGCGTATCTCAAACGCTAATCAATATTTTACAGTATTTATATACGTAAATTAATTGACATAAAAACGTTTTCAGTATCTGTTTTCATACAAGGATTGACTACCTTTAAATTAAATATAATGAAAATATAATTCTATCATAACTGAGCTTTAAAAAAAAGTAAAATTGAGAATTAATGCATATATATATATATATTATTTTTTTACTCAAGTTTGAAGAATTTAAGTAAAAATGCATAAATACTGCTTTTATCTTCCATGTCAATTAATCTGTATTAAGTACAACTTGAATTAGATTTAATAATTTAACCATTTTTTTAAACATTTAATTAAGAGAAAATAAATTTTATAATAAATATAATTACAGTAAATCCTTTTTGTTCGTTTTTTGTCTTCATTCACAAAAAAACCAAAAAAAAACCACTTATTACAATAGATAATTCAAAGTGTTTCATATACAAAAATAATCCGTTTAAATGAACTTTTTTGGTAAAAATGTAAAAATACATATATACATATATATATATATGAGTCACGGGGTCCATGATAGAAGAGCAATGCTATAGGCAAAAAACATCGAGAATAAAATATCTTTATTCAATCATCAATATTCATTTATTTATGAAGTCAATAATTACAGAACAATAACTGCTGAGTTTAGATATGCTATTGGATGGTCGGTTTCTTGAATAATGGGTTACGTATCTCGAGAAACAAACCACAGATTCTCAAAATTTCAAAAGAATAAAGTCTGTAATATTCACTGTAACTTTTTTAGTTTCAACAACATTTTTCTAAATTGCATTTGAGTCATCATCTTTCAGACATTTTAAAAAAACGAAAAAATCGGTTTTATCTGTCCAATAAAGGACGCGTATCTAATGAATATTTTGACGTGTAGTTTGGCACAAATGTCAGTAACAGTATTGTCAACTTAAAAATAAAAAGATTTATTCCTATCGGAATCCCAAAAAAATTAAATTCAAATTTCCCGGGATTTTTGTGCTCATAGTCATAGATCAACTTGAATATGAATATAAAAATTTTGAACGAAAAATACCAAAAAGCAGAAATGTATTCCTGAGTCCTATGTCATTTAACTCAAAGTCCAAATTGAAACTCTTAAATACTTTCAAACCCTGGTCATTAATGGTTGGGAGCCTTGTTCCATGCGTTATACATTCATAGAAATCTTGTACAAAACTGATACAAAGATGATTTGTCTCACAAAAGATGAATCTGAAATATATTTGTATTCTTCTTCTAATTAATTACATCCAGCTTCTATTAATAAACTATTCAAATTAATCTTTCAAAGACGTCGTAAATTGCACTTACAGTTCACTCAGTCACAGTTAGCAAGAACAAAAGATAAATAGTTCTATTTTGAAGGTCATATCAGAACCTAAAATACATTTCAAAGATCAAATGACAATAGTTATCATTTCCGAGTAGCTCAACCCATACTGAAACTCAAATGAAAAGCCTCTATCTAATTGATCAAAATATGCCTATGAAATACATATATGGATGTTTATAAATATTGTTCAAGATTCCTTTTGTGTTGACACATCACATAATATATTCCTTTGTTAATAATAATATGTCATTAGATTCATAGCTATTTATAACCAAGACATCAAAGCAAGTTCATGAGATACATTTTTATTGCATTAGGTCTAGAGGAGATACGGCCTCTTTTGAAAACTGCTCTTCAAATAACTTACTGGCAAAAAAACTATTGTCTTAACTCACTGCAATAGGGTGCAATATGTAGTATAATTAGCCTTGTATGTATGTAATATCTTTAGTAGTAGTAGCAACCCAATAAATAAACACATACCCCAATATATGTAATCCTAATCAACAAATTCAAGAAGAAAAAAAATCATATACAATAATAAATTTAAGAGAGATATGAATGTTGTCGTTTTTTTTTGTTTAAATCAAGTCGCTTGATAAAAGTGCTCACGCATCAATGGAAACGATTTCGATTATATATATATATATATATATATAAAATAAAAAATAAAAGACGTCGGAACCGGTTTTTGTTGATTCAATTCATGCGATGAGTGTTTTTTTTTTTTATTATTTTTTTTTAATAATATACTTAAATTATGAATTGACTTACTTTAATAAATGATTACATATTATTAATATTATTATTATTATTATCATTTCATCCATTGATTCAAATGGATTGTAGTAGCTACTTAGAGGAAATGTATAGGAACTCTTGTGTATGTATGTATATCATAAAACCTCCTCCTCCTCCGTTACGGTTGATAGCTTGTCCTTTGACTAAGAGACACAGCTGTTCCACATACATACATAATATTCATGATTTATTGATGTTGTTGTCGTGAAAAAGACAATGGTGATATCAATAATAATAATAATAACAATAACAATATGGAATCTGCAGTTTATTATGTACTCATAAAAATAAAGAGGTGCCAGAAGGAGTCGTATTTGTGAAACTGTTTCATGACCATGACTGAGCCATCCTTTGCACAATTACATACGTTTAAAGTAGTGGTGTCCTCAAAACCACGTTGGTTCGAGATCAGAACGATGTCAATGCATTGAGAGTACAAAACCAAGGCTTTGAAGGAATAAAGTCAAAACAAATCTAGACTTTTAGTTGTTGATAGTTCATTTGTTCCGAGTTCAATTCAAGACTCCCCACTAAATAAATAATGAACATTTTAATGATACAAATATTACTTTAATGTTGTAAAGGACACTCACCTCTCGGGTCCGTAGTAAACATTATCAAGCCTCGATTGATATGCAGTGATAAAAAGACCATTATTTAGGCTCAATAGTTTTTCTACTTTGTGTTCGAGTCAAGTCAAAAGGTTAATGCAACTTAACTACTACTTAGATAAAGCCCTTGACTATGATCCAGTCATCATCAATATTAAAATTATATTATAATATGCCAATAAAATAAAATAATTGACAACAAGGATTTTTCTGGGTTTGAAGCTTTGAGTCTTAGTTATGTACTCATAATTCAATTGATGTCGAGTCTAACGTATGCAGTTAAATTATACTTGAGTGAGACTTTGTGTTCAAATTCACATCTCTGGACCTGGCCAAAGCTATGGGACGTCGATAACAAAAACAAAAAAAAACATTAAAAACGTTTAATCAACGTTTTCCTCCTCTTCTCCTTCGAGTTCCTATTAGCTTTGGAGTAAGACCTACTAAGGAATGACGATCAGTACATTCAAAAATTGATTTCGAGACGAAGAACAATCTCACGAATGACGTCACTACACACTAAATAATAGCTATTCTGTATTATCATAATGGCCATGAACTCTCGGGAGTGATTATCGTTTCCGCTCTGCTACCTGTGGTTTTTAATGGATTTATGAGGATGTCATCACCTTTATTTAGAAAAGTTTACTCATGATTAGGATTTATTTTTATTATTTTTTTTATTATTATTATCATTTTGAATGGGCAATCTTTTGACCAACTTTATAGCCATTGAGTGATATTAATATATTAGGAGTACTATGGGCCATTTTACATAACCGGATTTATAGACCTAATGCAGAGATTCATAATTGAAGAATATTTATATATTTTTCAATAAAATTACTTATAATCACTTTAGAAAAAGTAAAATATTGAAGTTAATTTTCTCTGCGTAAGGCTTCCTATCTACACCAGAGGTTAAATGGTTTCGTAGTAATTGAATCATTTGAGTCCGTTGATATAATATGTTCATTATAGAATCATTTCTCTTCCTTTGGATCATGATTGTTAGTTCTTTGTTGTGTCACATAATAAGTATACATATAAATACATACATAAAATTCATGCCAGAGAAGGTTCTACATACACACAACTGCTTCTGACACACTTTTGATTGACCCTTTTTTTTTAATGAATGACATTGCAAAATTGCCCTTCATGTGTGTGTGAGTGTAGTCATTTACATCCACATATGCATATATATACAAATATGTATGTGTTTAAAGCAACAATTAGAGGATGTGACGCTTCTTTTGATCAATATGCTAAAGGAAGTTGTTGTAAATAGACAGACAGAGGAGGATATTCGTATAAATTAGCATAGGGAACTAATTAGAGCTAGAGTGTCAATTACTTGTCTCTTTAAGACAATTAATGAAGAAAAAAAAAGAAGAATACAACACACAGACACACACAAAAAAAGAAAGAATCTAGCCATTAAAAAGCATCTTAATGAGAAGAAAACTCACTCTTGATATTGTATGTAAGGGAAATTGTAATTAAGGGGTTTGAATGTAGGTGTCATCATTCATTCAAGAAATCGGCCATCTTGTTAGCTAAATTGTCTATGAGAATATACCTTTTCAATACCCTTTTTATTAAGGAAAATGTAATGAATCATTGCCCTGCATTTGAATTTCATTAAAGAACCAATAAACATAATGTAGGCCATCTCACACATTCTTGTCCTTAGTAGTCTAAGGACTGAGACCTTTACCATCTAACGATATATCTAGTAAAAAGGTGAGGTCTTTAAAAAGACATTATTTCAAAGGAAACTCTTACACGTTTAGTTAATTCAAATCATACTGCTTTTTCTAAAGACATATGCAAAAGTTTAGTTGGTTTTTTTCTTTTTCAATTTTAAAGCCATTGATGGATGAAGTTTCCTTAAGATTTTTTGGCACGAAATTAGTTCGTTTACTTTGGTATCTATGTAAATATATTAATAGCAATACCTCAAATAAATCGGCACTAGCAATTTGTGATCTCCTCAATGATCGAAAGTCGGCTTAAAATACTATTTTTTATTATTATTTGAGTACAAATAACCGTTGCTCTTTTTTTTTTATTCAATTTGTTCAACTCTCGTGTCTCCAAAATGAAGACTCTTTTTTTAAAATTAATAGACAATTATTTATGTAACTCAATAAAAATAATTATTTAAGTAGAGGTAATACAATTCCTTTTTTTTTATTGGACTCCACACATTACGTCACATTGTTGTATCTACGTTTGTACATATTATTTTATTTTGCAAAATCAGCTTACCGGAAAGTAATAATAATTGATTTGTTTATTGCTTAACAAAAGAATAAGTTAATTTGAAAAAAAGAAAAGAAAGAAAAATAATAATATAAATATAACGAAGGTTTAATTGCTAAATGACAACATAATATGGAAACCACCATTAGGTGGAATCTGACTGCATAAATACGTGGAGGAAACGTGGAGGTTATCTCTCAAACAAAACCCTAAATTATCATCATCTATTAGCATAGGGTGCGAATCCCTTTGTTTGAATCCGCATCACGGTCAGCATTGACCCGACATAGTACATGAGCCTTTAAAGCTGACTTTGAGACCAAAATGGAATTCAAAAGGCTTAAGGGGCACAATATGAGGTTGTCTATGAAGTCAAAAGCTTCAGAAAAAAGGGTCGATGTAGGGGATTTGGGTGAGGTTGTTCAAGGTTGAGGAACGCTGTTTCGTTGTTCCCTTCTTCAATTATTTAGTAATGCTCTATTCATGCCTATTCATTAAAATGGAGTACATCACGCAGCGGTTTTAAGGCTATTATGAGCATTTATTAGTCGAGAATGTATCTAACATATTTCGTAGGTATGGTCATAATACCTTTTGTGGAAATAAGATGCAAAAAAAAAACAAAAAAAAAAATCATTTAGTGTTAAAGGAAAACAATGGATAATTTTCATGAACTTCGTGTAATTGAATAATTTGCAGCTTTGCTCATTCAAAAGGGGAATACACACAACAACAAAGAGCCTCACACATACAGGAAGAAGATTTGTTATAGGATTTGTCACCAAGTATTTAAGGAATTTAATGATTTAAAATCCAACACATTTATTAACATAATATTTACACTTTTTATAATATACAAAGGTATGTATCTATGTATGTAAATACCTTCTTATCTTTGTTGATACATTTACGTTAGATATTAATGTATACCAAAAAAAAAAAAGAAAAAAAAAAACCAACGAATATGTCTACATACAGCTCTACTCATTTGCCAATTAGGTGGATATGTCTAAGCATGCAAATAATCATAAGTCATATTTAATCTGTATTATTGTTTTTGTTTTTTTTTGTAAATAACGTTGATTAAATCATTAGTGCAGAAATGGTGCGAGTCTTGTCAATAAGGAAAGGGTTGTTTCTCTAATGTGGAAATCATGTAAATATATGACAAATTAGTTAAATTTGCATGATAAATGTTTTCAAAGAAAAAGATTCTCTACTCCAAAATGCATCTGCAAATCGATTTAGGAAAACAAAAAACAAAACATGTGAATAATAGTAGATAGACCAAATCGAAGCCGAAAGTGATTTGGTCCATATCCCTAAAATCTGATAGAATAATCGTTTTCAGAACCTCGTTCGTTGCGGTGGCAAAACGAAACGACTAGAAGATGACTCTGGAAAGAGTTGTTTTATCTGTGTTATCCACCGGATTATAACCCGGATCCAGCCTCTGGCTAGATCCTGAGGCACACCATTGGAGAATTATGATTAATTACATTGTTCATCATTCAATTTTATACTTAATTAATCTATCCCATCAGACATTTTGTTTTTTGCTAATAAGGATTTATGAAAGATTTTTCTTTGCATCTCATTCAATAGTGAAATTATTGAGTTTGTCCATGTTTGTGAATATTCTATAGTTATCATGAGAGATCTTTAATGTATTATAGAAATATGTTTTAAAAAGTTATTGAATTTCATGAGATTTCTGTGGAGATATTTTTTAAATTATTGAACGATCACTTTCAAAGTTGTCTTTATCTGGAATTTTTAAATTAATGTTAGTTACTATTATGCAAAGTCTATTATAAAGTAAAAAAAATGTGATTCTTAGAAGTCAATAATCCTGTTCAAATTTTGTCTTGATCCAGATTTGAATATACATACATTGAAGAAAAGAAGATGGAGTCATACTTCAAATTGCAAGACCAAAGAATTTTAGATACTGCATCCCCATTTTTAAGGTGAATAATGTCTGTGATCGTTATATGTATACTTTGCATTTATCACGCTTCTGAAAAGGTCAAACAATCTCAGGTCATAGGTAGCAGAAATGTTTGTTCCTATGTGTAAATACCTTGTAGAAAAATGGACTTTGTCAAACATTTGATTGCAAGATCGTTTAGAATTTGATTAATGCTTGAGATCGTTTCCTCGTCATACTCACTCTCTCTCAAAGAACAACACGCATGAACTAACTATTAAGCTTCTAGTTAGAAGACACGTTACTATTAATGCAGTCAATTTAGACTTTACAATCACTCACTCCTCATAGACAGATGTTTCTCGTTATCCAAGGTATTATTGTATAGAATATTTTCACTGACGTCACAGATTGCATGATACATCTCAAGCCAAGCCATGTTGAAGGCATATAGCTATCAATTAAAATTGACAAAAACTATTTAACTACTGTATTGGATGCAGCTTGATAATATATTCGATTAAAATGTGAAGATTCCTATGATTTGTACCTTTGTACCATTGTATTGTTCCAGATCGATTGGTGGATACTTGGAGAAAAATTAACTAATCATGACAAAAATAATATTCAATTTATTGGCTACACAGTGTGTTAATATGTAATAATATATATTTAATATATATTGTTAGTGTATGCTAAAGAGATAATTATTTTTGATAGACGGATAAAACAAAAGTTTTTAAAAGGACAGAAGGCTCTATATTAGTTTTAATTGTATAAAGTACTTCCCTGAAGGGAATGTTGCAACATAATACGTAATTATACTATATGTACACGAGATTAATTCATTATGAGAAATGAGATACATATCTATAAAAAAAAGGGGGTCGATCCGCAGCCCTCCCTGGGTTCAACCATAAATCTCAATTGATGATGAATAAAATTATTATCGTATTAAACAGCACAATATCAATGCAAAAAAAAAAAATCTTATTTAATATAATAGTTAGCTAATAAGTGTGGGAAAAAATTTGGCATCTTCGACAACGAAATATGTAAAGCACCATAGATTGTATGTATAGTGGTAACATGATCGACATAAATAGTTGTGTGTTATGTATGTAGATAATATTCGCTCTAAAGACAGAAATGTGCGGGAATGAAACATTTATGATGAAGAAACAGCACATATATAACATATATATATATATATATATATATTACAATTTATGATTGTGCAAATTGACAACATACTAACAACAGAGATGAGAGAAGAAGGGTCTATGTACATAGACACAAGGCCTATAATGAGAATTTTTGTACTGCTATTAAAAAACAAAAAAAAAAGAAGCATCTTTACCATGAGTGCCTTGTATTACTCGAATTTGTTATGAATATTTTACACTTATTCATTGCTTTTACACATGTATATATAGTTATATATAAGTTTGTCTGACTACTTAGGCTAGTAATGTATATAGTAACATCCATCATAAAGATATTATATGTATCCTCAGAGCGCGCTGATAAACTACATTCATAATTAACTAAGTAAGTAAGTAAGTAACATACACATAAAAAAGTCGGAGAGCTGAGAGAAATAAAACGCGAAATAAGAATTATAATATTCACCATATGTGGAAAATTACTACTGCTACACGCTCACATATGTGACGGGGGTGGCTACTATTTCTACTACTACCACTACTCTAGTAGCAACTCTCTGTGTTGTTGTGCGACACACTCTTCTCCTTTATTTTATGACTGCAACACCCGATTGAGAAAATAATCATAAAAAAAAAAAAGAAAAAGATCTACATATTATCCCAGCAGTTTTTAAACGGAAATCGGATTGTTCAATGTGATGATCATCGTGGAGTGAAATATTAGATATATTTTTGGATTTGCAGTGTGTATATGTACTAGTTATTTCATATCAGTAGTGATGATTCCGTGCTCCTAAGTCACTGAGAGAGTGTGAGAGATAAAGTGCCAAATTTTCATCATTCAACATACTCCTCGTCCCTTGGACGACAAACCATGTCTGTTAAGTCACTCACATTACTACTGGGCTTATTCGTCTCCTCGACGATGGGTCGATCCCCACGCTACGTTCCCTACGATCCACCCCGCGTTATCCCCAATGCAGAATCACAGACTGTTCGTGCTGCAACTTCCTACACTTTTCGCTGCGAAGGGGATGGACGCGGTGTAACATGGATACTTCCTTCAGATGTGACTCTGAATCTCCGATCTCGAATAAAACTGACTCACATTTCCCGTGGGAATCGTCACATTTCCTCTCTTAATATTTCGGATCTAATCTACACGGATACAGGGACTTATATCTGTGTCTACAATGGAACGCAGGACATTGAGCAAGAAACAGAGAGCGTTACTTCCATGCATTTATATGTGAGCGATGAGGCTCATCTCCTCAAAAAGAGTGGATTTGAGTTCCTTAGAGCCATTCAATCCGAGGCTTTTATTATCAAATGTCTTCCAACACATCCTGAGGTGGATATTATTTTGGAGAAGGAGAATGAGGGACGGGTGGACAATCGTAGGGATTACTTTATATCCTATGATCCGAGGGTAAGGAATTTGATATTTCACTGTTTTTTTTATTCTAGAAAAATTAAAAGAGAAAATTATTTCTCTCTCATATTGTAGAGAAATATGAAATGACCCCTGTGTTCCTTGAGGAACAGCATCCTGTTAAAGAGTTTGAAATTTAAGACTCAGTATTGTTTTATTTTTATTTTTTTCTAGAAATTTATGAGCTGTGCTTTACGGTAAAATGCACAATATATATATATACATTTATATATATATTTGTCTTGTACAAGCTGTAAGTCGTACTAGCAGACTGTTCAAATTAAACACAATATTAAAAAAAAAAAAATGAGATGAGGCTGTTTAAATAAAGGATTTACAATGAGTTGAGTGTGATAATTAAAATTTCATCAGTTATTCCAAATGTGCATTTAGTGCCCACAGTTGGATTGCTCCATTGTTACAGAGTAAATAAGATATTTTAAACGATTAAAATGAAATGATACCATCAATTAATTGCTGTTAATTATAATTGAGTTATAATTAAATAAAACGTACAAATTGCAAACTTGAACATGTAGAACAAGATTCAATATGTAGAGACTAGACAACATCATTATATCCATTTAGATACAAACAAATTTTCATAGTCCGCATCATCATCAATAAATTGCCTCTCTATTTCCCTGAATCCTCTGATTCTTAACACATTTTTGCTCCTAAGATGAAAATAACAACAACAACAACAACCCTGGGTTTGTTGAAATATTTGAGACGCCTATGTCAGAATAACAAAACACATTTCCATCTGGAAATTATTATTTTGTTCTTATTCTTCTTCTTATTATTATTATTTCTCCCCACCATAAATCCAAATCTTCTTAAATTTCAAAGGAGAATGAAGGAAAGATCAGAGGGGTTCAAAGATGTTTTGTACATCAAATTTAACTCTCTTGCTTTGAAATAATAATAATAATAATAAAAGATGAAATAATAAGAATAATATGTAAAAGGCTGAGGAGGACACATGTGTTGCTATCCTTGATTAACCACACCAGCACCCATAGGTATATACATACATATGTCTCTTAACATGTAGCTCCAAAGTTGTTGCTCCTCCTCAAGAGATCATTATTCAATTCACATCTGTTGGTCACTACGAAGAGGAGAGCATCTTATTAATTTTTTTTTTATTTATTTTTTGTTAAAAGAAGAGGAAGGAAAATTTTATTATTAAATCCGCCGCTGGTTGCTAAATGCAGCTTTTTTTTGAAAATCTGAAACTTACTTTGTTTATACATATATATATATATTTCACGTGACACAGATTGTGATATTGATCATGTTGTGACTTGCATCTGAGGTAATGCTTGAAATAATGCTTCAGTATATAGAACTTTTGAATACATAGTTGATCTAAAATGAATTATAAGGATTGTATTTTATATGTATTCAAAGAATTCCTGCTCTATCAAAGAAATTTTCCAGAGATCATTCTGGAGCTGGCTGCACCTCCATTAACTTCAAATGTCTTAATACATATAAGACATATATTGCTGATTTTCAATAGGCAATTGATTTGAAGAGAGTTATTTCTTTAAAATCCCAAAATCCAGTGCCAATCATCTTGCCTTGTTTGTTTTAAGGGTATAAAACCTTGCTTCATCTCAGATGAAAATATATCCTCTCACACCTAATCACATATACTCTCTAACACTAATTTTTTTTTTTCAAACGAATGAAGCTACTAGAATTTAGAGCTTCACCATCCCATCTTCATCTTTTCTTAATACAGACTAGCACCATAATTTTGGCTATATTTTTCTATGTTAAAGTTCTTTGAGGTGTACTTTCCATAATAATTATTATTAGAAGGCAGATCTGCTGATTTCCACAATTTCCCCTTGTTTCTTTTCAAAGATTTGCAGCATTTTATGGATCCAGAGTCTTACTTTCTTGGATTCCATCGAAATATTGACTTGTATGTTATTTATATATTTTTTTTTTACTGATTCATTATCTGTCAAAAAGGAGCAGAACAAAATATCAAAAAAATGAATAATCTATTAGCCAAAATTTTAATTAGTTGATCTGTCCAAATATGCATACAGCAGCCAAAAAAAAAAAAAGAAAGAAAAGAAGATGAATAATTTACAGTTTAATTACCATATAATTTTTTTATGTTTGATATACCTACGGAAATAACCCATTTCGTACCAATTCGATCAGTTCGAGTTTTCTCATTATAGTAGAGTTTTGTATGGTACATTATATAAAATCCTAAGGTTCCATGGCACTATTTGGCAGCTGGAGAAAAGGGTTAAAATATAGAGTTATTTGTGTAGAACCACAGTTTGAATTCCGAACCACATATATGTGCCAAACTGACTCGCATTGCTAAAATCATCCATTTTCTTCTCTTTTTTTTTTGCAAGTAAATTATCTTACTCATAGGGGTCTTGAAATGAAAAATTATACTCTTCAGAACCCCAAATTGATCCAATCCGGAATCAACGTGGGTATATTTGTATCTTAAACTATAAGTAACTTATTATTATTCAAAAATAAATATGACGTCATCTTCTATTGAGCATCTCTTGAACATCTTTCCCCTTTTTGTCGGGTGGAGTCAGGGGCGTACTGGGGCGAAAATTTCCACCGGGCAAAGAGTAAATATCTTGTACGATAAAGGCGCATTATGCTAAATCGAAGGGGCGCCTAGTAAAGATTTCAGAGGGGCGCACCGGTCATTGACCGGTTGACCGCTGGGCCAGTACGCCCCTGGGTGGAGTGAATGTCTCAGTTGATCTATGTTTCCTTTATGTCTTTAGGTCCACAGTTGCACTATTTGTATGTAAATAAGCAGTAACTGTGTAATTTTAATGGATCAAAATAAAATGATGGCATCTAATAATTAAATAGGATGTTACAAGACGTACAAATAGTTACGTATGTTTAGTTACGAGGTACAATTTTTTTACTCACTCAAACTCTCAATTTCTATGTACACGACATGAATATAAATAAATAAATTTCACACATATATGGAAAAGTATATAAGAAGCAATGCTTGAGAAAATTAGAAGGATCCATTCTGTTACAGCAATGTTTATTTTACTCTGATTTCCTTGTTCGTACTTTGTTTTCAAAAACAAATATCTTTATATATATAACATACATATATGTAATATATACATACACACACACCCCATAAAACAAGTTTGGTATTTGTAAAAAAAAAAAAATCTCAAGTGATGAAGTTTTATTAATGAGATTAGAAAACATTTCTGGTTTATTTCAGAATTAAATAAAGAGTTCTATATGTGTATGTAAATTGGATGTAAAGTATGCTACTTCAAACAATCATAAAGAAAAGTTCAAGGGAAGCTCGAATGAAAAAGAAAATATAATTTTTTAAATGAATTTAAAAAATGTTAAAAACTTCATGCAAAGCATTAATCAATTATTTCATTGTGGAGGAAAAAGTTTACTTCCATGTGTGGTGCGTACTATGTATATATATAATAATAATATACATATTTTCTATGTACACCAAGTACCAAATGTGAAAGAGCTCTGCTTCTCCTTTATCATTTAATAAATTCTAAAATAAAACGGCCATAAATTATTCAATTGGTAACACTCTTAATTTGTTCAATTATATATATGTATATATATATATATATATATATGAATATAAAATGTCTATTGTATATAATTAAATATGTGGTACGTCAACACAAAAGGAATCTGAAAAAAATATCAAGACAACTCCTTATTCATTTTTTATTTATTTTTTTACTTCTGAAATATTTACACATACACATGATATATTTCAGTCAAATGTCTAGTATATGTATGTTGAGATAGCTAGGAATGTTAGCTATTTTGTATAGCAGGGAAGTTGTAACTTTTTTCACAATGGAGCAAATAATGAATATCAGTGTTTATATTCATTGGAACAAAATGGTCTTCTATTTAAACATATTTAAACATTTAAAAAGTTCAAAATAAGGTGAGGTTAATTTTCTGTTCGGATTCATTCAGCTCGAGTGACGTAATGGTAGTAGAATATTTCATTTCATTGCATTTACATGTGAAGATAATACATTTTAGTTGGTTGCACTGATCGACTCGAAGAGTCTGGGTATATCGATGGAACATGCATAATTATCCGAACTGATTGATTTTTATAGTGGATAAACTATTTAAAAACATACATTGAGATAGTGGTTGTCTCCATATAAATATTAAATGGGCCTAGAACCTTCATTTGATTTGCGTGACTTATTTTGAGCCCCTTTATAACTTTATATATAGGTAAAATATTTTATATTATTATGGCGCCTTGACCTTTAACTGCCATTTGCAAGGACTCTCAAGGATGTATCAGAATAGTTTATTAATAAAAAATGAAGATAAATAATAAAATGATAATTCAGACTCAATTTGAGAATAAGAATCACCTAGCTTTTGTGTTTTGTAGGATTTCATTGTATATATGTTCTAATGACTTAGTCATGATTTGACTAATAAGGCTCTCTCTCTCTCTCTCTTTCTATCCATATCCTTTAGGTGGGCTTCACCATTAATCCCGTGATGCTGGACATACATTCAGGAACATTCAAATGTCGAGCCACTCATAGAGGAAAAGTCGATGAATACACTGCGAATCTCAACGTTCTTGTCAAAACGTCCTTTGTTCCTAGACCTCACATTAACAAAACCTTAACTCGCCATATATCCGTTGGGAAGTCCTTCAAATTGAGCTGCACTGTAACTGTGGATCTGGAGGTTCTCGTACAACTCTCATGGAGAACACCCAACTCCAAATCAAGAATTAATGGACGACTTGAAGAGCCGGATCCTATGTCGCGGAATTTGTCCATGGGAGGAACACATTTGAAAATTGTTGAGCAAGTAAGATGATTTCCATGGAGTTTTATAAAGTTTAGAGTCTCTCTCGTGTACATATTCAGCATTATATTAGATTGATTTATTATTTGAGACTCAGCATCAATAGAGATGTTATGAGAAGAGAGGGGGGGGGGGGGTATTTGATTGACATCATGCAACAGATGTGTGTTTTTTTTATCATTCTCTTGTCATTTTTTTCTTTTTTTCATTTAGAAGAGAAATCATTTGAAATAATTATAATTGCTCCTTCAGTAAATCACCGAGTTGTTCATTTTATACATAAGCAAGTCACAATGCTATACCCAATACATCCACCACACCTCGTAAGTGCTTTCTTTGTCAGCTGTTGATTTCTCTGCACTTGTAACGTTGATTTATCGAATTCAAATTGAATATTGTTAATTTGTCAATTACTTGCAAAATTCACTATTGATTAGTAAGGGAAATCCATTAAATTTGGATCTTCCTGATTAAATACAGAGCAGCTGAAGAGGAATGACCATTATTGGTGAAAGATAGGATGTTTTAACTGGGAAAACACGGTGATGATTCGAGCTAGCTAGTGTTACCTTAGAGTCAAAATAAATTAAAATTGTTTTTTTTATTTATTATTATTTAAATTGAGTTTGAAATATTTTATATTTATATAATATATGCTTTTTCAAACGTACAAAATTGATTATTTCTTGTTTTCTTTTTTTAATAGAAAATGTTGAGTCATTCAAAAAAAAAAAAAAAAAAACTAAATATCATACTTTTTTTTTATTAATATTATTTATATATAAAATATTACAATCTTTCTATAATTTTTTAAGTTTTATTTTTCTGTTAAGAGATATAAGTTTTTTGTTCTTGTTTTTTTCAACCCAGCATCAAGCCAACAATCAGTTAATTTAGAAGCTTTGTTTGTGTGTCTCTTTTTTTTTTTAAAGGGAAGGTTGGGAGACAGAATATTAATGTTGCCATGTGATAATATTAGTTTTAGTCTTTCCCTTCTTTCAAATCACAAAAGATTTGAAAGTAAATAACCTTTCATATTTTTGTATTTTTATTAATAGAACTTGATAATTCATGACGCAACGCTAGATGATCAGGGCTCCTATGAATGCAAAGTCACGGACCACTCAAAAAATACCCAAACAACTAGAGAATTTGTTCACATCCTAAAGGAAGAAGAGTCCTACCTTAGAATATATTATGATGGATATCAATCGATCGAAAGAGGAGGTCTAGAGCTTAAACGAGATGATCCAGTTCAATGGGTTGTACACATTGAGGCATATCCAAAGCCAAACGTTACATGGTAAGACCTCCCTAAATTTGCTTAAGCATTCTGTTATATACATAGTACCTAGGTCTAAGGTATATAAGTTCATACTTGGGGCTGAATATGATTAGATAATTCCGCTTATTTTCTACGGCAGAGAACTCCCATAGGAGTTTGAAGAACGTGGCGGGAATTGAAGTTGTTTTTAGCTCTTCTAATTCTAAGGGGATTTGAAATACAAAAATGGAGAATAAATTTATGGAAAAATATTTGGTGTATTTTAAAGTATCATTCATTAACAGGTTTGGCCCAGATGGAAAGAAAATAGCAGAGTATGAAAGACGAAAAAAGAAGGACTTTGCAATTGACACATTTTTCGGTGGACCCAATGAAAGGACCATGCTACAAATCAGAAATCTTGGAATAGATAAAGCTGGAAATTACACAGTTCGAGTTCAAAATGAAAAACACATCAAAGTTGAACATTTTGAGCTTGTTATTTCTGTGGAGCCCAAAGTAAGTCCCTATTGCATTATTATTTACTAGCATTTAATTAATATTGGTGGAGGTATCCAAACGGCCTCTAACAACCTAGCAGAGGTCATTCAACCTAATCCGAATTCCATAAATCAATCATTTCCTTAAGCTTTTGACTTCATAGGCAATCTCAAAATCGGCCTCCTGAGGCTTTGAATTACATTTTAGCCTCAAAATCAGCCTCTAGCGACCTAAAAGGTCAATGAGATATAGCCTGTCTTTTTTTGGGAGTCAAGGTACTTTTATTTATTTCACCCTGCTCCCTAGTCCTCTTGGCTGTATAGATTATCAGTAAAATTTAATTATTACGTTTTCCTTCTCTTTCAATTGGTCTTTAATATTTCAATCATAACAATGTATTTTTGACATGTTTATTCAATTTCAGGTTAAATTATTCGTGGAAGACTTTTATGGTGGCTTCTTTGAATATGGCTATGAGTACACTCTCAAATGTTCAGGGACAGGGAGTCCCACCCCGGATGTGAACTGGTTATTTCAGTCCTGTTCATCCTACAACCATTGTGAGGGATCAGAAAAGGCAAAAGTGCTCACAAACTTCAATAATCGTCTTCGAGAAGTGGTTCATACTCAGGATTCAACTCTGAAACTTGTGGCTAGAAAATCTGGAAGAGTGATTTGCCAGTCATGCAATTCCCTGGATTGTGAAACCAAAGTAATTCCCTTTTTTGTGACCGATATTAAAAATGGATTCAATTTGGTTGGTCCTTCAAAAGTGATAGAAGGAGAGCTTTTTGAACTTACGTGCTCGGCGTCTGTTTATAACTTTACAGATGTTGAATGGTTTAAGCATGAAGTTGCTGGGGAAGATAGAATCATCAGTCCACTTACAGATACGAATATTTTCATTACATCACGAAATTCTGATCTTAGTTTCTCCAAGGTTCTAAAATTCAAAAATGCTTCCTTATCAGATCATGGACGGTATTATTGTAAGGCTTATTCACGAGATGGAAGAATTCGCAGTGCCTTGCATGCGGATCTCACTATACTTCCCTTGGAATTACCCAAAATATCCCTTGATACAAACATGATGGGAGAGCGTACAGTGGTCGAAGAGCCACACTCTGGTCATGAATTTTACTGTCCAGTATCTCAGGGAAGGCCTCATCCAAAAATATTATGGACCCTCAATGGTCTCAACATTTCCTCCCCACGAGCTCAGATCCTCGAAGAGGGTCAACACTTAAAATTAAATTACATAACAGAGGCGGATGAAGGCCTTTACGTCTGTTCAATCAGCAATCTAGTTGGAGGAGCCAGAGTGAATCAAGTCCTGGTGCTTCAAAGTTCCCTCGATAAAGACTTTTTCTATGCGCATATCTCTATTCCAGTAATAGTTGGAGTCTCTGTCGCACTTTTATTAGTCGCAGTTCTAATCATTGGAGCAAAGCTTTGTTTCCAAAGGAAATCCAAAAAATCACTGGCTTGGAAGGCTCCTCCCACTCCCCCAACTCCTCGCCTCACACAATTCGATCTCCCAGCTGATGATGGAGAGTGCAATGAGGTTTGTCGACTCACAAACTCAAGAGATCCTACTCCGTCTGAATCAGACTGTCGATGTAGTTTATCAGGGCGCTATCCTACACAAACGCAGACGCTTCAATATCCTTCGCATCGAAACGTCATACCCTACTATTCAAACTGTTCCGTTTGTGACTATTCCATGCAAACACTTCCTATGAATCATATGATGATGACTCTACCAAGACACCACTACGACCCGAATCTCCAGTCACCATCACCTTCTAAATTAAGTGCTGAATTTTAATTCAGAAAAAAAGACAGACTTTCTACTTATGTACTCTTTACTTATATATACATACATACATACTTGCCTAGGGGGTAACCCACAAGAAGCAATATACAAAGTACATGTTATTATTATATTCTTTATAAATTCCTATGAACAAGTGTATTTCTCTCTCTCTCTCTCTTATTACAACATATATACATCCATTTTTATTTTTTTTATATCATATATGTATACATACAAAACATGTGTAGCTAGAACTTAGAAGTATTAATAATTAATTATCGACTACATATTATATAGTTAATAAATTTTCAAAATGTGTTTGTAAACGTCTCTTGCGTTATTTCCTCGTACTCGTACTGAACCCATGAATGTGTCAATTATATAACATTACCACGTACATACATATATATTTGTGGATATTCAATTACTCTGTGTGGAGACCAGAGGCTCTGTGAGAGAAGGTCCGCGAGACAACTTTTTTTTAATTGAAATTTAATTAATTCAATCGATTAATTTTCCCTGATTAGCTTCTTTTTTTTGTCTCCTCGCAACCTCGACATTTAAAAATAAAAGGGCAAATATGATACAAACATACATATGGTAGCCATGTATGGTTGTGTCATTTTATGGTACCTTTGAGTAAGGAAATAAGTATTTTTTGAAAGTCCGGGTTGAGAGGATATACATATATAAATAAAACAACTTTAAATCAGAGAAGACTGAATTCAAATTGATTAAGTAGGTAGAGATACCAAATGATATTTTTATTTTCTTCCTCAAACCCAACATTTTGCCCGTGTCTAGTGATAACGGATAAGACTTTACACACTTTTCCACGTGCTCTCCAGGATTTGTTAATTAATGAATATAATAAAATTGATCCCAAATTGAGTTGGGAGTAGATATTGATTGTACCTCAGGATAAACTTGCTTCCTGCGGCCCTGCTATAAGATAAAAGTTTAACTTATATCTTCGCTGAAGATTATTGGAGGAGCAACTAATTTTCCTGTCCACCCTCCCCCCTTATTCTAACAATCCCCTTATTAATAGACTACTATGAGTAGTACTTCTACACACCCAATCCCATGGTCTGTCTTTAACCCCCCCCCCCCCATTTGCCATTAAAAAAATCGATTCCCTTTTTTATTCTAAGCTAGCCTTGCACTAATAACCTTATTTTCACATGGTTTACTCGTCTCACCCTATTTTTATTACCCTTTTAACCTGACAAAAGTAAAGGTGTAGCTAGTTCAGAGATTAACAGACCTTCGGTCAGCCCTGACATTTGAAATTTTTATGCTTATTGCAATCACCAGATAGTTACATATATGTATATTTTTTTGGTCTGTGTTTTTAAATGTTGATATATTATGTGTAGTCCTGCATTATTGTCACAGAAATGAATTAGTGTTTTTTAAATTTTCATTTTTAATCAGCTTCCATTGACTCAACAGTATAAGTAGAAACACGGTTCCATATCATTATTTGTGATAATTATGTTCTCATACTAAACGCGAGTTAAAATGTCGCTTATATAATATTATGTTCTTTTCTTTTTCTCTCTCTCTCTCTCTCTCTCAAATGAGACTGTCAAACTCTTGTTAGTTAGTTCCTTGAATCATCATAATTTCATGCGCTATTAACATGTCCGATTCATATCAATCAAATAACAAGGGTTTAATTTTGCAATACAGTTTTTGTGTAATGCCTCTTCTACTACGCCTTTAATTGAAAAGATAGTAATTTTCTTTAAAATCAATGAATCATCAAGTTTTAATGTTCTAAGTAGGAACTAAATACAATTTATATACATACATACATATATACAACTTGCATATGTTTGTATTATGTAAGAGCAAATTACATGATTTATAAGAAAACAAACCCTTCACTTTATTATTTTTGTATGTACATACATTTAACACTTATGTTCAAGAGGCTTGTGACTCTTGTTTGAAGTTCCTAGCATGATTAAAAGAAATTTTCAAATATGAAAATATTAGATTGTACATATTTCTAATATTTATTGGGTATAATAAGATGGAATAATTCATTTCGTGCCAGAAATGACTCGAGGGAATGTGTTTAAGTGGAATTAAATTAAAATTATGTCATAAATGTACATAATAATATTAATTTTATCTCCCAACCTTTCTGTAATTTCATAAGCAGTTTGACAATTACACTTCATTCTCTTTAATTTTCTATTTAATAGTAAAAATATTCACTTCTAAGTGGGAAATTACTTGAGTTCAAGAAATCAAAACAGTTCAGAGCGCTAATAAGGGGAAAAAATCTATATCAACAGCTGACAAAAATGCATAGAAGATGTTTTGAGTATACCATTGTCATAAATAATAGTTGAACAGCTAAGGAATTTTGTAAATTATCATATTAGTCTCGAGTGATTTTTGCCACAAAAAAGCTCCAAATGAAACACAATTCATTATTTCTTATGAAATAAATCTTATATCTGTGGTAGATTTTTCTAAATTAGGGGTGGGAGAATGGCAAATTGGAATAATCTATAAATAAATATATTTTAAAAGGAAATTTAATCGAAAAAAATTAAGACACACTGCTCCATATGAAACATTCACTCACGCTTCAAAAGATATCCTTTTGTTCTTAAACAAATGAGAAATCGAGGTGTTATTTATCCCCAAACAAAATTCTTTATACATAAAAAAAAAGTTAAGTTGTTTGACCTTTAGCATAGTTTTATTTCTGGATTGAATGGTTTCATATAAAACATACATGCACAACTCAGGAATCAAAATACAATTTTTGTAGTAAATTAATGGACTTTAATTTTTATTTCTTTAATTCAAAAATTGATTTTAAACCATTAAAAAATGTAAAAATCCTTCAAAAATTCAAATAAAAAATCCCAAAAGTCAGATTTGACAGAAAATCATACAAAATATATAGATGGATATTCATAATCAGAGTGTCAAGTAATACAATATTTAGATTTACAATTGTAGAGCCTAAAAGATTGTTTTTCGTAGACTTGTGTAGATGCATAATTAAAAGTCAAGTACAGGATAGTGTGTAATAGCATTTTGCAGTCCTAAGAACCCCCAGTGGATTGAAGAGAACTACTATCTATAAGTATATCACTAAATCAGGGAAATAACATCCTCTAGGCATTTATCTTCAACTTCCTCAAAAAAAAAAAAACGTAGTATTTGAACACTTACCCCACACTAAGAAAAAAAAAGGAAAAAAGAAAGACAAGTGTTGAGAGTTAATTAAGTATAAAAAATCATATCGATTCTAGTAATTAAATTAAATCTTCATTGCCTAGGATTTTTCGCCATCTGGGACACTGATCATTATCATTCCTTGAATTTAACAAGATTTAATATATGTGTCAGATAACAGGATGTATGACATGCCATACTTAACAAATAAGGCAAGGATATTTAATTCAGCTTCGTATATGAAAAATACTTTAATTCCAAGCAAAATTTAATTTCGAACAGTATAATCATGCCAGCCCTAATGCTCTGTTGGCATATAGGTACATATATACTTGATAAAAAAAATAATTGATTTGAATGCGAACTTTTACTAAATGAAATGCTGTTTGGAATTTAAGTATTTAACCTGCCCTAATATATCGGGTATATCCTACATGTACAAAAAGTCACAGAATTATTTACTTTTAAAAAAGTGAGCTTTTTATGTTCAATTGTGTATTTTACAAAATTTCATAAAAAGTAGAACGTTCCAGTATCATTATTAATGATAAAAGTTTATGTCGTGTTCAAGTTGAGATTTTTTAAAGCCATTAAGGAAGATAACAGATTTGGTAAGTGAATTTCTAATACTAACTACACAGGTCAACAAATTTGAAATGTCAAAAATCCTAAGGGGTATAAGTATAATAAAATTTAATAATTTTTGCTCCGCTGATTTCAAATCTGTAAATTAATTTTTCGAGAGCCCGATGGTTTTTGATAAATTAAACCCAACTTTTTGAACAACTTTTTTGGCCCATTTTCAAACCTCAATTTCAATTTAAACCTAGAAGGATACGCATTTTGTACATCAAAAAATAATGATTCGCTAGTGTTTTTAATGCAAACTCCAATTCCAGTCTTTGTTTTGACCTAAAGGGAGAACCATTGAAGTTGAAGTTGGAAAATGGGCCAAAAAAGTTTAAGAAGACGGTGTTCGATTTCTCGAAAACCGTTTAAAAAAAATTACAGACTTGAAATTAGTGATCAAAACTGAGTAACTTTTATTATACTCATACCCTTTAGGATTTCTGACTGTTGACCAGTGCTATTAAACGTGTCCTCAAATGATAATTAATTATTTAATTATTTAAATGATTTGATTACCAATGGGAGAACAGGAGAAGGGGAATAAGAAATAAATTGACATAAAGTATGAAGGTTTGACTAAGACAGACTAAATACAGGAGCTTAGATGGTTAAAAGATGGATGAGGATATATCCCTCCTAGGATTTAAAAGGGGGGGGGGGGTATGATATGTAGAATCCTCCCCCCCCCCCCTTTTTTTTGGGCTTCATAGTTAAAAGGAGAAATATAATTTGAACATAAGTTGATTTTTATTTATTAAATATATTCATTTTAGTGAAATTTCATCAATGCTAAATGTAAGATTATTAATTAAATTTTTGCTCCTTCAAATTCAATTTTCATACTTTGAAGTCAAACATATTCCTTTTTTTCTTCTGCAAACCTGTCAGGAGGATATAATTTCAGCACTAAAGTCCAAGAAAGTTTTTTCCACAAAACTTTAAAAATATTAAGAATATATTTTAAAAGAGTAACAATTTGAGGGGTACTTAAGAGTTGATTTATTTAGTTATATGTATTGATAAACTTTAAAGCCGCTACCTTTGATAAAAACATGGTTTAAAGCCTCACAATTATCTTTTAGGACAATTATGGAGTTTGATATCCTCTTAAAATCAAAGAAAATCTGTATTTATAAGGATCTAAATAGATAATTACCCGATTGCACATCACAATTTAAATAAAAAATGTGACTTTCTGTAGATGAAAATGACTTGTTAATAAGTATTCCATGGCACGATTGTTCAAATTCGTATGACTCATACAAAATAAATTAGTAATTTGAATGTATCAAAATGAAATGATAGTATCAATTAATATTTGATAAAAATCAGGCATTAAGCTACATAGTTATGTCATAATAAAACTTAAACCTTCTTTCATACACCCCGTGATTAAATTTATAATTCAGCAACTTTTTGTTTTTCCTTTTTCTTTTTTGAAAAATCAACATGTTTATCAATATCCAATTAATTGTATGTCTTATCTAAAAATATTGAAAAAAAAAATATTGTGGAACTTGATATAATTTATTCCTTAATCTGGATACAAAGCATGTGTAAGGCGTTACTAATGCCGCATTAAGTTTACCGCTTATAAAGTCAAGGACTGCGCAGCATTTTTGAAAGTCATTAACTGTAAAGAAACTTGCAGGGTAGACCATAGTCAAAAATAAAATATATATTCAGTATATGTATATTTTAAAAAGATTGAGGGGTTCCACCTCCCTGTTTCCCTCCCTGTAGTGTGGTCCCTCAAACTGTAGCAAATATTGGTAAGTATGAAATCGAAAGTAATATAATATTTAATTAAGTCCACAAACTATTATTTAATTATACGATTATGAATTTTAATTTTTGCTAATATCTCATTAAAATATGTATTTCAATGTTTATCTACTCAAATTTCTATGTAGAAACATTTAAATGCCTGTAATAGCTAATAATAATTGAAAAAATATGTTTTTCAAATCAAAGGTATTGGGTTACAAAAATCGTGATGTTTCTAAGCCCAAGTAATAAGAGTAATTAATCTCTAGACTCGTTGCCAAAATTGGGAGGTACTCGGATCCTTAAATGAGAAAAAACTTCTGCAGTTATCAATTTATAGAAGCATGAGTATTTAAGAATGTAAATTGGGAGTATAGAATTAAGGGCACGAGATACGAATTAAGCCTCTTGCTTTATAGGAGTACTTTGTGTTTTAAAAAGATTAAAGTTAAAAAATTGGGAATAGTTACAATAACTGAAAGCAGATTTGAGTTCGATACATCAAAATTTGAGAAAACTTACTTACATCTCTTTTTTATCGATTGAATTTATTTGTACCTTACTCGAGTCAGTAGTTTTGTTTCCAAATTACATTTCACAACATTTGACGATCCGTTTGCAGCTGTTAAATAAATCCAATTTGAGTAAGAAATTAAGAAAAATAGACTAAAGAATATTTTTAAGATGTTATAAAGAACTAAAATTTTGTAAGTGTTGAATTTAATTATATAACTTTTAATTTATTATTGCATATTGTAATATATTGTTTTCCTTTCAGTTAAAAGTAGAAGGGGTTTGAGTAGATTAGGAAGTATTATGTCCATTAAAAAAGTAATAAAGAAGTGTGTAGCTTACCAGGGGCGGTCTGAACGCGAGAGTCGTGGCCCTCCTACAAATAATATCATAGGGAGCATTAAGCTGAGAAAATTGTACACTTAAAAAAAAATGAAAAGTGTTAATTTTTTGTAAGTCTGTAGTATAAAATCAGTAATATTTACCTATAACCCTCCTGTGAGAATTGATATAGGCCAACATTGGATCCAACAAAGTCCATCAAGCTCAAAGTGCTAGTGTTTTTATCCATGATGTTTCAAACCGACCCATAAAAAAAATGATTTTTTTAATCATATATTTTAAAAAAACAATATTTCAAATGTAAAAGTCAGTTTTTTTTTGTTACAAATGTAAATACTATATACAAGGAATTGATTTTACTGGGTAATCTTTTTTTTCTCACAAATTTATTTTACAATTTAGTGAGTGTGTGTCTTTATTTATTTTTTGTGCTGTGAAAAAAAATCAATTTTCCTGAGGAATAGTTAAAGTCTCTGTTCCGAGGACAGAGATCTCACAGTGACGGAAAGCCTTTCAAAAAAGGACAGTACACCAATTTCCAGACCTTGATACAAGTGTAAGAGACAGAGAGGCATTAAAAAAAGGTTGTACATTGATAGTTGAAAGAAATGAAATAAAGAGTCAATTCCTGGAACTGGTTTTTTTATAAGTCAATGCAACAGGTGCTGTGGAGCACTTTTAAAGGTTGGAAGGGGAATAATGCAAAAATGGTTTTATTTCAGAAGATAAGGACACATTAAAAAAAAGAAAAGAAAAGAAAAAGGTACAGTGATCGATAAATAAGGTACTTACTTATAGCTATACATGGGCAAAATGTTGAAATAGAGTTGAGTTTAAGAGGGGAAAGAAAAATATCAGTTGATACTACTTGCAGGGGGAGGGCTTTAAGGCAGACCGTGAGGTTGAGTGTACACAAGTACTACTCATGTGTAATAGTCCATTAATAAGAAATTCATCATATTAAGGGTGGACAGGAAAAATAGTTGCTTCTCCAATAATGCAATTATTCCTTTTATTTAAGATATAAGTTAAACTTTGATGTTATAGCAGGAAGCAATCAATATCTACTCCCAACTCAATTTGGAAATAATTTTATTATATTAATTTATTTTTATTAACAAATTTTATATTCATTTATTAATAAATTCTGGGGGGTGAGTAGGGGATTATGTAAAGTCTTATCCGTTATCACTAGACTCGGGCAAAAATGTTAAGGAAGAAGACAAAAATATCAGTTGGTATGACTACCTAATTAATTAATTTGAATACAGTCTTCTCAGTATCGTTGAGGTGAGAACTTGCTACAATTAAGTACATATAAGTAGCTATTACTTAATTAATATTGTCAAATAACAATTAGAGGAGTAAATGAAGAGGGAACAGATAGTAATTGCGGCCTAGCTTTCAACATCATCTCAACAAAATACCCAGCCTACAGAGGGTATAATTCCCCTATCACCACAGACTCATTTGCTAGAGACTAGTAAACGAATTTCTTTTATAAACAGATTCGATAATCATATTATGATAGAAGGTACAAAAGACAAGGGATTGAGATCTGATACAAAAATTAATATTTTTAATGAAGTTACTCAAACTTGATCAATTGGGTATGTAGCCTTTATAATTATTGTATGTGAGCATTCAAATTGATTTTATTCTGAGAGGAATTTATTACATATGTATATTGCTCTAATACAAAATCGTTGATGAAGCATCTTTCTAAAAAAAGAAAAAAAAGTTACTCTTAGATATAAGAGATTTAAGAATTACTTTTATCTGATTTATCTAAAGACATATTCTTTTGTTTGTTTACTACTATTTTTTTTTTACTTTTTTTTTTCATACAAAATTGATTTACTTCGACAATTCTGAGAGTAAACTTTGATAGCATCTCTGAAAGAGTTCAATCAAGTAAGGCAATGAGTTTGATTTTTTATATGTACATATATCAATCATGAGGAACATCTTTTATTTATGTTTTAAATATATTTTCAAATTCAGAACCGTAGCTTGCTTTCATTTTATATTTTATAATATTGCATAATTATTGAAAATGGAGAAAGTATTTGTGAGAGAAGATCCTTCTTTATAATAATAATAATGAATCCATGTCATTTAATATTAAAAGGAAAATACATCATTTTTGTGGGCAATATTTTATACAAAGGAAGAAATATTAAAAATACTTTAAAAAGAAACAAATTATTCATATTCAATAATCCTTAATATCATTTCACTAACGTGAACTTTATTTTCTTGTCAACATTTTTTGGGTCTATTATTCATTTATGCCCTAAATTAGTGTTTTGATCATTGATTTCTGAAACTCCAATATCTACAACTAAAGAATATAATCCAACAATATGATAAAAAAAAAGGCGTAATTGGCTTGTGATCGATTAATTTCGGAACTTTGTTCTTTTAGAAAAAAAAAGAGATATATAAATTTTATGACAGATTTTATCAAATTACATCTAAGACTTTAGATATACGAAGGTAAACTCGTCATATTCCAAAGTTTTATAGTACATAGATTACTTTGGTTTCATATTCAATCTCATTGTTTCTCAATTAGTCATAGGAACCAGGTAAGAACTCCCTTCAAAAAAGTTATAAGTCATATAAAAAAATTTCCATTTATAATTTCATTGAAGCTGAGAGTGTTCAACAAACATAATCCTTAAAAAAACTTCTATCAATTAAATATATTCAGTAATCTTTAGGTCCTTTATGGATTTTAGTCAAACAAACTACAAAAAACAAAAACAAAAATGACATATTATGAGTCTATACATTCCCTTCCAAAACCTGGGAGTAACTCATAATTAATTGTACACTTATAAATTTGTTAGTAAATGATTTCTTTTTTCTATTCTTCATTAGCATGAACAAAATAAATTTATTTTGTATCACAATAGAAATATTCCATTCATACATTTTAAGTTGAAATTAAATGTTATTTTATTTTATAGTTAGTAGTTATTCTGTTTAAAAAAAAGAGATAACTACTAACTAGGTATATTTATTTAAAGGATTTGCAGTACTTTTTCAAGACTAAAAGAAGAAAAATACTTTTTAAAACTGATGTGACTGTACTTTTAAACTTTTTATTGAATGAAAATGTACACATACGCACATTTCATAGTTAAAATAGGAAATAAAAAAGCTTAAAACAAAAAACTAAAAAAAAAAACATGGATTAAAAAAATTAAAATATTATTAATCAAATCATTAGCAAAATGCAAATTGAATGCTAATTTTTATTTCTTATTAATTTGGTTTTCTCTATGTAAGTTTGTTCAAGTACTCATCTAAAATAAGTAAAAAAAGCAAATGATTTTCCCCATTTAAATATATTATGTTATTAATGAAAGACGGCTGAAAGGTCACAAAAATGCCCAAAGTTTCAAAGGTTATATTAGAGTCAAATTAAATAAAGGCTCCCCCTCCCAATAAAGCTTAAAGGTAACCTTTTTTATGTACAAGGTGTGAATATTTATGCTAATAATCACATTTGATTCGTTACCAGTCACTTCACCAAAAAGTAACGTCGTTACTAAATAGCATAAGTCATTAGTTACACGTAGATGAGACCGATGGAGTTATTAAAATGAGTTTTTTGGAATAATGGAGTAACGTTCATTTTTTTTTTTTTTTTGCATATTTTGCATACGATGTTTTAACGAAAGGGGAAGTAATTAAATAAATGACTGAGTACCTGAATAAATGCCTAAGTAACGCCGTTATTTTCATCTTTCTTTAAGGATACTATATACCCTTTAATCATTCAGACTCTTCTGCAGACAAATATACTTTTACAATAAGTTTTTGTATAGAGATAAGGAAGTAATTAATTGTTATATTGATGAAAGGGACAGGTGACGGCTTTTTAGGCAGGGTTACCAATAACTACATACTTGCAGTACCATTACTTTCATTATAGGACATGTATATCTGAGTTACGAAGGGTGGAGCTCACTTTTAGAAGAGAACCATTGTCCTTGTCTAATCATTATTATATATTTGTAAACAAACTCGGACATTCTGTAACTCCCTTCGACCTCATAAAGAGGTGGCCAATTTAATTTATAGGAGGGTAGCTACTGCTCATGTCATGAATGCAAAATTGCAGCATTATTGCATTTCCGTCAATTATATTTTATGAATGATAATGAACATTATTACATGAGTCGTTATACATAAGTATCTAGATTATTTCTCTTAAGTCTAACTTGATATTTCCTCTTCATGTTATGTCAGTATTTATATTAGAGAATTCTCATTATTCAACTACATTTCAAATTGCACCTTACATTGAAAAAGAGAAAGAAAAAAGACAAATAAATTAAATGGTCAATCATTTCCTCATTCTTCTCAATAGTTGGACTATGTATTGCTTATATCCTGCAATTGTTCACAGCTGAGTAAAATAAATTTTGAGTTGAACAAATCAACAATCAGAACAAATATGCAGTTGAAAAAATATCCGTTGATTGTGATTTATTCACATATATT
The DNA here is from genome assembly GCA_963680855.1 of Lepeophtheirus nordmannii. Taxonomy (NCBI): domain Eukaryota; kingdom Metazoa; phylum Arthropoda; class Copepoda; order Siphonostomatoida; family Caligidae; genus Lepeophtheirus; species Lepeophtheirus nordmannii. The sequence goes on from OY804525.1 coordinate 10,310,973, forward strand.
GATCAAGTGTATTTGCTATAATGGACCAATCAAATCAATGTTCCAATTTACGTCATAAGTAAAGAAATAGTATTAAAAAATAATTCAATTATAAAAATGTCTTTATACTAGGAAACAAACGAAGAAATCAAGATTATTGGTATTTGGCCCTGCTTATATATTAAGAGCGTATACAAGTTTTTATTTTAGGGGTAGGAGCAACTAACTCAAAAGCTTCAATTTAAACCCTCGTAGTGAGACTTTTCTTACCTGAGAAAAAGTTATATATTCAAATAATTCCATATATTTATGGATTTAGGTGCAGTTTTTCTATGGATTTTTAAAAGACTTTGAAACCTCAAATTATCAACCCCAAATATGGGCTACAGGACATTTATTTTCATTTTTGTACATGGCTTTAAAGGCATATTATTATGTATTATTATATATTGTTCTTCTTAACTCTGAGGCCCGGGATGGATGATTTTACATCCCTCAAAGTTAAAATCCTGGTGGGTATGTAGTCTTGCAAACTGTATCTCAAGATCAATCTTGATATCGACTCCTTAAAATCTTGAAGTTGGTGTTGATGACAACACTCATATATTCCCACAAATCACTATCTACGCCCCTGTCCTTTTAATCCTAATCAGCCCATGGTTAAATATAGTTTTTTAAAGAGGGGAGAGATGAAGATACTTTCCTTCCAGTTCCCTTCTTATGGATGCTTGCATCCACAAATTATTTCAAGGCATAATTATGATGAGTAATATCACGATAATGTTTAGTGGTCTAATGAATTACTCTGCGTTCAAATGAACAATATTTAGCGAACAAAATATATATATTAAAAGAATATGACTTCTGTTCAAAATAACGAGGAAGAAAATGGATCACGTCATACTGTTATCTAAAGCCCTCATACTATCACAAAAAACAACACAAATAATTTAATTTAAATATTTAGACAAATATAAAGGATCCAACGATATAAAAGAGAGCTCATCAATAAAAACCTGAAATCTCTGCTTTTGTTTTCCTTTTTGAAGTGCCTATTTCAGAAGATAAAAATTTAATTTATGTTCTTTTAGTAAAAAAAACAAACATATAAATAGATGTATTTTTCTTTTAACTCCAAGTTATTTTTTTTCTTTAAAGAAATGGAAATAGTCAAATACATATACGTAAAATCAATCAATAGAGCAAAGTCTGTACTTCTTTTTATATATATTTGCATACATAGATAGTTTCCAAAGGTACTTTGCCTGTCATTTCTTATGTAGTATTCAAGTCAAGCCCCTGTCTTATGTTGTCGAATATCATAGCATTGATTCAAGGAGTAGTCGACTCGATAATCAATGCCATAGGGTTCATGTAAATCTTGAGGAATAAGTAGAGGTCATATCTGATTTTATTTTATAGGAGAATCAATTTCTATTCTTTTTACAATTCGAATTATATCCCTAGAACTTTAAGATTATTGAATCTGATCATTTAGTCATTGTTGCAAAATCAAATATATCAAATATTTATAACAAATACAAAAGTACATTTTACTAATTGTGGATACAAACATACTAAATTAACTAAATATAGTAAATGCTAAACTACTGAACTGAAAAAAATATAGGGATCGACGGTGTTTAATTTTAAGCTAACTTGATGGACAGTCAACATTATTCAGTCAATTTGATTTTAAATTGAGTATTTTGCCATTGAAATTAAAACCATATTTTGTTATATTTGTTATCAAAATTTAGTCATTGTATGTAATTTTAAAAGATTATACATACTATTGTGTCATATTTTCGATATTTAAAAAGAAATTTTTTTTTAATAAATTTAGCGTTGATGAAATTGCACAAGTTATATGGCTAATAGCTAAATTTAAGGAGTACAAATCAACTTAAACTTAAATGATTTTGCTAATTATAACTCTGAAGCCCAGGATGAATGATTCTATACTTAATATTCTCCAAAGTTAAAATCCTGGATGATATGTATTCCTGATATGTGCATTTTAAGATCAATATTGATCTTAAAATCTATTTTGGAATGTTTTGATCCCACAAATTCTCATTCTTATCCTGGTTTCAACTCCTTAAAGTCTTAGTATTAATGCCTCAAAGTCTTTAAGTTGACTACACTAATACATTCCACACATCACTTTCAACAACCCTGGTCTATTAACCCTAATCAACACATAATTAAATCGGATTTAAAGTGATAATTATTATAACGAGTAACATAACGACAATGTTTTGTAGTTGTTTGCATATGACGTCATAAATGAGCTATATGCACAAACAATATTTTTTAAATGTAAAACCTAAAGGAGGGACGATCACGATGAGCCTTTTTGTGCCTTCGCAACCTCAACTCTCAAAAGGGAGAGTACAAATTTGAAAAAACAACTAGTGGCTACCCTTTTGTGTTTTCCTTGTAGCCAACTTTTTAATATATGGCAGAGTTATTATTTAGTTATAATATACATTGATAAAGTCTGCTTATATACAAATCAATCGTTAATACTCTTATAATATTCACAAATTCAAAAAAGGGCGCCCAATCCTTGATTTAATATATTTTTTATACAACAAAAGCATAATAAATAATAATAATACCCCTTTCGAGTTCATTACTCGTAGATTCAGCTGCTTCAAATCAGAAGAGTCAACGTGTGAAAAACAGCTGAATTGTTTATCCAAAAAAGCTCATCGTGATAGCTCTTTTTTCTTATGTCTATCTATAGTTTAATTACTACAAAAGGAAAGGGGGATTCATAAAACGATGTGTCAATTGCTTTAAATACGAGGAGTCAACTGATGAAAAACAGCTGAAGGGAGAAGTCATAGTATTTTTGTAGTATATCACAAAAATCTCGTCGTGGATACGAGGGGAATAATATCAGGAGTATCAATGCCAATTTTTTTTTCTTAGCTCTCTCTCGAATTCATGACTTACAAAGGTCATATCCCAGTTAAACAATTTTGAGTAGAGTATTCCTACTATACCCCTTCAAATTCAATATGGAAATAAGCAAGTTCAATATGGGAATAAATAAGCTGAACTTGACTTGCTTAGTTCAGGGAAGGAAGAGTGATGTCATTCATTGGCTGTCATCTGATTCTGAATCTTGTTTTTTTCTTTTCTTTTTCTTTTCTTATCGAATCAATGAGATTGAATGAGTATTCTATAACAATAACAACTACATACTCAGATAAAAAACAACTACAAAATAGGCATTCAATATACATGTACATGAACAAAATGATCCCGGTTTCACAATTTTCCTTTACCTGAAAAATGAAGAGGAACATTATTATTCATTTTTTTCTTCTTTTTTTTTGTTGATATTTTTAGTGAGTAATAAAGAATGTTCTACTTTCATAATATATGTACGTAGGGTTTTTTTATAAGTCCTCATTTATGAGGAGTCGACCATAAAAACATTAAGTGCTTTAAGAGAGGAAGAAGAGAGTATATGTACACCTAACATCATCATCTTTAATCGTATTATTTTTTTTTTTTTTACAATGATTATTAAGTTTTTTTAAAGCCACTAACATATATTTTTTCTGCGTCAAAAAGGCAAGATTCTCACAATATGAGATGGAACAGTCAGACTCTTCCTTTGGATCAAAGGTACTTATATACAAATGAATGAATAATTATAATTATCATTTAAAATCGCATCAAATTTTATAATAGATCATCTATTAAATTGATTAATTAGGTATATATAACCAGAATTTGTATTCTTACCTACGTATCCACATAGTTTAAAGGGATTTTGTATTTAAAAGAGGAATCCTATATAAGTAATTTTACTTTGTATTCAAGCTCACAAATGTTGACATTTGGACTTATTACGCTGGCTTCATTAAAAGCATCAAAACTTTCCAGATATGATCAATTCCTTAATCTGTGTTGATTGTCAGGTAGTTAGATTTACTGTAGGTTTATGCGGAAATGAGTTCTTTGGGTTAACGTCCTAAAAACTCATGGTAACATTGAGAAACAGTAAAGAATGATGACAGCTTTAAAAACCTTCAACTATCTTGTCAACTAAGACCAAATTTTGAAGTCTAAAACGTACATAGAAAAAGCTTTTCTTTTCCAAATCTATGTAAGTATTAGACTTACTCAAAGTCATAAAACAAAGTCGTGGACTGTCAACCACGTGAGCCATCTTTGTTCGAAAAATAAATAAAAGTCGTCTTGTATTGATGAGTTCTTTGTCCAGTAAGGACATCTAGAGTGCCAAGATTTACTCTACAACTAACTACGCAACCTCACTGAATTTATATTTTTGATTCAATTAAAACATTGTGAATTATGCGAAGGGAATAAAAATAAATAGGCATTTATATACTGCAACAGAGACATCTGGCCGTGGGACAAGTATTCCCCAGTAAAAAGGGACATTTTTGTTTTATAGCTTTGGACGTCTAAGCTCGCTTAAATATTTCAAGTTTTAGTGTTTTATAATTATTGTATTTCCAATTTTCCTCCATAAAAAAGATAAGGCTTAAAATTAGCTGACTGTTTTGAAGATATCATCATATTCTTTACAAATGTTGGACCTGGGTTCGTTTAATACAAGGAAATTGTTTACAGCTCAAAAAGATTTAATTCGAGCTTAATCAATCCCACAACGATATGAATTATCAATTTGAATGAACAATTTTTAAGTATTTATTTCCATCATCTGTTGATTTTCTATTTCTCTTATCCCATGTTAATGTTCTAATTGTTGATGAACTCAACTCAAATTAGCTCAAAATCCCCAACTATAGGTATGTAAATAAAAATGAGTTCTACAGAATCGACCATTCAACTGACTTTGACCTTTTATTATTTTTCCTTATAGAAGATTAAATCATATTCTCTGACTACTGCAATAGCCTGATTTATTGAACCACAACTTAAACTGTGTATGGAAGGCATATTTTTCATCAGTCGATGTAATTTATGTGTACATATGTTAGTGAATATTCTTTTAGTTAACGTGGTTAGTAAGCTGGGGTAAAAAGTTACCTCGAAAATAAAAACGAATTTAATTAAATGATGTACAATTGAAAAACATTGACTAATCATATTACACTATTACAATTTCGTAATATTTTTAAAGTATTTACTCCATTTTGTAAACAAAAATATCAATTGGAATGTCAAAAATATTTATATTAATTCATGGCATTAAGAAAAATTACATTCTATTTTAAAAAATTTGTTATTAGATTTGTTAAAGCATTAAATTTCAATCTTTGATAAAAAAATATTTATAACTTATTAATTACTTTAAATGAATATTGCACGCCAAATAATGAGATTGTGGGTAATATATAAAAACACGCAGCCTATATGACATTGATAGTACGCCTCAAACTAAAAGAAAAATTCGACAAGCAATGATCTATAAAGGTTTTTTTTTTTATAAGAGTGACACATTTTCTTTTTTAAATATAATTTTTTTTTGCTCTCATTTAAGTCCATACCATTCAATTGGGGCAGAAAGTAATCCATTATCATGGCTGGATATCGATTTTTATTCTCAGTAATGTGACAAATATTATCATCTACAAAAATGTATGACCCAATAACACCGCTAGTATAAAATCCACTCAAAATAGTAAGTTTTTCGGGATGCAATGGTGTCTCATGAATCACATGTGTGTTCTTGCCTGAAGCATAACACATATTTGCTTATTAACAAACCCATTGAGCCAAAAATAAGCTTTAAGATGATTTTTTCTCTTAAAGTTGCCACGAACGAACGTGAATTTTGATATTAGATTTGGATAATTTGCAAAGGCTTCTACTCGAGGTAAACCTACTCCATGATAATTTGTAAGCTATTTATGAGTAGAAATGTAAATAAAACAAAAATAAATATGACGTAGTTTGCCGTCCCTACTCAAATAGAAATGCACCATCCCAATAGAAAAACCCTTTATAAAGGAAAATTACTTAAGGAGGAAAAAATAAATTATATTCACTCAAACTAGATAAAAATAATAAAATATATGAATAAGTCCTCAAAAAATGACTTATTCACTCAATTACAATAATAGCATTTATTCTGATTGGACGTTTTAGGAGCATAATAAAAAGTTCAGAGAATGAAATTTAATTAGAAGCAGTTTAATATAACTTTGGGTCCAACAAACCACAGTTCACTTATAAAAAGTTATATAATAAAAAACTATTATAAGAACATAAGAATGACCACATTTAACAATATTACTAACCTTTTATTTTGTTCAAAATATATGAATCCTTAAAAATTATATATCTGGGACACAACCTTCAATTCACAACAACATCAATTCCTAGATTGTTTTTATTTTGTTAATCGTTAATATTTCTACTTTCGACTGTAAGTCCTGTTCAGAATTGTTAATTGGTTGAACTCAAATAAGTTTTTAACATGTGAACAATTTCCCGACTTTTAAAGTATAATAATTGTCTCATAGTTGAAAAAAAAAATTGGCTAACTGCTAACATATTTTGAGTCTCTTTTTCTTTTTATCATTATGTTCAACAGGAAAATGTGATTTGCAATGAGTTTTAACTATATTACATGAGCATTTGAAAGCAAAGAACCGACTGGAACTGCAGTTCACTAAAGGCTATGTGGTAAATAAGGCAATGCAAACGAATGCCCTCTGGTCAAGAGTAATACTTTTCTCACCCATCTGAACACAAAGTTACTCAAGCACCATACAATTTGAACCACATTTATGTTACTGATTAATAGTAAATATAATTGAACTAATGCTTTACAGACCCATTAATTTACCTTTGAAACAAGAAGTACATATATTATGTTACTCGCTAAGAAATGAATCAATCTAAAAGAGACCACATATCCTTAGGAAAGCATGGACACGATGCTTCTCACTCAGTCACGCTGGGTAATATTCAGTGATGTGAAAAACGGTGCATCCAACGTGTAAAAATAAGCCCTTTCCTTTGATGACGTGAAAAATGATATGGTCACCATGGAAGCTAGCTTATTTGCTGTTGATATAATACTATGAATGTAGCTGTGACAGCCTGTCTCCAGGCTCAAGACTTATAGTAATTAATTAAATTAAATTGATGTTTTAGAAGGATATTATTTTAATCAAAGTTGTAAATATTACTTTAAATAAACAGGAAATTTTCCAAATTTCAAAATCGGTACATTAATTTTGGATTTATTGCTATTTTTGTTAAAATTGATTATTTGTATTAATTTTTAAGGAAAATAAGTACATAAATACTAATTTCTGCTCTGAATATATAATTATCTTCAAGTTTATAGTTTGATAATAATGGTTATTTATTCATTAACAAAAGTAAGCTTTAAGTTTTTAGATATTTGCATTTTTTTAAAACAATGATTTAATAATGATGTTTATAATTATTCTACCTTTTTTATAACTCTAGAAAATAGCTGAAAACATATTAAAAATGTCAACAAATGAAACATTTTATAGGATATAAATATAAATATTTTACTTTGAGAAATTTTTTTTCAAAATATTCTATTACATCCATCGCCGTGTCTTCCGGGCACATTGTGCAATATTTTATAAATATAAGTGTCCTTTTTTCTAAGAACAAGGCTGTCTATAGGTAGACCCAGAGATTGCCAAAATGTTCATATATACATATAGTGTTGAGTCTAAGGAAGGAAGGAACAACAGTTGGTATCACGTCATTGACTTCAATCCATATTAATTCAATCATCTCTGTACTATTAAAGTGACAACTTGCACCAATCTTAAAGTGAGCCAATAAATAATTTGTACATTTTCATGTGAGTGGAGTAAATTTATGTACTAGTATTTTAAATATAAATCATAAATCAAATTAGCAAAAAAGGATTCAAATTTTTGAAGAAATATTCTGAGTAAATTTAAAGTAAAAATTAAAGTTGATTATAACTCTTCATATCCACATATATATATATATAGGAACTTAAAGAGTACTATTGAATCCAACAAATTTCAATCTGTTTTTTTGATGAAGAGGCAATAAGTCAACTCTTTACACACTGATATTAGAAATGACATCATTTTACATCAAGACACAAATGTTTTTATTTTGATTGTATAGGATTTATACATATATATATATATAATGTATCAAAATTAGCAATGACGTGTCATCTAAATTATGTATATCTCTCGAGAACAGTTAACTACCTACATCAATAGCAAATTAAAGTAAATTAATATCAATTGAAGTTAAAAGGATGGGATTCGATTGGATTTAATTTTTTATTTTTTTTCATTGTCATAGAGCCATTGTTTTGACTTTGATATTTTGATAAAATTGTACATACATATAACATAGTCAACATTAAGTGTGGAAATTAAACATGGAACTGACATGATTAGAGCTTGAATCCGAATGCATTTATTTATTGACAAAAATGTATACATATATTGTTTGTCTACTTACATACAAATGTGAAAAAATGTTATTGCAACAAAGACTAGTTTCATTTAATTATAAACATATTTATTTATTTATGTTCTGTGTTGTTTCCATGTTTCAATATCCAGATTTTTAGTATGTTTGTATGTATTCATGTACATGCTAAGAAACTTGAAACATTTGTTGATTTTGCAATTGAAATTTCCTATTCAAAATTTGCATCATTATTGTCTCTGAATAAACTAATTATTATTAACATCGTTATAAAACATATAATTAATACAGCATACAAAATGTTTATTAAATTAATAGGAAAAACCACATTCTACAATTATTTTGTACTTATTTTTAAAATAAGAGTATGAAACATACATCTCTAAGCTAGTAAAAAAAAACCAAACGGACAAAATCCCCCGAAATACAAAACAAAAAACCCAGACAATGAATCAGATATGTGATGAAATATTTGCGATTTTCAATATATGACTTTTAATATTGGATTTTAAATATACATACATATACACTCATATGCAGATTTTTTAATTATAATTTTTCTTCAATACTAATAATTAACTATTATTTATCAATATACCTGTGTCTTTATACTAGTCATTTATTGTAAATATACCATTAGTATGATTGATACGACGACTCACTTTCACATAGGAATCCACATTTTTATATATTCGATACATCACTAATATGCATAGAAGGAGTTGATTGTGTCTGTGACAATCAACTTCATGTTCGATCTAGAGTTGTCTGTCAACATTTTCAAAATATCTTTTGAACACAAAATCAACGCATAAAAATTGCTTTGACTGATGGGACTTTTGAGTAATTAATTCAGACTTTAAGTTCAACAATAGTAAATGGGCTTAGTTCCTTAAGTACTTATAGTTTTTTTCTTCTTTTTTTATATTCATCAAGTTTTATCTTGAGAATATTCTTTATTCAGGTGATTTTGTCCACCGGAAGATTCAGTTATGATATCAAAACATACAACTTATATGAATAAAACACACTTTAATTCAAACTAGATTATTGTGTATATAGTTCAAAAAAATTAATTTTATTGCAATTTCTTTCTTTCATGCTTTTGGATTTGAAAATTAAAAAAATATATTTGTTTAATTTAAAGTTTGCAGAAATCTTATCTTGTCTTATGGCTTTTAAAAATTTAAATTAGAATGAATATTTTCATATTTTTCTTTAAATTTTTTGAATTATATAATTATAAACAGTCATTAATGTGTGACAAACTGAAACTAAAATTAAAATTTGAGCTCATTTGAGTAAGGTTTTATAATAACTTTATTCTGTAAAGCTAAAATTTAGCGAATACAAAGAAAGAAATGTGGCTAGAATAGCTGAGCTATTTGCAGTAGAAAATGTATATTTTCTAACAAATATTTTGTTGTTGCTTTTTTATCCAATACGTCTATTAATACTCCTCACATGACATCATTCTTTGTTTCATGCAATATGTACGTAGAAACGAGTCAAGCATCAAGAAATTTATAGGCAAAAAAAGAAAACAAAAAAACAAAAACTCAAAAATGGATGGAATATGAAGAAATGTGTCGAGTCAACAAGAAACCAAGTTTATCTGAAATATTTTAAAAATGGGTTTCAATTACTATCATATTCTTGAAGCAATTCTCTTTCGTTTGTTTTATTAGTATATTTCGAATAGTTAAATAGTTACTTCAATAATTGCAACTTAATTATAGGAAAAAAATACCGACCACAATCAAAAATAAAAAACACCTGATATTTATGACTATGCTGTTATCATGACTATGATTCATGGTGAAAATGACAGCAGATTAAATTGATTCTTAGTAGTTATTAAATAAATGAACTGATTTTATACATCTGCAACTAAATAAATCTCTGAGGCTATGAAAAAGATGGACGTTCTTTCAGGGGCCATATCGGCTCCATGTGCATTTATAACATTTATCCGATTATTCTATTGGATAGACAACAATCCTTGGTTTTTCGATATAAAGTGACATTTTAGCAAAAACCGTGCGGTATAGGTCTTAAAATGACTCCTAAATATTTGACCGTTATATTTATGTAGACAAAAAACTTAAAAGTGGATTATCTCCTTTTCAATATTTGAAAACAAACTTGCTTTCTAGTTGACTTAACACAAATGTTAATAACAATTGCGTACCTTGTGTGGCCTGTCGAACTAAAAAAAAATCAAGACATCATTTTTATTTGATGAACATACTACAAACATTTATCTTCAAAGGACCTAAAAAGTGCAACTACATATATGCAGGGTAACCAAATTCTCATTTTATAATATTAAAAAAAAAAGACTGAGATCCTACTAAATATTTGAACGATCATATCGGAGGTCAAAAATATAGTCCAATAAATCAAATGAATACTCAAGACTATGAGCAAACATTCCTGTGTATCTCAATCCATCCTTTACATTTGAATATAAAGACCATACTGAAGATAAATATCTCTCAGAAGGTCATTTACATGTATGTGTAGTGGTCAAGGCTACTCAACTGGCGATCCCCGGTCTGAATCCGTATCTTTTGAGACTATTAGTTGGAGTATAGGCTGCAGATCCTGGTTACAGATTTATACAATAAATATCTTTCGTAAGGACCGGACCTATGCATATATATATATACATTGGAGCTCATTTAAATTAATCTTTGTTCATAATAGTCTCATAATATTGTAAAGGTATTTATAAAGCAAAAATATCTATTAGGGGTTTCTTATTTCCTTTATTTATGCTGTTGATTCACTTCATCACATATCCTCTTATTAATTTATGTCCTTTTACAGAAGGCAAACCAAGAAAGCAAAGTAAGTAGAGATAAACCTAAAACCCCTGTTTGGTAATGGATGCTCAAATAACAATTGTTTATTTTGATTACTATATATTTTTACGAGGAAAAATGTAATTCTGTACTTTTTTTAGAGAATTAGTTTTTTTTTCTTCTAATAAATCCAATTTATATGGAACAGAAAAAATATTTGTAAAATATTTTTTATATACAATTTTTTTTCTAATATAATTCCTACATTAATATTTTGACAAATATAAAATGGTGATTCTCTACAAATAAAATTAAAAAAAAAAGAATTGTGAAGTTTGAAAATAAATAAATTTAATATTCATGAAAAAAAAAATGATTTTATAAAATCTAATAAATATCTATCTGTACTGATTTTTAATCTTACAAAATTTATAGAGCGTTTTATGTGACGTCATCTCTGTAGAGTTTGAACGTCTTGATAGAGGCATACACAACGCAATTTATTAAATATATATAAGCATTTATTTCTTTAAACTGAAGGGAAATGGTGAATCACATTCGTGCATTTGGATGATGCTACAATGGGACGTGCAAATGAAAGAAAGGAGTTAAACAAATCTATCAAGAATATATTCCTTTTTATGATATGTCAAACCCTCATAAAAATATGTAATTGTGGGAATGCAACTTTTGTAGAGAGTGAGGAGAAGGGAGGCGCGAGGCTTATGGCACTATTGAATAACCCTTGTTAACCCTTGTTAACATAAAATACCTGTTAAATGATTTTGTGTGTGGGGTGGGGAGGGATGTTTGATTAGTATTAATTTGCCCAGGAAGGACTTTATGCATTTAGAAATAGCACTAGATGTAGGGAGAATATTGTAGTTTGACATGAGCAAAATGTTGAGATAAAGCTGAGTTTATGAAAGGAAAGAAAAACATCAGTTGGTAGCTCTACCTTCAAGATTAATTTGAACTCAGTTTTCCCATTATCGTTGAGGTGAGAACATGCAATATACAATTATACGTAGCTATTGCAAAATTATTTAATATTATTAACATTACGTTCAATATGGGAATAAGCAAGTCCGATATGGGAATAAATAATAAAAAAACAATATTCAGGAAATTTAACGTAACAATAAATTTTAGTATTAATGAAAATAAAAAGAATGGATTGAAATTTTTAAATTTTTCTGAATTGAAAACATCTTCAATCCTGGAGTGGGTTGGAACATTATCAATATCAAGTACTACTGGCCCTCCATATACATACATCCTAGTCTTTTCTTAAGCATTCACACACCCACTCCATTACTATATCCTTGTTGAAACTACCTCCTTTCACCTTATGATAACCAAGTCCATACCAATACAACCATTAATATAAACAATGGCCCCTTTAGCGGCTGCTACAAATGTAAGACATCTGCTTCTACGTGGTGAACGGCCCATTGCTCTTCAAAAAAGAAGATTAAAGTTAATCTCGTTCATAAAATTGGTAAATTTTAAGACTGATAGAAAAGTAAGCTTTCAACAAAATCTTTATGTTTATTCCTATATTGAACATGAAAAGGTATAGTAATTCCAGGCATGCATTCTCACCTCAACAAAGTGCTCATCCCTAATTATAATTAACGATATATTATAATTTTATTATGCATATTAACAAAATTTGGAATAATTGTAGGCAAGAATTCTTTAATTTTTCTTTTAATGGAAGATGTTTCATCTACAATGATCTAAGAGCAAATGAACATCAATTAAAAAAGGAATAATAATACCAACTGTTTTTTCCTTTTCTAATTAGTTTTTTTTTTATTTAAAAAATAAAAAATTGAAAAAGTTTTTTTGAATTTTTTTATTTGCAAATTTGTCTACTTTATTTAATAAATGTATCCATTATGAATCTTCAACAACCTCAATTCAAATTCAATATGTGATGTTCAGTGACAAAGCACATTACATTACATTCAAATCTATGGAACGTACTTTTAAGAGTTAGGCCCTTATAATTAAGTGAACAAATACTTTTTTTTTCAATTCTGTAGGCTTTTGTACATATGCATGTATGTACATATATTGTGTTTCGTATTTGATAAGGGCTAATAAAAAAATGTAGATACAAATATGTATTCATTGTTGTTGTTGTTTTGTATTTGAATGTTCTCTTAAAATTATTTCTTTGTAGTACAAAATCTTATATAAATAATAGAAACGTCGATTTTAGTCTAAAATTATTATTTAATTTCTTTGTCTTCTAATTAAAAATTGATCTCTAGAGCAGACAATCATTGATAAATTGAATTGATGGTTAACTGATTGATATTGTACAAATCCATATTGATACTCCATAATTCACAAAACCCTTGATTAATTACTATGTACATATTGTTGGGTGGCATGATAAATAATGATTACTCAGAGGTTATAAATGATCAATGTATACTTTACCAAAGAGAAGAAACAAATAAGGTCGATCGGAGATGACGTCTGTATTTGATAACATACGTCATAGCAAGTAGTAACTTAATTATATTAAGTAAATAAGTTCATTATAGAGAAAAAGTTGGGATTGTTTTGAACACTGAACCCCAATTTTTAATTAGATTAGTTTTCGTTTTTTTGTAACAAGTAAGTTTTTTTTTCTTTAGTCACAATTTATAGAACACTGATGCGAGAACGATTCAGCTACTTGTAATGAACTGCATGTACATAGAACTACCATATAACCATGATAAAATCAATAACAATATAGAGTTATGTGAGATGATGGTATCATGAATATATGACGTCATCCTTATAAAACTGCACCAACCTTATGGGTTGACTTAAAGACTTAATTGATACAAAAAGTAGTCTATGAACCATTCAGTGATTAATTTTTGTCCAAAAATGAGACAACTTTTTTTTTGTTCGCTAGGTGTGCTGAGAGTGCCCTGAATTACTCAATAACTGCACAGTGCAACCTCCAGGAATTTAGATTGATACTTTAATTAAACCAAGGTTAATTATACGTAGAGAAGAAAAATATAAATATATACTCAAAAGTGACCTCTTGTGGTGAAAAAAGTTATCTCGTAGTCGATGATATCCCACCAAATTAACAGACCCATTTTGTTACTTTGTTTCATAGCTTTACTAAAAACACTTCTAGTTAAAATAATTGTATTTTTTAAAAAGTCAGTTTTGGTCCATGATCACTTTTTCTGAGGCAAATTTAGTTTATAACATTGCTTTAATTACTAATAGGATATTTAAATATAAACAAAGTGCTCCGCTTGTGGTTCTGAGGCTCTGAATGCCATTTTTTATTTTGTTTACTTATTAAAATGCTCACCTAGGGTATTTTGTAGCAATCATTTAGTTAACATTTATAATGTAATTAGTATTACAATATGGAAAGGTTGAAAATAGTATCTCGTGATCCAGTTATAACAAAATGACAAAATATATTAATTCTATAATTATACAAAATGCACATTGGCTTCCCCAACAAGGATGTCTTTTCTAAATGATATTTTTAATTAAATAGGGAGCTTGATTTAGACATTGTTCTTCCTTACTTAAAATATTTAATTTTGCAAGGGATCCTTGAACAATGTTCAATGTTATCAATATTTGGAGGCTGTCTTTTCTAAATTGTAATTATATTGTAGAGCTCTTTTCTTTTTTAATTTATCGTCTCTATTTTAATGATAAGAGTTAAGACTAAATATTTTTTCATTAAATTAATGCTACTCTCCCTTCCAATGTACAATTTCCCTTATATTTAAACTTATTATACTTAAGTACTTTTTACCCTTGCACCAGACAGTTCATACACTCTTTATCGCAGTTCTTTAATAAAAATTACATGTCAAATTAGAAGAAAATAAATGTTTTTAAAATTTATGTTCAAAAGTATATAAAAAAAAGACATTTATTATTGAGGAATGTATGTTGCTTATTTGAGTTTTTAAGTTCCTGTTATCTATCTAAATGGAAAAGCTTAAAAGAATGACATATTCTAAGAAGTATTGCGCATTAAAAGTAATCACGAGTCTTATTTAATGAACTTATGATCTCTTTATTTTGTATTTTTTGAAATTATGCATTTTGAGTGTTCTCTTTTTAAGATTTTGATTATTTTGACAGCACCAATATATCAATATATGTACGGAAATACATATATTCAGACAATTCCTAGGCCACTCACAAACTAATCTCATTTACATGAAAAAAAAACATTCTATATTATTTTTGTTACCTGTTAAGAGTTCCCTTGTATGTATAAATGTAAAATAGTTAAGGAAACATTGGCTCTCTCCTATCTGCTTTTAAAAAAGTTGAGATCACATCATATTGGAAGCCCACTTTTGACAAGGTATAGGCAAATTAAAATGGCCTTATTTTATCTAAAAATAAATGTTAATTTATTTTTTACTAATTGATAAAGAAACAGTAAAAGTAAAAATAAATTTAAATCAGGACCTTTCTAATTTACTATACCCTAAATAAAATAAAATAAAATTTTCACTGAACAAAGCATAGTAATAATGAATATATGGTATATTTACAAGAAAATTAGGGATAAGACTAAAGTATTTTTTTAATGATAGAGTAACGACAGATTTTTTTACATTACAATACTGTAAAGGAAGTGATCAAGTTCATTTGATAAAAAAAGTAAGGGCACTACTTACACCGTATCCCCAATTTTGAATTATTACACAACATTGTTTTTGTTCATAGTTTAAAAATAAACATTAAAGTCTTTAATAAACATCCTTTTTGGCCTTTAGAGACTTTTTAGAAAAATCAAGTTTTTAGAACATCATTAGGATTCAAAGCTATATTTTGAGGAGTAAGATCGAGTTGGATGGGAATCAAAGTCTATAACAACTGATAAAAAACCTTGATTACAATTTCTAAGAAATGTGTGTGACCTCAAAAAAAAAAATATTGAGTTGAACGAAGAGTTTTATTTAAAAGCAACTATCTTTTTTCATCAAGTCTTTGTATAAAGTTGGAATCATCAACCTATTTCTATATAAAACTAGACATATCTTGGCAAATGAGTTCATCAAATCGTTTATACCAAGTTGTGAGGGTAAAAAAAAAAAAAGAAAAGAAGGGTTTTAACATATGGAGAGAAGTGTAACCATTGTCAAAAGTTTCAAGTTTAGAATAGAAGATATTATGTGGTTTTTTTGTAGTTATAATCAATGTAACTAAATAAAAAATAATCATATTAGTAAAAAGCACAACTTGTTGCCTTTTTCTATAATTATACAATAGATAGACAAAAGACAGCCTGATTAATTATATTTAAATAAAAAATGTCAGTGTATTAATTTGAAGAGAAAAAAAAATCAAAAAGTACCTGCTGCGCTATCGAAATCACCTGTTTCTCATTCCTGAAAAAGATGTTGAATAAGATAGTATGCTATCATATAGGCCGTGAGATTTTGCTATCAGAGCTACGCATTTAGAAGAAGAAATATAAGTGAACAGAGGCAATGAGAGATTAAGAGGATACAGACATAGTCAATGTTGTTATAGACAATAGTATAAATGATTTGATACATCCATTTGCCAAGATATTCTATGAGTGTAGTACTGATAATTGTCTAGTTGTAAATATATGGAAATAGGTTGATAATTTCCAAAGGAAAGGAAGAACATGTTCTTGAAGGATTGCAGAGTTCACACACAGGTAAAGAAAAGGTACAACAAAGAGACTGACAGGCAATTTATTGGCCTCCAATGAATTCAGAAATCGAAGAAATGATTAGGTCCTTCAATAAATGTATAGAAATGTTACTTACTTTACCAAAGGAAACGATGATGAGGGACTCACTACTACCATTGAGGCCATTTGAAGGCACTTCTGCAGATCTATTTGAATGTAGAGAAAAACATTATTTAGTATATGGTGATCGACTTTATGGATCCGTGAAATAATTTAAAAGAATTAATCGTAATCGTGACTTAGATAATTATATTTTTTATGAAACTGGGATTTCGGTAAAATTAAAAACAGATCTAGGCTCTCAGTTTAGTTTCAAGAAAATTCAGACATCCTTGAATAAAGGGAGAGTAACGTGGGGACCTTCTTCACCCCATTGTTCCCAAGGAAAATGTATATGGTGAGAATTTGATGGCGGAGTACATGAGAAGTCTCCTAGTGAAAGTAGGAGGGAAGTGTAAATCCAATGAATTTATTCACAGGATTATAGAATTTCGAATCATTTTAAAATCTGATGAGATATCAACAAATGAGATTATTCTCAGTCAACAAGTCAGGTCTTGTTTAACTAGAAGAGTTATGATAATAGATCTGAAGAACAACAAAAATATTGTTTGAGGAGGATGGAGGAACAGAGGACTTTTAGTACTGCTTTAATAGATGGGATCCAGTGTTTTGCGCAAAACTATAAAAATCATAGATGGTCGAATATGGGCAAAGTTGTCATCGAAAGAGGAAAAAATATGAAATACAAGATATAGTTAAAGTCTGACAAAAAAATATGAAAAAATTGACGGTTTTTGAGAATATGTTATGATCAAAAGGCTTTTACGGAAAGTGAAGGAAGTTATGAACCTTCAAGATACGAAAGGAGAAGATCTTTGAGAGTTCAAAGTCGTAGAACTATAAAGAGAGATGCTGGAATTTGATCATTCATTTTCATTTTCATTGATGTGTGTACATTAGAAAAGAGATTATGTAGACCAGATTAAAGGTCACTCGCAGAAATATATTGATATTGTATAAAGCATTTATATATATATATATATATATATATATATATATATATATATATATATATATATACAGTTATATAATAATTAAGTTTGATGATTATTCTTATATAATAGTGAACATATCAATATGCATCTTTCAAAAAGGTAATATGGAACTTTGGAATATTTTCTTATCGTTTTTGCTTCTTAATATAAAAAACTCAGCGGAATTAATGTACCCTGTACACAATATATAATATATTTACAGTATCTTTCTAACCAAGTCATTCAAATGAAATTTGCTAATGAACGATCCATATTAAAAGTCCTTTGTCTTTTACAATCATTTTCTTAGTTACATGCATAGTTTCCTAGCAGCTAAAGAACAAAAAGCACGATGAAAAATGAGAAAATGTTTTTTGTAAAGAAAAAATCTTGGTCGAACAAAAAGGTTTTTTTTTGTTATTGTATTTTGAACGATATTTTTAAAGGGACGAAGAGAAAAAAATATGAATGATTAATTTTAACTAAGTTTAAAATCATAATCAATCAATATACACATTTTAAATCTTATTTTCATTCAACAAACATTTTTTTTTATATTGACTCTTACCTGATACTTATTGTTACAAAATATTTTTTTTTACAAGGTTTCCCTCTCGTTAGAAAAGTATTTGACTGTAATTTGCTACATTTTGTGCGTTCTAATTCCAAAAAAAAAGAGCAATGTTATAAAATTCTTGCTCGCTCAGATATTTCAAACTTCCTCATTCATGAAACCTTAAAACAGGTTTGTCGATAAGAAAACTCAATAGTTTAAAAAAATATTGTATAAAAAGTGCCTAAAGGATATAAAACTACAAGAAAATGTTTAAAATTAATTTGTCAGCAATTTTCTTTCCTTTTTTGTTCCAGTTATTGACAAATATTCTTTAATATTGATTATAATAGCAAATAACGATATTAATCGCAAAGTCATATCAAACTAATAATAATAATAAAAAAGTTTATTTAATAATATCTAAAGAAAAAAAAAGTAAATATAGCCGAAATTTCTTGCTTATTACGCTATAAAACCTCATAATATACATATACCGTAGATACCTTTTTTTGATCTACATATTATCAAATTGATCATAATCACTTTAGATGGAATGAAAGTTTGGATTTTTATGGATCAATAAGAGAGTCTTTACAAGGAAATGTTCATTGCACTCCTTTATATATTGAGATAATTTATGTATATGTCATCCCACGAACATTAAAGTTTAATTTGTACTTTTTGTTTTAGTCGTTGATTGATATATAATACTTTTGCTTTGTAGTTTATATGCTTCTAAACACTGATTTGTAGAGCTCAAATTAAATTTTATCAAGTGGTAAACATGTCTCTACCTATAATAAAATAGATATTTCATAGTCCAACAGTTGGGGGGAAATAGGGCATTATTGGCCAACTATGTACATAGATACAAAGGAATGTAAATAATGTGCAAAATGCCGCGTACAAGATTTTGTGGAGTTGGCACTTTTAACAGTACTTTTTGTTTTCCAAAGCTATTATCATTTTTCCTTTATAACTGAGGGGAGAACATCTACCTGATAGTAAAGATCTCGCATGAAGGAATACATGCATTAAGGTTAATAAAGCAAATAAAATGTACACAAGAAGGGCTCAAGTCCTCGTATAATTATTATTAGTTAAAAATATAAGATTTCCTCACATTAATTTCAGTTAATTTTCTGCCTCTCATTTATGGTATACATACATAATGTTATTATTTATTATTGATGTCTTCATTTGTATATGTATATATTGGAGAATAGCAGGTTGTAGCTCAGTAAAACATCATGACAGCTCAAGCTGCTTCCCTCTCAACATTCATCAAATTGTCAGAGTTACCAGGTTGATGATTTTCTCTTTCTTTTTATTTTACACACCCCATTTGCATATTTTTTACATTCCTATAGATACATAACAGTTAATGTGAAATCCTTTTTCTCTCTCCTTTTGCAAAAGGAAAGATTGTGTAATTTCAATGTGATATACACATGTTCATTATTAGTAAGAATGTAAAAAATATGTAAATGGGGTGTGTATTTTTTGTATTACTTTGAGGTTGAGGAGAATATTTAAGTTAATTTAGTTTTTTTTTTATCTCTTTAAAGTGGAAAGGTTGATATATTTGAAATATATAAATACTTATTGTATTTATAATAATTAAACAATGTTAAAAATCATCGCATAAATGTAAATTTACATAATTTGAAGAATATTTGATCTTCAAAATGATACTTTTTCTTCAGAAAATAGAAAGTTTTTCAAAACAAGTAATGTTTGGAAACATTTATTCTCTTAGTCATTTTTCCATCAACAATTATCTTCTCACTTAGCCTCCCAATTCGCCAAAAATTTAAAAATATAGGTAATATATCAGCTATTTTTTCAAAAACATTTTTTTTACTTCATTTA
Organism: Lepeophtheirus nordmannii; assembly: GCA_963680855.1. NCBI lineage: Eukaryota > Metazoa > Arthropoda > Copepoda > Siphonostomatoida > Caligidae > Lepeophtheirus > Lepeophtheirus nordmannii. Next base: position 10,331,385 of record OY804525.1, read on the forward strand.
CGTCTTTGTATAAGACCCCAACTTTCAACTTTAATGATCAATAATTCCAAAAATATCTACATTGAAAATTCACCAAATTTATAAAGATGAATTTAAAAATTAATTCCTGCCATAAGTTCATTTTTAATCGCATAGATAGAAGTATGAAATCATTATTTTCATAGTGGTTATTAGCAAAAATGAGAGGGATTTATTTTATGAAGTATTATTTGTCGTTTAAGGGCTAAAATGTGTGTGTGTTTTTACTGCAATATGATGTTTTCTAACGGAAGGCATTAAAAACATCTTTGACAAAATTTCAGGTTCTTTTTACTCAATTTTAGCACATTTTTATTAAACTTTAACGATAAAAAAATGAGTATTTTTAGATCGAAATTAAAATTCAAACTTTAAAGTTATGTGCCAAATATCCAGATAATATTTTTATACAGATTTTAATCAACAACAACAAACAAAAAACTATAATGTAAATTGACTTAAAAAGCTCTTAGGTGTCTAAGAATCTTTCAATGCAAATACTTTCCCTTATTTTTATTAATTATAGTAATATAAAAAAGAAACATCAAATTTGATGAAAATCAATAAGGGAGAAAACAATTAAAATGATCGTATTTAACCGCATTAGAGGAATCTTTGAATCCACCTCAATACACCTGATGCTTTTAAAGTAAAAGTTCACTAACCATAATTTTTTATGATAGACTAAGATCAACACAACTGTTCAATTAGAGGATTTTGTCCTTAGTTGTATAATTGGAATGGTACAAGACGTCTACAAAATGCAAATTTTTTTCTAGAGCTAAACGTCAATTTCCTTAGAAAAAGTAGTATGAGGAATCTGAAATTTTCCTTGCCTTTTATCAGAACATACCATAATGCCAGACCTGTATGGGTGTCCATCTTTTCCACATTTGAGTCAAGTTTGAATTTACATAATTTTAAGGGCGTGTGAAGTCTGAGTCTGTGGAGGATCTGAGTCTGATTCAAATACGAGTCCACGTGGTTTCAAGTTTGAAGACAGCTCCACGTCATTCCGAACCAGGACTTGAGTACTACAGATCCGTCTAAAAAAAATTGAGTTTTAGAGGCATTAGACATCTTCATTCAAATGAATATGTTACTTTTATCTATAATTGAATGGAATTCCATCTAATAAATCAAATTCTTCTTTTCTAAAAAAGTAAAAATACGAACTAAAAGCATAATGAAACTAAAAGTAATCTGCTATTGTTAAATGCCATCTAGATGTGCATACCGTGTTTAATCATTAATGCACTTTAAATAAATAAATTAATATCAAACGCATGTATGTACATACATGTATACATCCCATCTCCTAGGTATTCTTCTTATTTCCTAATTACATTTATGTATCAAAATGCATTTTTGTACCAATATATATATGTATGTATATGTTTTTGCAATAATGATGCATAAGCAATTCATGTTGTGTTAAATACGCTTTAAAATGTACAAATGGGAAAATGTATCAAGGAAGTGTAGTGCCCATAATTTTGACGTTCTGCCTGATTCGTGGCTCAAATTTAATAGCACGTTTAAATCAAATACAGTTGTGTTATTCGTTAAATGACGTCAACGTTATAGATACCTACTAGAAACGTCATCATTAATCTACCTTGACTATTTTAAAATGATAAACATCCGATTGGTATAACAAAATTATATAATAATTCTTATTTCAGAACAAAGGTAAACTAATCACGTACATGTATCTGTCTAATTAGATACAACGTTAAAGAATACTTAAAGTATTACAAAACGAAATTCAAATTGTAAACTTGAGAAGATAAAAGTAATTCATAAAAAAACGAAATTGAATGTAGAGGGCGTTTTATGTTTTGTGATATTATTTGAAGACTGATAACAAGTAGGGACGTGGGAACGGACTGATTTTAAGTTCCATATAAAGAACCAATACAATGTATTAATAAGTGTTTGTTATATTTACATATAAGCCTGTGGTTGATTATCGAGTAATTTGAATCACAAGATTTTTCTTGATATTGTCTCAATCTGGATCTCCAAAGTTTTGGGTACGGTCCCTTCAACGCCTTGGTGTCGGTTTCAATATCAAAGCATCTAGCAAAAATCAGACGAAATTTACTGGACTTTGTATCATGGAAAATAATCAAATGAGTTTCTTCGTTATTTATAAAAGTATCAACGTTATTTCCATCTCTGGTTCTGCCTAGAAGAGTTGAAAAGTCATTTGGATTAGAATAATTAAAATATAAAAATATCAACGCTGAATTTATTAATAGGACTCACCAACAAAGTCTCACAAACTCTAACCTTTTGTAATTTTACAAAATCTGGTATCGGCAATTTGAATTGTTTGGATCAATATCAATGGAACAAAAAGTTTTTTAAGTGTTATATTTGGTATTAATCATGGTTGTAAAAGTAAAGAAATCAATGCATAAATATCAATTCATAAGAGGATTTTAAGAAAAATAAAATAATTAACTGCATCGATATAAATAGTAAATATGGAACAAATTTAATTAAAATGACTGTCTAAACATTTCTAAGAAAGTTAGTTGTTCGAGTATAAAATTGATAAACAGGAATTGGTGAGTTTTTCTCAGAGAGTATAAGAAGGAATTGCAAGGTCAAGTATATAGTAATTTTATGCATCTTAATTAATGCCTTGATCTCGTTTTATAAAGATTTTAAAAAAAGTTAATAAAATATATAAAAATGTAATCAGTTCAAATAGACACAGTTTTCAATGCATTTAATATTCCAACAAATCTAGTACAACATATGTTAAAATATATAAACTCATATATTCTGTTTTATAAGACAATTACAGTGAATCTTTGAATCTCAAAAATTTATCAAGTAGAAACCGAAGCACGTCTGTCTTATTAATACTTTCGAAAAATATTTTAAGATATTTGTATAAAAATATTTGGCTTAAAGAATTTTAAGGTTCTTTTGGAATGACTGATTTCAAATTAAGTTCATTATTATACATTCGAAAAATAATAATGACTCTTTATAATGTTAAAGCACAATGTTATTTCTATTATAGCACTTAACCTTTCCCAAAAAAAAAGATATATAAAAAAGGCCCCAAATTATGTCAGATATTCCAAATGGTGGAATTATTTTTCTATAAGCTCTCTGTTAGTGAACATTTTTTTTTAAACATGGTTTAGTAAACTGGAGTTAAAAAATTAATGTTAATAAAAAGGAATTTTATTCGAAACTCCAATCCCACTTTCTTCAAACTATGAGATTCATTCAGCGTTCCTCAATGCAGTTCCGTTCTAATCCATGATGATGAAATAGAAAAGAAAAGAATGTTGAGGAAGTCCCTATGATAACTCATCAAGGAACACTATTCCATTCATTGGATTTCATTAGCCATGCGATTCCTGTCTTTCTTCGAAGTTGTCAAGTAAGTAATTATAAGATCAATGTTTTAGAACTTTTTATCTTACAGCTGATTTTACAATCCTTCTGCGCACTCCTACTTCAGTCTGTTTTTTAATAGCTCTGCCGTGAGTCTTTAATTTCTTGTAGATTTTTGATAGAAATTGGATGAAAATTTACACATTTAGATAAACAATTTCTTCTTAGTTAAGGATTCTTACCCTAAACTTGACATTTTATTCAAAAGCTGTGGGTCTCAGCTCTTTAATGCATTCCTTACTATCTTACATGTTATGTAATATTCTACAAATTATTGAAGTACACACGATTTGGTCGACTATTCGGCTTACTTCTTGCTGCCAGCCCCTTTTGGTCAAAGCAAAAACTGAAAATAGAATTTGTATTACAAACACTAGTGGATCAACATTTGATAATGTACAAAATAAGTATCCTTCTAGGCTTAAATTGAAGTTAAATTTAGAAAATGGGCAAAAAGAGTTCAAAAAGTGTGGTTTGATTTATCAAATTTCGTCATACTATCGAAATAAAAAAAAATACAGATTTGAAATTAGCGTGCAAAATTGAATAATTTTTATTATACTTATACTTAAAACTTTGTGTATCAACTTTAGCTCAGTTAAAGTTTATCAAGGCACAAATATGTGAACTATATGGTTGAAATACATTAACAGTTAAGTTTTGAGTAAAAAAAAGTTCTGTGTGGCTTATATTTTGGTATGTGTGGGGTTTTTTTAGACAGGAGTTGCATTTGATTTTGATTTTTTTTTGTAAAGTGACAATTAATTATTCATAATGTGCATTTTTCACACTTATTCATTTGTACGAGTGTGATTAATAATATGGAATAAATCAATCTCACTCTGACTTTCTTCAAATCAATTTTCCTACATCAATTCAGGCTCCACATTATTTAATAGTTATCTAATAACTTTGACAAATTAATCAAATTCTCTATCAACCTTATCCATCTGTTATTAAATAGATTGATTAATAAATTATAGTGAAACTTATGAAGTAAGTAAAAATATTATATAATACTAAAATAAAGTTTTATGTAATATTTTTTAAATATATTTTATATATATATATATATATATATATTAGGTATTACTTATAAACATATTGGTTGGAAAGAAATAATTAATGATAATGTCATAAAAACCATTTTTTATTTTCAAAGTATCATTTATCATAATATTTTCAGGTTCTAAACATAAGACGAGAAAAGCATTATGAAATACAAATCTGATTTAAAGCTAATACAGTAATTGATAAGAAAAGTAAAAAAAAAAAGTTTAAAATGAAATTGAGAAGAAACTCCGTATGCATTAAAGAAAATTACTTTCTCGTATATATTGTCTATGGATCTATGTAGGCTATCATTAACCATTATAATTTTTTGTTAGACTGAACTAATGGATCAGTCATATAGACAAATTTTGTGTTAATCTGTCCCACAGAGAAATTCATTTTTTTTAATGAACTGATGATGATGTCATGTAGGTTTTCAAACTGTAAACATAAGAACGATGATGTCATGTGAAATATAATGTGTCTCATCACGACGAGCTTTTTGGGAATAACAGAAACACACTGTGTTCTCCCTTCAGCTGATCTTCATCATTAGACTCTTTTGATTTAAAGCAGCTGATTCTACGTATTATGAACTCAAAAAGGGTATTAATATTATTTCTGATTTTGATGCATAAAAAATATATTAAATCAAGGATTGTGCGCCCTTTTTTTGAATTTTGAATATATTACAAGTAGTAACGATTGGTTTGTGAGTTGTAAAATTTATAAATATATAGTATATCTAAATAACAAATTCTGAATAATATTAACAAGTTGGTAACAAGGAAAATACAGAAGGGCAACTACCATATGTTTTTCCAAATTTTTCCTTTCCCTTTTGTCAATCGAGGTTGCGAGTGGATAAAAAAGCTCAACGTGCATCACGACGAGTTTTTTGTGCCCTCACAACCTCGGCTCTAAAAGGAAAAGGAAAAATTTGGAAAAACAACTGGTAGCTAATCTTTTGTTTCTTCCTTGTCGTTAACTTTTTAATATTGACAGAGTTATTCTTTTGATTTACTATACATTGATAAATTCTACCAATCAAAAATCAATCGTTGGTACTTGTTTATTATTCGAAAATTCAAAAAAAGGGCGCCCAATCCTTGATATAATATATTTTATATATATCAAAGTAATAAATAATACTTATATCCTTTTTGAGTTCATAATACGTAGAGTCAGCTGCTTTAAATCAGTAGAGTTAACTAATGAAAAATATGCTGAAGGGAAAATACAGTGTATTTTTGTTTATCCCAAAAAGCTCGTCGTACATATGTACAAATTGCATGAATAGGTAATATTTTGATTGATTAATTATTAATTTTCTCCATAATGTTTCTGATACGAGATCGTGAAAAAAATTTCGGTCTAAAGAATTTGACACACACAAAAAATCAAAATGTCCAGAGTCTCAAACCTTGTTCTCGATCAAAATATTGGTTCTAATCAGTCGAAAAGAAATCATTATGAAACAGAATTTCAACCAGTGGTGTAATTTTGTACATATACCCGGGGGGATTTATTGGCATTTAATACCGATGAAAACCAACCCAAAACAAAATAAGTTATGATTAAACAGCTATTATACCGAATAATCTAGCCAATGACATGAAGATTCCACACAAAATATGTAAATATGATATATATACCTATTAATATTTTCTCATATATTACCTAAGTAGCCATATAAACTGAATTATTTTATTTATCATAGGATCATTAAGGTAAATTGGTCTAAATTAATTATTTTTATTCTTTAAATATGTACTTACAAGGCTTCCATATAAAGTTACAATCTTATTTAAACAACATATGTAATATATGGTTATCTACAATATTTATATAAATTATATTTTAAAAAATCAATAAAGTAAAATCAATCCCAATTGTCATAATATAAGAAAGACTCAAACGTTATGTTCCTCTGTTCACTACTCATTTTTGGGACTCTTTAGCAAGACTTCTAATCGAAATATCATTCAGTATGCTCTTTATGGCTATACTGACTGCAACACCATGGAGTCAGAGTATTTTAAAGACATATTTTAACGTACCTTAGGGTGAAAAAACTCATTTATTACATTCATTTGAAGACAATGGCCATAGTAGCAATAACTACGAGGGGGATTTACGCCCCTCGTCTCAACACTACTTGTTAGTGGAATACTATATAGTCCCTAATTTTCCTAATTGTCTTTGTAATAGTAGAAATATTCACGGCTTTAGAAAGAAATGGTTGGATTTCAAAAATTCAATGTTAAGAATTGTTGCTATGAAGTTTGATTGGTTGAACTCGAAATAGCTCTTCTTAAACTGTAAATAATTATCTATAATCAGGGAGTTCTATTATTAGGTATGGGTATTTTGTTGAGGTGAATGTGTTTGCCAACAATTACTATCATTTTATCGGCTGATCCTTGTTATTTACAATATTAAATGCAATATTCAATAACTGATAGGAAATGAGAGGACTAAGGGAATTATCAAAAATCAAGGAAGAAGAATATATGCGAAAAGAAACATTTAAATAAAACAAAAAAAACTATTCGTTAGAATTATTTTAGTACCCCCTTCCCAACCCCGTACAAATGCACAAAGGCTACTGTTGAAAGGTACAAGTATATTAGTTTGAGAAAAACAGGATTTCAACACATTCTATTATTTGAATACATTTTCTCTCATTGGTGTTTTCAATTAGAAAATATATGTACGTAAAATAAAAAACCATGGACCAACTTTCCAAGCACCTTAAAATGTTAAAAGCTATGTAATGTGTCAAAATAAGGGAAATCTTTTTATATTTGTACTGTTAAGGACTTTTTTTTTGTGATAAAAAATGAGAATTTCATAAAATAAACAATGAACGTCATCAATCATGCATCTATAATTTAAAATATGTAAAATTTTGGACCATTAAGTACAATTTATCAAAATACAAGATGTAGAAATGGATTTATGGCTTTAATTCTTTCATATTGGAAATTGATTTTTTACCAAAATCCAATTTAAATCGCTTTTAATGTTGTTGAACTTCATATATACGTATATTAGACTGTCCCTTTTACGGTTCAATTTGTTATTTTGTCACTACCAAATGCTTTTCTGCTGCCTTTTGATGAAAAAAAAATGAGAATTGGAGTGTTTTGGCATTCAAAGGCTCTTTTTATAACCTCTCAAGCCATTTAAAGTTTGAAAAATTGACTTTTTTGAAGTAAATTTACCGTATATACTCGCATATAAGCCGATCTCGCATGTAAGCCGACTCTCTAAAACTGCTTTAAAATGGCTAGTTTTCATTCATGTGTTTGAGTTCATTTTGTTTTATGCGGATATAAGACGACCCCTGATTTCAGCATTGTATTTTATACTTCTAAACTCGGATTATATGCGAGTATATACGCTACCTGTTTTCAAGGAGTTTTAAAGTAATCAAGCCCAAATTTTGTCTGAGCCTCCTTGCAATTTTTCAAAAGTTTAAAAAATATAAATACTAATGAAATTTAAAAAATAAATATATTTTTTAAAAAAGTTAAACTTGTTATTAGGTCAGATGAGAACCTCTCAAACGATATATGTGGGGTGCAGGTTGCCGATCCTGCACCTAATGAGTTTCAGTTTTTGAGCAGAAGTATACCAGAGGAGCTTAGAGAAAGCATGAGTTTCGTACATTTATATAAATTATATAGATACATTCTGAATTAGATAGAAACAAGATTACGATTACAAGTTCAGAAAGTGATAAAACAAACTTATAATATAAAAGTATAGAGTTATATAAGATATAATCGAAAATCCAGAGGATCAAAGACAAAATAAGTATATAAAAGAGAAATCCACTTTTAAATTATGTTTACTTTTGTGCCCCCCTCCCCCCCCCCTCTTAGAATGTAGAAACAAAGTTTACATTTTCTGATAGTCAAAAATGTGTTCTTTCATACCATGTAATATCTCATTTCATATGTGCTATGACGATTCAATGGTGTGAAATGCATGAATTTTTATATTAGTGGGTGGGAGGGTTACATCTAGACTTTTCCCTCTTTAACCCTGCAGAATAGTCCAAAAACCCTTCAAATTCATTGAGAATTTTGGATAAAATTGAAGAAAATAATAAATAAAAAATAATTTTTTGCTTCTTTAAAAGTTTTTTTTTTCTCGATAGGAATTGTGTAATAATTTTGCAATGTGATTTGAAATGCAATCATTAGTTATTTATGCCAGTCAAAATCATTCAAGAAATTGTAATTATAATACCTTATTTTTGCTGAGTATAGAAATAGCAGTCATATGATGAGTTTGCATCGAAAAAATTACGTAACAAATAATTAATCAAACATGTAAATTGACATTTTTTTCAATTTTTCGTTTCAAAACCAAGTAGATTACTCAAGTGTGAAGGCTTTGGAATGTGGAATAAAGTACTTGATAGGAGCTTGAATTTAAAATACAGAGTATGCAAGTGTATTTTTACTCCGATCTGGAATTTTCCAACTTTTACGTGCTCATAACTCCATTTTAAATAAATATTTTGACTTGTAATTACAAATAGAGTTTTGAAACTAAGCAAATACTGTAAGGATCAATCAAGCTAAAAAAAGTCTTATACAAAGTTCTAGTATCATAAACATCATACTTATTTAAAGTTTCGGGATAAAATTTCTGTAATTGTAAGGTAATTCAATATACTGAGAGGTTGATGAATATTAGCCTAGAAAACTTCCGAAAAAATTCAAAATCTCTATAATACATAATTTTAAAATATATTCTTTTTTAAATGAATAATCTATTCATATACATTTTAAGTGAGCCTCATGTTTCCAGAACTCATTCTTGAGTCTTATCCCTTATTGTACGAGAAGCAAGCAATGGTTAATCTCCAAATTTTTATACAATATCAAATATCCATTGTCACTATTTATATAGGTAGATTTCGATTAGATTCATGTTATATCCTTCCAAGATATAATGGCATTTCTAAAATTTTGATGCCAACTCTAGTATGTTACTATATTCTCATCTGTATTCTCTGATTCAGAACATCTAAAATTATATATGTGCACTTTTGCACGTTCTATAATTTTTTTTAAATATTGATTTATAATCATTATGCATGAATCATTTGATAAAATCCATTGTAAGTTTATTTTTTAATGAATTCATCAATCTTGATATAGTAATATATTGGCTAAAGAACATATTTCGTGTCATATGAGTGTTTGTTAAGCTGAAAATAACTATATATATGTATATAATGTTTTGCAAAGTTCTGTTCTCTACTAAAATAAATTAAACTTTTTTTAAGGAAACTTTATTATAAAAAGAAGAATGCATTGATTAAAATTAATTAAAATAATGACAGGGCAAAAATTGATGAGTTACAATAAGTTTTTAAGTTATAAATTGTTTGATTTCTATCCTTTGATCTCTTTTTTTATTATTGTTATTGAGATTTTTGATTCATTTGGGAAGACTCTAACATTCAAAAATTTATAATTACATAGGGATATTGTTGAATCAACAAGGGACTTTTAAATTTCTGGGGCTGAGAAAAAGATGGACGTTCTTTCAGGGACCATATCGGCTCCATGTGCAGTCGACACATTTATCCAATTGCTCTAATGGATAAACAACAACCCTTGGCTTCTTGATTAAAAGTGTTATTTTAGAAAAAACCGTGCGGTATAGGTCTTATAATGACTCATAAATATTTGGCAGTTATATTTATGAAGATAAAAAACTACTTAAAAGTGGATTTTCTTCTTTTCAATATTTGAAAATAAACTTGCTTTCTAGTTGACTTGACACAATTATCAAGTCGTTATCCATGTTGTATCTCATAATCTTTCCTTCATAAAGAAACAGAAAAAAGACCCGTAATCAGCATTTAACCTCAACTGTGGAAATATTCATCATTTAAATGTAGGAGATGCTGAACAACAGTCAATTTGTGCTCATCCAATCAACGTTGAAAACAATAGTAAGAGAATTAGAAATTGAACAAATGAAGAGCTGTCTTATGAATATTGCGTAAATTTTTATGTTAGAGGGCTCACGCCGTTATATATTATTTATTAATTGATTTCTCTTGATATCATTTAATCTTTGCAATTAGTATACCATGTATTCTGATCGCAATGTACATTGCACAATTGCATAGCCAATTATTTTGGTAATTTAATCAACTAACTAGCTTTTTTTAAATTGTAACACTATCTTCTTACTATAAAGTTGTAAGTTAAAATCATAATTGAACATATTTCATACAAAATAAATGTAATTTCGTGAATATATCTTTTTCCCCAGTACTACTCAGCATCCATTGAAAAAAAAACACATGTCATTGGACCCCTAACTTTTTGAAAAAAACAAACAAATGAATTGGTTCCAGTGCCCTTGAAAGGAACTTAAAGATTCGTTTGATTGTTTGTTAAAGCTGACAAAAATTTTTATCCCTATGAGTAGTTTGACAATAGATGCGAAAAAATCACATTTGAGATTATGTCATAAAAAGTAAAGCAACTGAGAGACATCACCTCTAATCATCTAAGAGTTTTAAATCCTGGTGAGTGTAAATTTATCGACGGATATGCTTAGAGATGAAAAATTTATGGAAGTTGGCTGTCCATAAAAACAACGTCTGAGGTGATGTCATAAAAAGTATGGTAACAATATTTACTGACCCTACTAAGAACATTTGAATATTAAAAAAATAGTTAGAAATAATAACAATTACACAAACAATTCACCAGTTGCCAAAAAAACATGGTGAATTTTCCATTGCAGAATGAACATGAATGGAAACAATGGTAACTGATTTTACATGTTATCATCACCGGTACTCAATGCCCATTTTGATGAACCCAGACCTCTGGGAGTGATTTCTCTCAAATATAAAATCAGTCGTGGATATAACTGCACATAAAATTACAATTTTTTTTTTGCAAAAAAAAATGGCTTTTTTGCCAGAATAAATTTAAAACGAATTAATTATAGTTAATATAAATTCAAAAAGACACATCTTACAATAATTAGAGCTAAAGACATAAAGAAAAAGCTAAAAAAAATCATCAATCCCAAATTTTACCAAATTGTCTGTATGCGACTTATGTACGACACCGCAGTCTTTTGAGATTCACCTCTTTTGATCAGATGATTTTTTTTATATAAACGCACGAAATTAATGGGTAGTTGGCCTAATTGCAATATTTTCCTCAGCCTTTGAACTACATATATATGTATAATTTATTGGTAGACATATTATATTCACTGTCAAACAATAAATATTGGAGTACACTGAGTCAGAACCTTTTCCTGAGACGTCATATTTTACTTTTTTCAAAAATCTTTTAATGATCCATACAAAGTTAATAAATATACATATATATTATATGAATATAAATAATTTATTCATATGTTGCGTCATATCAACCAACTTGAGCTATTTTTGACCACAATTTAATAGCCCACGCTGTTCAATATTGCTGCTGAACTTTAGAACTATGTTTATTTACTCATAAAGAAATGAAAAAAAATGTCAACAACAAAGTACTACTCACGAAATCCCTACAAAAAGAGATAATTTTTTCATTAACATTATTTTTTCGCAGAAGCAGATTATCTTACATAAAATGTAAATAAGTTGTTCGAATTTGTGTATTTCCGTTAGACTTCTTATTTCTATTCTTACTCAAAAATTGGTTTTAGCACTAAGTATGCTCAAAAATCATATCTGTTGCTAAAAAACTAATTACAAACTTGTCATTAGTACGTATTGTTCTTCTTCTTTTTTTATAGTGGTTGTTGACTTTTAAATATTTAAACTAGGATTCTCTGATTGAATTCAAGTTGATTTATTTCAAGATTTTACTATTATATGTTTTAAATCAATTTATTTTTTTTTTGTATAAAAAATCAAGGATTTAAATAATTTTACTTTGATAATAATTAATTAAATCAAAAGGTAAAAAAAATAAAGATATGCATTTGGATAAGTAATGTAGAATTAATTATTTATTGTCTAGCGTAATTACAGATTTCAAATTTGTTGCATTTAAGGCTGTGAAATATGCATTTTTGTACAATTAATATTTATTAATAAATTATGGTAAGCCATTTTTTACCGAAAAGAAGCAATGTTCTTTAAATATTTTCTATACTTCTTGTATTAAAACTGATGGTGCTCGAGCCATGCTATGATATAAATTTAATTTTCAAGGCCTTGTAAAACGTATCAATCCCAAAGTGAAACTTTTTCACTATACGATATATAGATTTGCGTTCGTATTCGAGACATTTCGAATTGACTTTAGAGAGGTTTTGGACGGTGTGGCTAAGCTTGTGGAACTTAATCAAATCAATTGCTCTCAATACAAGACTTTTTAGATTTTTGACAAAGGATCTCAGTGACAAGGAAACTGGCTTTCTTTTTTACACTAAAGTTTGCTGGCAACATGTGCGAAAGAGTACAAACGTTTGTTCTTGAACTAACACTATTTTTGAATAATCTTTAAAAATCAACCGGCTTAACATTTCACTTCCAAGTAAGGGATCAGCTGTGTTCAATTTTGTGGACAAATTGAAAGATTTCCTACAAAAAGTGGTCATTTGAAGCGAATAGATAAAAGATTTCAAAACAGAACCATTTGAAAATACGGACACTGGGGAAATTAAGTTTATTTTCAAACAAAAGTCTTTTGCTCTTTTTCATACTCATTGACCCTCATTTCTTTTCATCATTGATCCTACCTACATAAAACATGACATACAAGAACAGTTCATTAATTTGTTCAACGGTTCAACGGCTATATACTTATTTGACCCTATAACCACTGCAAAATTTTGGCCCGAAGTTGCTTTGGATCATACCCCAAAGCCACAGAATGGGCACTTCAAGGACTTCTTCTTTTTCAGTCTACATATGATTGTGAGCAAGCATTTTCAAAACTTTTTTACATGAAGATCAAGCAAATATATCGCTAATAACTTGAAGGAGACTTTCGTGTTGTTGTGTCAAAGACAGAATCTAATATTGAGACACTTATTCGTGCTAAACAGATTCAACCCCCCCCCCCTTAAAGGACTTATGTAAGTACATACATTACAGTATATACATATTTATACTTACACTATCTGTTATTATGTGTCTATATAAAGGAGCTGCAATTAGGGCAAAATTGACGTATAGGAGCCACGAATTTAAAAGGTTAAAAACCTAAGAGATACAAAAAACTAGATTACTGAGTCAATAAATGAAATTGGCTGAAAGGAAAAAATAGTGAATTGACTCACTATTGAAAAAGTTGACAGAAACTTTTTAGGTATATATGTATTCTGTCAATTTTGTGATAAGCAATTATAGAATTAAATATAAGGTAGGGGCAACGCTTTTCAATTTAGTACTTTTTGAATAGACCCTCAATAGATTTTTATTTTTTAATCAACTATTAATTATTTTTGAAATAAATAAAATAATAACTATTTTGTGAAAAAGTAGGGGAGGGGGCTTAAGCCCCTCCTAGTGGCGTCTCCTATGAGCCCGCCAATATTACTACATACCTACATCATTTATCTAAAAACATTATTTATATACAATCAATCACATTCCATATTTTTCTTTTCTTTTTTACTAATTTTACGCTTGACTAACTTCAAAAATACAAAAATTTTACAGGGGTTGTTTGAGCAAAATGAAAAGACGTTATATTCATTCCATTTGTTGATCAGTTATGGAAATTCACAATAGAGAAAAAACTTTAGTTCAAATTGAAAAATTGTTATTTTATAAAAGAACGTAATTAAATCCGTATTTTTACAGCTAAAATGCACATGAATATCAGTTATCACTATGTTCATTTTATAAATGACAAAAATCAAGAATTCCCTTTTCACAATAGCAATGGAGGGGATCTTTCAATGAGATCAGAAAGCTTACCAATGATTGCCTGACAATGTCTACAAGTCATATTAGAGTGATGTCTGTAGGATATGTGGTGGATCCCAATCAAGGAAAATAACTCTGGAAGAGGTCTCCCAGTCAAAGGTTGTTATCACAGAGCAAAGAAACAAAATATGTCTGGTAAATGTATTTAAATGTACGACAAATAAGAACTTGAAAGCCCATCTAAGGGCTATCAAAACAATGTACAAGAATGATTCTCCGACTGATTACTCCAGTTTATAAAACGATGAAAATGTAGAATTTATTGGAACTGTCTTGAGTACATTCTAGGAGCTTAAATCCTTGAAAGATGCTCCACTTCATTTCAAAAGAGGAAGCAAAAACGTGAACTTACGTCATATTAATATGAAGTATACTGACAATTGAATTTGATGGGTATTTTTTTAATTGTAAAAGTACTTGTCTGATCAACTTTTTCTAAAAATAATAATTTTCCAGTTTATATTAAAAATTTTTATTCAATTTTGTACTCTAATAATAATTGGTTAATAAATTAAGGAAATATGAATACTTTTATATTTTGCGTCAGACAACTCTCATAATTTAAAAATAAATCGATTTTTTATTTTTTTCAAATAATATCTAACCTTGTCATTTTAAATTAATGACTTTATGCTCCTCTCATGGAATATAACTTTTTTCATCTATTTGCTTTAAATATGTTTCAATACGCATTTGTTTACCATACGTTGATTTACAAAACTATAACGTATATGTGACTGAACAATAATTCAATTAATTATAGAATGTATAGTTCTATTAACGTGGAACAAAATAAAATGAATATATTTTAGGTATCCCAAAAGTTGCCAAAAGAGTAAAATAAAAATTCATATACCAGGTTAAAAGATTTTTATTCTTGGTGAAGGAGAACATGAGTTATATATATGGTATACATATATGTTGTATCTTTTATGTTTGTTTGCTTGTTTTATACAAAAAAAAAGTTCTCCACTCTTTGTTTATTTACTCTTATAGGAAAGAGTTGGATTTTGTTTCCACCTTTTCTTTTTTTAATTAGATATACACAAATATTTTAAGTCCTAAGGTACGTCGGGAGAACCTGAACGAAGAAGAGAATGGGGTATACATGCAAGAATATTAAGATGACAAAGACATGCTGTTTAACTACATATTATTCGAGACGGTCAAGGTCAATTTTATTCATGCTGGAATTAAATTGTCTATCGAGGAGCAAGAGATATCTAAGAGGAATTAAAGAGGGATCATTGTCATATAGATAGAAGACAATGTTAAGGAAGAGGCCAGTGGTGCTGGAACCAAAGGGGCTATTGGAAGGGACCTCCTTCCCACTTTTTGAAAAAAACGAGGTTTAGTGATCTAGTTATATTATAGTATACGTCATAAATAAACTTGAAGCATAATAATTATGAAACTTACCCCCCACTTACAAATCTATTCTGGCACCGCTTGACATAGGCCATACCTTTCAAAGAAATTTTGTTTCAACGAATAAAAAAAAAAAGAAATAACCTATAAACGGCTTTTAAAATATCAAGAAAATGACCACTAGGACCATGATGGAAAGTACTTTTTAAGTAATGATAGTACAAAGTTGTTTTTTTCTTACTTTTATCAAAATGTTATTGATGTTCCTTCCGATTATATTATTACCAACATGCTTTCATATTTTTATAAAACTTATAGTTATAACGACTTCCTATTTAATTATTTCATGCACGAATATTCAAGATTTTAAAAGCCTGCATTGAGAACTTTAATTTTTGCAAAGTATTGACTAAATTTTTTTTTTACTTGAATCCAAGAAATCAAATCTACAGCCTCTTAGGAGTTAAAGCAAAAACCAATGAACCCTCAGAGACACTTGCATTGAAATAGAGTACTTTTGGAAGAAAAATAACGAAATGAAGACTCGTTATTTTCTCTCTAATGTATTGGCAAATATAAATACATAAGATTTAGCGTAATTGGAAATGCCAAGAAATACTTTGTGGCTTCCGCATGTCTGAACTAGTAAGTAACATATCAGTTAATCCATTGAATCCGCTAATTTCAGGCAGTTTTTGATTAAGCACTAAAGTTTGATCACTCCAATAAGAAACACATTGTAGAGATCAGTGAAGGAGAGAATGAAGACGAGGAAGCTAACCACAGATTTATTAGATGACCACGGCATACACGGATAATACAATTACAAATATATAATCGAACTCTTTTGTCAAAGATGGAACTCACTCAAAATTTGCATCTAATGCTCTGAAACTAGTCTCATATAGTTAAGGAATCCTAATACGCAGCAGCTCCACTAACATTTTAACTTATACATTTTCATGTTTGTACTATTAATTTCCAATAAAAAGTTATTCAAGTTGTTTTCTAAAAAAAAAATACACAATTTAAAACCAGGACTTTTGTTGTTAATCTCAAATACACGTGAAAAACAACAACAAGTATTCCTCTAGTTTTATAAAACAACCTTGTCAAAAATTGACATTGACAAAATGTAAAAATATATTGAAAATATAACTCAAAAAATAAAAAAGTTTTTAGTTTATTCTGTTTTGTTTGTTTTCAGTTTTTTGTTTTGTTTCTGTTTCTTTTAGTTCCCATGCTGTATATAAGTGTGTTCTACTCCTGTTTGCTAACTTATTAGAACGTGGTTTTTTTTAGCTTGTTTACAAATTTTAAATTTCATTTTATTTCTATCACATAACTGATTTGTACGTTGATGATATATTGATTAAAAATTTACATAAAAAAACCTATCCTTTTTAATATTTTTAACTCATTAAAAAAATTAAAGTTTCTGAATATATCAAAAAGCATGGAATGTATTTCATTTTTAATTCAAATTGATATATCTCAATAACCCTCTCCAGATATTTAAATATCTTATAGGTAAAATTAAGGTTAAAATAGGAATCTAATTAATCTAAGACAAAATTTGATTAACAGAGTCAAATGTAATTTCAAGGGTAAAAATATAAGCTTAACAGCAAGTTAGTAAAGTTACAAATAAAACTTTTTTTTCACGTGTGGGCCAATATAAATACAGGTAGAAATAAGTGGAAAAGGAATTTCCTGAATTAAACTACTTTATCTTCATACATTAAATTAAAAAAAAAGTGACTTTTGATTATTGTTGTACTATAACGGTGTTAAAAACTGGGATGTGGGTTTCATTTGAGGTCCCAAAACCTTTGAAACCATTTTTATACACCCTATTGTCTAGATTCTTACACTAAAATAATAAAAGAGTAATATCGACAAAAAATGTTTTATACACTGTCCATAAAATTAAATATCCTATCTCTAAAAATGGAAATAAAAATACTGGAAGGGAGAAAAAATGTACTGCGTATAACGCGCACGCAAGAACCGCATTTTAAGTTTTAAGGGTCAAAACGCATTATTTAACTATAGATAGCAAATGCTTAGGATGACTAACACATATTTTACTTAAACTTAAATAATATTAATTAATATTTTTTTTGGTTAATCTAAGCAAAATTACTTGAATTTACTAAATTAGCTAATAAAATTAGACTCAACACCCTGTTTTATATCAATTAAAGTTGAATTTTTTTTTCCAAACAATAAAGTATTTACACATTATTATAAAATAATATTTATAAATGACTTGCATTGAACATATCTTTATCTTAATGATTTAATGCAGCTCTTACCTATTTGATATCTTTATATATTAATTAGACATTGAAAGACTTTCTAGTCTTTGTGTGATGACTCTGATGTTTGTTCGTAGTATAAGCCCAAGACTTCATATTTATCGCAAAAAACCTAAAACATGATAGTTTAAAATATGATTTGTTAATACTACACTAGCTCTTAAATTTCTTAAGTATGTAGTTTTAAATCTCATGATAGTCTCCTTATAAACAATACTTGAATTCCATAGAAAAACTTTTTTCCTTACATCATTTAGCTGTTCTAAAGCGGTTACAAATAGAATAATGATAAAAAAGATTATTTTTACTTGGATTTTTCAAAAAAGTATAAATTAAAATTAAGTACTTAGTTATTTTTTTTTTCCTTTATTAATCTGGAAAAGTTCCATAATATAATATATTAGAAGGGATGTGTTGTTTTTACCCGAGCAGAGCTGCATGTAATTCTTTAATCAATATATCATCAACGTACAAATGGATATAAACATATAATTTTAAAATTATTTTCTTCCAAAAAAAACAAAAAAACAAAACCGACACTTCAAACAAATATAACAAACATGTTGATAAAACACGTTAAAATTAATAAAAATTAATGAAACAACATTTAATAAAACTATTGATATTTAGTTTTGATATTATATTTTCAAGATTTGGAACCTTAAACGTAACCACAGTATAGCGAGCAGCTACAGCCATTATAATTTCTCTTATGTCACTTAGTTTTTTTTCACAATCCTTAGAGTTTAAAATGGAATAGCCAATTGATTATTTGATTATTTTTTGAAGCATTAACTTTCCTTGTAGATAATCAAAATAATAGCCTTTTTTGTAATTCCTTTTTTTTTTGTAGAACTTCTTATTTGCTAAAAATATGGATAAGAGTATTAAATAGCTTACTGCAGTTTTCACAAGGAGAGTTGAAATAAATGTACCTCGAATTGATTTGAAATTATGAAATGATATTTCTACCATCTGCTATATCAGTAATTGATTTTAGTATTCGACTTTTTCAAGACTCTGTGAGCACTAAGACACTTAACAACCTGCCACTTAATTCATCTACCTCATCCATCATTTTTAATATCAAGGTTATGGCACGAGAAATATCTTTTCGAAGGAAATAAAATTGAAAATTGAGCTATTAGTTACGTCATGGATTAATAAAATACTTTCTTTTTTGAGAGAGAGAGAGACATAAATTCAAACTCCTAGTTTTCCATCTCTATCAAGTTTCTTAAATAATTGTTTGTTATATAGCAAATTTTGTTCTAACCGACCTCGTTAGAATGCAAAAATCGACCGTAGGTACTACTAAATAGAATGTTGCTTGTATTTTCTAAAAATGAAACATAGATAAAAAATACGAATTAAAAACTGTGAATTAAAATTCACAAGTTTTTAGACAAAAGTAATGAGTCTTTTATTCCTATAAGCATAGTTTTTATAGTGAGTACCAAATTAAACTCGGGTATTTGATTACAAATATCCTTAACGACAGATCACAACTGCAATTATATGCATATATGCAAACAGCAATATATTCTCTTAACATTTGTATTTAATGACACTTCAAACCACATATTTAATATTCTGCTTTATGCCTCATTCAAAGTTTAATTTAACTATTTATAAATTGGCGATTTAATTACTTATACATATATGTATGTATACAATGGCATGAAATGTTCTTTTGTTAGACTATTGTGAAAAGAACTTGCCAAGTAGGTATTTATATAGAGACAATAGGGCCTCATTTTTCTTTGGCACAAAGGAATCTCAGCATAACATTGTAGATACACACATGCATAGAGTGTAGAATCATAATATAAATATGTACATATTTTACAAAAAAAAAAAATAAGAATATTTCACAATTTTAACTACTTCTTGTGTTATGAAAATTATTTTCAAAAGAGTCATAATATCACTTTATGTGTTGAGGTGAAGAAAAAGAGGCAAGAATTTTTTCATGCAAGGATTTAAAGGGGAGGATAAGGAAGAGTGAATTAACTTAAATGTACATACAAATCAAAATACACCCAATACAAAGTCATGAAAGCTGTCGTGTATATTGTATCTTGAATGACGAGTAGACTCGAATTTTTCTTATTGGAAATTCTTTAATATTACATTTTTATGGATGTCTTTGATTTTTTGTAAAAAAAGAAATTATTATAAGAAAAGGAAATTCCAGTAGATTTTGAAAATAAATTGATCCATATGTAAAAAAAAATCAAATCATGTATAGCCAATTTTCACATTAACAAGAGCAAAAAAGTGTTTGTTGAATGAAAATAAGATAAAAAACGTGAATTGATTCGTCATGATATTGAGCTGAATTATCATAAATTTGCCCTATTTTTTTTTTATATCTTCCTTTAAATTTTTTTGTTGTCTAGCCCAAAATTTTCTATCTTGAAGGATTGACCTCTTACCCAGTCTGCTTGTTCTTCATCTCTCTCACTGCAAGGGAACCACGAATGTAAATATATTCAAAGTAAAAAAAAAACTAAAGGGACTTTTAATATTTTTTGTTACATAGGAAATTTCCTTGAAACCGATCGCATATTGACCTACTCATTTTTGTTTTTTACGCTAACTTAACTTTCAAAAGATATGATAATAATGTAATTCAGTAAATAAAAAAATAAGTAAATTTATATTTTTGAATTATAATGTAGGAATATATCAGTCCTTAATATAATATTTAAAATAAAAACCGATGTGATCCTGTACACGTAATTAGTCCTTGAGGATAAAATAAACTTTTAAGAACTTTCTATAATTTTTGAAAGAAATGTAGTGAAATTTTTAAATGTCTTTCATTGTTATTTGTAAAGAGAGAGATGAATTACTGATAATACTTTGAAATCTTTCTTAGTTATGGTGTAATTAATGTATTGTTTATTGTCATAGGCATGGATTTTTGCATATGCAAGATGACAATTGAAATAAATTGATTAATGATATTATTCGTTAGTTCCATTGGACAACTTTTGTGTTCAATTCAAGATGTATAATTTAGACAGAAGGATTTCGTCAATCTAATTTACTATGAAATAGATATTAAACTATGTAGCAATGTTCATACTAAAATTCTAAAATAATCTCATGTCGATATTATCCATATATTCATTTGTACTTTTTGTTTAATAAAAATTAGATCCTTGACACATCGAACACCAAATTATACTTCTTAATATTACTAACCCTCAAGTACTTTAAATAAAATACTTCTTTTACTTTTCTGTTGCAACCTGTACAAAGCGGCTTGTAGTATCACGGTGTTAACCTACCAAGGTACAAATATCCTTTTTATTTTGTATCAATATGTGATAAGCAATTTAATCAATTTGTATACCATCAACCCCTTTCTTTACCTGATTTGAATCCTTGCATTTTTTTTCCTTTTTCTGAAATTAAAACATATCCTAAAAGGACATCCTTTTGAAACTCTCGAGAACATTCTTAAAATACTTTGATTGACCAGTTAAAAGCCATAGAAATTGAAAATTTCGAGTGTAGCAACCAAGGGTATGAAAAACGACTTCCCAGGTGTAGGTATAGCTGCCCAAGGGAACTACCTTGAAGGGAATAACATTGTTAGTTAAAAATCAGTCTCATTACTTTTCTAATGCATCTCCTACGTATGAAAATTGAAAAATGACGTATGATAAATGAATGAGTTAATGAATCAAAAAGGCAAATTCGTAATATAATGTAGACAGTGACTTTGATACTTCATTATTCTTTCTACATCTTTACAAAAAAGAATAAGTATAATAATAACTAACGTTCCGTTACCCATTACATTCAAAAAATTTCAAAGTAGAATTTTATATGTCTTAGTCTGTGTTTCAGACTTACTTACATTATTACCTCATTACTTTATTACATATATTCTGTAAAAAATAAATTTTTCCCTCATAAATTACAGGGTTTCTTTTTAAATTTTTCGTTATATCATTTTGTTCTTACATTTTTTAAATAAAAAATTTGGTTTCAAAATATACAAAAGATCTTTTGATGTCCCAAAAACTTAATTTCAGAATCAACATTGTGAAAGAGTTTGAATATGGTAGTTTTAATTTCTAAAAAGTTTTTTTTTCTTCTTTTGCTTTCATTAATGGATAAACTTTAGAAAATTTATATCAAAGATAGGAAGTTCTTTATATAGATATGTGTTTAAAGAAACCCGTGTTAAATGACTTCAATAATTACTTATAATTCTGAACTATCAAAGATTTAAGAGATGATCCTTGTAATTCTTGTCTCAATTTTTTTTTTTTTTTACTTTTTGTCTATTTATTTTATTTTGATAAGGATTTTGTTCAACAAAATACAGAGAGTTCTTAGAACTGATTTTATGATTTGGATCATTGACCTAGTTTTGTTTGTTTCTCAACTCGAAGAACAAAATGTATATTCTTCATAATATACTTTCAATTTGCTACTCTAAGAAAACTTTGTACATAGTAGTAATGTGTTCAAGACCAACTTACCCGAGATCAATACATAAGAACACAATATTTGATGGACATTCTCACATCCACACGTAGAAGTTTATTAATATTACTGACTGTCTTTTCTTGGTCATAAATGGCAAATATTATTTAGAAAATTTAAAACTAGTCAAGACTCTATTCACTGGATACAGAAAATATCTTATATTACAGCGTTATAGACACTAAATCAACCTCATTGCTCTAATACTTATTTGTGCTCTAATCCAATCAAATAACGAGTTACAAAAACAAATCGTCTTTTGATTGGATAATTTCTTATTGTTACATAGATTAAAATATGTACCTCTTAAAACTCGAGTATTATCAAGTCTGAGTCATTTTCATTTGATAATTTCAGTGGCCTCATCTTCAATTAATTATTAAAAAAATATTCTATTACCGAAAACAGAATAACTTTCTTTGATTTTTTGAGCTACGATTAAAGTTTTAAGGACCAATAGTGAGGCTTTGAGGTCGAGACCAAGACCGGAGCTGTAAATGATCAAGACAAAGACTTTGAAGGGTCAAGACCAAGACTAGCAAAAATTGGTCTTGAGACCGGTTTCGAGAGCAACATCCCTAACCTTTACTCTAACCGAATCTACAAAACAAAATGAGTCAAAATTTCATCGACTATGAGAGATCATTTTGTCTGCTAGGAGCGCTAAGGTTGTCATGAATTGCTCAATAACTAAATATCTGTGTAATCTCCATGAATTCACCTTGTTCCATTAAAACAAAGTAAATTACACAAAATATACTATGTAAGCACAATATATGTATCTGTTACTAAAAGGTGACATCTTGTAGGAGGAGTATGAGCAGTTATATTCTAGCCAAGGAAATATTTTCAAGATAACAGATGTATTTTATCTTTTATTAACTCTTCGGATCTTTTTTTACTCCTTTTAGTCTCTTTGGACCCTCTTTTCTTTATGTTGTGTCTGTAATCGCATTCAAGGCATATGAGTTGTGAACATATTTGCTTTTATTTTTCTATTTCTGCGGAAAATATTAACTCTTATAAAGGAGATATAATTTTAAAGGCTCTCTACTTGTGTTTTCCCGTATACCGGTACTATAAGTGTACAATATATAATCATAAAAGGGTAAATTGTCTTAAAGATGTAGCTAAGTCGTACTCGTCAATATGAACATGTAGAGGCAACATGGAATTAGTACTCAGTAGTTTGACATTAAAGGATAAAGATAAAATATGATATTTACACCTGGACCAACAAAAGTTTCTGATTTAGTATCAAAAAAGTACAAGGCTCGTCAATTTGAAAGTAATTTAATATCAAATCTTGTTCAGTTTTATCTCATCCCATGAGAAAATGGTTAAAAAAAATTATGTTTTACTGAGAGGTCAACGAACTAAAAAGTTTGAAGCTCCCTGGTCTAAAAAGTGCATAATGGCAAAAAAATTGACATCTAACAGAGTAAATGGTGATTTAATCAAAAATTACTTACTGGGATGCTATAATAAGAGGATTTTAAGATCATATATTTCAAATTGTTACTGCCTTGTATCCTTCTCGTACAAAAAGAAGATGGGAGCAAGACTTATGGTACTATTGGCTAAATACTTTTGGTAATATCAACTGCCTTTGTATATTATTTAAGCGGGGTCTATGACTGCTATTAGGAGGAGAAACTTCAACGTTTAAAACATTTGAATATTTAAAAATAACTTTAGGTGAAGAAGAATATTATAATTTAATTTTGCATTTGAGCAAAATTAATAAGAAATGTAAGCAGAAGTTAATTAATTTTTATTTTTCTCCTAAGATATCGTACCAAGAATGAACAGAAATTTAACAAATTAACTAAGGTATCAATCGTTTTTACCTTTCTTATAATAAAAAAAAGTCTGACAATATGTGTAAATATTTTATACGATCTAATTATGTAGCCAATAATGTCCCTGGATTTTTTTTAGTATGAAAAACCTATAAAGTCAACTACAAAAATATCATTTGAATAAATTGTAATATAAATTTGATGTGGCTATTGAATATTTAATATTGAAGTACACAATATTTTTTGAATTTTGGTTGCTTGAAGATATATGTATACGTTAAACTTTTTTGTTTTTTATTTAAAAGAATGTTGCTATTGGTATCTGCTATAAAGTTTTTATAAAAAAAAATAACATAATACATTTTTGATTCAAATTGTTTTATTTGTATATAAAATTTATTTAAAGCCTTTTAATTCCACTATCCAAGATGAAGCCTCTTCTTCTTTTCCAATAAACTCAGTAATCATCAAAACCCATCGAAATAATTTTAAAGAACAATTTACAAAAATATTTTCTGGATTTTTTGGACGTCTTCAAACTCTCTGGCATATTTTTCTCATAATATTCAACAAGTAGTCTTAGAGTTGAACTCTGAAAAAATCTTAATGAAAGAGATACAATACATTAATTTTTTCTGGCAAAATGATTGCCTTAATATTCTTCTATAACGTAATACTGCCAATTTAGCCTTTAATCGGATTTCATTAATTCTGCTGAATTAGTTGTATCTCGAGTGGTTCTTTTCTTCTCAGTAAAGAATTATATCTCCCTATTTTGACAATGAAACCGTGTTGTGTGTACCTTGTATCTTCAATTATTTCTTAATCAATGTTTAAAAGGGTGTGTCGTAGAAAGAACAACTATTTTTGTTTGCTTGAAAATAGACCCTTGGAAAAAATAATGTAGTTTTGAATGTAAATCATGTGGTAATCTTGATAGTTAAAAAAAAAAACTATTGCTGAGTGAATTTGTACCTGAAGTTTTGCAGGATTTTTGAAATATCACGATTTTATCAAAACTTCACACACCGTACATTAACCTAATTAGAGGCTTTGTCTAACTTTTTTATACTGAAATAATTAAAATTAACTTTTTTTATCTACATATTTGTTTTAGAAAAACTACTCGTTCAAAAAAAAAAAAAAATTAACTCAACATATAAAAATATTTTTTTATTATATTACCAAATAATTGCAAAACTTCCTTAGAATAAATTAGAATGAACTTCTTATATTCAATTCTAATAAAATATTCATATTCAAATGAAATATAGAAAACTTTCTTTTAAAGTACTGCACCATTGAGAGCATGTTTTTGTTGCTTTACAACATATTTATTACTTCCCTACTGCCTGTTTGAGTTTTAGTGTATTTCTTCTTTCATGTTTGTTCACATGTCTGCTAACTGCTACTTGTTGAACACACTGCTTTATACTCTAGGTGTAAGAGGGGTATTGAGATACTTGTATGGGTCCGTCCAAAAAGGCTTTAATATGAGCATTTCTGAGGTGTATTTTTAACCCGTAGAGTCATCCTTCCAATCGATTTCTAATGTTTAAACCTTCTCATGGCTTTAATATTTATTGTTTGTATCGATAGCAACTTTTCTTTCTTCTTCAACTTTTCTCTGCATCATTGTTTTCCATACCAGAATAATATTCTTACTCTGTTCTCGACTATCTCAGTATCTAGATGATCTTCTTACTGTGTTCTCTACTATCACAACAGCATTCATTCCTTGGTGGGCTTTGCAGACGTTCCAGTTGATAAATAATATGTTGGGTCTCCTCTACGAAATATAATTTTACTACAATACTAAACCAATTTACCAAATAAACTCCCACAACAAATTGAACAATGAGACATATGTAGATTGTTAAGACACTTTCCTTTTTGTGTTGTGATGACAAATCTAAATCCTACTTAATCTTAAGGCTGTCATGAGCTACCTTGAACAAAAAACTTAATATAGCTTAAGTCAATTTATGTTCTGCTGTGTTGGTATAATATCTATGATTGTTTAAACAAGCCTGACTGATTAAGATATCCCTCAAAATAGATGATTCTGATTTTTGGAACACTGTTTTAGTTGCAAAATAATAACAAAGATAGCTTAAACAATGATTTTTTTTTTCTAATAGAAGACATTACACAATACTGTGTATTATTAGTTGTCTGGTGGTATCAAAATAACTTTTATAAGTTACATATTAATTGGTATGAAATATGTAAAATATATTCTTGAAGGTATTGTTTTTTTGTAATTAAATGTACAAATGATACTCTTAGAGCTCCTTATCCTTAAAAGAATCAACAAAGGATAGTTTTTGTGAAATAAAATTGGTAAATAAAAAAATTAACCTTTTTTCTAAAATTCACCGAAGAATTTTTAAATATTTCAAAACTATCAATAATTTGTTTCTTTACACACTTAAATCTAAAAAAAAAGTTATGAACCCGTTTGATTTAATTAACTATTTTCCTGTATGATACACCCTCAAGCATTGATCGACAAAATTTCTAAAATTCTAAATAAATGTTCCTTTCAATTTTCATATTTTGTTCTTGCTTTTTTTTGAAAAGGGGGACGTAATATACATAAGATCCAAAATATAACTCCATCAAGTCACTGCATAAAATTTTATGCTACTACTTTCAGACATTGTGACATTTAGACATTACAGACGCAATGCCAAAAGTGAAGATAATAGATTGATGCTTGCTCTACCTAATTTTTTATTGAAGTTATTTTGGTGCAGATGTCCATTCGTATACAAAAAAAATGTGTGGCAAATTGTATAAAGTTCACCAAAATCAGCTGTTCATGAGACATGGGTATTTTATTGAAGTTTTATTATTTATTGTACCAAAACAGTTCATATAAAGTCAATGATTATACAACAGGATAAATGAGCCTAAAATTAGCACATATGTTTGTTACGACATTATATGCACTGCCTGAAAAGTGCAGTTATTTGCTCATAAATTCCTGCTTTTTTTCTGCCTTCTAATTCACACATATACGTACAGAATGTTAACAGAATGAATACGAACAGCATTACAGGAGTATTCACTCTCAAAAAGTTCAGTATTAAAAACTTCACTTTGAGAAAAAGTATTTGGAGATATTTTTTGAAATAAAATAATGTTGCTTCATTATCTATTTCCTTCTTCTTTTTTTTTTAATCATACAGTACAAACTTATTTAGAAGATTATTGCTTAAGTAGGATAGCATTTCTTTTTTTTTTACTCATACAGCAAAAAGTTTTTTAGCAGATTGCTTAAGTAGGATAACACCTGCAGTACCATAAATACAAAATATAAAGTAGGCTCAAAAAAGATCATATCATTTATCTGTGCAAAAACTAAATCTTTTAATTCCCAAAAAAAAGAAGATGATGATTTGATCTACATATATAAAGAACCCTCGAATTCCCTACTTCTGTGAAAAATGGTATAATATGAAGAAAGCTTTTGTAGCTGCACTAAAAGGATTTAGTAACAAGATAAATTCTATAGGATAATTGCATACTGAGTGTCTGATAGGATAATATAAAATAAAATAAAATACTCTCTATGATGATAGCACAATGCAACAGCATTATCGTTTTAATGGTTTTTCCATGTTTGCTGCTTTTATGTCAATTGATATAAAAATGGAAAACTTTACATTAAAAATGTTGCTTTTGTTGTTGAAGGATTGTTTTATTTTTTTTCAGGGGATACTAAAGAATTAAGACTCTTATTCTTTTTCTTTCTTTTTTCAACATAAAGGAGAGATGTGAATGAAAAGAAAAAAAAAACACCTTATGATACAAGTTATATAAGAAGGTTTCTATTTTAGTTCTGTTATGATTTTTTCATCATTTCTGTATTTTGTTCAAGTACTCAGAAATAATAATAAAAGAAAACAATTTACTTTGGTCTCTAAGGGCTCACACATTTGCTCTTTTTAGATGCTAAGGTCCATAATCTAATCTTGAATTAATGAAATAATACATTACGTCAATTTGAAGAAAAAAACCCGAAAAAAATAACCCACTCCTTACTTTTAAAGTTATGAAAGATACATAAAAGTATTATATTAGACATACTTAATGTTATTTAATGTAAAAGCAAGCCATAAAAAAAGACTATTAAAAACTAGGCTTCAAAAATAATTCAAATTTAGATGAACGAGTAGAGTTTACTCAAAGTACGAATGTAATTTATTTTAAATGAATTAGGTAAATTATAATAATTGAAGAAAAAAATACTCCTCAATTAGCTGATTAAATCAAGATTTAAGATTCAAATTTCTTGTTAATCAACATTTAAAAATCATTCTTAAACGCAGTGCATATTAATGAAAGTTGTTCAAATATGGAACAGTTCTGCTGAAACTTATTAATTTTAATTATACAAACTGTGGATAACACAAATAGGAGTCAATAATATTTTTATTATTGACTAATTAGCATAGAGAATATTTTCATAATTATATTTTTGTATTTAAAAAAATACTATTTTTTCCAACGTGGATAAAAAAGAAACACGGTGAACTTTAGTACTCGAATTTGAACAAATTATGAATAAAAAATCAATCAATAAGCTTATACATTCATAAATTATAGTTGGGACACCAAAACAACGTAAGAAGAGGCGTCACGTTTCCAAGCTTTGTCAAACTTACAATTTATACAAGTAAAGGAAAAGGTTAATATGTAATAATAATTATTTGTACATTGCATCGACTACACCGTTATATTTACACAAAATCAGCTGAGACGGTCATGGTATGTACAAATGGCTGTGTATGGAAGAGAAACTTGGCTAAAAGTAAATTTATACTATAGAAAAGTCGTTGCGAAGCGGTAAAAATCATGCACACGTCCACTTGACTCCTCAAGAAGACGCACGTATAATACTTCATTTTCTCTACCATACAAATTCATTTCTATTTACTATACTCTGCCGATTTTTACTCTCGTAAATTGTAGACTTGACAACGTTAGCAGAAACCTATTTTGAATGACGCTTCACGACTCAGCGTCTCTGTCTTACCTCGAATGATAAAATCACCTTGAATGAGTCAAATTGACGTAAGGATAATTTTTACTCGCGTAAGTGAGTCTGATTATGTCCACTGAAAAGAAAAATAAGTTTTAATTCACACTGAAAAACTTTTTTCTATAAAAACGGGAGAGGGAGTTTATTTATTGTCAAGTATTTCTTTGGTCAAAATGCAAACCTTGATATATGGTTAAATTGGTGATATTTTGATTTATGGTTTGTATGATACACCCTTATGTACTCACATTATTGTAGTAATATACACAGTTTACAAATAATAATTAATCAATAAAATACCAAATTGACCATCCTTGATATAATGTAATTTTTCGATAGATATGAATTTGTTTTTGTTTTTGTTTCTACTCCCTCCTCTCAAAAACATGATAAAGGATAAGATAATTTCTGTATGTAAACAAAACAATAAAACGTCATGAGTAATACGAACCACTTTTTTTATATTGCAGGTGGGAAAAAACTCGAAAAAGTACCGCTTATAATAGGCCATATCTAAGAATTGAAAGTTCGGAATGATTACATCAAAATTGAAGAATTCCTAAGAACCTTTAAGGAATTTTTGGAACCATGGATATGATTGAAATTTAAGGATAAATGCAAACACCAAATAACCCTAGTTACTACCTTTGGCTGGATTTTTCAAAAAGACATTTGGCCATTCCTCATACTTATTTGAAACCACTCTTCCAATCATAAAACTCTAAATTAAAAAATCATTATTAAATATTGTTAAGAGTACATTGATATTTATTCATTCAAAATGATAATAAGCATTCAATCATCTACTATAATTTTATCACTCTAATGATAACATTGAATTGTGGATCCATTTACCCAGACACTAAAATCAATATTGACCTAGCTGAACAAGTACCTTCCTAAGAGTTTTTAGATACCCCCACAGTGATTTTACTCTAGCACCGGCTCTACAAGGAACTCAACCATTATGAGTTTCCCTCGTCTGTCTTGAACTAACCATTCCCCCTCCCCCTCCCGTTTAAATCAAACTCCATCTCGACAGCCTTTAAATAAATAAATAAATATATCCCTCGTATCTATGTCCATTCAAACATACTTTCATTTTTATAATAAACTACTTCCCTGTATTTTTAAGGATTTTGTTATGTAGGTGCTCTAATATATTTAATTATATATAATATTTTATCCATATTTCATGAATGAGGCTCTTTTCATATTAATAAAGATAAATAAATGGACTCAAAATATGTTCATTTATATATATATATATATTATATATATTTTGCGGAAATACCTAATGGGTTATTTATGAAGCATAGAAATTTCTTTTTATTCACTTTTATCAAGCAGTTTGGAAGATTTTAAATTCAATTTTACATTATGAATGCCACATCAAATAATGTAGAATTATAAATATATACAAGTTTTAATCAATGATGGTTGCTCACAGACTTAAAAATGATTGTTGAAAAGAAGATCATAGATCTGAAATATAAGCATATATTTTATAATCTTTTTAAAATAAAGGGTCAATGTTTTAAATACATAATTTAGTTGTGTATAAAAATAATGTATTTATAAACGCCTAATTACGTTATGAATGTATTAATGCATCAACCATTTTAAATACCAAGGATTAGTTAATGTCATCATATCATTTTAATCCATTAATGCTTACTATTTATTAATCTTACAAGTCGTAGAACTCATGCCACTTGAATTATGTACATATTTTACGATTTGTAATTTTCATCAGAGAAGTCAAATACTACAACTTCTTAAATAAATACATCGAAAAGTTAATATAATTTCCACCATTGTATCATTATTCTTAGTATAAGTTCATAAAGAAGGTAGAACCCCATAGCTTGATACTAATTCGATTTGGAAGAAGTGTCAAATCAACACCAGTCAACAATTTTTGTTTATATATACGTATATACAAAAAAAAATTAAAAAATCAGCTAAGAGGCAAAGTTTTTTCGACATTTTGAATATGTCAAATACTGAGACGGTCAAGTTCCTGGAGTTCTTCTTTTCTACTAAATGCTTCACCTTACTTTTTGATGATCGTAGTTACAGTTGAAGGGGATACCAAGGACACTATAAAACATGATACTATGGATTTGAGTACGCCAAAAATTGCCAATTAGAAATATACGAGCATGAGAACAAACAGAATTGTCCAGGGATCCCATTTAATGTTCAATATCTGTTCAAATGAAACCTTTCAGCCCATCTGCTCTCCAGGGATTTTCCTCTAGAACATTCACACCAAGATCTGCGACTGTGGGTTTGTTAATATTTATTATAAAGCCGTTGTACAGTTATTTCAGCCGGATTGACATAGCTATACAACAGCAGTACTTTTGGATGGAAAGTCTCTACTTGGAGTAAAACTTTTTTTAATGTAGTTAGGTAAAAAAAAAAAAATTATTAATTTATATTTTTGAAGGTCAAGCCTCCTCCATAATAGTGATGTGAATCTAAAGACCCATTTCTGGTGGTCTTGGTCTAAACCTTCAAAGTCTTGGTTTTGATATCGGTCTTAACATCTCTGCCCTTGGTTTTGACATCAATGCCTTGGAATTGATCTGTGTATCAACCCTTAAAACTTTGATCTCGACCTCGGTCACGAGATGTCAAGCGCCCTATAAGACTCCTTAACCAAGAAAATACTGTCCATCTAAATTGTTGACTCTTGATCAGTGTTATCTTATGGTATTAAAAATAGCTAAATAAGAAAAGTCGATTTTTTCCCCCTTTTACTTCCATATTCAAAATAATATTGAACTCCCACTTATATATATAGAACAATTATCAAGTTTATATAATCTGTGTCAAAGTGGCCATCTATGCTCGTTAGACATAGTACAAATAAAAATCTGGTTCCGCTTGCATTAATAATCTCAAAAGCAACAAAATCAATCTCAAAAACCTTATTATTATAAAATGAAATAATTTGAGTTCATCTCTTCTTGTTACAAACGAATATTTATGTATTTATGATAAAAAAGTTTCCCTAGTCCTACTTCATTGAGTTAATAATGCTTCAATTTCAAAAGATGTGAATGACAATAACAATTGACAAATGACTTTGCTATTCTAATAAAATTTGAATTTACGTTCATACATGCATTGGTAGGCCTTATTTACATAGTTATTATTCAAACTAATATTCAATAAGTTTCTCCATTCTATTGAATTTTACTGATTTAAATTAATTCATATAATTCTGAAATGGGCAAAAGGCTATACTCGTAGCCTAGGTATATTTTTACTTTCCACTCAAGGAAATAGTTAAAATATTCCATCGAAGAATAAATAAAAGGAAATTTTGTGAATAAACTACAAAATATTCATATAAATGGATAAAGCATTTTAAAACCTTTACTGTTTTATAAAAATATATATATAATATATTTTTTTATTTATTGTAGAAATACCCAAATAGTATGTAGTTAAGACCCATTTACAAAACTATAAAAATAAGTTTGCCTTATACAAACATTGACTGTCCTCATTCAGCACAATTGTCATCAAATGCAATATAGAATTTTTTTATTACTTCTTCTTATCTCAGCCTTTCCTTAAAAATAAAGGGCCCAATATGAGTTGGTAACATTGTTCTTTAATAACAATAGTTGGAAATTGCTTATAGCTTTTCGTTTCTTTTCTTTTCTTTTGGAGGAAGTTCAACCAATTAACGTTCAGATCACTAATGAATTAGTGAACAGTAGTAGAAAAATCAAAAAAAGACAAAAAAAATAAAATGTGCTACCTATTGTTTGTGATAACACTGAGGGTTTTGCTGAAGGGATATATATATATATATATACAATGCTTGTTTTGGGAAAAATGTTTTGTTATTTCAAGGCTAACAGTTGTTTTTAGTGTCTTATAGATGAACTTAAGTTTATTTACAAGGATACAATTGCACTTCAATTTAAACTTTTGAAAAGATAAAAAGTGCATACAAAATTTTTATGAATAAATATACACCCATATTTATTCTGGATTCGATCAGTCTGGGATATGAAACTTTTTAAGAAATACATATTATTTATACTTAAAGTAGAATAATAAAACGTTAATTGGTAGTGTTGACAATCTCGAACCGCTCGGATACAAAGAGCCTGATATACCTGTGGAACTAATATCCCGGACTGTTTAGGATATTGCTCTACTAACAAATGACCGTTGATTTTTTCTCATTAAATTTTATTAAAGTAAATGATGTCACATAGCTCTATGGTATTAAAATTTGTGCGGGTAAAATATTATAAAAATATTGATTCAGCTTCAATGTGGTCGATGGGTTTAAGATTAATCAGTATGTAGGTGATTAAACTAGTCGGGAGTAATGATGTAAATAACTTAATAACACATTTTTTTTAAAACATTTTTTTATCCCTTTATGGAAGAAAGATTTAGAGAGGGTATAAAGAATGATTTTGAAGAGACTAGTCGTTATATCATAGTTGTTGAATGAGGCAGGTAATAATGTTCCAATGAACATGATGTGTGTTTTTTCTACGAGATTGACTTGAAGAATTATATGAAAATTAATATTAAAAGAGATAAATCATCTGGTGTAAACAGTATTACGACTCCCTTTTACATTTTTTTTTTGTAAAGAAACTGCAAATTTAGGACTTTTGATCGCTGAAAGAGTGAAACAAACAGAAGCCTTGAATATTAAAAAATGGATTTATAATCGTAAATCAAAAATTTGATATACATATATACCACAGATCAAAAGGATCGTAGACCTGTCACACATTTAGAAATATTCTACAAGATTATAAGCTGAACAGTTACATTTAAAATGATTAGCTCAAATTATCCCCAAGGAGTAGATAGATTCTATGCTGAAACAACAAATTAATAACATCAACATAAAAATACTATTACATAAAATGCTCAGAAACGCTAAATAACGTGAAACCAACAGTTCAATCACGGTTGTGGATTTTAGAAAGGCCTCTAACACAGTTTGCACACAAATAAATATTTGTTAACAGGTTGAAAAATATTTCAATAACAACATTTTTTTTTACATAATAAGAGATTTTATATCTCACTCTTGCTCTTTTATACGTGTGAGTGGATTTCATTTGAGTCTGATATGATGATGATGGAAGGGAAGTTAGTCAAGGAGAACCAATATTAATAATAATCTTTATTTAATTTTCTTTGAATAGAAAAGCTTAATAAATACAATTTTCTTGGGAAAGAGCTTCGTAGTAAAAAATCAACTCCCTATTCTGTATAGAGGATAATTATATATATATCATCTTCGTGGAAAACTCATCAATGGAAGAACTAATAAGGACAATCAACATTGGACTGTATGAGTGCATTTGAAAAACGTCAGGCCATGATATAAATAGAAGAACAAAACATAAGTCCCAAACTATAGGCACTAATGTTGTCAAATCAAGGAATATCGCAAGGATATGGTATTATAGAATATATAGATAACTATGTACTTGGAACTACGTGAAAGAGAAATTGATCTGACTCATCATATCTTGAGTATAGAGGCAAAAAATTGAAAAAATACACGACGATAATAAAAGCATAGAGAGCAAGCTATTTAGTGTAAAAATGTTTTGATTAAGTTATTACGTCAACTGGGAATTACAATATTACTTGTTGGGAGACTGGAGTGGACTATCAAAGACAATGAGGGATTTGCAGAATATTGGTTATAATTAATTTTCTAAGAAAATTAATAAAAGTACATTTAGTAAAGTTACTCAAAAATCTTTCATAGATAAGGGGTATGTAGAATAAAGCTCAAATTTTAAACTGTTAATTTTGACTTGAAAAATATGATTTGAAACTCATAGTTTCAGTGTAATGTCATTAGAGAATAAGGACTTATCCTGCATTTAAGGGAGAGGAGAGAGAAAGAATCTTCATTTTGTTTTAATTTTATTTTTTAATTTTGTTTTTGGAATGAAACTTTGACGCATATTCTGCAATCCCTTCATGGTCTTTGATATTTCACTCCAGTCTCCCATCAAATAATATCCTAATTTACCTTGAGTGTGTGGAGAGAAGAGAGAGTGTAGTTAGAGAGGAAAGCTACAAAGTCATACTGAGTGACTTGGATTTATTGCATGAGTTAAGGGGGTATGGAAATTATAAATATATCGCTTATTAAGTTTTTCTATAATTTTTATGAGGCTTCAACTCCCAATTGAAAAAAGAATTCAGGCAAATTCAGTCCGTCCCTTCCCTCTAATAAAAAGAAATTTATGGGTGTCTAATTTTAAAGCTTTAAACTATTATACACCAAACTTAAATGAAAACCATCAAATCAAAATATACTCTAATGCGCAGTAAGTGTATGAATGAAAATAGCAAATTGAGGTAATATATCGACCTTTAAAGAATGTATGGGGTAATGGATTTAGAGGGGATATCCACTTACATAATCTAAATCTTTCCTTTAACTTATTCACGTGAAAGTTGATGGAAAAAACGATATATCTTTGATTGTAGCAACGTTGATATATTAGAACGTTGCTATAAAATAAAACAACTTATATTATCAATATATAGATATCAGTTAAAAAAATATTGGAAATATTAGGAATGAGAGAAAAAGCACGGACATTTCTTGATGAACAAAGGAAAAAAATGAAATCAAGCGTGTCTCGAGAGGAACCTGCTTTGTAAAATAAAGAAATCACTAGATGGAATGGATAATAGAAACGATATGGAGGTGCTCAAATAACATTTAGCATTAGGCTTAATTGCATATGGATCTAAAAATAAAGGGTTATATAATCCTTTGGATAATACTCTCTTAAAAGAAATGATAGAAGGGGATCTGAGAAAGTAAATGCAATCAAGTGTCTACGTACATATCTTAGCTACTTCAGAGAAGGATTAAGAAACCAGATGAAAAAAATCCTACAGTACACCACTACTTTTGTCTATTACACTTGTTTTTTAATAGCTCTACCATGAGGCTTAGATTTCTAGCGAATTTTTGCTCAAAATTGAAGGAAATTTACACATTTAGATAGACAAACTTATTTTTCTTAGTAAATGACTCTTATCGTGTGCTTGACATCTTGCATGAATGCGGTGGGTATCCGCTCATTAATACATTCCTTATTAATCCATTTCATGTAATAGTACAAAGTACAAAGGATTTGGCCGACTTTTGACCTACTCCCGTCTCGTACTCCCCCAAGAGTTCCTTTAGGTCAAAACAAAGACTGGAAATGTAATTTGCATTAAAAAAAAACTATCCAATCATCATTTTTTAATGTACAAAATGAGTACTTTTCTAGGCTGAAATTGATGTTAAAGTTGGAAAATGGGCCAAAAAAGCTACAAAAATAGTATCCGATTTTTCGAAAACCGTCGGACTCTTGAAAAAAAAAATTACAGATTTGAAATTAACTTGCAAAACTGAATTACTTTTATTATTCTTATTCTTATTTAGGATTTTTGACTTTTATTTAGGATATTTGCAGTTATATTTGGAGCCCAAATAATTTAATCGAAACATATCTTGATACAAATCTAGGAGCATTATTTAAATAGGAACAAGAATTTTGTGTTATGGACTCAATTATGAGGAAGGAGAATGTGAGGGAATTATAACTTTTTTGTAAGTTTCTCATAAAATATACCATTATTAGGAGAGGAAATGAAAATTAAAATAACTCTTTTTATTGAGAAAAAAAATCAAACACAGAGCTCCTTAAAACGAAATAGAGCCATAAATGTCTTATTAAGAGGAGGTCCAATTTCCAAACTTAAATATTTTTCGGTGATTTTTTTCTAAAATTTAAACAATAACAATGAAAAATTCAATGTCTATTGTCTCATTAATATCTATGATAATGTTCAGAAAACGAGAGTGAAGAAGTTATCATTATTTTTTATTTTATTTTTTATATATGAGTTAATTTATCAGAGCTTGATTGACCTTGATTCATTCATTCATTGATTGAAACACAGCACTCACTCTGACTTTCCTCAGACTAAGAAGCTTCATCATGATTAAGAGAATAACTAAATAAAAACAACAACCAAGACTGAATCTAATCAACGATATTTCCTTATTATGAAACACACAAGTTATGAGGTTGTGTACTAGCCAAAGCTAGGAGACAACCAATTGATCAATTTGTGGTCAAATTTAGTTAACCACGGTATGACTTTTTTTTCACGAGGAGCGTTGAAGATGCCATTAATTACTCTTAATCTAATTACGAAACCTATACAATTTTATCTGGTTAATTCAATAAAACTAAATAAGTTCTGAGAACAAATATAAGTATTATATTTTATATATGTGCTTCAAAAGCGACATCTTGTGTGGGAGGAGAAAGTTATTTTCCTGCCAAGAAGATCTTCCTTAGCGTACAAACACGTTTATTAACTTTGTTCTATAGTTTTAGTACTAGCTAACTTTTTACTGAAATATTAAATCTTGATCAATATGTTATCTAGTTAAAAAGCTCCTGGCTGAAACAATGATCCAATACATTAATATATTTTTGATGTTGTTGTCTTGTGGTCTTTATTGTATCACCACGAGATATGAACAATTATCCCAATAAGAAATAATTTTCATAAGAAAATTCATCTACACATATCTAGATATTACTTAGATTTTGAGCCTTTAGGTATGCAATGTATCCATCCATTATCATTTCTATCTCTGAAATTAAAGGATTGATTAACAGGTCACATTATACAGTAATAATACGACAATTGCGCCAAAATATTATTACAGTCGTATGACTCTATAAAAATGGATATAAAATCACTAAGAAGATTTTTGAAACAAATGTGATATTTTTCACCCAAAAAATTTACCTGGTGCTTCAAAAGTAATTAAATTCATTACGTCATCTGTTCTCATCAGTAGAAATTTTATTTGTTTTAAAAATACTTAAAATGTATTCAAATTGATATCAGTACTTTTTGGCTTGTCCAAAGGTGCCTTAGTATTCCAAAACTCTGTTTACCTACCATTAATTAAAAAAAAAAAAATATTTTTGTCTTTTGAAAGTCAATGTTTCGAGTCGACAAAAAAACCACATTTGTCTAATCAAGTGGAAATTAAAGACTTATGGGTATATTTTATGTCAGAACATTACGTATGTATAGGCGATGTTATTAATCTTAAGCATTGAAGATGTGTAAAAAAAAGCGAAAATTGATTTGGTTACTCTGACAATTAATTGAATGTTTGGGAGGAGAGCAGCGTCAGTTTTCATGACGTTTTATTATATCATCTACTCTTTTACTCTAATACAGGCGCATACATTGACGTCCTTTGTAGAGGGACTAGAAGCAGTGCCTTTGTAATAGCGCTTTTTGTACAAATCTTGCGTTTTTGTGGATGCATTTGTGCTATAAATTTTCCCTTTGCGCTTTTTAGATGGTCGAATATAAAGAAGTCTTTTTAAAAAAATGAAAAGAAAAGTCTAGTCATATTCTCCTTGCTTATGAAATAAGTTTTGTTGCTAAAAGTCTTCATGAAATGCATATAGATGAGAAGAATCATCTTTTATTACTTGCTACAAAATGCTTTGGGATACTTCCAGGATAGATTTGTCCCTCAGGGCGTTTTGAAGATTCCCTGTCTTCCTGCGAAAAATAGAGAGGTTAAGAGTCTTTTTACTCAAGTTGAGGTCTTGAAGAATAAAAAAAGGAAGTCTAGAGGAAACTTCCCAAAGTTTCATTCCCCCTGACTCTATTTGTATACACAATAGTTCAATTAATAAATAATAATGATAATAGTATCACTAAAACTCTATTTTGCTTTTTCTTTCTTTTTTATTCTCTAAAATTAGCTCCTATTTAGTTTTCACTTTACTAGCCCTTCCTCTTGCACTTTTGTGTACGAAGCATCTGGAGGCAATGGATGGAAGGAAATGAGTACACATGAAATTTGAAAACTTGATATTTAATAATTTTCAGATTAATACATATCTGAAAATTATTTTATATCAAGTTTTCAATGTTCATTCGCAATTAGACATTTTATTGATTATAAATCCATTTTTTTAGCAAATCTCTTGTGGGGATTGCTCAAAGTTCAAGTCAGTATTTTATATTTATTTCACAAAAAGTTTTAAAATGAATTGAGTAATGTATCAACAAACAAAAAAGTGAAGTTATGTCCTCATATTTCTTTTAATGCAAATGAACACCTTTTAGCCTTAAAGGCATACGAAGGAAGTGGCTATTAAGTTTAAAGCCCCTACATCAAAAGAATCATACCCCGTTGTTACTATTTTGGGATTTAATTAATGATACACTACATGCCTTTGTAGATTGCCCGAACGTCTCCATTATTAAAAGATTCGTAGTTCTGAATATTAGGGGGGATGAATAAAAGTGCAGAAAATATAGTCAAGGCCCTCGTGTTGTTTGGAACCCCTAATAGGAATATAATTCGATCGGTCAATTCTAGGGCAGTTGAATTTGCA
The DNA here is from genome assembly GCA_963680855.1 of Lepeophtheirus nordmannii. NCBI lineage: Eukaryota > Metazoa > Arthropoda > Copepoda > Siphonostomatoida > Caligidae > Lepeophtheirus > Lepeophtheirus nordmannii. The sequence continues at coordinate 10,371,350 of OY804525.1, forward strand.
ATTCTTCATGCAAAGGCTAGAATGGCGAGTAGTCTTACAACAAAAGATATATTATGTGTGGAGGACCTTCGAGTAATTATGCTTGCTGCCACTGCCAGATATGGAGCTCTATCCCTCAAAATTAACTCTTGGACTCAAGCTACGAACGAGATCAAAAAGTCATTTTCGAAATTATTCAAAAAATTGTTTGTATTTTTTTAATTGTGTTTTTTTTTTTACCTATTTAAATTTTATGAGTTTTATGTTACATTGAGTATTTCCTTTTAGTGTCAGAGATTGTGTATTTCTATATATATTGAGTTTTTTTTTCTCTTTTAACTTTTTTGGATTCTGTGATTTTGTGTTTTGTGTATTTCCTATCTGTGACATAATAGGTTGTCATAAAACGATTTAGTTTTTTTCTTCGAAGTAGTAATTTTAGACTATAAAGTCTATTTATGTATTTTTACGTAACTACTTCGATTTTTTTTTGTGTGTGTCAGAACTGAATGAGGAAAAAAAAGAATGAATTATACCCCGTTGTTACTATTTTAGGATTTATGAATGTATATTAAATGTTTGGACAAATTAAGGGGGGGGGGGAATTTATTTTCCCAATGTTTTTTAAAAAGCATAGAACAATTATACTTAAAGAATTTGATTATATAGCCTTCCTCCCCCAGTTTGAAATCCTTACTACGTCACTGGCCGATATGATTTTATTTCTTGTATTAATAATATCTTATTCCTTTTTTTATTTTCATTGATAAATTATGATTAACTCATAAGAGATCCATCAATAACAACTATGTCGTATCAATGAATTTTAATAAATTATATACAAAAAGTAGAGAGTATCTGCTTTACTAAAATAATATCTTCAAATATCTCACAAATCTTTAAAAAATAGAATCAAATGCCCATCACTTTCATTTCTAGCAATCTAAGGGTATGTCTATGCACATTCGACAGAAAAAAATAATTAATACAATGTTTCCTTGAATTGAAGAGGATGTTCCATCAAAGGCTATTGATTCATTATGGAATATCTTATAAGCCAACCTAATTTTTGATCCCATCATTTTGAATATCTATATATGTAAATGTCTTTTTTTAGATTTAGTTGACTCTTTTAAATTCATAAAAATGTCTTAAATTGAGTAAAACAACTATGGAATGTTCATTGTGTGATTTGATAATACAAAAATATGACTTAATTGATCTTTAAAATTCTGAAGTCCTTCACACTATTTGATATTCTTCAATTTGTAGTTAAAATTGAGCTCACTCAAATAACACCAAAGGTACTCCCGGGTTAAAGAAATGGATACAAAGTTCAAGAAATTGCTGCATTTAGTTCTAAGGATTTCAATTATAAAATCAACTGTAAAAACAACATTATCTCAACTACACTACATTGTCAATAAAGACTGAAATGCTCACAAAACTAAGAAATGATACCCATCCATTTTACGAGAGACTCATAAATAAAATAAAAGAACACAGGGTTTTTTAAAAAAATATATAAATGATGATACATGGGTTTTGAAATATGTACATACAAAGATCCATAATTGAATATTGGATAATATAAATAAATATTTAAACATAAGGAATAGACATTGGTATGGAAAAAAATTAGGTTTCTCTGATTAGACAAACAAAAAACATCTGCTACTCAAAAAATTGATAAAAACTTCTGATTGCACTATACAAAAGACTCATTCTTATATATATATTAATATAAATGTTTGTAGGATTCAAGTATCAACGACATCTATGTATTTCTTTTGTCAACTAATGTTCTTTTACTTCTCTTGCCCCTTAAAAGGGGTTAGTATATTACTTGGTATAACTAAAATCAGTTACACAAGTCAATAAATTTGATCTTTCAAAAATTCGAAGGGGTATAAGTATAATAAAAGTTATTCAGTTTTGCACGCTGCATTCAAATCTGTAATATTTTTTTTTCGAGAGTAAAATGACTTCAGACTAAAGTAGTAGCGTGCAGAAGGATTACGAAATCAGCTGAAATTCTTCTACACCTACTACTTCTGTCTATTACACTTGTTTTTTAGCAGCTCTACCCCAAGTCTTTTTTTATTTCTAGTGAATTTTTGATCGAAATTGATTGAAAACTTACACATTTAGATGGACGATTTCTTCTCAGTTAAGGTTAAGGTGTGTTTGACATTTCATTCAAAAGCTGTGGGTCTTAGCTCTTTAATACATTCCTTACTATCTTACATTTTATAAAATATTCTACGAATTAATGAAGTACGAATTTTTTGACTGACTTTTTGGCCTACTTCCGCTGCCTGTGCCCCTTAAGAGCCCCTTTAGGTCAAAACAAACACTGAAAATAAAATTCGCATTAAAAACACTAGCGGATCAACATTTGATAATACACAAAATAAGTATCCTTTTAGACTAAAATTGAAGTTGAAGTTGGAAAATGGGCGGACAAAAAAGCTATCAAAGTAGGGTCCGATTTCTCGAAAACCGTCTGACTCTTGCAAAAAAAAAATTACGGATTTGAAATTAACTTGCAAATCTGAATAACTTTTATTATACTAATAACCCTTAGGATTTTTGACTGTGTTTTGACCAGTGTCAGTGTTAAGCTATAAACAATTTTCTAGTCTACAATGAAGAATAGTAAGCCTTTTTAATGGGATGATAAAGAAAATATCATACTTCATGTTATCAAATTTGAATTTGTATGAAAAGATTTAAGCTAGAGCCATAAGTCATTAAGCATTGATGAAATTATTTTAATAATAAAATAAATTATTTTAATTAATAGAAATCAATATATGTTTTAGTAATTTTGTTCATATTAGTATTGAAAACTACCCTGTCTCTATTAAAATCTTATTAAAAAATTATTTCTGTGGTCAAGGCCATATTAAACTGAGATCGAGACAAAATCATTACTTTGAGGAACCGAGACTATGCAGGGATTTTTTTAAATCTAGTTGCTTTGGTCTTAATCGTGACAAGGAGATATAGACTTTAATGGGGTTACAAACCAGACAAGGCCAAGACTTTTAAAGGTCAATGCTGAGACCAGACCTTCAAAAACTGTTCTCAATACCAAAACTCATTTGTATAATCACATCACTAACTTATGTAGGCCTTCTTCCCCTCAATCTACGTCGGAATAAAATCAATTAAAGGCATTTGGATGTTGCCCAAGCCAAATTAAAATGGTAAAACTTTTAGGGTATTTACATCTCAAAGCATTTAAAATAATTTACACACGTAAATTTGAACATGAATCTACTGAGGCTGCTCAGTGTTTTTGAAAGTGATGATAGCACGTAACAGAAAAAAAACTTCTAAGAGGACTCTTGGGGATATATATATATATATATATATATGTAAACTTATTCTTAGTGAGTAATGTATTTTTTAAATTTCTAGTAAGTTCTAAAATAGTAGGGGAGGAGTGTCATTGTCTCCCCTGTTGCACAGCCCCTATTTTTTTATGTAATGTACACATTTGAAAATATCATTGAGGGAATGGAAGCTTCAAATAGTTTTCTTTAATAAAAATAGAATTGATTTTCCTTAAGTGTAAAATAGATAAAAGATCTTTTAATTCGAGACATTTGAAATATTATTTAATATACATCATAATAAGAATAAAAGTTTTATTATTTTAGGGCCATCAATCACCTTGCCAACTCTTGAATCAACTAAACAATGTGTTTCTGACAGAGAAAATTTTTCTATAATTTTTTGAGAATGATATATAATATGTATATATGTACATGCATAACACAAAAGAAAGTCACTGATGAAATTAAAAGAAATGAAAGAGTAGGAATTATGAATATGTAAAACATGGAATTTTTTTTTGTTCTTTAACAATGTATACATATATATATATATAATGAATAAAATAAAACATTATTTAAGAATCAAGTGTCTAACTTTTTATATATATGTATAGTATATATTCATTGTTTTAACTTTCATTTGTAAATTTTTTTAAAATCAAATATACGTACATAAAATTAATTCATTGAAGCTGAGAGTCTAAAATCTGGTTCGAACTCTATGAAATTTAACTCACTAATTATTATTAATTACACATGTTACATTTTTGATAAAATTTAAAACAAGTTGACAGTATAGTTTAAAACAGGGATGTCAAATATACGGCCTGCATGACGGAATTGGCCAGCAAGGAAATTCAATCCGGCCCCCAGGATTATTTGAAAGTGGAAAAAATACATAAAAGAAATGGATTAAATTTTTTATTTAAACGGGATTCATGAATTATCCAGTTGGGGAGTATGTTAGTCTTTCTTTATAAATCTGATGTAATCTTATGTAAAGTTCATTATTATAATTTTCGATTTTCTAGTTACTTAAAGTTTGTGCAATTTGTGAAATGTTTTGTAAAAGTGCTTTTAAATACAGTTTTTAATTAGATTGAACAATGTTCTTGTTCTTCTATCAATCAAAAACAAGGGAAGGCATGATATTTCGGTTATTTAAAGCTAAGTATGCTATAATTTAATGGTCTTGCCCACGACGTCTACCAAGGGGTTGTTTGTGGCCCGCGATGTGAAATGAGTTTGATATTCCTGGTTTAAAAGATATGATCATGGTGCTATAATGGCCCATCGGCAATAGAGATGTAAAGGACACATTGTATAATATATATTTTTTGTTGATTTTTTAGGTTTACCATAATTTATTTTTTATTTTAAATACGACGACATTAGATGTTGAATAAATTGATGATGTGATACTTTGGGGCCATTTCTTTTCATCAATTCAGGAGCCTTATTTAAAGCAATTGAAATCATAGTTTATTAAAATATTGGACACTTTACGTTGTCCCATTCTTATACCAACATTTAGATCCATTTGATCAACAAGCCCATCTATGAATTTGTTATACAACGTGGTTGAATAACATCCATAATTTTTTTCCTTTTCCGTCCCGTCCCTTAGGTTTTCTTCTCAGATAGTAAATATTACATAATTACTCTCTGAAAATAACGTTCTTTCATTTCACCAACTGTATTTCATCCATATATCCTTTAATCATTTGACCCTATTTGTTGATATTGGACAACTATTTGTTTTGTTAATGGGACAAGTTCCACTTGCTTAATATCCTGTGTTTATCCGTGTTTTAAGTATTTATGAAGAAATTGTGAATAAAGGGTTAATTGTCTTTATTTGAAAATATTTCGACTCCTTGAATAGATTGAAGAACAACATTTCTACTGGGCAATGACTATCACCATTACGTTTACTCATGTAGAGATAAAAGACATTCAAATATCTTTCCTTTCAACATAGACTTCAACTCTTAAATCCAAAATTCATTGATTTTTCACTAATAAATTGTTTGGAAAAATGAATGCCAAAATGTGATATCCTACACTTGTCGATTGTCATAGTTTACTCCGTGCTCTTTGTTTGTTTGTTTTTCGTAATCTATCAAAATGGTTTTACTTTATCAGTACGCTTGAAAATGGGTCCTAAGTTATTAAAAAAGTGAAGATTGTGAAGTATGGGTTAAAAACCTACCTTTGCGTATGCAGTTACTTAGAATTTTAGAAGCATGCTGTTTTAAGGGTCAATATTTCTTCATATTTGTGATAGGAGATAAGAAAGACAGTAGTAATCTTGCAATAAACTTCTTCATTTCTTCAGCTGATACATCCATTTGGTCTAGCATCAAATCGATTGATGAAAGAGTAAGAAATATCTCCAAATATTCATGTGGATTAGTACAGGACTCCCTTTTTGAAGACAGTTGTTGAGCATTACATGGTATATTGTTGATATTATTATGAACATGTTTAGTCCATCTCTAAGGCATTCGTTTCTTAGGAAAGGAATTATGGTAATATACAAGTCATCTTCTGGGCTTTTCAAAATCTCTGCTTCGGTAAATAATTCTGCATTAATATTCAGAAGCTTGGAACTCAAGTCTACTCATGAACCAATAGTATCATCATCAGACAATTTCACTGTCTCCATCTGACTCAACATATTAATAGGGAAATTCCATACAAACTTCACCACCTTCTTCATTGTCGTCAAGAAGAGCCAAAATTTCTTCAGTAGACAAACTAGGCAATTAAAATGTATCAAAAAAAATATTGGTTAAAAGAGATAGGTAAATAAAAAAAAATTATAGTGCCGATGGGGTGTTTATAACACATCAGTAGCTTGCAAAATATTCACCTTTTCAAAGTAATTTTTTGAAAGGACAAATTCTTATCCATCATGTCAAAAAATATAAGAAAAGTATGCTCACATATTTTCATACAAAATCATAAATAATTGCTTAAATATATACAAATAGTCTTACTTCTTTAGACACGCCATTTTTTAGCTCAACTGTGATAACAAATCTTCTAGAAAAGATACCTAATGTATGAACTCACTAACTCATTAATGTTTGTATCATGAACATCATTTGGTAGAAGGAAAATTACAAGAGCAGATACATACAGTGTATTATAAGAGATCATTTCACCGGCTCTAATGAGAAAGCATTTGTTGTTATAGCTAGTCGCATCAATTTTAGTTTAAAGAGTAGACACATCTTTGACATTTAATTAAATAATTTTTGTTAGATGGTATCTGTACATGATGATCTCACATATGCTCTCATAACCTACACAATTCCAATTTTGCAAATGAAAAGGTTTTGTAACATGAAACGTTTCTTGTTTGAAGCAATGAGAAAATGAGCAAAAAATTATATTGCAGGAATTACATAAAAAAAAAAAATTCAGCATTTTCTCTTCTACAAACAAGAAAAGTTTCTTCTCACAAAAACTCCTTTATACTGACAAAAGAGTTATTGAGGTGTCAAATCATAACGTGCAGAGTTCTTAGAAATAAATCATATTTTGTCCAAGCACGTTGTGTCGTGTACGTGGTCGAATATTGACTTGTATTACATTCTTTCCACTGCTAATTTACGTAATACTAGACATACACGAAATCTATTGGAAATGCTATAAAACAAAGTCAGAAAATGCGGCTGTTAGTCAGAGAAATTCCCTTGTCAATTAGATAAATTTCCCCCAGCAGGGTGTTGCTTTTCAAGTACATCAATTTATCTATACCTTTTCAAGTTCAATATGGTTCAAGATCAGTGTATTTATTCTCATATTGAACTTGTTTATTCCCATATTGAATTTGAAAAGGTATATATATTTGTATTTCCTTCGCAGAATGCATTTTGTTTAAATTGAGTTAATATGGTTGTGTAGTTAGAGTAAATCATGGTACACTCAGCACTTCTAGTGGACAAAAAAGTTGTCTTCTAGCCAAATAAATCAAGGCAAAAATTAATCACGCGGTCGTTGTATTATCACTTTTATACCTTTGCTCTCTTCTTACTAAAGCTAAAGCTTTCAATAGATACTAATGTTGTTTACTTATTTATTTGTTCGCTATAATCTAGTAAATCTGTGCCATCTTACGGCTATCAATCATTTGTTATTTTACTAATACCTGTTAAATTTTTTTTCAAAAAAATGGATTTCTAAAAAACAATTTTTACTAATAGATTACAATCAAAGATAACGGCGTTAGAAGTATACACATAAGAAATTTCATATATATTATCTCTGACTGTTTCGTATGTCATACATTCATTTCATACGATGATTGCGTGATGTATTTTTGTACAAATTCAGTTGACGACGAAACGGATTTTGTATCCTTCAGCACGACAAGCTTTTTAGAATAAATTAAACCACTATGTAGTCTTGCTTTTGCTATTTTTCATCAGTTGACTTTTTTGATTTAAAGCAGCTGACTCTACGTGTTAGTTATGAACTCAAAAAAGGGTAGTATTATTACTTATGATTTTGATATATAAAAATATATTAAATTGCGCGCCCTTTTTTTGAATTTTTGAGTATTATACTAGTATTAACAACTGATTTGTATATTGGTAGAACTTATGAATGTATAGTAAATCTAAATAATAACTCTACCATATATTATATTAAAAAGTTGGCAACAAGGAAAATACAGAAGGGTAGCTACCAGTTGTTTCTTTCAAATTTTTCCTTTATCTTTTGAGAGTTGAGGTTGCAAGTGTACAACAAAAGCTCGTCATCTAGGAGTATTGAGGATACTATGAATATAGATACACACACAACTTCCATGAATTCTCATTGCTAATTCAATTAAATAGGGCGAATTCTGCGAAAGGAAGAAAAACAAAAATATACACATAACTTCATGTATGTACCTCCAAATTGATATCTTGCGGGGAGAAAAGTTGTTTTGTGTATCCTTGGATATTTCTCAAAAGCTAACAGTGTTTTGTCACTTTTTTTTTATTGCTTTGACTACTATCAAAATGAAAAATTCCGTAGTGACCCTAATTCCGTAACTGCCATATAGTTTCGAACCCTTCTTTACTTGTATTTTTGAAGGAGGAAAGGTTAAAAAAAGATGAGATGGAGATTGCTACGTATATGAAATCCTTTCTCAAAGAGAGTAAAAATAATAATCTACTTTTTAAACTTAAATTGACGTCACTAACTATAAGATAGTCTCTAAAATAATGAATGGCTGTATAATGACGTAAATCGTTAACGATAATCTAATTTTGATTATCTGTATTTTGTATAGCTCAATTGAAGTAAAAGTATGGTTTTTTTTAAAAAAACACGTAACTTTGTGATAAATTAATCTTTGTTCCATTAATGTTGATTAAATTTTTTTTCCATTTTTGAAAAGTTTTAAGGGTTCGAAACATGATTAATCTAGTATCTTTTTAACAAATAAATTATGGGTATACAACATTAATTCAAGGTTCTTGTTCAATTCCTCAATATTTTGATACATCACGTTTTTCCTCTTTAAACTACAAACACACAAATTCTGAATTACACAAGTCAAAAATTTTTTTTACCTTTTCAATAATCTTTCTGTTTCCATATTTATTTAAAATAATAGTATTGAACGAGTTGATTATGAATCCGTAATTAGTTAGTTGTAACAAATCGAATTAACGTTTATAACTTAAAAAGCATGTTGAAATTCACTGAAAAATAAATGTACACCTTCTATAAAATATAATTAATCACAACAAAATTTGATATAATTTAGCACTTTTTTTTTAAATTGTTGACTTGTACTGGGAGATTTCTAATGAATAAAAAGGTGTATTTCTTTCACTGAAATAAAATAACAATCAGAGAGGTAATATCAAGTCCGCAAATTTAATGAAGTTAAATTTATGGCCAAATCAGCAATTTTACTAAATATAAAAATATTCGTGCAAGTATTCACCAGAATAATAAAAATTTTATCTTTGAGTCACATTTTTTCATAATTTTATAAGTTCTTGTCCATGATGCAAAACATATGCCTTTTTAAGATAGCCCAATTATAAAGATATTCAATTGTTATGTTAATGTTCTTAATAATCACTTTGATATATTTGGATGACTGAGTTTATGGGTCAAGAAGAATATAATGGAATCAAACGGCTTTACAGAACATACTTTTTCTGAGTTCTTAAATCAAATTGCAACAAAAAATTAAAATAGTTTTTACAAAAGCTTTAAAGTAGATCCCAACTTAACATATAGTTTAATAAAAAGCAAAAAAGTTTAATGTATATATAACTTCTTCCAGCAAAAATTTGAAAATGAATATTTATTTTGCAATAGTTTTTAAAATTTATACTATTTTTTTAATATAAAATTTTTTTTTTTCTATCAAACTTGGCTCATTCTTAATAAGTTGAACTGTATCGATATTATTATCTAATTGCTGCGTATTAAAAATACATACATATTAAATATCTAGTAGCACTTATGAAAGAATAAGAGTGCGATTGAAAACAGTTATTTCTCCTAATTTATCATAAATAAGAATGTGGAAAAGCTATAAAACGAGGTGGTGAAACTTTTTTTCTTCACAAGATATAAATATTTATATTTATATTTAAGTTGAGTTATTGGAGGTTAATATTAATGGAAGAATACAAAGTTCCAGCCTATATTGGTTGTACATCTAAATAAAAAACACATATTATAAATATAATATCCCCCTTGCACTTATGTTAATTTAAATGTAAAAAGTTATCCTCCCTAGTGAGATAGTACATTTTTTTAATTTTATATATCAAACAGCTGATGTCAACTATGACTCTTTCATAAGCAGCACCATATCTTATGGCATTATGAATTTAATCTTTTCATAAAGAAGGACAAGATTTTACGTTGTTTTTCTGCCCTATCAACAATCACAAATGTGTGCTCACCGGACTGATCAAAAAATATCTACCATCAGCGTTTGCATAAAATGATAAAATATAATTTTATTCTTGAGTATCCACATTTTATTCAATTTTGAAAACCTGTAGGAGAACTTCAATTCTTAGAAAGAAGTAGAGTTGAAGAGTAATAGACTTCATGTAGTTCCGTGTCCAAATGGCAGCTACTCCAAGACGAGTATGAATCCAAACGAGTAAAATTTCAAGTTCATAGGCTCTATGTCAAATCTTAATCCATAAATAAAGACTAAAGTCCAGACTCGATTAGTAACTGCTCTGCAGACAACCCTGGAGAATTAAAGCACACATCTTTGGATAGTTAATGATCCTCCGAGATGATGAGTTAAACTCGAATACACATCACAGGATCCCTTGGCTATATTCATAATCAGGAAAGAGAAACTAACAACCATCGTGTATCAGATATGGGTGGAATTCGTGCTATTGACACCGGCTGCAATGCATATATCCCTTCCAGAGATGGAGTCAGTAGGATCCCTTGATTTGCGTTCCCTTCCCTCTTTGAGGGATGTTTCTTCTTCTATCTTATTTGGCGAGCATTAATAGTTCCCTCAATATTGAACCGATGTATTTATACCTTTTCTCACACAAAAAATTAGGGGACCCTTCAGCTATACGACTACTTTTTTATAGGAGTTCATTGGTAGTCGACCTGATTGAAAGGTACTCGAAAAGAGTATCAATAAAAAAATTATAAACATATTTGAAGCTCAAAACAAAGTTAAATTAAATAACGTCGTACTTTTTTCCTATTCATATTGTACTATGCAAAACAATTTAAAATAACAATGTTATCCTCATAAAAACATTTAATGAAATTATTGGTTATTGTATCGGCTATCGTTAAGGTATAAATACCTAGTGTCTATAAGAATAAGAATAGTAATGTCCAACAATAAGTGTAACCAAAGATTTAAAATAATGGGACGAAACACACCTGGTAGCTTGGAAATATTTCCTTGGCTACGAGACAACTTTTACCTCTGGAAGATGTTACTTTCAAAGAACATAAATTTATATATGTCGTATATAATTTAGATTATTATAAAATGTATACATTCTATGGAGATAATTATATAGTGTATACATTATATGGACAAATAATTGAATGTGTACATTCAAAATTTGTTCTTACAGAATATGGAAAAGTAGTGAACAAGAAAATGATACAAAAAAAAATCAAATCTTTTGATATTACTCCAGAGAGTCAAAAGGATCAATTTTAATATGAACAACATACAAAATGCAGAGTTTTTAATTTAATTTTTCATGTAGAATCTGACTTTTGATTTTGCACGAATATTATAAGAGCAATTCGAGCTCAAATTGTCGAATTCTATACGACATATATATGGCATATGTACACATATAAACTTTTTATCAGTCTTTATTTGAAAACATATTCAATTGCTTAAAACAAATAAATTTCTAGTAATAGAACATAAACAATAGAATAAAAAAATATTCAAATGTACAAACATAAAAATAATTTCATTAATTTTATCAGTTTTTAATAAAGCTTTAGCATATAATTTGACAATGTGTATGACTCTGCAGATATAGATTATTTATTTTTACCATATTTTGTAAATGACATGTAAATACCAAAATAGTTGGAGAAGAAGTCGTTTTTTGAGAGTTGAACTTCAAAAATTGAGTCAAAAAACATTTTGATTACTTTGTTCAAGTCATTTAAGTAAGAGCAGTCCAAAAGTAAATAATGTTTTGTGATTTTTTTTTGGACTTTTGCAGTAAACTCATAGGCTGCATCTAACATATATTTAATTCACAAATAGTGTCTCAATATCCCTTGCAGCCCTTTGGGTATGTCAAAAATGACGTCAAGTAAATTAATAGGGAGTGAAGAAAAGCTTCCTTTAACTGGCATTTCCTGATCCAAAGATAACTCAAATCTATCTATAAACGCATTGGAGGGTTTTGTACAGCTTCAATAATAATTTAAGTAATTATTTAATTATTTTAATACACTGTCCAGACCCATATGCGGTCGGTGTCTCCATGTATAATACACCCGTATCAGCAAAATAGCTTTTCAAATGTATGATCAACACTTATTTACTATTTCACATACTGCAGATACGATTGCTTTAAGATGATAAAAAAATGCATACAAATACATTTATTTGTAGACTATTTAATAACTACATACATATTTACACGTCTCACTCAATGGCACAAGGTAGATTTTTTGGTACAAATGTATAAAATATTAGATGTCATATAAGTAATGAAAAAATTTTTTACTTCTTTTGAAAAATATATCAAATGAGAATGACATACATAAAAATATATACACATAACCTCAGTAGGAAAATGAAGTTTGTTTCATGAGTAAGTCAGGTTATGCATATATTTATATCTTGAAGGGGAATACATACATACATACATACTTGATATAAAAATCAAATGACATGAAATGCAATGATGATCATCATAAAATAACTCTATGTATTTACCCTAATTTATAAATATAAGGCTTTCCAATTGCGAACGGTACTTCTTCAAATATGTAAGTAGATTATAGTTGCACATAATCTAGAAAAAGTTAAATAAAAAGTGTTTGTTTTAACAAAAAATTAAAACGCCACGTTTGACAATGACGTCAGATGTAGAGCAGACTGCAAATACAAGAATTTACAGATGTGACTTTTTTTGAGGTACTTTTTGTTATTTTTTTGAGTTTATGCTCAATTTTTATCAGATTAAAGATGAACTTATAAAAAAATCACGTTGAAGATTTTGTTAAAAATGCATAATCAAATTTATTTCAATATAGTTATAACATCATCCAATTCCTAATGTTATTTCAGTTATAAAAGTTATTTTTCCTAAGGCATTCGTAAGTACTCCAAAAGTGCTACAAAATGCAGCTGATTTTCAATAAAAAGACTTAAATGAATAGTAACATAAATTTTGCTCAAACATTTTCCTTGCAATATACAAAGGCTCATCCCTATGTACAATTATGCTTGCAAAGAATAGGAGTTGGTTGAATAAGTTCAGGATTAAGCAAAAAATAAATATTTTCTTTATGAAAGAAACTTCCTTCATTGGATTTACAAATGAAAAGAAACGAGAAGATAACTACACAATTATATTGAATAGTACTTGATAACAAAGGGAAACACTGATATTTGAATAAAACAAAAGTATTGATACGTACTGGAAATCTGTATGAAATGACTAGATTTCTACAATAAAGTACTAAAAACTCAAATCTGGGAGTGATTTGATGAAAAAACATAAATTTATCATGTTATGGGTACATATTTGTCAAAAAATGCTCACAATAATATACGGTATTTATTAAAGATTTTTTTTAAACAAAAAGCAGTGCAAATGTAATACAAAAGGCAGCCGTGTAAAAAATTACCCGAGGATATAACTCATGAAATGAATGATCAAAAAGAATACTAAGAAAACTCCAATTTAGTTAATTGAAATTATGTAATATCATAAATATCAAATGAATATTACCTCATTAATACATTAAAAAAGTAACCTTTTGCTTGATATGACAAGGCAATAAGTAGTAAGCACATGAAGTCATTTGGTAGTAGGGGAGATCGGAACAGTTGCAATAGTTCCTTTTTGTCAAACATCAAATAAACCATGAAATTGTAGAAGAAAACCGGGTGAGCTTGTACATTTATGCATTTTTTGGCATGGAGCATTCATTTATGAACTAAATTTTAGGAAGGAAAATAGATCATAATTAAATATTTCAACCATTTGGCTACATTTCATCATGAAAGGTAGTTTTTGTACCGTCATTGGCTTTCGTTCCATATTATCTTTTTTTAAAGTTGTCAAACCGTCTACTTGTTCTATTTTTAAGCTATACAAATTATCTACTTTTCAATATATAATCAAAAACAATACAAGGATCATAAGCGGCGGGAGTAGTCTTAAAAGTCGACCAAAACGTTTGTACTTAAATAACTTCTTTGTACAAAATTCGCTAGAAATCAATAACTCACGGTAGAGCTATTAGAAAACAGCTGTATATGTAGAGTGCAGAAGGATTTCAACTGATTTCGTAATCCTTCTGAGCGCTTCTGTATTTGTAGCTCTACCGTGTTATTAACAAAAGAATAATAAATTTGTGTCTACTTTTCTTTGAAATATTTGATTTCAAACTGATTTTGAGGAGTATAAGTAGGAATGTAAATCATATGCAATTCGGGCGTGTGATAAAAAAGTGGAGTTGTCTCTTCAAACAGGTATTTTTCTTTTCTGAAGCTGTTATCATTTTTCCTTTATTACTACTGAGGGGAGAACATCTACCTGATTGTAAAGATCTCGCATGAAGTAATACATGCATTAAGTTTAATAAAGCAAATAAAATGTAAACAAAAAAAGGCTCAAGTCCTCGCATAATTATTATTAATTAAAAATATATAATTTTCTGACATTAATTTCAGTTGATTTTCTGCCTCTCATCTATGAGCTTGTAGCTCAGTAAAACGTCATGACAGTTCAAGCTGCTGCTTCCCTATTAATATTCATCAAATTGTCAGAGTTACCTGGTTGATGATTTTCTCTTTCTTTGATTCTTACAAGCCCGATTTGCATATTATTTACATTCCTAAGTATAAGTAATTTCCTTAGAGAAACAATATTTTGTGATAATGGAGTTATTTTTTGTTTTTTTGACTGTAACTTATAACTTATAACATAAAACTGGGTGAGTTTGTCCATTTACACATTTTTTGGCATGGAGCATTCATATATGAAACAAATTTTAGGGGGGGGGAGAATAGATCATAATTAAATAGTCCAGTTTTTGGCTACATTTCATCATGATAAGTAGTTTTTGTACCGTCATTGGTTTTCTTTCCATATTATATTTAAAGTTGTCAAATTGTCTATTTGTTCTATTTGCAAGCCATAAAAGTCATCTACTTATTTAATATTTAATAAAAAATTAAAAACACAGTATTTTATATACAAAAAAACGAAAAGCTTATAACAATAGGATTAACACCAAAGGCTATTTGATGATCAAAGGTTGCTTTATAATAAATAAATATTATTCATAAATTAAGAACGAACTCATAATAAAAATTAAAATGAATAATTATACTTTTATTATAACTTTTAGCTGCTTTCATCAGTTGACTCTTTTAAGGTACCTGATTTAAGGTAGCTGACTCTGCGTATCATGGTCTCAAAAAACAGTAGTCGTATTTTATATGATTTAAATGTACATATACGCGCCACTTTTTGAATTTTTGAATATTACTTTAGTACTAATTATTGATTTTTATATTCGTTAAATTAATCAATGTAGTGCAGGGGTTTCCAAAATAAGGGGTCATAAGCCTTTTCTAGGGGGGTAATAAAGAATGGTTCAATATCTTACATATTTTGCAAACCTAATTATTGATGAACCATTTATATTTAGTTATAATTATTTTTTTAATTATTGCTATTAAAATAAATTTTAATACAATAAATACACCAAACAACTTTTAAAAACTTCTATCTTTCATTGTTTTACTAATAGATTTATATTAAAATTTAAAAATTATTTAAATTTAATATTTATTGAGATGTGAAGAATACTGTCTTAATATAAGTTAAAGAATCTGGTTTGTGCAGCATAGCATTGAGTGAATCAATTGATGTTCAAAGTTGTTCACAGCTTCATAGAAAGATAAAAAAGTATGGACTTCTAATTTTGTAAACCACTGAAAGAGCACACAACTAGAGGTTGAATTGATGGAACTTGTCAATACATTTTTTGAAGAAGAAGAGTTGGAATAGAAAAATATATGTGAGATTTGTACCGATGGTACATCATGAATACTTGGTGCCAATATTGATTTTGTAAGTTTGGCAAATGCTAAAAAACATAGACAAGATCTAGCTTCAAGAACATTGCAACTTCCACATCCACAAACTTTAATTTTAATGATTAAAATTGTGAATTATGTGAAATCTAGTGTACTTTAACAGTAGAATGTTTGATGAATTTTGTAAGAAGATGAATGCATCGTTCTCAAACCTCATCTTTCACATTAAAATACGGTGACTGTCAAAAGGCAAGACTTTTAATCGCTTATTTTACCAGAGAAAAAAAAGTAAAAGCATTTATGGAGAATAAAAATGATATTGAGATGAAGGAGCGGCAAACTGTCAAACAAATACAAAAACAAAATAACATGTTTGAAATAAAATTGATTGATGTGACAAATGATGGAAGTTTTAAAGAAAAACTTGCTTATTTTAGCAGACATGTTTACTGAATTAAATTATCTCAATTTATCATTACACGGAAGAAACAGCACCATCATAGACTTCAAAGACATTATTAAAGGATTTAACAGAAATATGGACAATTGGCACAGAATAATAGAACTGGGAAAGTCTGCAATGTTCTAAAAGCTACCTGAAGTCTTGGATGGTAGAAATATGGATATGACATTATCTGCAGACATGAAAGATATGATTATTTTACACTTTAAAGATTTGGGTGAAATAGTTTAAGGATCATTTTCCTGAAATTTCAACAGAAATAGATCCACTCTTCAAGAATCCATTTCATGCCTACCAGATAAGATTGATGATGGCTAAACTCAATTGATGTAGCTTTAGAAGAAGATGTTTGATAGTGAAAGTTTAGCATCATTTTGGTCAAGATTGAGGTCACCATACCCAAATTATTAAATGCATTAACTTACCGTTGTGTGTGTGGACCTTCCACAATGCTCCTCACTGAGACTACACATAAAAGTCTTTTAAACATTGATCATAATACGAGCCTTGCACTGTCAAGTATCAGGCCACAAATTCAAAAATTGACAATGCAAAAACAATCCATCACACAAATTATAATGTATTATCTCCTTGTATGCATGTATGTATATAATTTGCGTCTGGTGTTATTCTCAAACTCTCTTATGAAATGTATCTGGTATTATTGTATTGATATATATATATTATCCACTTGCATATACTGCAGGGATGTCAAACATACGGCCTGCAGGTCAGAACCGGCCTCCAGGATAATTTGAAAGTGGAGAAAATACATAAAAGACATGGATTCAATTTCTTAATTAAATGTAGTTCATGAATTATCCACTAATGTCGCATGATAGTCTCTCTTTATAAGTCTCATGTATTCTCATGTAAAGTTCATTATTATAATTTTCGATATCAGCTACTTAAAGTTTCTGCAATTTTGTGAAATGTTTTGTATAAGTGTTGTTCAATAAATTTTTAGTTAAATTGAACAGTGTCCTTGTTCTTCTCTAAATTAAAACAAAGGGAAGACATGATATTTTGGTTATTTAGAGCTAAGTATGTTATAACTTTAATGGTTTAGCCCACAACGTTTACCTAGGGGTGGCCCGACATATGAAATGAGTTTGACACCCCTGATATAATGTGTTACGGAAAAATATCAATCTTGAGAAGTTTTAGAAAACTTAAAAAAATATACATCAAAATAATATCTTTTATTAATATTTAAAAAAGACTATTACAAAATTTTCAAAGAGGGTGCTGATATTAAAATAATTTGGGAACCCCTGATGTATAATATATTTAAATAATAACTCTGCTCAAATTTAAACAGTGTGCACTAAGAAAAATACAGAAAGCTATCTATCAGTTGCTGTTATTTTTACAGATTATTCCATTTCTTTTAAGAATTGAGGTGGCAATTAGACAAAAAGTCTTGTTATGAGTAAAAGCTTATGATTTACAGTTTTAAATATGACGACGAGAGAATAACTTTTTTTTTATATCTACAATAGACGGGGTAAAATATGAATATGCAAATAAATTAATTGTATTTTCACGTATTATTGATATTTTTTCAAATCATATAAAGTTTATGTAACACAATTAGAGTAATTTATGAACGTCATTCAAACATTTTGTTTATTCTGATGAAAAGGATAATTTCAAAGCTTTTTATGAATAAGAAATGCCAATGTTGTATTTTTTATACAAAATAACCAATATATTTTTGGTTATATATCCATTTTTGAAACCACAGATCTTTACCCAACTACATATATTCAAAAAATATTCATATCTTCATCAATCGGATTATGAACAATGACACTGAAATGAAGTTAATGAGACGAATTATTTTTATTTTCTAAATAATAAAGCACCCTTCGAGACATTTCAATCCCTATGGAATTAATTTTCAATAAAATGATGAAAATTGCCTTTTGACAAATGCAAAAGTCTTCCAAAGAGAGATGAGTAGCAACGACAGCTTGGGTTTTTTAATTGCCAAAATAATTTCCATTATACGAAAAAAAACCTATTTTATTTATTTGTATTTTTTAAATGGACTTTAAATCAGTAGGCGTAGATGAAAAAGCTGATTTCCCTGACTATACAAATAAAAAAAAAGATTTAAAATGAAAACAAAGACTTTACAAAGTTTTTCTGCTAGACAAAGAACTTTTACTTTTTTGAATTAATAACATTTCCTGTAAATAATTTATATAAATATAAACATAAAATCCGATTTTATAGTTAAACTTGAGTATATTTTTATAATATACAGATTCTCATCTAAATAAATGAATGAGAAGCTTTCATTTTCATTCAGAAATATGAATCCCATTGTATGGTGATGCTTTCATTTTCTATCTTTTTAAAAGCTTCATCCAATGATTTGAAATTATTTTGTATACAAAACTCTGGATTCTCTTCCTTTTGAATTTCTTTCATTCCTTTCATATCTTGAAAAAGCAGTACTAAATGTTGAGTGACGATTGACTTTACACGACAAATAAAAAAGACGGTTTAAAAATACGTTGGTGAAAGGTAAAGTATCCTTTATTAAAAATGTTTTGTGACAAAACTGTAATTTTTTTAAAAACTTTTTTTCTGGTAACAGAGTCTTAGGTCTTTTTCATAAAACCATCCTAAGTAAAAAGCCAAAAGCACACAACCGATTGTCTTGGTTGCTTTTACATGGATTTTTAATTTTTTTTTCGAATTCCCTTGGCCTTTATTTAGAAATTTATGAAATGATATTTTGTTGGATAGAACCCTTTATAATTCGACCATTACAACTTGGAGCATTGACCCTATTTACAATTTTAGTTTTAATAATTAATTCTTTAAAATAGATCCCTAAAAATTATCTGAATCAAAATTAAAATGATACTCTTATTATAAAATAAACTTATTTATAGTATAAACTTATTTATAGTTATAATTAATCTTAGCCTCGTTAAAAATTGCACACTTAATGTTTTAAAAAAAAAGTACCATAAGAGAGTAGTTCTTATCAAGCAACCTTGTCCTACATTTTTGCTTTCTTTTTTTTTTTAAAAAAAACAACTTTTTACTCTTAATTAATTTTTAAGCTTAAAAATAATCCTTTACTGTCTTTCCTTTTTTCTTTCGGGTACTTGAGAAAAGATTTCCATCTTACACTTACATTCTTGTTAACTTCTCATGGCCTCATCATTTTTGGTACACAAATTATACAAAAAATACATTTACTGTTAAATTAAAATGATTCCAAACTATTTGACTGTTTCAATATCAGTTAGTATTTAACCCATAAGGAACATAGTATATAGTTAACCAATTTATTATCCTATGAAATTATTTTCTATTGAGAAATAACACATACGAAATTAATAAACAGACTCTATTCCAAAATATATATATATATATTTCAAAACGAAAGGAAAAGTGACAATCAACACGCAAAGTAAAAAAAAAAAAGAAACAGAACATTAATAGAAAGTCATAAACTTCCAATAAAGGATTATACTCCTCCTATTTGGTAATCAAATATTTGTACA
Source organism: Lepeophtheirus nordmannii (assembly GCA_963680855.1). Lineage (NCBI taxonomy): Eukaryota > Metazoa > Arthropoda > Copepoda > Siphonostomatoida > Caligidae > Lepeophtheirus > Lepeophtheirus nordmannii. The sequence continues at coordinate 10,391,453 of OY804525.1, forward strand.
ATGTACATATGTGTGAGTAAAATATCACATGATATGTATGTATATTTTCTTGGTTGCAATGATTGTAGAGAGCATTAATACACTTTTAAATTAAAATTTATCTCATTAAAATATCATTTGAAAAAATCATATTTTTGGTACAGAATAAATTTTCAAAAAGTTATTCATTTTATTAGTATTTAAATAACATCAACTTAAAACTATACTCCAGTTTCAATTTTGATAAGAAAAATAGCAGAACTCATATAGTGTTAAAAATACCTTTTGTCCACTTAAAAACATTGAACACAAACCAAAGGATATCTGACTTATTTTCCCATTTTGATATGCATTTAATATTCATACAGTGAATAGGCCTTTTGTTATAAATGGATCTTACCTTTGAATAGACAGGAAATCTCGTATATCTTATGTTTTCAAACCTTATTGTATTTTTGTAGCGTATTTAGAAAGTCTATTGGTGATAAAACGTGAAAAGATACGTTGTGGAAAATGTATCCTTCAAAAATGCTTTACATTTCTGCATATGACTACTGTAACACTCTGCTAATGTGTCAAACGATAATTTGTTCTATCTCAATATCTATATATCATAATAATGTTATTGCATTAATTAATTAAATTTATAAATTAGAAGATTTAAACAAAAAAAATAGCAATGGAAACTTATTCCATGGTATTAATATATTTTTTAATTTAAATACTACAATTTATACAATAAATTTGGCCATCTATACACACCATATAAAGATTATTATACACATTTTTTTATATTTAAAAACAATGTTTATTGGTTTGTGATTGGTGTAATTGTACAATGAGATAAATACATGGTCAATTCTGGACAATTTATTTGAGTCATAAGAAAAAATTCGATATAAGTGAATATACAATATACTACACGGGCACCAGCAGTGGCATTCTCACCTCACTTTAACCATGAATTAAATTTTGTTGAGAGGGTTGCATATTAATTCTTTTTTATTTTTACTGCTTCTGCCACTTTGAATTATCCGATTTGTATAGTATTTAAAAAAAGATTAAGTGAGGATTTTTCGATGAATATAATAAGAAAAGGTTCTCCTTTAATTATAATTATTTTTCTAAAATCTACCGAACAAAAGTTTTTATAAATTAAGTTAGTAATAAAATAAACTATTATACGTGAGATGTAACTTAAAATCACAAAGGAAATATATAATTCAATTCTGGAATTAACACATTTCTTTCTTTTTTTTAATAATGGATTTCCACAATTAAAATTAATTACATTGATAACTATTCACTTAACCTAATAAATATGTAATGAGCAAAATAATTGGATTTTTAATAAACTTTTCATATGAAGTATTTTTATTTGAGTGATAAATATAAAACCAGGTAAGGATATAAAAGTAAGCAAATAAACATATCATTAGTATACAAACAATTCAACACTTATCAACAGTTTTGATTTTATAAAAATATAAGTTAAATAAGGAAACTGTTTTTAATTCGGAGGAGGGTTTAAATTTTTCATTTTCTTCATGTTTTTTTAATGGAATTGGAGTTAAGTAACTCGGATGTTAAATGACTTTGGCAGAAAATTTACTCTTTGTGTTTACTTTTATAAAGAAGTTTTGTGGTATTAAAAGAAGAAAAAAGTTGAAATGAATTAATTTATCTATGTGTGGAAACCACCATTTTAAAAGTTTACATAAGTAAAGTCTAACCATACTTCCTTTTTTTTTTTAGAAAATCATTCTAAAATTCAAAGGGTATCCTACTTAAAATAAAAAAACTTTGAGCTGTGATAAGTCAATCAGACCTCAATATTTGAGGGTTGTTTATCTCAAAATCTAAGTTTAATGCTCTGTATTCCCTAAAAAATGTATAATGAAGAAGTATTGTTCTTAATGGCTTTGGTAAAGTCATTGAATATGAAAGAGGACGCATAGAAAGAGATCCTTCTTTGGCTTGTCATAATAAGTATAGATACTCATACCAAAGATATTGTGATTCATAAAAATATAAAAATAACAAGGCTTGAACATGAGTCAACAACGTTAGCTTATGCTAAGGACGTGACAGCTCTGATCAGACATGAGAAAAATGTTGAAAAAGATTTGAGTTGAAGGATGGAAAGAAAAAAATCAGTTGGTACGACTAACTTGATATCAATTTAAATTCAGTCTTCTTCTCTGTATCGTTGAGTCTAGCGCTTGCATCAATTATAAGTAGCTTTTGTGTATTATTTAATATTGTCAAATAACAATCAGCAGATAAATTGTAACGGCACCAGATAGTAATTGTGGGCACACTTTTTCATATCAACTAGATATCCATCCCTAGATATGATAAAATATGTGGTGTGATTACCGTAAATACCCGCGTATAGGACGATACCATGTATAGAACGCAGTCCTAATTTTAGTCCTAAATTTCCAATAATTTTTAAAGAAACAGTGACCTTAAGTTTCTCAAAGTGAACTCGATTCAATCGCTATGATCGTCGTGTGTGCTGATTGCTGACTCAGTCATCCTGTCAGTCGAGAAGAAATAATGTAAGTTTGAAATTATTATAATACATTTTTGACATTATGATAATTGCATACCAGTAATTTTTATAATACATTTTTGACATTATGATAATTGCATACCAGTAATTTTTATAATACATTTTTGACATTATGATAATTGCATACCAGTAATTTTTATAATAAAAGTATCCATGGATAAGACGCACTTGGGTTTTTAGGTAAACCTCTTAAGAAAAAAATGCGTCCCATACGCGGGTATTTACGGTAGTTTCTTTTTTTTATCACATCAAAATCTTTTTAAAAAAAGTCATAACTAGTGTTCAACATGAAAGCCTTTTAAAGATTGTTTAAAACAGGTAGGTTCAAAAATGAAGTATATACTCTCTATTAATACTCGAGGACTCTTATTCGGTTAAAACGTTAAGACAGAAACGAATCAAAGATTATTACAAAATTCAAAAAATTATGTATGTATGAAATATAACGTTCTGAGACTAAATATACTCAGAATCAAAAACGGTATGGAGCTTTCCCATAATCTCAAATATATTTTGCACTTTTAATTAAGGCACTTGAGATGCAATTACTGGTTTAAGTATGAAATTTATTGGATTATACAGGGAATTTCAGTAGACAGAAAATATGATGAACTAAATCTTGTCTGTCGAGTCTAAAATGAATATATACATCGGTGAACACATGATCTGTTCACAAAAATTAAATATGAATAAGGATGTTGAATACCTTTTTGAAGATGAACTATGGACTTCAAGCCTGCTCCCTATTTTTAAAAAAATACCTTATGGAAGACGGAACGAAAGTTGTTCATTGAGATGAACCTAGTTGTATAAAAATTTAAAATACCCTTTTGATACCCAAAAATTAATATAAAGTTCCATAAATAAGCTTCAAGCAATGCCTGTTAATCTAAAAGGCATTTCTACTATTCACGATCTTTTATGGTGTGGCAGACCTGATGGAAGAATAATGATCTAAGTTATAAAGTATTCAACTACCAGCAGTCTATGTATATAGTCCTTTCTAGCACCCTGGAAGTGTGGAATATACTTTTGCGCGAGTCTGCTGTTGCTACCCTAAGGGTACTTTATAATGGTGTCGTTAAAAATAAAGTTTTAGAATTTATACATTTCGATGAATCAGAAGAAAACAGAAAAATAGTAATACCCATAAAAAATAATGGTTGTACTTTGGATTTTATTTAAAAAAAAATTAATTAGATATTTGAATACCATATGTCATTTTTATTTGGTTATTTTGCCGTCAGTGTTTAAAAATATTATGAGTTGAGATATAATCTCCTGTATGATATTTTAAGCATTTTTTTTAATGAATTGAATATCATGAATAAAGGAATACTTCAACTATACAGAATGAGAAGAAATATTTATCAGCTTAAAGTGGATTAAATACAACTAAATTATTTTTCTCAATAGAATTTTAAAATTTCGTAGTTTATAGTTTCTTAGGAGATAGAAGCTTATTATTGTGTCTACTTAGTGATTAACTATTATCCTTTCTCCTGAATTCTGTGTAAGCAAGATGATGATTTATTTATTGATCTCTTTTTAACACTGACTATTGATCCTTTCCCTTTATCCTTGATCTATCTCTTCATTTCTTATTCCTAACGTTTCTATCTGCTTGTAATTAGTTTTAACTTATAAGCATATGTATGTCGTTTAAAAAAAGGGTAAAATCATGGCTAGAATATCAAAATGCTAAACTCTGACCAAAAAATAAAACCCACAATTTTCTATAAAATAATTTATAAAAAAGTTTTACTTTCATAATTTGCGTATCAGGTATTTGTGTTTAGATATATTGTTTTAATTATTCTTCAGATTAAATTTCTTTCAACAAATATGTATTTAGTAATTATAACCTTATTTACTTTTTGCTATGAATTTTGTATTATTATTAATATCTTACTCTGTTTTATAACATTTTATTGAGGTAAAAAAAAAGTATCAAAACAATGGCAGTTTTCCAGTGTCATTGAACATCAAAATAATTTTACTAAAAGCAAAGCAAATGATGGAGCCTTATGTGTATAGTTTCGTAAATGTACTAAACTTGGTAAGAACAATTATATTTTTTGTTCTCAGTGCCAATTATGCCTCTATTCTAACATTTAATCAAACAAGTCTACAACGGTTTTGTAAGTTAATATAAGCTTTCTACATGTAGTTCATTAGTTGAAGTGTTAAATGAATATTGAATATTATTTATAATAGAATTAGTGCTTTAAATTTATACATTATGATTAATCAGAAGAAAACAGAAATATATTTCACCATAAAAAAATTATCTTATGAAAACAAACGTTTAAACAAAATCTATCACAAATGATATCAAATAATAGCCTCCTATTGCAGCGTAAAATTTTCTCAAATTATGATTTATGATAGCTATGTGAGTAAAATTATTTAAAAAAAAAACGCTTAGTAATTCTGAATGAATCAAGCTTTCATTAAAAAAATTATATAAGCTTTTGAAGGAGATTTCCTGATTAACTATGATGTGAATAGTTTTGTTTTATTTATTTATTTATTGAAAAGGCCTCTTTTTCAAAAATTTCCATTGATAAATTATGCTTTTCACTCGCATGAGATCTTCAGTATCAAGTTTCCCAAAAATAAAAAAAAAGCCATATAATCTTACACATTTATTTGCAGGGTTTGCTCTTTCTGTCTTTGAAGTATAGACTCTAAAACGGCTGAATAGATTTAGCAGATGTTTGGCGAATTGATCTTTCAATACAATTTGGGTAACTTTGGTATTTGTTTGTAAAAAAGTTTGTAGACCTAGGCCCATGCTTGAAAATTGAAATCTCGAGCTTAAAAAATGATATCACTTGGTCATATCAAATAATTTTCATTTACTTTTTCTGCAGGGATTCATGGAAAAACATAGTAAGAGTCAAATCAAAGTTGTTTAGTTTATATTGTCGTACCTAAAAGGCTATTGCCTAAAGCGCCAGGGCGTCTATAAGATCAATATTTAAGGACAAAACAAATTTTTATAGAGACATTGACATTATAGCATACAGAACTAACAGAAGACTCAGTAACTCCCTGGCCCTTGAGCGTGATAGGAGTAGATTTTTCTACATGGAACGCCAAAAGAGAAAGTAAATGGTTTTTTTGTTAGTTTATAGTTGCATACATATATTAAATTTTTCACCTAAAGGATCAAGACACTAGCAAATAGTATAATATTAGGGTTTTGACGGTACAGTACCGAACCGTGAAATAGTACGATAGGTAAAAAAAAGTCCTTTATAATAAAACTATACAAATTCCTGTGATTTCATATGTACGTAAACCGAACTGTGAACCGTCAAGACCTAACTGCTCTTCGTACCATACCATGGATTTTGCGTATCATTTCAACCCTAGTGCATATATAATATTTTGAACTTGTATCTGTCCATCTGCTATGTAATGGTTATAAACCTACTCAATGGATTGAGCGATTTTTGAGTTGCCCCTTGACACGCCTTGCTGATAAGAGAACATCAACTACGTTTTTTCTGTCTCTGATTTCAGAACGCTTGAAAACTCAGTTTCTGTTCAAATTTAGATTATGCTTTTACAGTTTTTGTAAAAACTTATTTTATACAATTGTACTCACCATTTAGTATGAAATTTAAAGCCTCTGGCTTAAAATATGTGGTCTCTATGCCTTAATAAGTTATTTCAAATATCATTTTTGTATTAATATTGCCGGCTGACCTTTTAGCCATGAGTCTCCTGCTTCAAATAACCCAGGCAGAATGTAGAACAGTACAACTTATTGATATACGATAATTGATAACAATCAATAGCAATTGTATTTGAGGTACGCCCAGTTCAAGTACACTGATACAGGTACTCATACTGCTCAATTATTGTAGTTATATAAGCCCCTATAGGGAAAATAATAAGGTATGATGTAAATTAAACTTAATCTCATTACTGTCATATTCCTTTCCAACAAATATTACTTTTTTGAGGGAAATTTACACCAAAACAGAGCAAGAAACATACTTTTATCATAAAATAAAAGTTGTTCAGTCTATAGTTTAATAGAGTAAGGGCTGTTGATTTTCCCAAAGTGTAACATGGTCATATTTTAAATCTTCTCAGCCAATATTAGGTTTGCAAAGTTTAAAGTTTAGTTCGATTATTATAATAAGTATATGCGGAACATATTAAATTATTATTTAAAAAATTATACAAAATAATATGGAATGGAACATTAATACAGGAAATTTTGTTTATCTTCATTCGGTGATTATTATACGATTTATTGCCATGATTGATTGGTTCATTTAAAAACACTCTGATCAAAAAAGGTAAAGTCATAAAATATTTATTTGGTCACTTGATATATGAGAAATTATTGCATCCTTTTTATTAGAGTCATATTTTATTTATACCACTGCATTTTATTGTCTTTTTCTATCATTATACACATTATGAATAAATTTGCACTTTGTGCAAGGAAGAGTTTAAAATCAAGAATTTACAGTCAGGGGGAGAGAAGGGCTAGTTGGCATGCGAGTTAGTAGTCTAACTTCCTTTTTATAGCAAGTTTCTAAGGGTTGCACTTCAGCACTTTTGTCGAATAACCCCTTGTTGAACTAGCTTCAGATTCTTGAGAATTGTGGAAATAACCAAATCCTGGCATCCCTCCATTTTCTGAATTTACAACCCCCCGAATAACTTTTTTAATCTTCATTAACTTTTTTCTGAAGTCCGAGTTCATTTTTTGGTGAAAATATTAATATTAGGGGTTAATTTAAGAGTCTAATATTGTTAATCAGTTAAATATTCAAAACTATACTTGTACTTGAAGTCAAAGAGTTGTCTAAAGGCAAGTAGGCTTAGGTTAAACGTGTCAAATTGATCATAATAAAAGGAAGAATATTATTTTTTTTCTTTAAAAAAAAACTTTTTCTTTAAAAAAACTGACAACATTGAAGTTGATACGATAAGTAAAATACAATTAGTTATGGTATAAATTTGGTGTCAAAAGTTGCATATTGTTTTAAACTGTGCAATAAAAAAAATTACGTCTCAATATCACTTCTACAAGCTGATGAAGCTTATTTAAGTTCTATTGTATGTCTAACATATGGTAAAAGTGTAATTTTTGACATCATGGGTATGATACGTATTTATTAACATAGTTAGAGCTTTAAACTTGTAGCTCTGCCGGTATGTATTTAAAAAAAGCAAAAATGATCTGGTAACCTAGACAATTTGATGAATTTTTGAGAGGAGAGTAGTGTCAGCTGTCATGATGTTTTACTATATCAGTTATCCTCTTACCTTTTTAAAGGGGAACATACATTAACAGACTTTGAGAGGAAATAAACACAAATTCATTCATATCAAAAGATTATATTATTTCAGGGGTTCTAAGTTTATTCGATTAAGCATTTTCTTAATGTTATTCTTCGAAACAAACACTATATACAAGGTTGATTTCCTCTAACTCCCATGTCCTGTAAGATCTAAAGTTGCAAATAAGTTAATAAAATTGCACAAATAAGCAGTGATTTTTAAGGATGTATGTATAAGTAATTAATGGATTTCCTTCAAAGTTACTTCAATTTTTAACAAAAGAGTTTTATATGTAAACTAATGAAATCACAAATAATAATAATAATAATAATTAGATTGAATAACCAAGCTTAAATATTAATTAGTAGACAGAATATGTACATATGTAATTTACTTCATGATATGAATCCTTTCAACTACTTTCCCTTTTGTCAATTTACTAAATTATTCATTTACTAATGTTGTGCTCAACTTACTGAGTCCCATAATGAGACCAATATTTTGAGGGGTTGAGACTAATTATTATTTTTTTTTTTCAAAACTAGTTACTATGATATTGATCTTCTTCGCAACAAAATTCAATTTTGAGGGGTCCAGACTAAGACCTTTAAAAGTTGGTCTCTTGCAATCCATGAGAAGATAAAAGTTATGTTTTTGTCAGACAAATCATTTAAAAAATCGTCAAGAAAAAAAACCTTTGTTAACAAATACATTTGGTCGAGCACTGGATAATGAAATTATTACTGTTTGAAAATTCACAATATAATTATTTACTGATAGATCCTGAAAGATCCTGTATGTGAAGCGTACCCCTCCATATACTTGCACATTTAATTGTGCTATTGTTTGAAACATAGTTTATTAAGCAAACCTAAAGTCATATCCAAAAGTAAGGCCCCTCTTCTCAATCTCTTTTATAAACCTACAACTCAAGCCTTTACAAGAAAGGTCACAAACTTTACATATATTAGAAACTTTCTTCACTAATGAAAGATGAATATACTTATAAGTAATTAATATTATGAGTTATCTAGAGTTTATTTCTTCAAATATCTATTGTTATGTTTTGAGGTATCCAAAAGTACACATTCATTTCCTTGATCAATGTTGTACCTTATGCTTGCCTTACTTTCGCAACGAAAGTTCTTAATTGTTGTTTTGAGAACATATATCATACTAACAACAAAATATAGAGACATGCAAACATGTAAACTAGCATAAAATGAACGATACAATCTCTATAGTTGATTAATAGCTTTTTATATTAATAAATTATAAGGAAAAAAGTTTGTTTGTCGAACATGATAGAAATAGCCTGCCCAATATGGAATTTTAAAGGCAGGCAACGTATCTCTCAAATAAGTCGAAGGACTATCCTACTAAACGAACTTTTATCGCAGAATACCTAAAACTAGAGCTATCATATCATTTTGAATAACTTATAATTTGGAATGAATTGTGCTATCGATTTCATTTAATTTTTCTGTTTCAACGGTGGTTAAGTTTTCAATCAATATTTTATACCTTTTTACTTTTACAACATTTTAATATCATTTTCACTAAAAAAAATATCGATTTTCTCAAAACATATTTTGTCGTCTATAAATAATTGTTGCCCTTAACTATTTTATTTGTTTTCTTATGATTAAACGGAATAATATATTTCTAAAACATTATTTGTTCTCTAAAAATATAAGATAAATATTTAGCAATCAATAAGAGCTGTCAAAATGATGGTTTTTAATTGTTAAATATAGATTTTTGTCACAGTCATTTTATGGTTTAAAGCTTTTAGTTAATTATTATTGAAAGGTGAAATAGTAAATGATTTCAAAAAAGTCAAATATCTTACATTTGTTAATTTACAGTATTCATCTAGTAACTTTAAAAACTGTCAAAATGAGGTTATTTTAGCGATTATTAGAATAAAACCAGCAGCAGTTTAAAAGATAAAACACTGAATCAGATAAATATTATTTCTCATTGAAAAAAACACAAACTAAATTGTTTGATACCAAAAACGATGATGATTTGATTCATGTATGTAATAAACCACTTAAGTTCTCTTCTTCAGTGAAAAACAGTATAACATAAATAAAGTTTTTACCCTCTGTGTGGACAGGGTTTAATAACAAGATAAATCACCTATTGCATGTCTGGTAGGGATAATTCCTAAATACAAATGGGTTTTTTATATTGAAAACCATTATCAAAAATCTTTCTTTTTTTTGCAATAAAATATCTACCTAAATATATAGTGTATTATTTTTAGAGAACCCTCTTCCAAAAACCATTTCGCTTTGATTTTTATTGCTTTTTGTTAGAGGTTTTTTATTTTATTGGTTCTAATCACTACATAGCAATTTTTTTTTTTTTTTTTTTTTTTTGTCAACTCATTTTTGTACATAATTTTTTTATAAGAAATCCAAGTCCCAATGGTATTTCCAAACATGAGTAATTCCTTATTTTTTTCTTACATCTTACATTGATTTGTATTTTTATTCCTCATATTCCTGTTCTGAACGTTAATTTGATAAACTCAAATAAAATCTTTTTAAGTTGTCAAACTTTCTGTATAATGTACTGAATCAGAGAGATCTATCATATATATATATAAATGAAAAGTAACCGTTTTTTAGTACTACAGATAAACATGAACAAAAAATTTATGTATTAGACTAATACGCACACTAATTTCACATGATATCTTCAAAATTAGTTTCATTACATGTAATACTAATTAAAGTGTGGCGTGTCTTTTCATTCAATACAGTAATAGATGAGGGCAAATAGAGAACTATTATATTTGAATATGATCAATCATAAAGCCAGGTAAAATATTGAATTCGAACATGAATAGAAACACAAAAGAAATACCAGGGTCCAATTTACAATCATTTGATATCAAATCCGATTTTCATCAATTTTTAGACTATTTCAAGGCCTACTACTATTCCACTATTTGTATTTGCCAAATTAGCCAATAAGATGTATTTGGAAATAGCAGTTTATTATTTATTATACAACTCTTTGAACAAATGGAGAGCGATCCAACTGTTCGAATATTATTTTTTTGTTTGCCAGACATGGGAAAAATGTTTGAACTAGTGTAGAGTTTAAGGAAGGGAAGAAAAATATCAGTTGCTACGACTTACTTTGATAATAATCAATTTGAATTCCGTCTTTTTTTATATTGTTGAGGCAAGAGCTTGCTACAGTTATAAGTAGTGCAATGGTTGATTATAGTTAAAAAGTCATGCTTAAGAGAGTCTGCTCCTTCTCATGGATTTCTGGCAATTCAAATTCCCTTCAGTCCTCTTAGTTTCTATAAGTTATTCAGTATTATTTAATAGTGTCAAAAAGCAATCAGCAGATAGAATGCAGAAGCACCACATATGGATTGCAGGCACGCTCACTCACTTTACAAAATGACCATCTTATCCATGTATGACTTAGCTTAGAGATAAAAATCTATTACAGTCCTGGCATTAGTGCATCAAAAACTTTTTGATAAAATGTATATACCTTTATAATAAATTTATTATATACTTTTATCAAAATCAATAACAAATGTATGTGAAAATTCTTTAAAATGTTTACACCTCAACGATCTAACAAAAATGGACCTAAACTCAAAAAAAAAATCTCGAGTACTAACACTTTTTCCTTTTTAGTATCAAAAATGTATTTTTACTATACAAAAGCTGCATTCCTATTTATTGGTCACAGTTATTTGTCACACTCTTTGATGCAATTAACATTATTGCATAATTTTTAACGGAACGGGGGATACCCATATCGCTTGGCACTTTAAATAATTGCATATTTGAATAGATACGTCCTTTGAATGCAATTATACTTTTATACACTTTTATGCACTTAAAGTTCAAATATAAAACATATTATTATTAACCCTACGGGAATGAATGAAATGGCTTTAGTGTTTTGTTCTTAATTTTGTATTTACTTTAAAACTGTATACATATTATGTTTTTAAAATATTTTTGTATATAAATTAACATATATTAACATCAATGGAATAAACTAAGGAATACACACAAATACATTAACGAATGAACATTCATTCTCAACACAAAGCTTTACAGGGAGCATCAAAGGAGCACAATGATATTTGATACAAAATTACGAATAGAAAATTTATAAGATGAAAAAATAAGTCATTTTTAGGTTTTATTAGGGCTCGACTGATATGAATATTTTGAGTGTCGATACCGATTCATTGGGAAGGAAAAAGTTAAATAACATAATGATCAAATTTGCTTTTTTTTAAATTAATTTTCAAAAGAAATTTTGAGTATTAAGAAAGGCCAGGTTGGCCACTATATAATATGCCTCATCGCCATTGCAAAAACTCCTCTCCCTCCTTCCAAAGGTCCGTCTATGGACTAGAACCCAAGAAATATCCAATTTTTATAAGGGAGAAGGGACTGATACAGATTTTTTTTTCTTACGAGAAAAAATATAAAATTGATACATTGGCCGATCTCTTCCCCCCCCCCCCCATATTTGGCTTTTTAATTCCAGTCTATAAATGAAAAAACCCATATGCCCAAACTAGCTGGCCACTAGGTATAAAAATTAGTAAAAATTCCTTATAAGATTTTGGAACATCCTTGAATTTTTTCCCACCAATTTTTTTTAAAATAATTATATTTTTGATATACGTAGAGTACAATGGCCAAAAAAGTAGATATGTACAATGTTTATGCAGCACACAGGGGCGCTGTAGTGGAGTGAGTGTAAATGTGTTGAGATAAAAAGTATTTTGAGTTAACAAAGGTTATATTCAACAGCTATTGGAAATGATATGATCAAAAGAGATATGAAAAAAGAAACCCTGAATAGGTCTGAATACTCCTCAAAAAGTTGGTAGTTGCACTCCTCATAAAATACAATGGCAATTAATTTTTGGGGGGATTTTTTAATTTTTCCGAGTCCTTGATTTTTGTTACGATAAATAATCAAATAATTATTACACGCAAAAAGTTATGTGTCACATGACTTAAATCAACGTTTGTTCAACCAGTTTGCTATAAAGTACTTGTGTTGTACTGAACTGCTTGATTAAGAATGAAAAAGCCAGAAAAAAACAAAATTCAAGTCCCACGCACAAAAAACAATTTTTGTGAGATCAGCAAAATATCTTCAATGATTCCCTTGGAATTAGGCTCATCAATTAGTTAATAGATTCATTAAAGATGAGAGAGGAACATTCAAAATGACTGCTTTGGCAAAAATTATTTTGGTTATTTTCCTTTTATAAACTGTTGATTTGTTTTTTAAAATATGGGTAAGGATCGACAAACGTGAATAAATTACAGATTATTTTTTAAACTGACTAACTATAATAGACTTATTTTAAACATTTATTCGTCGAGCCCTAATTTATATGTTGGTTCAAGGCCAGTTTTATCTTTAAATTTGGGAATAAAAATTTTTATTTTATAAAAAATATTATATACGTTTTGTTTTGTTTTTCTTTACCCGTGTCATTGGAAAATATTTTACTTGTAGACTTAATTTAATTGTAAAAAAAAAATTACAATTTGATTCTATACTTTTATCCAACAAATATAAAGTTTTTTTTTTTCATACGAATATAGAAAGTAATTAATTATTATTATATTTATATAAAAGAATAATGAAGCAGAGTCATTTTTAATTCAATACTCAGAAGCTTTCACTTCTGACGCAAAATGATTAAAACTTACTACACATAATAAACTTTTTTTTTTTTTACACAATTATATAATTTATTAAAAATGAACCAAATCATTTTGTTTTAAAATTTTAGAGCAGCTTTTATATTCCCCTTGACAGGTATTCCTCTAGGATTAAATAACATTTACATATGTACTACGAGAGACGTCAATTTTAATCTAAAAAGTAGACTTGGAGTAGGTAAACAATTTATTAATTATTTTTTGAGTGTGTATCTCTTTTTTATATGAGATAAAAGTTGAATTCCCAGAAATAAGAGTTTTTAAAGAGAACTGATAACTAATTAAAGTATTTCGTATATTTTTTTACAAATTGACATTTAATTAATTAGAGTTAAAGGTTGTTTGATTAACTAAAAGCTATTTTTGGATGATTGAGATATTTATATATAGGTAATTACTATAAATGAACTGATAATCGATTAATCAGGTGATTCTTTTTAGTAATAATTTTCATAAGTTGTTTTTTTTATACTAAAGGGATTTTTGTAGACATTTTATTAATTTAATTCACTTTTTACATATTTTGGCAATAATTGACAAGAATCTTGATTACTCATAATTCACAAAAAGCAAAGAGTTTCCTGATTAATTCATAAAGAGTATTTTTTTAAAATGTCTGATTTTTAGACTAAAATAAACGTCTCTACATTTTAGAAATAAATAGAGTGTGAGAGGAATTGTGTGTACAGGTAAGAAAATGATTGAAATTATACATTTATTTTTATTTATTTTATATATTTTGAAGTGTTTGTTGCTCATGCTATTACATATGTATGTATGTATGTATATATTGTCCACTCGAGGGTATTAAGAACTCACAACAGACAGGAATCTTTTTACACAACGGCCTCTTCTAGTCCTCTTGTATAAGTAGTGTGATTTCGTACGTATCTTTCATTTTTCGGTGGAGTCTTCTTGAAAATGGACACAAACTCTTTCTTAAAACTTTGACCTTGAAAAAAAAAAAATAAGAAGACATTCATTTCCTTTTTTTTTTCGCTTCATCTTTCATAGTGGTTATAATAAAACGTGACATAGATTTTAATTCATATCCAGGGTTGACAATAATAATAATAACTTACCTATAGCCAAGGCTATAAAACAATGTGATGAAGCAGAGCAGTTTCCTGGGTAAGATCTTTTAGGGGCTAAGATACAACTGCTTTTTACAAGATAGCTCTTAAGGTATTTTACTAACACAGTTGACATCACTATATTATTCTGTCTATTGGTGTAAGCAACTTTTTTTTTTCGCATTCGCAAAATTCAATTTAAAAAAACAACAATGATGTACCCTTGATAATAGTTATAGCGCCTCTAGCGGATAAAATGTAATACCTTTACCAATAGAAACTGATCCCATGGTCGTTGTCGATTCATCACATTCGTTTATAGCTTTGCATACAACTTATATTCAGAGATGTAAAAATTGCTCAAATTTTGCATGAGATTATTTCATAAAAATAAGTAATACTCTTATAACCATTGATAAAATTTGAATCGTCAAAATAGAATGAAATAATCTAAGAAAAAGCAAGTATTTAGCAAATTATAAAAAGGTCATACTTTTTGAGAAATTTAAGCTAGTTGGAGTTTGAGCAATCGCAACCTGGTTCTGGTAACAAAAATCATTGGATGCGTTCTTCAGGCAAACAGTTCTAAAATACCATGTGCTCGAGACACATTAATAATATATATAATTACAATTAAAAAATGTTAACATGCTGTAACACTTTGTAATATAATTTTTATTATTGTATGCACTCAAGCTCTAATGGTCTATTTATTATTGTTTTTCAGTGAAAAAACAAAAAAAATAAGACTATAATTTTTTACTATAAAAAAATATACTTTTTATAAGGTGTGACTTGTAGATACTGAGAAGAAATGTTCGACAGAAAAACACCTTTAAGTCCAAGACTAAGCAATCATAATTTAAATTTTTTATTGAAATTTTTTTTCAAAGCTTGTATTAGTTGGATGCTTTGTAACACTCCTAATACATACTAAAAATCATATTGTAGTTTTGATATTCAGATGAGTAATATTCATGAAATTGTTATATTATTAATGAGTCAAATTATAAAAATAAATGGGTAATTTAAAGTATTAAATATTTATAGACATGGACGGTTTAGTTCTCATTGTATCAGTGCGGATTACCATGAAGTACTGTTTGTCAATTAAAAAATCTGTTAATAAAATTTATCAAGAGCAGGCAATAATAACCAAATGTTATTTGAACTGACACACACCTTTTATTTTAAGAGTCCAGATTCAAACCTTACAGTATTTATCAAGATCAAATTACTCAGAATATTTGGAGTAAGATGTTCTACATTTATATGTAATATTGAAAGGTGAAGAAAATTTCAGTTCAATATGAATACAAATTTATTTTCTTTGTATTTCAAACTTTCATCTCAATTACGAGAATTAGAATACATAATAATTAAATTAACTCTTTATAACTATTTGTATTTATAATTTTATTTTTATAATTATTATTATTATTTACCTTTCATTATGTAGATAATGAAATTAGTGGAGGAGTTGATCGTGAGGAGAAGATGAGAGAGGGAAATGATGGCATCCATGGTTTTGTTTTGCTCACAGTCCACTTCCTCATTTTGACAATAGAGTACTTCATACAAATCCGGAATGATTTTAACGGATTGACAAATGATAAATACGATTGAGATCCAAAGAAGGACATGACATATACGGGATGGCTTTGAATTCTTTGAGGAAGTTTTGGGACTCTCTTCAGATATGCTGTCAGATCTTGTCTAATAATAAATTAAAATTAAAACTTTATTTCATATCATAATAACGGATATGTATTAGGTGAAAGCATTTTCTTGCTTATTTCAAAGTTATTTTTATGCATAAATATTAAATAAGTAAGGAACATGTCGTTAACAAAGGTGAATATTAAAATTAGCGTAAAAGATAGTAAGAGTTAAATATTGTTAATACAGTTAAATATTAGTGCTTTAAGTCAAAGAGTTGCTTAAGGGTAAGCAGACTCACAAATAAAGGGCTAAATTTACCATAAAAAGTGAAAGAATTTTTTTTTCTATTGTGCTATTGTTTGTGAGTGCTGAGAGTAGAGTAGAACCTGAAGGTTACATACAGAAAAGGTTAGAAAAGATCACGAATTGGGAGCAAACATCTTCAAACTTTATGGGAAAGGCTTTAAATTTTAACATGCCGTATACAGAGTGAATAAATATTTTTGATTAAATTAAAGTTTGTTTCAATTACGTCGTTAAAAACTACAATTCTCTATTATTATTTATCAAAAGTCACTGATGACCAACTTGTTGCATTGATGAGACATGTTGGTTAAAACATTTGTCAACTTTAAAATTGAGATTACAGTTAAAATACATTTAACTGTGGCATGAATTTGTTGACAAAAATAGATTTATTTTTTTAATCTTGCAATAAAAAAATTATGACTCAATATCATTTCATCGCACAAACTTGCACCCCCCCCCCCTCCCTTATTTCTTGATAAGGTAAGCAGTTAATTTTAACCTTTTACACTTTAAAATATCAAGTAATATTTTAAACCATTGAGCAATTTATAATATTATTGAGCTGTAAACGATCCAAATCAAAAAATAACTTGTTTATTTGGCTTTGTTTTTTATTTACATGAACAGATTTTCCTAGAAAAACTTGATCTGTGCCCCCCCCCCCCCACCTCATAAATTTAACATTCAACCGTTTTTATGAAGATATTTGTTTTAAAAAAATTGAGCCAAAGGTGCCAGAACCGATTATTAAGTTAAGGGTATTGTGCATAGAACCCAAAGAGATAAGAATTGGATGTCTGTAAAAAGTAAGAAAAAGACAGAAACAAGATTTATAACTAGGGATACGACTTTTGTAGGAAAAAAAATTAACATTTTTATAATTAGAAAAGGAAAAATGGTTTGTATTTGTGTTCTTTTTTGAATTTATGTATGTTCATTCGTTAATTGATATTTATTATGGAGGAAACATCTCCCTCTAAAAGAAAAATTAATTTTTTTTTTGCCTACATTCATTTATTCGTTGTAAATTTTTGTTAAAATGCATAATAAAATTATACTACATATATTTATAATTATATTATACTCCTTGTATCTAGTGGTATTTATAAATATGTAATGTCCTTCTTAGGACATTAATATTAATAATACATTCCTCCCTCCCCTAGACACGCACAAATATCCTTTTCTTCTTGCACTCTACAAAAGTCGCATCCCTACTTATGACTAAATAACTTTGTCAAGTGCTATTACAAAGTGTTACATGTATGAATAAGTATATTTAGGTGGGTACAAAATGGCTCATATTTTTGAATATTTGAGTTGATAGAATGGTTACAGTAAGGATGGCCAATTGATACTTTTATTATCTTTGTCAAACTCAGTCATATTTGAACAAATTTCCCCAGTCTACATACATATGGTACTAATGACATAAGAACTTTAATATTTTAATAATAGAAATGCAAAATAAGACGGAGTAAAAGTGCACGTTGATTAATGATAACAAAAATTGCAGTTGTCAACCTGTAGAATACTATGACTCATTTTTCTTCTCATTTTATGAGCTTAAAAACTGTTCTTTTTTTTCTTCTCAACTTACAACCAATAAAAGGAGAAATGATCTATATAGACAAAGTGTTATGCAGATTGCCAAATATGTATGTATATACTTTACTATCAATTTACATGCAATTCTATTCAATATTTTTTTATAGCTCCATTTGTTAACATCAAATGCCTGTTTATTTTTTGATTTGGAATAGGAGAGAGAAAATAAATTTCTACTTAAGGAAGGATAAACTTTTTCATTTAAGATAGTAATTGTATGGATATTATATTATTCATATAATATTATAATTATAATTCACAATAATAGTAGACGATTTTTTTAAAAAATTATTATTTAAAGGGAGATGCGATATAATAAAGCACGAACATAATTTCAAGAAATAAAATATGTATCAATTTCTTCTTCTTTTTTTTTTTTTTTCTCTTTAGGTTAGTAATTATTTTTCTTTTCTTTTTTTATAAGACCCTCGTTATGAAGACAACTTTAGCAAAAGAAGAATTTAAAAAAAAATTGTTAAAAATGACAAGTAAAATTTTAGTAAACATTTACATACATTTATATATATGTATACGTGAAAATATAATTAGTACTTGAAGTATTCTCCTCGTAGGAATACTATTTGAAAAGTTTTACTAAAAGTTCCTCTTCCCTAGAGCAATAATACATTTTTTTCGTTCCATCCAAAATAATCAAACAGGCAGTTGCTGATGTTAACAAAAGAGCCTTTAAACTAGTGTATAATTCAAAAGATACTTGAACTACAAAGAAACTATACTTTAATGAAGTTGATAATTTTGTATATAAATTACTCAAACTATTTCCAAAATATTTTTTTGAAGATCTCCACATTTTGCATTTAGCTGTCTTTTTATTGAATTTAATCTATTTATTTGTATTTTTTAATAGGTAGATGTTGTACCTTTATAGACTTCACTATTCATATGCGAATATATTAAAATTAATCAAATTTCTATGTTGTAATTGATTTAAAATATGCAAAATGTAACATGAATCTGTTTCTCATTTATAGTTGCAAAATTTAGACCCGATTCGAAATAAAATTAAAAGGGAGTATAAAATATTAACTGCAATTGGGTGCTGCAGAGGTGTGCGGGGCCTAATTTTTTCAAGTGGGGGGTGCTACAAGAGATCAAGGGTAGTATTTAGGGGGGTTCCACAAATGTAATTTTTGAATGATGAATCAGTTTATTTCCAGTAAATGGGCTAGTTCCTATGTCTCTAAGGGAACAATAATTTATTGAAATTGAAAATATATATAGTTTCAAATACAAGTCATAAAAGTAAAAACTTTATAAGAAATTTAATTGAATTATAGAAAGGTATTGATGTTAAGTTGTGGTTACATTCTCCTCAACCACAATATTGTTTAATTAGTGTATGTATTCTAAATTATTATTTGAAAGGGGTTCAAATTCCGTGACTACTTGTATTCATTTGTAATATTTCAAATATATAATATCTTTCTAAAAATTGTCAAATTTAATAATACAAAGTGCATTTGCATTTATGTACCATATAAATGGAGTCAAATTCGAACCCCTTCAATTTTAAAACTCATTTATTAAACATTACATTTATGCATTTTTGTGGAATAAAAGTTTTTTTCACAAATTATATATTAATATGTAATATTCACATTCTACATCTTTGATATCAATGTATTTGTATGGAAACACAAAAAAACTTATTCGGATTTCTAACTTTTATAACGACACAAAATATAAATTTGTTATTTGCTTTTCTTGAAAAAAAGAACATAATCATTGTATAAGATAGCTATTTCTATAATTGAATTAGATATTTCGATATAAATTTCTGATTTATACATTTATAAATATAACAAATGAATGGAAATATCACATTTTTCAATCATTAATTAATTACACTATTTGAATCAATAGACATATATGTATGGGTTTATTTATAACTAGACATGGGCAAAATGCTTGAAATAGTGTTGAGTTTAAAGAAGAGAAGTACAATATAATTAAGTTCATTACCTTTATAATATATTACATTTGAATTCAGTATTCACTATATTGATAAGGCAAGAACTTACTACAATTATAGGTTTCAATTATAAATTTCTGATGATAATTATTAAGAAATTATACTAAAGAAATTTTGCCTCTTCTCATAGATTTTCGACAACTCAAATTCCCTTTAATCCTCTCAGATTCTATCATTTATTCAGTATTATTTAGGAGTGTCAAGTAACAATGAGCGGAGCAAATATAGACGTACTAAAAGTTAGTTGCAGACACACTCACTCACTTCAACAAAATGCTCATCTCTATTTATAACCCGGTCATGCATCTATGGATTATAAAGAAAATAAGTTTAGAAGCCAGATGAGCTGATCCAAAGGATCCCAATAGCTAAAAAGAGCTCAAATTCCCATCTCTAGTACAAAGATGTAATTGGAGTTTTAATATTAATAATTTTGTCAACATGTTTGTTTTAAAAATGTGGTTTTATTTTTATTCAATGAAAAAAAGCCATTAGATATAATTAAGGATTGAAGGTTTCCTAAAGGCCTTCAAGCATTTACTTACAATAAAAAAAGCCTAAATGCATATGATATTACTTACATTTTTAAATGAATCTTTTTTTCTTTCCATTGGCCTCCTTGATTGTCTCATAATGGTTTGTCGAAATAAGTTGGATTTTCTAACGGTTCGTACAATGTTGAAATTGAGAAAGAGGATGATAAAATAGGGAATCACTTCCAGGATGATAAATTTGCTCCAAAGGATATAATACTTGATGTAGACCTCATTCTTGCGAAGCTCGGTTTCCTCTATACGAGTCCCATTTGTTCCATGTGCGATACGAAGCTCAAAGAACTTTGGGATGTTGTAAAGTACTGTGAAAACACTGATAATCGTGAGGAAATAGGATTTGCAATTGAAGTTTCGAATGGGATAGACGATAGCAAAGTATCTGTAATGGAAAGTATAGTCTGTAGAGTTTAGTGAGTTATTCCCTTAGGAGTGGAAACATTGAAATGTGGTCACTGCTCAGTCATGACTGATACCTAGTGTCATTTTTATTATTATTACTTATGTTACTCATATTCTATGTTATATAAAGAGCCCCCCAGTGAGTGTAATATCCGTGACTGATATGACGTCATATAACATATGACAAAACAGAGAGGCATCATGTCTGCTGAAATGCTGTCAACTCTTAACGAAGGGAAGAGTTAATGATGAAGCTGCTCTATCCCAAAGCAGTCTTTTATTTAATCCATTTAAGAGCATTGCTACAAAAACTGAGAAAATAGTGATTGTACCCCATAAAATGTGTAGTTTGAGATACCTTTGCATTGCAGAGGCACTTTTAACTCATTTGTTACGTCAAAACTTTTTTTTAATAACATTTATGATTTTAAAAAACAAACATATACAAGATACAGCTTGACAACTGAGACGATTTTGTAGTGAAAAGCACTCGCTATGAGTACTTTTTATTCACAATGAAATATGTGATAAATATGAATCAAAATATTTATGAAAACATAGCAGAGGAAGTTTAATATTTATAGGAATTTTTATAGGAATCAGTCCTATATCATATTTAACGAAAAAAAAAAAAAAAAAGAAGATTTAACTTCATTTCATATCACAACTACACATATATTTATATTTATTCTTTCAAAGGATTTTACGAAAATAACGATTGGATAGAAAGAAGGACATGATAGAACAGAAATAAAATCTTATTTTATGCTTATTTTTTCATTCTTTTACATGGAGTAATCTACATTATAGCTCTGAGTCGTTATTTCCCCTAAAAAGAAAAAGGAAAAAGGGTTTGAAATTATCTGATAACCAACAAATTACGTCTTAGTCTTGTCAACTGTTGAACTAACTCAGGGGTTTAACAACTAACATTTCACAGATTCTTACACTTTCTCATGTTCAATTTGCCATGATCATTTTTATATCTATTTGTATTAAGTAATAGCCAAACCATTTAGTTTGTTTTTAATCCTTAAAGGCTCTTAATTTTTATTCATTTTTTTCTCTTTAATCAAGGTTGAGAGCTTTTTTTTTCATTATTTTACAGAATGGGGCATTTAAAAAAAATTATGATGTATTCTTTGAAGCTTTTTTCAAATAGCTTTAGTTATTATACAAAATTATTTGCATAGAGGGGAATAATATTTTTAATTATACAATTTATCATATGTAGTTATATTTTCTTGCAAATATATATATATATATACGGCATTGTATCAAAGAAAATGGGAAAATAAATACTTTAGATTTGAATAAGAAATAACTAAGAAATAATTATATTTTATAAATTATTTTTTTTTATATGTACTTAAAAACATAAAAGCAATAAATACAAAAATTCTAAATAAATATATATTTTTTTTTATTTGGAAGGTTTTTTTTTATATTTAAAGTGTAGCTTTTTTTAAAATATGTACTTTGAAAATAAATATATGTACATATATATATATATATATATATATACATGAAGATAAATGGTTGTCGTGTATTATTTTCTAAAGAAAGCATTTTGTTCTATGGTCATACAAGTGGATTTTTATAAAAATACAAATTGGATTAATTTATAAAAGAATGTTTGAACAAGGATATTGTACTATAAATTATAAACTCCCTGTAATGACCCAATATGATCTAACCATTCATTAATCTACTTCATTTTAATTGACACCCACGTACAGGCATTAAAAGTGTGTTTAATGCCTGAACATGGATGTCAAATAGTACAAGACAAATACTTGTTTACAAAGTACATAGTTTTTTTTTATTCGTGAAGGCCAAAAAAAATTGCTACAAGCCGTTTTTTTAAATTTTATTAACAAAAAAATTAAATAATTTTGTCAACATTTCTTTTTAGATATTTGATACATTTTGAGGGATAAAAGGTATTTATAATGAATCAATAACTGTGTCATAATATGAGTGTATTGATCATTGTTTTGACAGTAACTTACATATATAAGTCAAAAAAAAATTCCATTTAGCTGAATTATTAACTAATGTTCATAGCACACTCGTTAAGGAGATATTTGAAAAAGTGTTACGATTATTCATATTTCAAACCTTTTATCATGAGGATCATACTGAAAAGTAAAGGTCTTACAAAAAAAAAAGATTAAAATAAGTCATTGAAACTTTTGGCATTTGTATTTTTTGTCTTTACTAAAGGGTTTTCAATTGTCATTTAATTCAAAGTACGTATAACACAATATTATATTTTAAATATCAATTAAATACTTTAGAGTTATTGTTTTTCACAAAAACAGGGAGTTGGAAATTTTAAATAGAAAAATAGTTGAGTAAGCAAAGGTGGGAGTTTAGCATAAAGTTTTGAAAAACTTTTATGGAGCCTTGTCTTATAATTTATAATTCCATTCCGTACCCGTTTGGGTTATTACGTTCTAAGGTATGCAAGGGATCAGCTCACTGCAGTTTTTATACTATCCCCTCTCTAGTGAAAGTCATAAATTTGGGTACGATCTCAATATTTTTTTTCCTTCATATTTTTTTTTTTTTTTCAGGTATTTTTTACTTTTTTTTGTTTGAAATCCAAGATGTCAAGCTATTATTCATATTTCATAGTTAAAATTTGTTTGAATTTTTTTGTCAAGTAGAATGTAAGAATAAAGAATAAATTTACCAAAAGAGTTAATAAATACGAAAAAAGTACTCATAAACCGTGTATTTGTAAGGATGAAAAAAATCCCTTCACACCCAGAGGGACACAAGTGTCCCATAATTTTTTGGGGAAACGTGTTGAATTACAATTTTTTTATTAAAGGAAATTAGGTATACATGGTCATACTGACCTCAAAAAAGATAACATCCAATTCAAAATACTTTATAGTTAGGAATGTAAATAATATGCAAATCGGGCTTGTAAGAAAAAAAGAAAGAGAAAATCAACCTGGTAACTCTGACAATTTGATGAATGTTGAGAGGGAAGCAGCTTGAACTGTCATATACGTTTTACTGAGCTGCAAGCTGCTATTCTCCATTATATATGTATACAAATGAAGACATCAATAATAAATAATAACATTATGTATGTATACCATAGATGAGAGGCAGATAAAATTAACTGAAATATGTCAGGAAATTATATTTATATTTTTAACTAATAATAATTATACGAGGACTTGAGCCCTTTTTGGTTTACACTTTATTTGCTTTATTAACCTTAATATAACCTATTCCTTCATGTGAGATCTTTACTATCAGGTAGATGTTCTCCCCTCAGTAATAAAGGAAAAATGATAGCAGCTTTGGAAAACAAAAAGACCTGTTTGAAGAGCCAACTCCACAAAATCTCGCACACGGCATTTTGCATATTATTTACACTCCTATTTATAGTATCTTATTACTTCAAAAATTCCCCTCTAATTTGAACTTATTACATACTATGTATCTGATTGAGTATATTGAAGTATACATTCACTTCTGATACATTTTGTAAATAAAAATTAAACCGTCTTCTATATAAAAGTTTGTATAATATTATATATCTGCCAACTTGCCTTAAAATATTGTTTGTAGCTTTAACGCTAAAATAATTCAAAAGGAGAGCATTTAAGCTGTTTTTCAACCTCACATGACTCTTACATATGAAATTATAATTATGTATAATCATTTGAGCACTGAATGTTGTATATTCAATGCCTACTACTTTTATTAACATGCAATCCATTCTAGTTATAAATCAAAAAAAAAAAAAATAATAGTACCTATTAGGGGAGACCAGATGAAAAAAGCATTAGTTAATAAATTCACACCACAATAGTGTAAAACGAAAATAGCTATTATTAGAGAGAAAAAGTCAGACGTTTTTGTCTTTTGATTTTGAGGGGTAAAAGTAGATTTTGAAAGGAACAATATTTTTGTCAGGGTGGAGTGTTTTTTTCATTGCCAAAAAGCAGCACAAATTATCCTGTATGATTACTTCTGCTATCAAAACATGCTTATATGGAGGCTTTTCTCTAATTTTATACCGTTTTTGACAGAAGTATGTATTTCTAGGACTCTATAATATGATCAAATAGCGCTTAGTGGTTTTATTGTGAGGAAAGATTAGTATTTTTTTTGTTTTTAATTAAACGATGACGTTTTTTGCACATGCAATTTCAATGTGTATACAGTACTGTCTGTATCTTTTATATTTACACTTTAACTTATCTATCTTAAGCAGCTTGCCATAGAAGTTTTCTCAGTATGATCTATCTTGCAACGACTCGTCTGGTAGGGACATAAAGTACAATTAATCCTAAAATGTAATTACAAATAATAATAATAATAAAACAAGTCAAAAAAAAAAGTTTCAATAACTCACAGAAATACTCTTTATAACAAATGTTTTAGTGCACTATTAATTAAACTTGTTTGATTAAATAATTATTATTATCATTTGAGGACACGTATAATAGCACTGGTCAACAGTCAAAAATCCTAAGGGGTATAAGTATGATAAAAGTTATATAGTTTTGCACATTGATTTCAAATCTGTAATTTTTTTTTTCAAGAGTCCGACGGTTTTCGAGAAATCGGTCCCTACTTTTTTAGCTAATTTGGCCCATTTTCCAACTTCAACTTCAGTTTAAGCCTAGAAGAATACTCATTTTGAGCATTAAAAATGATGATTAGCTAGTGTATTTAATTCAAATTTCATTTCCAGTCTTTGTTTTGGTCTAAAAGGAATCCTAGGGGCATAGGGTTCCGGGATAGGCCCAAAAGTTGGCCAAATCATTAGTTCTTAAATAACTCCTTGAATATTATATGAAAAGAATTAATAAGGAATGCATACAAGAGCTAATACCCACAGCTTTTAAACGAGATGTCAAGCGCTCGATAAGAATCCTTAACCAAGAAGAAATTGTTTATCTAAATGTGTACATTTTCATTCAATTTCGAGCAAAAATTCGCTAGAAATCTAAGACTTACGGTAAAGCTACTTAAATAGTAGCATGCAGAAGGATTAAGAAATCAATTGAAATCCTTCTGCGCGCTACTACTTAAGTTGCTCTACCGTGAGTCTTAGATTTCTGGCGAAAGTTCAAATTTGTTGACCAGTGTAATTATAGATAAAAAATGAAGACAAAATAATAAAAGGTTCATTTTAAATATGGGATTGAGCTATATTTGAGTTGGTCATATCCTGGGGAAACGAATAAAAATAATAATAAAATTAAATTATTTTACATTTGAATGAATTTGCAAAATATTCTTTAAATCTAGTATGTATTTAATGTAAACGTTGCTAAATTTATATTTAATAAAAGTAGGACGGAAATATGTCTTCATATTGATATTTTTTTATTTTTTTATTTTATTTTTTTTTCAGTTTCATAAACTATTATTTTATCAACGTATTTCCCTATGTTTGTACATATATTTAAATCTACCCAAGTAATCTGGGCATTTTATAATATAAAAATACATACATATATATATACAAAATGCTGACCATGAAAATATTGTATATGATTTGAATTTTCTGCGTAGTAAAATATACATATAATTATGAGACAGTAGATAAATCTGGTCCCTATATGAAAAAAATTTGAATTTATATTTGTATAGACTTAGTAACAGAGTTGGGGCTACATTGCAGGCCTCTTTGACTTTGAGCCTTAAAATGTATTTTAAGGCTCACTTACGAATAGACTTTAAAATTACTGGGCTGATTTTAGATATGCTATGAAAATTAAAAATCGGTTTCTTGAGTAATAAACTGCGGATTCCTCAAATTTTAGAAGATTATAGTCTGGAATGTTCATTTAAACTTTTTTGGTTTTCTCGACAACATTTTTCTAAATTGCATTTTAGTATTCATCTTTTAGACATTTTGAAAAGACGTGTATCTCAAAAACTAATGAATATTTTGACGTGTAATTTGACACAAATGTTAGTAACAGTAGTGCCAACCTAATAAAATATAAAAACATTTATCTCCATCTGAATCCCTCAAAAATTAGATTTTCATGTTGGTCGTATAAAATATATAATTTAAACTACTCTTTCTTTATCAATAAGGACAAAGTACACTAAATTATATTTTAAATAAAGGAAACATCCAACGAACATGAAGATTTATTATGTATTTTATTTGTCAGTTGCTGAACTCAAATTAATTCTTTCTAAAAATGTAGTGTAAATAAATATTTCCATCTTTGGATACAGATTTGTCTAATATTACTTGGGGTAACTGTCATTTACTAACTAACATATCACCTTTTTTTCCCATTTTGAAGGAAGTAAGGTTGAAATATCCAATATGGATCTAATTGTGAAACACATTGAGAAAAAGGAGACATTTAGTCACATATCCTTTTAACAGTGCCACGTTAGAGACAACACTTTTAGTACTTTCTAAACGTCATTATTATTTTTTTAAATCAATAATAATTTAGTTATAGAAAGGGAAACACTGATATAAAAAATATTTATTTCGAATCTAATCAAAATAAGATGATATAAAAAATATGTGCCCCAAATATATTCAATTCAGAATTAGTATTGCTTCTAAACGTTTGAAAATATGGCCAAATATTCTTCAGCAGTGGTTTTGTAAATATTTGTTTGAGTAAATTTAGAGAGTGTGAGAGGATAACCAAATATTTGACTTCTTTTTTTTTTTAGTCAATTAAATAGTAATTAAAAATATTTATTCTCTCTAGTGCCTCTTTAATTAGAGCAAAAGTCTATAAATCTAGCTGCGAACGAAATCAAATATTTTCCTTCAAGGTCAAAAAGTCATTTTGAAATTATTCAAAAATTGCTAAGATTTTTTTAATTGTGTTTTTTTTTTCACCAATTTAAATTTTATGAGTTTTATGTTACTTTGTGTATTTCCTTTTAGTGTTAGAGATTGTGTATTTCTATACATATTGAGTTGTTTTTCTCCAAACAACTATTACAGCCAGGATCTTCTAAAATTTTAAAAACTTACTTGCACATTTTTTTGACTCCATAAATTTTGAAACAAGTATGAATCTTAATTACTAAAAAACTTGAAAATCAAAACAAGAAATTATTGTTTGCAACAACCTCTTTGTTGAGTTGAAATGTCAATATTTTTAGATTGTGTAGTAGTTATGGTTAACATTAAAAGTAATATTCCGTCATATCTTTTATAAACTGAAAGACGTTTGAAGAACATGCAAAAATAATGTTTCAAAAAGAACGAGACATATATTATAAAAAACAAATCTGAACCAAATAAAAATATAGAAGCCATTTATTGTACTTAGAACTTTTTTAGATATATTATAAATAATATTGCACTAAACTGATCAATTAGTGGAGTAAAACCAATTGTTGATAAAGTCAAACCACTTCCTTGTAAACAAAAAAAAAGCATAAAAAAATTCTCAACAAATACATTCGTATAAAAAAGAAATAAAAACATACAGAAACTTTAGTTAAATTTATACCGTTGTTATGTTGATATCCATTTGTACTTTTGTATTATAGGGACAGATATTTGAATAAAAATACACAGTATTTTTTCAATATTATAATTCCTGGGTTTCAGTTCGTATAGAATACATACACTCACATAAGGAGGTAGTTGGTATTCTATAGGGCAAAATACGACTTATTTATGTGAAAATAAATAAGAAATATACTACGTGTATGTAGAACATATATGTAATGATAAATATTTCAAAAGTTTTTTGTAGATTTTTTTATACAAAAAATAAAAAATAACTTTTCAATTATTTTTACATGAATATATTTGGAAAGATGTTTTTTTTTTTACAGAACTGATTTTTTTAATTTTTTTTTTTTTTGATAGATGATAGTCTGGGATCAAAGTATGTTGCTTATATTATGTAAATTTGAAATATTATGCCAATAAATATGCAAACGAGATACCTATGTTTTTTTTGTGCTATCAGCAGACTTGTATACGTGTATATGTACAAACATGGATAGAAGGTGAAGAGAATTTAAAGTACATGTAAATTGTAACAACCTGGTTAGTTTATATATACTACAAAATTATGTTCCATCTACAGCAGGGGTGTCAAACTCATTTCACATCGCCGGCCAAAGTTACCAAACTATCATGTGTTCCCTTTCTTTTGATTTAAAGATGAACAGGGGCAATTTTAACTAAAAATTTATTGAACAACACTTTAACAAAACATTTCACAAAATTGCACAAACTTTAAGTAACTGGAATCAAAAATTATAATAATGAACTTAACATGAGAACACATGTGACTTATAAAAAAAGGACTTACATGCGACACTAGCGGATAATTCATGAATTACATTTAATTAAGAAATCCATGTCTTTTATGTTTTTTTTACCATTTTCAAAATATCCTGCAGAAATCAAAATAGTTATTTATCAAGAGACTCCTGCGTACAACAGCTGATAGTTCAAAAAGTAAAATACTTTCTTTTGAGATCAAACTTAATGTTTGTTTGTTTCTTAATAAAATGTGTTTATATTTTTTTTTGTACAAGAGTCGAGACTTTCTTACTCTAGGTTTGAGTCAAATGAGGACAGGCCTGGACTGGGAGCGTGCCTGTATGTCTCATGCACGGTTTTTTGTACTTGGACACACTAGATGATCCATAGTTTTATATTTAATAGGAGTTATTCATCTCTGGGACAACTGAACACACCGTGAAAACCTAAAAAGTTATCTAAAAATCATGTATTCTCAACTTAAAAGCAATCATACTCAGATCATTTCAACTCGTCAACAGTTAAAAATCCTAAGGGGTATAAGTTTAATAAAAGTTATTCAGTTTTGCACACTAATTTCAAAACTCTTTCTTTTTTTTTTTGTGGGAGTCGGACCGAGAAGTCGGACCCTACTTTTTGAGCTAATTTTCCAGCTTCAACTTCAATTTAAGCCAAGTAGAATACTCATTTCGTGCATTAAAAAATATTGATCTGCGAGTGTATGATCCGATGTTTTGGTCGACTTTTGGGCCTAATCCCGCTCCCTACACCCCTAGGATCCCCTTTAGGTCAAAGCAAAGACTAGAAATGGAATTTGCATTAAAATCATGAGTATCCTTTTAGGCTTAAATTGAAGTTGAAGTTGGAAAATGGGCCAAAATGGCTCGAAAAGTAGAGGTCAATTCCTCAAAAACCGTCGAGCTCTCCATAAAAATAATTACAGATTTGAAAGCAATGTGAAAAATTAAATAACTTGTATTATACTAATACTTCTGAGGGTTTTTGAAAGTTTAAGTTTGTAGACCTGTGTAATTAGTATTAATAGTATTTCTAGTAGGCATTTTTTTTATTAGAAATAAAAATAAAGTCATTTCGTTCCTTTATTTAATAATAAAATATCATTTATAAATTAATTTCCATTCTTCTTTTGTTCCCTTTTTTTAAGAAAGAAGATTTTTAGAAAAATAATATTTTGAATATAAAAATCTGGATATTTCATGTATTTATAAAAGTACATATATCCGGATGTAAAATCCAATAAGTTGGACAAAAAAAAGGAATCTTGGTTACCTTTCTACATGGTTATGTTTTTGTTTTATGTTTTAATCTACCTAAAGAATATTAAAGTATGTACATGAAGTACAAAGATTTTGACAGGATATCTTCTTTTTTTTTTTGTACATCATTTCTTGTTAAAATAAATGTACAATATTGGATGTACACTTTTACTTACAACTTTCTCAGAACACTTTAGATTTCATGAAGAGTAAAATATATGTAGACTACAACAACTCCTTCAAATATGTATGTATGAACAAATGGAAGAACTGTTCTTAAGATTTAATCTTATTATTATTATCATGTCTTTCTATATATATATATACTGTATACCTATTTAAATAAATTACTTTTTTAAGCTGTTAAAAAACCATTATTTCTTAAAAAACCACCCATAAAAAAAATTAAAATTTGTCTTCACAAAATACATATAAAATTTAAATAAATAATAAATTGCACGAACATAAATATACACATTTAAACAGTCAAAATATGATGTTAACTCAATAACTAAAATGCAAACATAGACAACGGGTATAAAATATAGATTTTATGTTTGTATTTATGTTTGTTATTTACCGATAAAGGGTCGTGATGAGCATTATTTGTTGACCAACGGGCTAACAAATACTTTCTACATTCAAAAGTTAATCTTGTTTTTATATGGATATTATCTAATTTGATTCATTGTTTGATGAGTATAGAAAGACATGAATACATATGGCATCCATTAAACTTTAGTTCAAAATGGCCGCTCAACCTTTTTACCCTCAGATCATTTTAGCCAATGATTGGCTTACAACACATTTTATATCATCTGGGTCTAAGTTGTATTATATCAGGTATCTGGAAAGTATATCTACGTAACCTGTTGAGATCATTCATGAACATAAATAATGTAAATATTGAGCAAAAGGGGACATGTACCCAAACTGCCCCCAAGGTATTAGTATATATATATATATATATATATATATATATATCAAGTCAACAAGAAACCAATTTTATTGGAAATATTTCAAAAATGAGTTAGAACTGCACTCATATTCCTGAAGCGATTCTCTTTCGTTTGTATTAATAGTATATTTGGATTAATTAAATAATTACTTCAATAATTGCAACTTAATTATAGGAGTCAAAAAAATAACGGCCATAATCAAGAATAAAAAACATCTGGTATTTCTGACTATGAAATTACTATGATTCATGATAGCAGATTAAGTTGTTTCTTAATAGTTCTCAGACAAATAAACTGATTTTAGCCAATTGTAACTAACTAAATCTCAGGGCAAAGAAAAAGATGGATGTTCTGTTAGGGACCATATCGTCTCCATATGCAATTGTAACATTTATTAAATTGCTCCATTGGATAGACTACAATCCTTGGTTTCTCGATATAAAGTGACATTTTAACAGAAACTGTGCGGTATAGGTCTTAAAATGTCTCTGAAATATTTGGCTATTCTATTTATGATCTAAACAAACTTAAAAGTGGATTTTCTCCTTTAAGATAATTAAAAAAAAACTTGCTTTCTTGTTAACTTGACAAATATATAGCCTATTTGGGAAGTTTCATGTGCTAGAATCGGTCAATAGTTCTTATATAAGTCTTTTCCTTCATCAAATCAGTACTCTTTTTTGTTGCTGATTGGAGTAAAATAATTTACTAAACTATAAAACTACAGAATAAGGGAATTTTTTTATTATGATTCTATAATTCAAATTATAATACTTCAAAGGACAGACAAAGCAATCCAATCTTGCTTTACTTACAGTCATAAAAAAAGGCAAAGTCACTAATCCTTTTTAAAGTCTGCTTTGAAATTGCTAGAATTGTGAAAATTGCTGGACTCAGAATGAGCCTAAATTTAAGAACTTAAAAAATATCAATTTCTCTTTCTATTGTGAAGATATTAACGTCATATGGTGTCTCATAGATGTATCATATTTACAAGACATCATCTCAGCCTTGATTTTTACACACAAAAAGATACCAGGAATGTTTAGATTATTTGATGCGGACTTTTTATCCAGCCACTTGGCCTTAAATTCTTGCTGGGATTTGGTCACACACTGCACTTGAAAATAAATTACATGAACGACCTCATAAAAATTATATTTGCCCTTAATTTAGGCTTCGTTCTAGTTAGCAGTTATGGTTTCTTCTTATGGTATTTTTTGAAATAATTTATTTATATTTATTAAAAAAAAGTGTCCAAAAAAGTATGAATAAAAACTATTTTCTAACATCACCCAATTTTTTTCAATTAAAAATGAATTTAAACAGAACTACCCACGGGCCATGTACTATGTAATTAATTAATGTGACAGCAAAAAGGGAAGGTTAAACCCTTTCTATTGCGATTAATACTTGTTAAATCTAAATACGATGACTTATAAGAAGTAAATGGATACAAAATACAAGGATCAAACCAACTTTTGAATTAGTTTATTCTTTTAAAAAAAGAACAAAAATTCTCCCAAGAATTTTACAATGTTTTGGGCCTTTCAACTATGTATAATATGGGAATTTTGTGATTTGCATACGTACCCCCCTCCCCCCTCCCTCAAAAAAAAATCTTTGGCACGGCTCCTTCAATTCATTATGTATTTTGTTTGTTTTACATCAATTTACATTTGTAAACAAAAAGTCTATCAAGATCAAAGGATATAAAATTTCATGCTTTGATTTGCTTATAGTTTGGTTAAAACGCTCTAACTGTGCCTGGCTATGAGAAAAAGGAGAATGCTTAACCTTTTCTATCTGAAGCTACTGATTATGCCAGAGGAAGAATGACAAGAAAAGAATACATCAAATGTATTAAGCTATTTTTAGAAGGGAAAAAAAATGTAATTTCCTTTTTTTTGTATGTGTATTGGCTCCAAACTACAAGACGAAATCAATTACCTTTTAATTAAAATGTCAAGCTCTTTATATCAATTCAGAAATACAAAGACCACGCATGAACGTTGTTAGATATATCGATCATTTAATCTCAAAATAGTTTTACACTGTTTTTTTTTTTTTGTTTTCTTATTCATTCAGTATTATTTTTTTTTTTTTTTGTGAGTTTTTGAGATTTCAAAGGATGAATGTAATTGAGCACACTGGGGAACGAAGCAAAAAAAAAACTGAAGATCTAAACATCCTAAGAGTTGAATACTTTTATTTTTCTATCTTATTGTTTCATTCAAAGTAATCATTTGTTGTTGTTTTTTTCTTTTATCTTGAAGCATATAAAGAGATATTTTTATGGCTTGATAAAGACTATTTTAAAGAGTGGAAAAGTTAACCAAATCAATATAAAGGGCTTTTCAATAAGAGCGAACATTTTCTTTTTTATTTAAAAATAAAAGGTTTTGAGATATAAATGAATTTTTTTTAAGTGTTGAAGTACATTTAATTACAATTAAGTATGGAATTCCATTTCTTTTGCATGACGCCCGAGGGCATGTTTGCAGTAGTCCAATCGTTGAACTCAGTTTTCTACCACTTTTTCGCATAAATCGATTGAAGTTGCAGGGAATTCGTGTTCAATATTTGCTTTGAGCTCCTCTTGTGTTGCTGGCTTGTTGGTGTAGACTACTGATTTTGCGTGGCTCTATAGATAATAGTCCAAAGGCGTCAAATCGCCTGTGCGAGGCGGCCAATTGACTGGTCCATTTCTGGAAATAACACGCTCACCGAATTTGCTTTTCAATAAATCGATAATCTTGTTTGTTGTGCGGTAAGTAGCATCATTTTGTCATTTAAGTCCATACCATCCAATTGAGGCCAAAAATAATCCGTTATCATGGCTCGATATCGATTCCCATTCACAGTAATGTGGCAAATATTATCATCAACAAAAAAGTATGGCCCAATAACACAATTCACACCGAACACTAAGTTTTTCGAGATGCAACGGTGTCTCATCAAGCACGTGTGGGTTTTTGCTTGACCAATAGCGCATATATTGTTTATTAACAAATCAATTGAGACAAAATGGGTCTTCGTCGCTGAAGATGATTTTTCCTCTTAAAGTTGCCTCGACCGAATATGAATTTTAGCAATAAATTTGGATAATTTGCAAACGCTGCTCAAGATTGATCTGCTCCATGATGATTTGTAGGCTATTTGTGAGTAGGAATGTAACAAAGTGAAACAAAATATGACGTAGTTCGCCGCCCCTAATGATATTAAAATGTGTCATCCCTAATGAAAAGCCCTTTATATATATATTTATACTTAAAGATATTATTCATATTTCTATGTCCATTCTAAATATTTTCATAAACAGACCTCCATTAAATACTACTTATTTAAAATACAAATGATATATATTAATAGAATATATAATATGCATGTAGTTATCAGCAGCACAACTTAAAAATTAAATCCAAAATGCCACTTTGCTAACATTTTTTAATGTTACATTTACCAAACTTTACAACTCAAAGTCTTGTCATATAAAACGATGTCAGTTTTAAATGAGCTACAATTCAATTTATTTTTATAAAAAATCATAAGTTTATTTATTCAAAACAAAACTTGAATATCATGTCATTACTGTTAAACAAAGACGTACAAATTTTAATCAATCCCTTGTCAGTAGCTAAAAAAACTTTATGCAATCTTTTAAAAATTTGATATATTTGAAATATACAATTTTTAAACATGGCTTTTCGACTCATCTTAAAGAAAAAAGCAACATTTGAAATTTCATTAAGAGTAATAATTTTTTAACTTTTCCAATAACAATTTCATATTTTATTAAATTAATATTAATGATTTAGTTCAAGGTGTCCCCAGTTTCATTACTTGTAAAAGCTCACATAATAATGAGCGGATTTGAATTGATCAAAATGAAATGAGAGCAACAATTAAATACTTAACGTAGTAATTGAAATACTATATTTAAATAAGATGTTATATGATCAATCCTAATTTGTATCCACTCCTAATTTTTTTACTACAAACAAACAAAAATTAGGGGTTGCTTAAGTTTCACTCATTCATCACAGATAAATTTGAGGAACTTTCCTTTCAGAAGCATTCAAACATTTCTATGGAGTATTTATTATATACGTAGAAGAAAAATGATCCTTTCATTTGGAAGGAACAAATTATATAAGAAAAATAATCCTTTAAGAAAATAATAAAAAAAGAAATATAATTACAGTAAATTTTTCTAAATAAGTATTAATTATGTAATTTCTTAGTCGTAGGCAAGTGGTTTTTTTTCATACGAATATTTCTATTTTTTAAAAGCCTCAAGACACACATACAA
This sequence comes from Lepeophtheirus nordmannii, assembly GCA_963680855.1. Classification (NCBI taxonomy): domain Eukaryota; kingdom Metazoa; phylum Arthropoda; class Copepoda; order Siphonostomatoida; family Caligidae; genus Lepeophtheirus; species Lepeophtheirus nordmannii. Next base: position 10,427,467 of record OY804525.1, read on the forward strand.
AGTTATTTTTTTAAAAGTATAACCATGCTATACTAATTATGACAAAATATACAATTTTTTTTTGTTTTTATTAAAAGACATAAACACATTAGTATAGCTACATAAACATATAGAAAAACAGTCAAATATGAATCATATTATAATAAATAGTTGAAATTATGAAAGTTTAATTTTTTTAGCAGCTGTTATTTGTATAGAAGAATATGGGTGCATAAGTTATGAAATAAATTTTTTGCATATTTGATAGAATGTTATTACTTTGATGGAAATTCTAAAAAAAAAATATAACATAATCACTGTTTTGAAAATAAAAAAATGTAATACTCAGGCTTCAAATGAGTTCCTTGTACTATTAAACAAACGGCAAACCCAGGTTTTTAGACAATACTTTAAAGAATTTTTGAACGGAAATTGTAAAGCATTTTCTTTAAATATATTTTTTTTTTCATCAAATATAAATCTATATTTGAAATTTGCATAATTTTTTTGAATAAAATAAATTATTGGGATGTAAGTTCTTATTATTGACTTTTTTAGCTCAAAAGTTGCTCTCAGCCTATAGAAAGTGTAGCAAAAGTCAAAGACACTCTAATTTTTATGAAAAATACCAAAAAAAAACTAATTACAGATTTGTGATCAATCCATCGGTGACATGGGAAATTTAAAATATATTCAAAAATGTTAAAACTTTGTTGATATAATTGTGAATTTTATTTTAATAGAATGTAGAAACATATCGTGAAGTTTATTTGTGGGAATTTGAATTACCCATGTTTCATTAATTCGCCTACACTTTTATTCAAATATAAAAATATCTTATCTATTCTTTTCAAATATCAAAGTTTAGACACATGTTATTTACTACAAATAAAGTTAGTCAGTCAGTCGAGATCTACTCAAATTTTATACACTTGCCAAATAATTCCTTTTACATAGAAGGAAAGTGAAAAAAAAATTTTTTTTTGTTTAAATTAAAAAGCCTTTATAGCATATGTGACATGTCAGTACAAAAACAAGCTGGTATTATTTTTCATAAAAATCACTCAAGATGCTAAAATGATCGATTTAATTATGTCCATTAAATTGTATTTACAGTTTTTTTTATATTAGTTAAATGTTAAGTCACCTTTTGTACGATTAAATTAAAAAAGTTATATTCAAAATTACCCAGCTATCATCCATTCACATAGCGCTCTTGATCTAAAAGGGCGAATGTAGATTACATTACATTGAAAAAATAATAATAATTTTTGTTATGCCAGACTTTAAAGTTCCTTTCCAGATTTACTAGTTGAGAAGTTAGATCTGACCGAGTTTTAAAATTTCTTGATAAATATGGATATTGTGAGAGATTGTCTTTGACTTAAAAAACCGGAGCTTCTATCAAAAAATTCATAACCTTATCCGTTATATTGAAGATTGTGGCGACTCGTAGCTCACGGGTGGAACTACAGCCGTCTCAATATTTTTTATTCAGAGTTTGAAATCAAGAATATGGGACTAATTTATCGATTAATTGATAAATCATTATTACGTAGGTAAAAGTATGCACAAAAACTCAATTTAGCATATAATAAATCGTTCATCAAGATATATAATTGCATCTAAAGAAAAATTAGACAAGTAGCAATAAATATTATAATGTATTAAAAAGAACATTAGTAGAGCAATCATTTGTCAAATTAAGAAAATTAAAGTATTAATAAAAGTTTGACTGAATTTCGCAAATTTTTACAACTAAAAAAAATCAAATTAATTTTGTTATTGGACAATAAATATATTTAGATGTAGAAATGAAGGAAAGGCGGTCAATTTCTTAGTCATTGTCATGGTTTGATGACGATTAATATGGAAACATCACATTGGATAAATATGAGTCTTAGTGCAAGATCAGTTCAGAAAATCTGACTTATTGGTTCAAAAATCAATTATAATTTTTGATAAAAGGAATGTCACACTTTATATTGAGACTAATAGATATAAATATAATCGAAATATGTATCTGTATGAGTGGAATTAGATGTCCCAAACTTTGACTAATCCAAAAATAACCAAATAACGTAATTCTTTTACTTTGATTTAGAATTTTTTTTTTAAATTATGTATTTGACGAAGAGAGCCAAATGTCAAAAAATAAGGATGAATAACATACCTTTCAAGTGTGACAGCGACGGTTACATAGACAGAGCCAACACGGGCTACATGTCCTAGACCATAGGAAATGGGTAAGAGAACCATCATGATGTGATTTCGATACCAAATCCAAACCTCAGGTAGTCCAAATAACATAAGACTCATAATAATGTAAAGAGTATCATAGAAACTAAGACCAATGAGAAGAACTCGAAAGGACTTCTTCTCAGATTTGGAACGAAAGAGCACTATTGCTGAAAGGATATTGCCTATGATTCCAAAGCATCCTATGGTGATGAGACAAACCCCTTGGAGTATAAATGACACAGTTATAGTCATAGCTCTATTTGAAAGAATACTAAAATTGATTTGCTTGAATCCCCCCCAAAAAAAGCACACACACACAAAAAAGGAAGGGAGAAAAAAAATGTGGTAAAGAGAGAGAGAGAGAGAGAGAGAGCGAAGAAGAAAAAAAGTGAGGTTCTGTGTGTGTACATTTAGAAGTATGTGCTTCATCATTAGTAGCGCTCATTTTCGAAAAGAAAATTGAAGCAAAATTATTTTCCGAATTATTATTATATTTCTTTGTTTATATACTCATGCGAGTAACAAACGTACTTTATGTTATGGAAAAGAAAATTATATAATGAAAAGGAGAAAAAAAGCTCAGATTTATTAGATGGAATTATACTAAATTGTACTTGTTGTATCATTACGTCATAGGAATCTATAGAATCCAAAAACTGTTCTCTATATATGTAAATACAAAAAAGTTAGTATCTTGACACCTTTTTTTAATCAAGTTTATATATTTTTAAATTTAAAAAGGATCAAAATGAAGTTTTTAGGCACTCTGCATAGTATTAGAGCCAATTGACGCACAAGACATATAATAAATAATAGTCAATACTTCAATTTAGTGAAAGTGTGTAAAAATACAGATTAAAAACTTCTTTTTTTTTAAAAGATGTCAAGTTATAATAGATATTTTATTACAATGAATTTGGAGGATAATGAACTAAGAACATGAAATTTTCATCAACACGAAATATCAATTTTTTTATCTTTGAAGATCTAAAGCGATCTTTAAATTTTAAAATTGATCTTCCTTTTTTTTTCATTTTTAATCCACTTATTGAAAATTGTACTAATTTCTCAATTAATTCACACAGAATAGAAAAATTTTAGGGGGCTTATACGTATATATACATAGATAATACTTTTAGCTATTAGGTAACAGATGTCACTAGGAGTATTTTTAAACCATCCCAAGTGTCTTTCTTTTTTTTCTTCTTTTTTTTTGATTGCCATCTGGCAACAATATTCAAGTTCATTGTTTCTGAAGTTTCATACAACAACACATTTTGGTTTCTTCTTAAAAATGTCAAATTTCGTGCCTTCAAACTACGATTTCCTGACTTCTTTGATTCTCCCTTATCATTTGAAAAAAGGACATCAAATGCTTGTAGAAGCTTACTGTGGACATGTTCTAAGTATAGCAGAGTGTGGTCCGCACGAACACAACCCAAAAATATCAACCAAACCAGATTGCGTCTGCTACAAGGCAATACTGTGTGTTTTCAAGGATCAGCGTGGTATGATTTCGTACGAAATGTTAAAACCCGGTGAAACAGTTGACGGTACATGCTATCAACGACAAATGGCCGATTTGAATAGTGCTATACGCCAAGAACATTCCAATCGGCGTTACCAAATAATTTTTATTAATGACAATGCACCGCCACATCGAACAGGAACGACCCGGGAGTTGGCAGAGACGTACGATTGGGGAACGTTGAAATATGTGGCTTACTCACCAGACTTGATGCCATCAGATTATCACTTGTTCGCATCGATGGGTGCCAAAGACGACTTTTTTTTTTTTGGTGTGGCATCCATAAATTGTCTGAGAGATAGAAAAAATGTGTTGCTTCCTATGGCTATTATTTTGAAAATTAAATTTGTCACCTTTTTTTTCACAATAAACGATAGAAGTTGAAAAATAAAGTCTAATTTCATAGATATAGACCTGGTATATTATCTATGGTGTATTTTCATAATTAATGACAACCCTGGGAGGCCAAAAAATCAAAATATATAAGTAGTAAAAATGAAAGAGCAAAAATCTGAGTGGAACTTAACTCTAATGGATATTAAAAACAGGTTTTTTTTATCTTTGATCCTCACTTATGTATATGTATAAATTTACATTTAGTTTAACTTTTTTTATTTAATACGATTTTTTTATATTTGAATATTTTTTATTCAAATGTTACTTACTTATTTCATTTTTTTTTTTTGTAATGTTTAGGGAAATATTCAGGTATGAAAATGTACATATTCAGACTCAACTTAAATTAATTTATTCATACAAAAATATCTTTATCACATTTAATTTATCAACAAATAATCCCTATAATAAATAATCCCTACAAAATAATTTTGGTATTTTTTTAGTTAAAGTTAGTTTTTTTATAAGAAGATTTAACATTAACTCAACTTTAAATTCATTAAAAAAAAGTTTATCATCTATAGCACAATGTTTTAGGAGAAATCAAAAGTTTTGTCAACTTTTTATAGTGGATGTTTCAAAAAAAAGATAAGTTTTTGGACTTTTTATTTTTATTCTATATCGTCATAGGTATAATCTTTTTTATTACTTCAGTATTAGGTAACTTTTTTTTAGCCAAGTCTACCAAAAATACTTTTTAAGGGGTTCATTAAGAGATTTAGTAATTAAATATATTTTTACAAATTACCGAAATCTGTCCAATATTCAATCATAAAATGCCAAAAAAAAAACAAGCACATGTTGAAAGATAAGTATAGATAATTAATTAAATACATAACTTATGAAAAATATGAATAATTCACCCAGAAATCATTCAATGTCACATTTTAATATATATAATATCGAGATTGATCTACCCATCTCTATTAATATGTATATTTTAAATTATACAAGTCAGTCAAGTAACAATTAAATCCAAATAAAATTTGTCAATTCATTACATATAGTCACAATCATTCATTTTGTGTGTATATATTATATGTACACTCATATTGTGTCTATAGAGATGTAAATATATTAAATGCGATATATATATGGATATATATTACAAAAGTACGTATTCAAAAGAAGTTTATTAATATTTTTTATTTACAAATTGGTTAAAAGCAAAAAGTTTCCGAGATGCTGACTATTGCATAGTAATTCATATGAATACTAAAAAAAAAGAAAAAACTTTTAATAGAAAGTTGAAAAAACTACTTTTAATATAATGAATAAACTATATAATATAAAATAAACACAAAAATTATCAAATTGATAAAGTATAAGAGGGTTACAAAAAATAGAGGAAATTTTTTTTTCAGATTGAATTTAAAATTGGACAAAATATGTTATATAAAATATTATTTTATAAAAAATGCTTTCTAAACCAAAAAAATTTTCTTTAGTGAACTTTGTTTCATTTAGGAGTACTTCTGTCATAAAAACTCTGTTTCAGGAAAATAACCTGTTGCTCCAAATAACTCACTATTGTTTGTCTAGTAAATAATAAATTAACCTTCATATATTTAAAAATGACTTTAATAAAATGCCTTTGTATTTTGATTTCATTAACTGGACTCAGACTTGAGAAGTAACATGTACCTAATTTATGGGCAGAACATAAATTGTGTACAAAATACACTTGTACCTTGTGACTGTTTATAGTTTCAAAACTCAGTGAAGTCATTCATTCCAAGGGATGGACATTTTGTTGAGGTAAGAAAATATGTCCTCAATTACAATCTGGTTCCTCTACATTTTATCTGCTGATTGTTATGTGACAATATTAAATAATAAACAATAGCTACTTAGCTATAATTGTAACAAGTTCTCACTACAGCAATATTGATAAGACTGAATTCAAGTTGATCATCAACGTTGCGGTGTCAATGGATATTTTTCTTTTCTTCCTTAAACTTAAGGTCATCTCAACGTTTCGCCCATGTAGACTGATTGATATTTCTTTTGATGTAAATACATACAAGTTTTTTGTCATCTGCGGTTACCAGAAGGCTCTTTTCACCTGTAGAAAATTCACCTCCCCTCTTTTCATCCCCATGATAGAGTCATACTTAGAACGTTCATTCCAAATAGATTTTGATCCTGAGGACATTTGATCCCAAGTAATACATATTATTTGGTATTTATTTTGCAGGGAAAAATGTAACAGTACTGTATAATTTAATTCTACCTTTTAATACAAAAAATTTTATATTCGATATAGTTCTTATCCTAGTGAAGAAGTAATTGAAATAAGCCAAAATAACTTGTATTTCTTAAATTTAAACATATTCTCTACATATTATATTTAACTCTCAACTGTTGATTGCAGCAAATTTAATTTTAGTTGTAACGAGTGTTTTGATCCTCTTAGATCCTTTTATACACAGAATAATCTACATTTAGTCCTAATTACGATTTTTGCTTATAAAAAATATATACTCTTAGGTGGTTAAAATTGTATTCTCAAGACATATATACGTCAAATATCCATAAATGTATATATATATATATATATATATATTAATATTGAATTTGTAGATGCAACAAGTAGGATGAAGCTTTCTCTTAATATTTTAGTAGTGTGTGATTTGTCATCATTAGAAATGATTACTCCATTGATAGAAATTTGAGAACTATTTAAAATTATATTGTATCAATTCAATTAAACTCAACTCAATGATTATATGATGAGACTACTTGATCCGAAAAAAATATTTGATGCAGAATATATTGCAGATAGTACTCAATAGATAAAGGGTTTAAAAGAAGAAGAAGTGAGGGCAGGAGATTCTATTGACACGACGAGCTTTTTGGTATAAACAAAAACACACTGTATTCTCCCTTCAGCTGTTTTTCATCAGTTGACTCTTCTAATTTAAAGCAGCTGACTCTACGTGTTATGAACTCAATAAATGTGTTATTATTATTATTGTTTATGATTTTGATATATGTAAAATATATTAAATCAAGGATTGCGCGGGCTTTTTTTGAACTTTCGAATATTATACAAGTATTGATTTGTATGTTGATAGAATTTATAAATGTATAGTATATCTTAATAATAATACTGCCCAATATTTAAAAGTTGGAAACAAGGAAAATACAGAAGGCTATATAAAGCTACCAGTTGTTTTTCCAAATTATTCCTTTCCCTTTTGAAACTCGAGGTTCGATGTGTGCGAAAAAGCTCGTCGTGCAAGCTAATACATAATAAAGAAAGAGAGAGGGAGAGAGAGAGAGGTTTAATAGAGGGTAAAGGTTTGAGTCCTTTTATTTGTAGGTCATTTTGTGATCGCTGAATCTTAAAGGAACAACGTTTTTTACCGTTATAAAATTTGGTTATTTATGTCCTCAATATGACTAACCTTCAGAACGATGGCATACCGTGAAAATGATTTATATGTGGTTGGACAGAAACACATATTCGGCTAACTATGTACAATGTATAGCAATAACTTCAGCAATTCTATTTTTTTTAGAAGAAAGGTGTAGAAAAAAAATCAATACTACTCTGAAGAATAGCCGTTGTATTTTTTTTCCAGCCGTTGATTTGGGTAAAATTATTCCGCCTTATAGGTGTGATGTATGTGTACATACACGATGTTGATTTATTAAACTCTAATTTAGCTCCTTGTTCAGCCGTGAATATTTTTTCTGCTACTCTATAAAGACAATGTAGTTCAATAGTTGGGAAGAAAAGCGTGTAGGTAATTGACTTTCTACTGTATAATTTAATGCTTTTCTTTTGTTTTTCCTTTTGGAACACGAGACTCAAAATTATGAAAGACTCAGGGTAGAGCTACTTAAGTGGTAGCGCGAAGAAGGATTAAGAAACCAGTTGAAATACTTCTATGCAAATTACAGATATAAAATCAGCGTGCAAAACTGAATAACTTTTATTATACTTTATATATTATTGAAAGTTCAAATTTGTTGACCTGTGTAGTTAATTAAGTTTCCTCAATTGCTTTGATGAGTAATCTTTGCTTCTATCCTAAACCCTTAATTAGTTCAATGGGATACTACTTTTTAACCCACAATTCCTGAAAAATAGAACCTTTTCTTAATGAATGCGTAATAGTACTTCTTGGTTCATGACTATTCTCAAATTATCATTACATACTGAGTTAAATAAATAGACTTTAGATTTTTGTAGTTTACATAATGTTTGTTTGAATAAGATTGTTTTTCTTCCGGTGGCACTCTTTTTCTTTTTCTTTATTATAGTATGATGCATATAAATAGACATGGGCAAAATGATGAAATAGCGTTGAGTTTAAAATAACAAAGGAAAATATCCGTTGGCACCACTACCTTGATAATCAATTTGAATTTTTGTGTTCTTTAAATATATATCGTTGAGTGTAGAGCTCGCTACAATTATCAGTAGTTTATTTTTTAATATTGCCAAGTAACAATCAGCAGATAAAATGCAGGGGCACGAGATAGTAATTGCGTGCACACATGAGGGTTGTAAGTTATTGTAAAGAGGTTACAAATGTTCCCTAATAAGTTAGAATAGATCAAAAGTAACAAATTTATTATCCTTTTTTTTTTTTGACTAGGATATAAAAAAAATCATTGAACTAATTATGTTTGTAAATGAAGTCGGACGAAATAACAACCGGAGTTGTACTTTAAAGTAATATATTTAAGTATCAGTTGAGTTTATATAGGTATTATTTATCATTTGTAATATTTCTTTTGTTGTCATTGCACACAAAGAAAGAGCTCTCTAGATTTTGATGTCCTTTATATATGTATAAATATGTTGTTGTTGTTGTTCTTTAAACATGAAAAATTGCTTTGCTAGAAGTATGGAATCATAAATATACATTTTAAATGTAGTGAAAAAGAGGCTTTCAAATGGAAATTTGTAGATAGGTATATATGTAACTATTTGTATGTAAATATATTTTCTTATAAAATCTCATTAAAAGTATTAAAAAAACTTTGTACATTGATAAGAGAGTGATGTTATATACACAGAGATATACTTTTTATTTGAGTATATTTTAATATAAAATGAAAAAAAAAATTATTTTTTTGTTTTTGTTTGTTTGGGTTAAATTGTGGCTTATTTTGACTTATGATGTCTCCACAAAATATAACTTTGTACATAACACAAATTTGCTCAGAATTACGGTAAAATCCAATGTCTTGACTCAGGCACACTTGAAACCCTTGAGCCCCATAGAAAAATATATTTTCTAGTCAAGGAATTAAAAATAGGAAGTGTACTTTTATTATTTATTGAATAATATTTATACAGGAATAACCTACTTTTTCAAGTTTCATTAGAGCGCGTCTTTTTATTACAATAATCTTCAAATAAAATGTACCATTTACATGTATATACGAAATAGAATAACATGTTAGTATGTTGAGCAAACAGTCTAAAACAGTTTTGAAGGACTTGGGACTCAAATTCATGTCTAAGAGTTGAGTTGCATCTAAGTTTTGTCAAACTGCAACTTCAGCCTCGACACTGAACTCGTTCTAAATAGACTCACGTTTTTAATTCCTTGCAATGAGGTTAATTAACATTCATTCTTTATTTCATATTATAATATTTAAATACCCTTTATCTTTTTCGACGATTTAACTTTAATATTGATGACAGACTGAATCAGAGCTGGGAGCTCATACTCACGACTTGGAACCAAACTACAACTTCAGTTTCTACTTGGACTCCAAGTGAAAGGACTCACTATTCAACTTAGAGTTGAGCTGTAATGTGGCTCATTTTCCTATCTGTGTGTCTCTCCTCTCAATGACTGTCATGTAAGGCCTTGAGTATTTAAAAGTTTTCTTAAGATATCTTTCCAAACGATTTGAGAACCTGATAAAGAAAAAAAGACTCACAAATTTAATTTCACTGAAAATATGTTCAATAGTCAAAACTAACTTTTTGGGATGAACAAACATAGAATGAATTCTCCCTTTAGCTGTTTTCATAGTTTTTTTATATTATGTATCAATTTAAAACGACAATAATAATTCTTCGCTTGCCTGGAGATATGCTAAAACTTTATATACATAGCTGAAATATATTTTGTCAAATTTTTACTATTCCTATTAAGAGTCAAGATTTTGAATGGACATAAAAACTAGTCATGAGCTAAGCTAAATAAGGATAAATATTTTTGTTGAGGTAAGAGAGAGCGCCAGCAATTACTATCTGGTACCTCTGTTATTTTATCGACTGATTCTTACTGACAAATATGAAATAATACTCAATAACTGATAGAAACTGAGAGGATTGAAGGAAATTTGAATCATATGAAATCCAGGAGAAGAGTTCGATAAAAATTTATTCAAGTCTATCATCTTAATGTGAAATACATAACTCCCTCAGATCTCAAACATTCGCACATTAAATATTTCAATCAAGAAACAGTAATATAATCTAAGATCTAGAATGTATGCATCTACTCAAATTACAATTATAACTTTGTTAGAATAAATTGCATTCAAAAATAAGTGAATATAATTTTAAATAATGCAAATTTTTGCCTCAAAAGGATATGATTCAAGTCAGTATTTAAGGCACATTTGATATTCAAAGTAGAGCTGTCTAACATATAATGATTTATTCATCATATACTGCAGAGTCACAAATTATATATTTGTAATATTCATTACTACAAATGTTCAAGAAATGTTATGTACAAGAATTCTAATTTTACTCTTTACTTTTTAAATAGATCTTTATATAACAAAGAAATTTCAAAAAAATATGTCAATTTTACTATACAAAAAATTAAATAAGGCAGAAAATAATTAATTCTTTACTGTACCTGACCTTTGTACCAAAGTAGCCCACATATACACATATGGAAGGATCCTTTAATTAAGGTTATTTTAAAGAGAAAAAAAGTGAAGATTAAAAAGTTGGTAACAAGGAAAATAGCTACCATTTGTTTTTAAAAAATTTTCCTTTCCCTTTTGAGAGTTGAGGTTGCGAGTGTAATAAAAAAGCTCGTCGTGATTCACGACGAGCTCTATTTTTTGTGATGCAAAGCCTGTTGACACAAGGCAAAAAATAAAGAAGTTGAGAATAGATTATTGAAGTTGGAACTTGAAAAGGGACAGTTAGATGAGGGTGAAGGGTAAGAGTTGTAAAAGATTTTGATAGCCTATTTCGAAAAAGTAACCTTTCTTCAGCATGATTTTTTTTATATTCGAAAATTGATCTACTTATAACTATAACAAGCTGTCACTTCAATGATACAGAGAGGACTGAATTCCTTATTATCAAAGTAGTGGGACCCTCTCTTATTTTTCTATCCTTCTTTAAACTCAACAACACTATTTCAACATATACCTCATGTCTAGATATATATAAAAAAGTAACGAAAAACGCATGTTAGCTTGGAGATATTTTCTTTTCTATGAGCCTTAATTTTTTTCCCTTAAAATATCTCTTTTGAGGCATATATATTGGCCTTTCTTTCGTAGAATTTACCTACTTTTGATTGAAAGTAACAAGGTAAATTCATGAAGATTAGGTATTTAGTTATGGATAAATTCAGCACCATCTAGTGCACAAAAAAAGTAAACTCTTGGACAAGTGAATTTGTACGAAAAAAAATCATCTCACTATCATTGTTTTGCCACAGTATTTCATTTTGATTCGATGGTGAATACTTAACAAATGTAAGGACTCCAAGAATAAATTGAATAAATATATAATCATCATCATATTTGAACTCACTCTTGACTGTAACAATTACAAAAGAGCATTCAAAACTGACTATGACTTTACTTATACAATATACAAAAATCAAGAGCAGATTCTCTTCCCTGCACCTGTATTTCAAAACTTTTTACTTCATGTAGTGAAGTTGTAAAAATACGATGAAATCAACCAAAAATAAAAATTTCCAGGAACAGTTCATGCAAATGTCTAGGAGCGTTTATTATAAAACAGATCATAAAAATAATTATAACAAAAAAATTACTTATTGTTTCTATCAATGTACCACAATATTATTATTTCATTTCGCTGTTTTTCTTTTGCCAAAGATCAATGGTTCCCAGCCTGTGGGTTGTGACCTCTTTTGGGATCGTAAGTACTTGATTTGTGGCAACTGTAGCAGATAATGTTTCTTTGTATCTCCTTGACAGAAAATACAATGAAAATAAAACTCATAATAATTATTATTTAGTGTGAGGGGCCTTTGGGGTTCAAACTTTAAAGGAAGGGGGTCGTGGGTCGCAAAAGTTTGAAAACCACTAAGAAAAAGTTCTTATTAAAAATGTCGCAATAATATCACATAACCTTTCGTACAAGGAACTTTTTTGTCATTTTTGTAACTGATAATATCTCTCAAGAAAGTAATTTCACGGGGAAGAAATTATTTATTTTTCTACCTCAATTCAAGCTTACATATGGATAATTTCTTCAAAAATAAAAAAAAAATAATAATATAAAAAAAATGCTTCCTTATGAAGACATTTTTTAAAGGTTTTCTGCCATTTTCTTGAGTTCTAGACAAGGTAGAATAATTCTAAATATCACTTTGAAATCTTCAATAATTTTTAAAAAATAATGAATGTTTCAATTTATTTCATTCTTCAGGATTCACATTAAAAATTGATTTAGGTATTGGAGATTTCTTTTTTTTAATATCTTAAAAACTAAAACCTGATATAATAACAGTTAAAAATGCATTAAAATATATTCTAAAAAACTCATATATCTCATGAGATGGAATCAAGAGATAATAGAAATTTAATATCTTTACAAAAGATATTTGTCTTATATATATTTTTTAAAGAATGATTATTAACCTTTATTAAGCAAAACAAAGCTTAGTATTTATTGACTTTTATTAATATAAATATTAGAAGAGCTGTTATGAGCCTGTAGCAAAGTCTATCACAGCCATAGCAAAATAAATTGAATTCCATAGTTACCATACTACATTTAAATATGTATTATTGTTGATAACACAGGTCAACAAATTTGGAATGTCAAAAATCCTAAGGAGTATAAGTATAATAAAAGTTATTCAGTTTTGTACGCTGATTTCAAATCTGTAATTTTATTTCAACGGTTTTTGAGAAATCAAACCCTACTTTTTGAGCTAATTTTTCCCCATTTTTCAACTTCAACTTTAATTTAAGCCTAGAAGATTACTCATTTTGTGCATTAAATAATGAAGATTGGCTCGTGTTTTTTGTATGAAAATTCAATTTTCAGTCTTTGTTTTGGTCTAAAGGGACTCCTGGAAGCGTAGAGGACGGGTGTAGGCCCAAAATACGGCCAAATCCTTAATACTTATATATCTTTTTGAATATTATATGAAATGAATTAATAAGGAATGCATTAAAGAGCTCAAGACTCACAGTTTTCAAACAAGATGTCGTGCCCTATTAGAATCCTTAATCAAGAAGAAATCGTCCATCTAAATGTGTACATTTTCATTCAGTATAGAGCAAAAATTCACTCGAAATTAAAGAGTCACGGTAGTGTTACAAAAGTAGTTGCGCGAAGAAAGATTAAGAAACCAGCTAAAATCCTTCTTCACGCTACTACTTCAGTTGTTTTTTAGTAGCTCTACCATGAGTAACAATTGGAAAAAATCTATTACTTATTTAAGGAAGCATATGCATTATTCTTTAAAAAAAGCTAAATCAGATAGACGACGAAAGTTTTAAAATAGGGAAATGTTGACTCCTGTACATACTTTCAAAAATAAAAAGAATGTATCAATCATTTTTTTTTCTTTTTTAATTAAAAAATTGGTTTTTTTTTCTCTACAATGAAATACATCTCTGTATACAATAGTTTAAGAGTTATTACTCTTTTTACTCACACGCTTTTTTTTACCATAGATGAACCAACTTTGTATCTTATACATCGTATACACTAATGTACACTTTTATTTCACATAATACTTTTCAAAATTATTATCATTATGTGTATCTAATATGGATATACAGTAATTGTTTTTTATCCATTATCGTCTCTATCTACATACTTGAGATATATATTTACGTATATACAAAGTATCTTATTTCGATAAATAATTATGATGAATAACACTACTGGTTTCTGTCTTCTTCTATGAAGCATTTGTTAGCATAGCTATTTGTTATTTTTATCATGGAAATACAAAAAGAGTGAAAAAGCAATCTTCAATAAAAATAATTTTAAAAGAAAGGAGGTAACGATAATAGTTAAACACTCTGAACAAAAGAAGCAAACAATGTTAAAAAAATATTTGAAGCAAAAATAGTCGTTCTATACGAATAACGTATAAAATAAAAAACCGCTCGAAAGACTTTTTTCATATATTTGCCTTTTCCCATGGGAGGCTATCTTGAAGAGTATGGACCCACTATCCTGGACCCCTTATTGTCAAACTTCATGGTCAATATAGGCTTCGAAGCCTATAGGGAGTCTCTTTTTCTTGGATTGGAGGTTATAAATGATAAATAAAACACTCGTGATCATTAACAAAGTCAGGCCAAGATACCAATTTCTACTCGATATTCATCTTTTACTCTGTTCTTGAGTATTTTCCAGACATCAAGGATCCTTGGACATTGGTTTCTATTTCATCGATGCATAAGGAACAATTTTTTTTTGTTTTTTCATTTTTATACTGTAATCATTTGTTTGTGAAAAGTCTCAAAGTTGTCGTCCTATATCTCAACTACTTTTGTTTTGAGTTTGAAAAAGATTTTTGCATGATAGTTTGCTAATCATTGTCCATTAGTATCTTCCTGATCAATGAATTAGGCGTCTTCTTCGAGATAGCTTCAAAAGCAACCATTGTGGAGGCAATAGTGGTATCTTATACCTTGTACGAGGCAGGATGTTAATACCAGTTAATGATATGTCCTCCAATCTTATTTTTTTTAAGGAGGTGAGTCCATTTGATTTCTTGACTTTGTCTAGATTACTAAATCGGTCATTGTAATTTATAGGCTCTTCTGAGCCAACAAGTAGAAAGATAGTAACACATAGAACACTAAGTTTTTTAGTTCCATGATCATCTCGGAAATATCCATGAATAATAATAATATCATCAAAGGAGTACTTCCTTTGTAAACTAAACATCTACTTTAAGCAAGTGGAACAGAAATTGTTCCTTATTTTTTACCTGGCAAGTCAAGAATATATTAGGATTCTTGTATGATTGTGTAGATCATATTTCCAAATTTTATGGTTAACTTGCTTTGTATGAAGCTTTCAATTTTAAAAATGTGGGAAATTGAGTTAAAGGCCCCTGAAAAGTCAACGTTATGTTGAACCGATGTTTTTCAAATATAAGTTAGAATTTGAGATAATACCTCCAAATAAATTTAGCATACCCTTGTTCAGCCCAACGACTTTTATGTTTAACTGAGTTTCTATCATTTACTGAGCCTTATTTAATATCGTCAAGTAGCAATCAGACAAGTAAATGCAAAAGTACCGGATAGTAATTTCAAACACACTCACTTACCTCAACAAAAATGTCCATCCCCAATCGCATAAGTCCCCCTCCAACCTTCTCCTTGTGCCCAAACAAAATTCACATTCATAAAAATGTATTTATGAAGTGAACATATACATTTGGAATTTAGAATTATCTTTCTTTGGTCGACTTTTCTTCAATATTGCTTTTGTGTTGACTCATGACAATGTCTTAACAAAATAGATTCTCAAAGTTGTCAGTGAAAAAGTAGCAGAGAGTATCCATGGTTCATCA
This sequence comes from Lepeophtheirus nordmannii, assembly GCA_963680855.1. Taxonomy (NCBI): domain Eukaryota; kingdom Metazoa; phylum Arthropoda; class Copepoda; order Siphonostomatoida; family Caligidae; genus Lepeophtheirus; species Lepeophtheirus nordmannii. The sequence continues at coordinate 10,443,364 of OY804525.1, forward strand.
AAATTGCATTTAGATTTGTAAATTCATGTAAAAACCTATAATGTGGAGTCAATATAAACTTTCATTAAATATTCAAATTGTTGGTAGAGCAAAGCTTTTTATGTAAAAAGTACTTAAGTGGTTACCCAGGTACTAATTTGGGTCTTCTTTTTTTTTTAAAAAAAAAAAAGCACTTCTAAGAAATATACTTTCTTTCTATTTGCGTCTTGATTATCTTTTTCTTTAAATTGATTGCAGACGATTTGGTTTGTTACATTAGGGGAATACTTAGCATGTTAAATAAATCTTTCACTACATATGTATATGTATCACGGCTCCATTTTAATCATCAATTACTCAAATGAGGATACTGATGGGGTGAGATGCATCTTTACCCTGTAAAACCATTAATTATATATATATATATCCTATAATATTATGAAATAAGATAAAGTATTCACTAGTTGCCTTATCTCCAAAAAGTCAAATAAATTAGGCCTGAAAAGATATGATACTTTGCCAATGAAGTCATTTTTTTAAATTGTTGGACTATTCTTAATTTAATAGTAGAGATATGAACAAAAAATAATTTGATCTTAGTCGAACAGAAATAAATACGTTTGGTCTTTGTATCAACTCACAACCTCGACTTTCTTTTGAGCTCGTATGCTAACTCTATATACCTACATAGTTGTGTTTCTGGGACAATTCATAAAAGGGCATTTTACCAAAATGATATTTCACGAAACCGACATTCCGCAAAAAATATTATTTAATATTATTTTATGTTATTATGATATCAAACATAAAGCTTTTGATGAATATTAGGGTACTAGGGACGCGTTTGGACCGGATGCATAAAGCCGCCATTCCATTGAATGTTATAAATGTCATTGTTATAAAAAATGGAACTGAACTGATTTAATGTCCTAAATTAAAGAAGGATTTAATTATATTTGATATTATACATATTAAATTTGGATCAGACATTAAGATTGTTGTTTTAAAAAAGTTTAAGGAGTAAAGAAGACAACAAATGCTTATAACTCCTCGCCATGAACAAATTTTTTCCTCCCATACACACATTCACCCACAAAGTTACATAAGTAGTAACACGATTCGAACTGAAGAAAACGTTACTGCGTCATAATGAATATAATTAAAGTATTACCCATTAAAAAAAAAGCTCAAAATGAATATTATATAAGTCTTTAAATAAATAAATAAAGCTACACGAGAATAAATCATGATTAATACTTATTACAAAACCATTTTAAGTTGCATTAAAATATGCATTTAGAATGTTTTGTGAGTTGTTCTCTTACGATTTATGGCGCTTTAAAGTAGTTTCAAGAGTAGCAAATAAGTATGTGCATACCATATTACTCTTTTAAATTCACAATACGTAGAGTTTGCTGCATTCATTTAGAAAGTAATCAACTTATATACACGTCAAGCTTTTTTGTTCACTATGCAACCTCGACTGACAAAAGGGAAAGGAAAAATTTGGAAAAACAACTGGTAGCTGCTACCCTTCTCTCTTTTCCTTGTTGCCAACTTGTTAATATTTGGCAGAATTTATTATTTAGATATAATAATACTAAATATTTATAAATTCTACCAATATACAAACCAATCGTTACTACTTGTTATATATTAAAAATTCAAAAAAAGGGCGCGCAATCCTTGATTTAATATATTTTTTATACATCAAAATCATAATTAATAAGAATACCCTTTTTGAGTTTATAACACGTAGAGTCAGCTGCTTTAAATCAAAAGAGTCAAATGATGAAAATCAGCTAAAGGGAGAATACAGTGTGTTTTTGTTATTCCCAAAAAGCTCGTCGTGACAGTCATATGAAAGGAAATAACAATGCATTGCCCTCTATAAGTTGAACTTGTAACACAATGTATGCACTCTCTCAAACATCAACACTACATATGGTCCTTTTGATTTACATGTACGCAGTCAAGAGACAGGAGTACAACACATCAGTAGTTTGATAAAAATAACGTTTCATGTTATTGGAATATTAAACTGTCGTATTTATTCTATGCAATAAATCAAACAAATGGTTAAATCCTAAATGCCCTAAGTCTGAGTTAGTGGATTTATTGATTTCTATATATAGGGGATTCCAAACCTTTTTATTTCTATTCTAGCAGCAATCTGCTAATATTGTTTTCTCTCTAACATTATTTCTCCACCAAAGATAACTCCTCTCGTATCCCGTACAGTTAATTTAGATGTACGAATTTAAAAAATTGGATTCCATTTGATGGTAATCTATATTTATTTTTTATTTTTTGAAATTGGTTTACCTTTTTTCTCATATCTATAGGAATTATGGTCACATTAATTTTGATAACATTTTTTTTTTTTTTTCAATAATTTGTTGAAGATAAACTCTTGAAATTTGATACTATATCATTTAAGAGTGATAAATTCATATTTTAAAAGAAATCCAATTTGAATGTATATACAAATGAATGAGTTATTAATTTTTTTATCATATCAAATGGTCCAGTATAATTTCAAGGGTTAAGTTTAAAACTATTAAAGAAAAGGATGCAAGTAAAAGTTCAATACAAGTCGTAAAAACTTGCACCAGAGAATAAGACTTTTAATAAGACGTCCATATCTCATCAGCAAATATTATTTCTGAGTAAAAAATGGGTAAATGTTCTTTTTTGAGCATAAAGAACTTCAAAGAACAAATTTTGTAATGACAAAGAGACATTTTGTCCTTATTTTGACAAAATAAGAATAAAGTGTTGAGTATAGATTCCATTTCAATTAGTGACATGACAACAATTTTCGAGTGACCCAGTGTGGGGCTCACTTAAAAAGAGAAAATTAATATATTTGACAAACGTATTTCCTCATTTCGGCGAGTATTTTTTTCGACGAGCTACATTCTACGAATTTTTTTCTATAATAATCATTGTAAGATAACATTATTGCTATTAAACATAACCAAACCTTTCAGTAACAATATCTATTGGTCTACATACATCGTGACTAATGATGGACTGGCTATCTATCTCCCTGATACTGTATCAAAATCTAAGGCCCCAAACTCTGAATAGTTAGTATTATATGGGTCTTTTGAGATTGTAATCATGAATTCAGAGATATATACTTATACTCTAAATAACTTGATTATTTTCTCTCCTATTTCTAAAGTCAAACTCCAAATCATTAATAAAACATGTCCCTGATAATCAAATCGATGGAAAAAGGTAAAGAAAAATAGCTTGAAAAATTTTTAGGTTATATCTAATGTAATTTGTGATTGATGTAAGTTGCAAACTTAAAGATTTATAGGAATATATATATATATATATATATATATATATATATATATATATATATATATATATATGGATTTATTCTTGATGAGGATGATTACAGAAAGCAACACTAATTGAAGCCTATAAATTGACGAACATGTTCATCATTAGTTATAGTTATCTGTCTTATAGACATTCATTTACTATTTTACACATTGATTTGATTGTAATTTGAAGTAGCTCATAATATGGTGAAGGATATAAATTACCTGGTACCATTTTCATTATTTATTTATTATTGTATTTGAAAATTAAATTAATTTAAGTTAACTATTTTATAAATTGATTTATCCATTATTTTTCATATATTACTTATCTAACTGTATATTTATCTTTTGGTTTGTATAATTTCACAAAATAATTTATTAATTAAACATAATTAGTTTTAAATTATTTGCAAAGGGATTGTATCCTAAATTAATCTCTTTTACTGAGAAATACATGAGTAGAAGAGTAAAAATTGCGTAAAGACCTGGGTTTTAGAAGAATGTCTACTCTTAACGTTGTTTCTGCGAATGTTGGCTACATCATATTCCTCAAGACTAAAAGGAAAATTATGTTAGAGTCAGCTCTTTACTTGAAAAGTGTCTCTCAATGAGTATTGATGAATTAAAAGAAAACAATTTGAAGATCAAACTACTCCACCTACTTAATAAAAGAGGACTCCCAACCCAGACTTACTCAATGCTTCTGTCAATATACCTTCATTGCTTATAACATCACCAAGAATAAGGAAAACACTAAAATCATTTTTTTCCAATGCTATAATCTTAAAAGGCTGTTGTCTTGAATTTGTTTAAAATAAGAGACGTACTCAAATTGATCTTAAATGCTTCAAGGATCATTCATCTCAACATGTATTTCATCACATTTATGCTCAAATTCTAAAGCTTTCAGCAAAGAATTTATTAGAAAAATTCAAGTATGATATTAATATGAAATGATATAATGCATTAAGTAAAACTACTTATGAAAGCAAAAGAATTATGAAACATATTTCAAATCAATTAATTGTTTATTTGTTCTTTACAAAAAATTTCTAATTTATCTATTTGATAGATAAAACAAAAGATATCAAGCTATCATTATTTTAAGACACTTGTAGATTTCAAATAAATTACTTTCTGACCAAAAATATTAAAATATATTTTTATTAATCTTTATCAGCAACTAACTCATTCGAGAATAAGGAAAAGGCGTCAGACTCCCATTTAGATATAATTCTGTGACAAAGGGAGTGAGATCAATCTGGTTTATTATTATTCTTAGAAAGGAAGTAAGACTTATAGTAAGATTTTTACTAACCATCAAATCTCTTAATACTATATTACCATATCCTGTAGCTGAACAAATTGTAAGTCTATATCTAATCAGTATTTTACTTGATTCATGGAGCTCTGGAATATTCCTTTCTATCACTCTTTCACTGACTTTATCCTCTAAATTGTTTATATATTCATCCAAAAGCTCATTTTGGTGATTGGACGTTCATTCTCTAGGTTCACCAGTATTTCTAAATAATTTCTTTCTTGCTTTTGAACAAATTTGGTAATTTTCTCTTTATTGTGATAGACTTGTTTTCATGTCAATGGATGAACCAATCCTGAGTTTGTATCCAGGAGACGTTCAATCCTTGTAGAAAATGAAAAAAAAAAAATTCGGATTTGTTTATTTCTTTTTGAATGCATTACATGAACAGTTTTGTTTTTCTTATTTTTATAGCAACGACATAGCATAAAGTAATAACTAAGAGATGTGACAAATATACCAATGACAAACTTACCAATGTATCTTCTTTACACGGTCTTTGGTCTCTTCCAGGATTATTTCGATTTTTTCCTTCAAGTACTTGGTGGTCATTTGAAGGAATGCTTTCAAATTCTCTTGACCTTCGACACAATTCAGTCAATGATTTAAAGATGTACTTTTCTTCAGTGTCTTGCTCCATTTGGATGTTGATTCTTAAGATAGATAGAGATAGCTTTCTTGGCAAAACATTCAAAGGGATATCACAGGAACTTCCAAGCACAAAATGTTTCTGTGCAGTCCTTGTTCTTAAAGTCATGAATCTCGTTATGATGGAAGATATTTCATCTAACAAAGAACATTTTCATAAATACGCAGTTATTAATATTATTCTTCAGACGTCAAAGTTATAATTTTTATAACTTTAAATTTGTATTCAACCCTGCTAATCTTTTGCATCCTCATCAAGATGTCTTTCTATTCTTAATACATATTCTACTACATTACTTTGTTTAATGATCATAATAAGGATACTACTACTACCTACTGGAAACTAAAAGAGGTTAACATGATTTGAAGCTTATTGCTAAGTTTTATATTAACTAAAAATATACAACTTATGATTGTTTTAAATATTTATTTCATTGAGAATATATGTATGTACTATATTAGAATTAGAAATGGTATTCAATAAAGACTTATGAAAAAATTAAATTTTCTTGACTTTTCTAAAAAGACAACCCTATTTCCTATTTCATAAATTGAAACATGCTGATATTTAGACAGCTGAAAGATAATGAAATTAAAGTTTAGACTTATAAGAGCTATTTATGGATTAAAACAGGATTTATAGTAGAATAGGTAGGGAGCATACAATTTCTGAGGGTAAAATAAATAAATAAGTGTAGAAGACTTTGGACCATGGGAAGCTTGAGGGTGTGTGTCCATGAACCGGACACAACGTTTGAATAATGAGATAATGTGACAAATAAATGAAACCATGGAGTGTATTGAGCTAGAAATGTCAATTGTTCTAATCCAATACTCTATAATTGATGTATCATACATATAACCAAGATAATATATATCATGAAATGAAAGAGTCATGATTCCTATATTAATTGACATGGGATTGCATTGGAAGTGGTGATGGAACATTCAAATATCACGAGTCCAAATCAGACAATAGGAGCAAACAATTCCAGATGATAAAAGCACATCATAAAATACTTGACGATTCCCCGACACGATGAGTTGGAGCCCCTCGAACTCGGAGAGACTCATAAAGATCCCTTGGCTTGAGTTAGAATCCGGAGAGAGGAACTTAGAATCGTGAATCCGATATTGAGGGAGTCCATGGGATCGATTGCATTATCTCACGTCACTGGTTACATTCTGCCGGACGCAGAAGCATGGATGTGGATCCCAAAACTTATTTTCCCTGCACTCCTCGAGGGATGTTTCTCTTTTTATCTTCTTCATCGAGTGCTCGTTGCTTCCTCTATCAAAGACGTACCTTTTTTTATTCAAAATGATGGGACCCGTCTTCTTGATGAGTTCCAAGATCTTCATGAATTAATGTGTGTAATCAAGGACTATGGAGAAGAGACAACAAGAGCCAGGATGCGTAAGGAAGAGCTCTTGAAAAATTTGACCCTCTTTGAAACCAAATTTAAAAGACAAAAAGAAGATGTCCTGAGTTTTCAAGACAGATTTAAATTAAGAGACAGTGTAGCAAAGGAAGAAATTCAAAAACTGAAGCTGGAGACTGCTAATGCTAACTCAGAAAAAGAGAGAGTATCAGCAGAATTAGACTCTTACAAGTCAATTCTTCAGACATTTAAAGTAGAGTTTGAGGAAACAGACAGAAGCTGGAAATCTCAAAATGCAAGTTTAGAGAGACAAAGACATGAAAGCTGGGTCATTGCTCGACATGAAGCAAGGAGATTGTTCATTTTTGGGATTCATAATATAGATATCGTTATCTCTCTTTTTCCACAAAGAGAACTGCATACTTTTCTTGTTCTTCTTTTTACATTTTTCACTCTTCTGAAGATTCGTCTCCGTAGTTGTTATAGTAATTTATATCATCAACAACTACGCCTCCCAAATCTGTTGGAAAAGCCGCCAAGAAGGCAGGAAAAGCTCAAAAGAACATCACCAAGACTGATGGAAAGAAAAGAAAGTCCCACAAGCGTAAGGAGTCCTATGCCATCTACATCTACAAGGTCTTGAAACAAGTCCATCCCGACACTGGTGTCTCTTCCAAGGCCATGAGACTCTTCATAACAAGCAAAAAAATGTCTGGAAAAGGAAGATTGAGGAAGTTGCGGCTGTGAATGCAAAGCTCAAAGCCATTTTCGATCTTTACAAAAGGCATGAAAATCCCAACTATTGGTTGCCAGTCTTGGACTACTGCTAGATAACTCGTTTCGAACATCCATCCCTAGTGTATTCATCTACACTGGTGTCTCTTCCAAAGCCATGAACATCATGAACTCCTTTGTCAACGATATCTTTGAGAGAATCGCTGCAGAGTCTTGCTCACTACAATAAGAGATCCACCATCACCTCCAGAGAAATCCAAACTGCTGTCCGACTTCTCCTCCCTGGAGAATTGGCCAAGCACGCTGTCTCTGAAGGAACCAAGGCTGTGACCAAATACAGTTCCTCCAAGTAAATTGTTAAATTTCTTGGGGCAGGCATCATAACCAAAGTCATGGCCATCAAAGGATTCATTTTATCCAATTATCTAAAAGATTTCCAATCAATCCAGTATATTTTGTAGAATGAAGTGAACCAAGTTGTTGAATCAAAGTATCAAATATGATATTTAATTTTAGTTTCAATTATTTGGAGATTTTATTTTTTAATTTTTTATGTTGAACCCTTTTTTTCTTTGTGATTGCTTGACATTTGAGATTGTACTTTCTACTTGCAAAATTCTCTTTATAAAGGCATATGTGATATTCCTTACACGTTCTACACTGTTATTTGAGTTTTTGAAAGAGAAAAGCTCTAATTTAAGGTCAAATTTTATTAATCCTTTTATTGATTCTTATTTGTAAACGGTGTTCATGAATCCATTCCAAGTGATTTCTGTTACATCTTCTCTCACTTAAAATTTCACTCGCTATTCGACGCTGATGGTTTATATCTTTATTTTAAAAGTAAAGATGTAAGCCATTATTTTTGAGCTTAAAAACTACGCTTCTAGTTGATTTCTCAAGAGATGCAATTGGTTTTTTTTTTTATTAAACTACCAAACAAGTAAACTTTTGATGAGTGCTTTTAACAATCACTGATTTAAGCTAGATTAGTATAAGTATGCCATATTAGAAAAGTGGGCTGAAAATAATCACCGTTCATGTTTTATTTTAATTTTTGAATGCGTATGTGTGCGAAAATAGAAATTTGAGCAAACTATGGAAAAGAGGAAACAACTTGAATGTTGTTCATTTAGTCGTTTATAATTTTGATCCATTTCCATTCGAACCATTTTTATGATACATTTTCTAAAACAAACAACCTTCTGACAACAAGTTTCTTAAGCGAGAGAGAGAGACTCTTCTCCAAGGATGAACTGGAGTCTCATCCTAACAGGCAACATGATTTTTTTTGGCTCTAAAATGAACAAATGTTCTCTTGAATAAAAATTTTCCAAAAATGAAAAGATGAACGGAGAAAGTGTGAAAGGTTACAATATTATATGTGTGCATAATAGTTATTTGCAAGAAGATTGAGAGAGTGAGGATTGTAGAATCAGAGTGAACACCTCTTTCCTCCTCATCTTACAAAGTCCTTCTGCAACGTTTACGCCATTTGATACCAAGGATGTATCAAATATTTAAGTATCTATAAAAACTATTGTCTTTACACAGCAAATAGGCAAATAGGCAAAATATAGGTATTTGTTGCTTATACTAAAAGACTGATTGACTAATCAATATAAAGAATAGAAATATGTCCACATTATTGGTTTCATCAATCAGGAAAGGCTGTATTTAAGTGCTACTAATTTATTTATTAACATGAGTACAACTGTATTTAATTAATCTATTTCTCGTTTATAATAATTAATTAGGAGGAACACTAGATTAAAGTATACAAATATACACACATCCCTAAACAAAACTAGAATAACCATTTTAAAAAAAACCTTTAAAAAACTTCATATATTAATAAACTATTTTTCAATGTTTTAAAAGTATAAATTGAGTAGATGGGTATTTTTGAGCTTTTGAGTCTGTATAAAAGATTGGCCATACAATCATTTCCTTTCCTATGGCTAGTTCCAGCCTTTAAAAAATCATGATATCAAGCATCTTTGTCAACTATCTCTGACCAAATAATCCTCAACTCTTTGTTGGCACTGTACACAGATAGGAACTGCTTCCAAGTTTGTTTGCTTTATGAGAAATGAATATAGTAAAGATTACATCCTGATAAGAGGATCTTATAAAGTTTTAGATCTCTTGTTACAATTCTCTTGAAAATAAAGGAGCTATCTAGTAGAAAAAAAATTTATTTTTTCATCATTTATAGGGTTTAGCTTACTCCTTGACGCAATGCAATGGCAATAAAATGAATGTAAAAATCCTTTTAGTATCTTTCTCATTATAGTAACGAATGTAGAAAGAATTGAATAATAATAATATATTGCATCAAATTACATAGCAGAATCCAATTTAATTAATAGCTTCTTTTATAGAAATGTTGTTTTTTGTTTTTTGAATTAACACTGGGATTACTTTGCCTTTAAGTATGCACAGTATAACTACCTTCAAAGAGGAAGGTGTATTTTTTGACATCCTTAGTTTAATTGTATCTCGTTTGATATGTATTTTGAATAAATATATTCTCAATTAATAATAAACACTTATTTTTAACTAATAAATATATATATTATGTACATACGAGGTAAGTCATAAGTTTTAAAGGTTTCATAATTGTCTCTACATTTTTTATAGCATTTAATCAATTAATATGCAACTTGCTTGTGTTTAACTTCATTCTAATTCAATTATGTCAAAAGATATGAATAAAAATAAACAACAAATACCGTGTGTAGAAAGATGGAGCTCCAATTCTTACTTGTTTAAAAATCTCAGGAATGGTTGAAAAAAAAAATAATACAAATAACTCCTCCATGAATGGGCATGTCGTTATGACTTCCTCCTTCAATTCCGGATATGAATACCCTTATGTTATTTTGTGTAGAGTTGTCGACATAGTGTGGATGGTGCATTCCTATCAGAGTTAGTTTAGAATCTCTTTCGTCAATCCAGCATGGGGGGAATTTTTGAGCAAGTCTATCCATGTTCATTGCACATCATTACAAACTCATTCACTAACGACAGTTTTTATATTAAATAAATCTTTTATATAAAATTAACTTAGAAATAATATATAGAATTTCTATTATTACTTAAATTTTATTTTGTTTAATCGCATAAATAACACAGGTCAACAAATTTGAACTTTCAAAAATCCTAAGTAAATTATAAGTATAATAAAAGTTATTCAGCTTTTGCAATGTATGCTGGGGGATGAAACACTCTACAGAAAGACACTATCATGACTCATCAAGGAACACTATTCCTTTCATTGAATATCCATGGCCATGCGATCCCACTCTTTCCTTGGAGTTGCCATGTTATTAAATAAGAGATCCATGTTGTTGAATTTGATTATCTTCAGCTGATTTCAGAGTCTTCTTCTTCTGTGTGCTACTACTTTAGTCAATAGCACTTGTTTTTTATTAGCTCTACCGTGAGTCTAAGATTTCCAGCGAATTTTTGCTCAAAATTGGGTTAACATTTACGAACTTTGATGGAGGATTTCTTCAAAGCTAAGGACTCTTATCGAGCGCTTGACATCTCGATTGAAATCTGTGGGTCTTAGCTCTTTAATGCATTCCTTATTAATCAATTTTATGTAATATTCAAGGAATTATTTAAGTACAAAGGATTTGACCGAATTTTGGGTCTACTCCGGCGCCTTAAGCCCCCAGGAGTCATTTTAAATATAAAAAAAAAGACTAAAAATGGAATTTGTATAAAAAACACTTGCCAATCATCATTTTTTAATGCTCAAAATGTGTATCCTTCTAGGCTTAAATTGAAGTTGAAGTTGGAAAATTGGCCAAAAAAGCTCAAAAAGTAGGAACCGATTTCTCAAAAACAATCGGACTCTCGAAAAAAAAAAGAATTACAGATTTGAAAACAACGTGCAAAACTGAATAACTCTTATTATACTTATACCCCTTAGGATTTTTGACTGTTGACCAGTGTAATTATTTAATTAATATTTTTTAATTAAAAATATTAATGAAAATGTAGTTAACGGCTATTGAAATGAATTTGAGACATATTTGAACTTGAAAAATAACAACTCGACTTTACTAAAGTCGATAACTTTTTGAGGACTATTACTCGCTTAAAATATTATTTGTTGAAATTGAATGATCAAAACTTGAAATAATCGAGTATATACTGATCTTTTCTCTAGTTTTTTAATGAGTAGTTGCTTATGAATATAGACATTATAAAAGAAGAAAAAAGGGGGAAAATGCTTCTTAAAAAGGAAAAAAGTTTGATGAAGATTTTTTTAAATTTTTCTTTGTTATACTCTATATCTGGGAGGATTCTTAGTTAAATATATATTTTTTCTATATCACTATTGGTGCTAATACCTTACTTATATATAAGTGGGAGCTGAACATTTCAATTTCAGTTCTGGAATATTCTATCAGCATCTTCCTCTGGATTTTTAGTTAAAGCTTGTGACTTAATACGTCAATATTATAATTTCAAACAAGAAGAAATAGAATTGGTAGTGACGTGATAATAACTTTATCTTACAGCCCTACATTAATTTAATTTATGCTTTTTGTAATAATAGATACAAACTTTTTGAAATAATTTCCTATTATGCAAAAAAATATTTTCTAAAAATACCTACAATATTTGTTTTTTAGTAGTTCAACCGTGAGTCTTGGATTTCTAGTGGGTTTTTGATCGAAATTGAATGAAAATTTACACATTTACATAGATGTACATTTTCTTCTTAATTAAGGAGGCTTGATGGGTGGTTGAGATCTTATTTGGAAGATGTGGGTCTTGGCTTTTGAATACATTCCTTATTTATCCATTTCATGTAATATTCAACAAATTATATTTAAGTACAAATGTTTGTGGCCTACTCCCGCTCCCTTCGCCCTTCGCCCTTAGGTCAAAATAAACAATGAAAAGGGTATTTGTGTTAAAAGCACTAGAGAATTCTTGTTTTTTAATGCACAAAATGAGTATCCTTAAAGGCTTAAATTCAAGTTGAAGTTGGAAAATGGACCAAAGAAGCTCAAAAAGTATAATTCAATTTCTCAAAACCGTCGGACTCTCAAAAAAAAATTAACAGATTGAAAATTTGTGTGCAAAACTAAATAACTTTTATTATACTTATACCCCTTAGGATTTTTGTCATTTCAAATTTGTTGTTAAACTTATATTTATTATTCATTAATTGAAGAAAAAAAAGAAGATTTTTCTTTGCCAAATGTATTTATTCGAACTCAACTTTAACCCATATTCAAACACTTGAACTCAACTCGGCTCAATTCTCAATTATTGGAACTCGATAGTTATCACTCGAATTCAACACTATTTACATGGATAAATTGGATTTTTCTTTTTTGGTGGGGGTCAGCTCAGAAATTAGATGCCTTACTTTATAAAAGACTATTTTATATTTGTTACGTCATCGGGGTGCCAATTATATGTATGTATGATGTAACAGTTCTGTAAGTATCAGTTCCAATGTATTAAAGAACTTGTTTAAAAGAGTGTAGTACACTAGTACCACTCAAGTTTGACTATTAGAAGAAAAAAAACATTTGTTACTTAAAATCTTAATTAATTATGTTTTTTGTTTTAAATTATTTGGATGACGTTTCACGTACCTTTAAATTCTACGTTTAAATATAAAGCTCGAGATGAACCATTTTAAATATAGAAGGGCAGAGAAGTACTAATTTATCTACCTTCAAAAATAATTACAAAACAGGCAATTGATGTTAACAAAGGATCTTAAATTAATGGTAGTATAAATCTCCCCCTATTATCTTCTTTTAGCACTCTATAAACTGTTCATTCCTAGGCATATGTAAATAAAAATATTAATACAAATTAATTGACTTACAATGTATTTTCTATCTCTTCACGAAATCGTAAGAGTGTTTTATTTTTGTTTTAATGAATGTTTTGAAATTTTAGTTTGATAATTTTTATTAAAAGTTAACATTCTACATATAGAGATTTACTCTCTTGAAAGACAAGTGAGGATTCGAAATTATGTAAGAATTCGTTTTATTAATGATTAAGCATAAATGATAATTAAAAACTCATGTATCTGGAGTTATTAGATGATACGAGTACTTTATCTCAAGAACAATATGAAAAACAAATAAGGACATGCCTTGTTTCCATAATCCTTGTAGATTTATATGAAGACATTTCTCAATTTTTCTTTTATTCAAAGTTTCATAGAAGATTAAAATTAAATTTAAAAAGTCCTATTAGACCACGAATGACCCGTATCAATAATAGGTATTATTATTCATAGCACCCATAAACCATACTTCCTATCACAGAACATCAAAGCATTTTTATACTGGAACTGAATAAATCCCAATTTATTTTCCCATGTATGAGAGAGGATTAACAAACTTGTTTGATTGAGAATAAATAAACATTTCTTTTATTTAATTTAGAATAATTATAATCAGAGTTTATTTCACTTTTAATGAGCCAAGGTCTATCTCTAAAAGACATATAGTGCATATGGGGAAACAACTTTTTTAGGGTGCGAAGAGAGTGTGGAAGCAAAACTTATGGTACGATTGAATTAATACTCTGTTAACATCAGCTATCTGTAATATGAATTTTGAGTGGAGAAAATATACTATTTGCATTTCTGCCCCAGAAAGTAGGACTAAGTATATTACTAAATAGCATTAGGTTGAGGGAATGACATTGTAGATACAACAAATATAGGCGGGAGTTTTTAAACTCTTCTATTGGAAGGAAATGTTTCCTTTTCAACGATCTAACAAAGAATGAGTATAATCTCAACAACAGCAAAAAAGAAGTAGTGCCAACTGTTTTTCCTTTTCTAATCACGAAGTTGTATTTTTTTTTTTCAAAAAAAGGTTATATCCCTAAATATGTGTCATGTATAAATAGAGCTACAAATCTTGAACGTCTACTCTCACACTAGTTTTTTAGTGTTTGGTAATAGGAAGAGCACAATTTACTTTTCCAATGCTGCTATCATTATTATTTTTTAATTCTTAAGGAGAGAACAGCTAACACTAACCAGGTGTTGTACAGTAATAAATTACATACTAAGGTAGGTGTCAAAGGTGAGACCTCAGTCATTTTAGCCCTTAGCCATTTAACTTCAAAAATCTATCCTCTGAAAAGTTAAAGTCTAATTTTTTTCTTTTTCTTTCATCATTGAATAAAAAAAAAATATATGATTCTCAATACAAAGCAGCACTCAGTTTACAAAAATGATGAAAAGAAAGTTATTTAAATATTTAGCAGTGTCAACAATAAAACCGAGAAGTCTTTTTATATAGTGCTAAGTGTTTTGTTCTTTTAAGTATATGGCGATTTTCATTGTATCTCTCAAACTTTCATCCAACAAAAGAAAAGGCTCAAAATTGACTAGTAATTAGCCAATCAGGTCATTATTCCAATATTGTTGAACTATGGTATGTTATTAAAGACTTCACACATTACATAATAAACAAATTTTGGAATCATAGATTGATTAAGCAAGACTAACATATTCTACGTATTTCCAAAATGATGACGTCATAAAAAATCCTTCTATAGGAGAGACTAGGATATTAACTATACAGCACCATGGCTAATGGTTATTATGGCACACAAAGGCACAAATATACTTTCTGGGGGGTATACAAACAAAAATTTCAAGTTTTTACATACTCCGTAAATATAACTTTTTTTACATCTCTACACGCCGCTTAGAAACAGCTGTTAAATACCCAAATACATCACTTAAAAGTTATCTTTGCTGTACGTGGCACCACGCCACGTATAGAGCCTACCCACTTTTTTCACCTTATTGCTCAACTGTATTTTTTGTTCTGAATTATCTTTAATCCAAGATATTGAAGTTTTGTATCTACATACATTACTTTCATTAAACTTTTGTTATAGGATCACTTGGAATAATATGCCATCATATATTTAGTATTGAATAGAATGTTTAACAAATTTAAAATTGGTATCTTATGAAGGAATAAAGAATGAGGGTCTTTGTGGGGTAATTAGATCCTACGAGTGGTGGATAATATGGATATTTGATCATAGATGTACACATAATCGCCCTATTATGACTAAACAATTAGATCTATAGTCTATATTTTGTCAAAGACCTGGTTGTACTTTCAAGTTATCATGGCAACAACTTTAATAAGGACCCTTTTTCTGGATCGAGATAGCTTATAACTTTAGATACACCCTGTAAATATTAGCTAATGATTATGTCAAGAAAATACTTGCATTTTGAAAGTGTCATTATGGTGCATTTCTGGATCATTTTCTTGTATCTTGTTTCGACTGACTTAATAGTCCATTATTTAAGATTTGAGTGAGCTATTTTATATTGGGAATACACTTTAAGCAAACTTTTGTCCAAGTACAGAGGTGATTTGATCATGATGGTCATATATGTTTTCTAGTCCAGGAGTTGGAAATTTGCTTTCTTTTGAAACCTTAATTTTGGAGCTCGTTCATTTTTTCAGAAGTATTACCCAGTACTCAGAGATTGATGCTTCTCCCTTAACGTTCTAACAAAGAATATTTAGTTAGCAAGAGTTTTTCCTATTTTTTTTATCACAAAACTTATTTTTTTCTTATTAACTAAAGTCCCATCTCTAAAATTATGAAAGTACAAATGCAAGTTTTTTGAATGTAAGAGCAATTGTTTTAGTTCTTACACTTCTTGTACTAGGCTATACATGTATAATATTAATATCAATACATGGTGAGGGATCTTAAATCCACATATTATAATATAAATCTTATTATATCTTAGAGTACAATAATCAATTGAAAGCTATGTATATTCAATACCTTCAAAAAGCATCATTATTTATTCGTCAAAAAATATTATTTCGTTCACGACGAGCTTTTTGGGATAAACAAAGACACACAGTATTCTCCCTTAAGTTGATTTTCATCCTTTGACTCTTTTGATTTAAAGAAGCTGACTCTATGCGTTATCAGCTCAAAAAGGGTATTATTATTATCTCTGATTTTGATATATAAGAATATGTTTAATCAAGGATTGCGCGCCCTTTTTTTGAATTTGTGAATATATTACAAGTAGTAACGATTAGTTTGTTTATTTGTAGAATTGTATCAATGTATATCATGTCTAAATAATAACTCTTCCCAATATTAAAAAGTTGGCTACAAGGAAAATACAGAAGGGTAGCAGCTAACAGTTGTTTTTCCAAATTTTTCCTTTCCCTTTTGTCAGTCGAGGTTGCGAGTGGACAAAAAGAAGTCGTCGTTCTTTCTTATTTTCTAACTCAAACTTAATTATTTTTAAAACTTGTAACATTTGACAGGGCATATACAACTACAATTCGCTACAAAATTACTATTTTTAGGCATTTCATGCATCACTAATGTATTATATAAGTACATACACCTGTGATGCATCTTTTAGTGGTTTCTAAGCTATGTACACCTAAATATGTCTTGTCTTTGTTGTATCATATTTTCTATTCTGTAATGATGAATCCCTATAATTCCATTTGCATGCACCCTCAACATATTAATACATCAAATTATTGATAAGATATCAGTAATTTAATAATTATAAAAAGACGAATAACGATATTAGTGTTAGAGGGAGACAAGGAATTGCCAGACAGTTGTATGCATTTGTTCAGCATAAAATACTTTATACTGACCATAATGACATTAAAAGCAAACCATTCATTTCCTCTCAGAGGATCTTGATGAGGAAATTAAGCCTATTAATAGGGGTACTTCATTAGTCACAACAAATAAGATACACTTAATATATATATAAAAAATACAGTTTAATAGTTACATTCATCTAATGGTATCCGTTGTTCATTGAGCAAAAAGTTATTTTAAGAGATCAATCTAAATATATATATGTATATATATATATAGGTAAGCTACCTAAATGTAAGTAATTTATTTTGTAATATTGTAATACTAAAAATAGGATTTCTACGCAATAAGTTCCATAAATAAAGATTGATCACCAAAGCCTCAAAGAAAAAAAAATTGGTTTAAAATCTCAATCGCCTTACAGTGACTCTACAGTTTTAAAATATTCCTTTCTTACACATTCTGGAACTCCCAAAATGACCAAGCTTCCTACATATTCTACATTATATTTAAATTTAAATACATGTCTTGAGATCTATTACATTTACCTATTTAGTATTCTGAGAGCCATATGGAAATATTTTAAGTACTTTTAAAAAAAGTCAAACACGAGGGAAGTCTTTGAAGATGGGTCTAAAAAAAAAAAAAATCACTAAAAATCTTTTTGATTCAGTAAAAAGCCGTAATCCAACACCAACTCAAGCTGAAAGGAGTGTCTAGAGTTGATGGAGTAGAGATACAAATCAACATTATTAAACAATATCAACTAGTGGCACGTGAGTATAATTGGATTTCAAAGTTTTGTTCGAGCTCAGAGGCAAAGACTCCCAGTCTGTTAAAGTCACATATTACTAAAATTTTGTTTCTTCAAATTAACTACTCAAGCTACTATTCTAATTGTCGTTATAAAAATAAATAGAATTCAAAATTTTTGATTTCTTTTAAAGGAAATCCTGTTTTGAAATTAGGTACGTTGCATGCTTTGTTCTTGCCCATATTTAATGATAAAAATAATACTTCAGGTGCATAAATATTCAATTTCTATTTTTTTTTTTTTTTTTTTTTTGTTGAAATTGCAAAGTTTATAACAAATTAATTAAGTTGTATATTTAGAAAACTGTTTATATATTCACTAATTGACTATTTACTATACTACATTCTATAGTAAACAATTCAAAATTATTCACTTTCATGCTGAACAGACCTTATTGTGGCAATACTTTAAAGCATTAGTCCATATATTGCAATATAATAATTCCTGTGATTGAATGCTAATTTTTTGTTTGTTTTGTTCTGTATTGCAGACTTTTCTTTTGTTTTCTTTTTATATTAAAATATTTGTATTCTTTTTTTGGATATTTGCTTAATGCAATTTTTGTTCTTTGTTTTAAGTATAGATATTTTTTTTTTAATTTTCCCCTAAAACCGCCTCTGGGAGAGACCATTTTGAAAATGTACAAGTATACTGTTTTATACATAAATTTAGTGAATTTGGAAAGGACGATGTAAAGTTAGGTAAAATCTTGGAGGAATATCTTCTCAACTATCATCAGTATGATTAAGTTTAAATTTACTAACTTTTCAAAAATACAAACATTTTGTCTAAAAAGAAAAAACTTTTTTGGGACAAATCCTTTGTTTGTGAGAGTGTGATAAGTCAAGATGTGAAAAAAATGAAGCTGTTCTATCCCAAAGCATCTTTTATTTAAGAGCACATCGCTACAAAAATAGAAAAAGACGTCATTAGTCCCCATTAAATGTAGTTTTTGTAGTACCTTTTCATTGTAATGGATTTTGGAGGTTTTTAATCATTTACTATGTCAAAGTTTCTCTACGAAAATTACAAGAGAGTTATGACAGCTTAGATATAATAAAGCTTGCCAGTTGAGACGATTTCTTAGCAAAAAAGGGTATTTTTTATCACCACTCTAGCATAAAAGCATTTGCCCCAGATTATTTGCAAAGAAAATGTAGAAATTAACTAATAAAAATAATAAATTAAAGAATGAGTAATTTTACGTTCTATATGTAGACTCTTGTGAGTAATTTTATAAAATATTTTTTCAATGTCTTTTAAGCATATAAAAAGCATTTTTTCCTCG
The DNA here is from genome assembly GCA_963680855.1 of Lepeophtheirus nordmannii. Lineage (NCBI taxonomy): Eukaryota > Metazoa > Arthropoda > Copepoda > Siphonostomatoida > Caligidae > Lepeophtheirus > Lepeophtheirus nordmannii. The sequence continues at coordinate 10,462,508 of OY804525.1, forward strand.
TCTTGTTTGCAACATAAACAGGACTTTAGATTAATAGGTGCATTTAAAATTTATAAACTAATTAAAAAAGATGGTTTTCTTTACTTATAAATAGCAGTTTCTCAAGATACGAGGATTCCACATGAAATAAAAACCCATGTTTGACTATAGCATTAAATTTTAGTAAAAGACTATTCTTTTTAGGCAAATTATCGATTTTTTTCTTGCTCAAAAGTGTAAAAATAATCACAAAAAAAGTCAAATTAAAAATTCTCGTAAACCAGATTTGATACTAAGAAAACTTATATTAGAGATTCTATTTTTTTGGAGCCAAGCTTCATAATTCTTTTCTTAATTACTTACATACGTACATATATACAACGGTACTCCGTGTTTTTATGAATATGAATTAATATCCTCTTTAACTCCTCATTTAAAATAATTTTCAAGGCGGTGAAACAGGGGATAGAAGCACCCAATGAAACAGTTTTTGTTTTGGTTTCACCTTTAAAAAAGAGAATACAATTATTATACAGTAAATTATCTTCTGAAGCCATAGACTGTTCATTCTATGTTCATTGTCAAATTCATTCCAATTTTATATTCTTTGATGATTATTGCTCAGCCTTTACTTCATTAGAACATTTTCTTGAATGTGGGAATATTTTGGTATAAACATCAAAATAACCCTGTAGCACTTTGGTATTTCTCTCTTTACTTAGATTGATATCAATTTAGTCTAGTGATGTATCAAATATCTCAAAGTGCAGATATTCAATTATAAAGTTTATAAAAAGCAAATAATTTTTGTGGATATTTATACGAATTGCTCCTGCATCACCGGTCAGGTTGTTTCATCGGTGACAGGCCAGAGGGACTTTGATAAGTGGTAAACATTAATACCATTTTTTTTTTCATTCCAAGAATACCAAATTACTTGACATTGGAGCCGACTGCGGGACTCAAAGTGTAAATAAGATGTCTTAATAGAAAATACATGGTACTTGTGGTCCCTACATTCAAGTTCTCTACAAGTTCTCTTCTGTACCTCATACAGAAACCTTGTATTTAGCAGCATTTCAATTGTTATTTGATATAAATAAGAAGAATAGTACTTACTATCATTTTGGTGATTGGACGTTCATTCTCTAGGTTCACCAGTATTTCTAAATAATTTCTTTCTTGCTTTTGAACAAATTTGGTAATTTTCTCTTTATTGTGATAGACTTGTTTTCATGTCAATGGATGAACCAATACTGAGTTTGTATCCAGGAGACGTTCAATCCTTGTAGAAAATGAAAAAAAAAAAATTCGGATTTGTTTATTTCTTTTTGAATGCATTACATGAACAGTTTTGTTTTTCTTATTTTTATAGCAACGACATAGCATAAAGTAATAACTAAGAGATGTGACAAATATACCAATGACAAACTTACCAATGTATCTTCTTTACACGGTCTTTGGTCTCTTCCAGGATTATTTCGATTTTTTCCTTCAAGTACTTGGTGGTCATTTGAAGGAATGCTTTCAAATTCTCTTGACCTTCGACACAATTCAGTCAATGATTTAAAGATGTACTTTTCTTCAGTGTCTTGCTCCATTTGGATGTTGATTCTTAAGATAGAGATAGCTTTCTTGGCAAAACATTCAAAGGGATATCACAGGAACTTCCAAACACAAAATGTTTCTGTGCACTCCTTGTTCTTAAAGTCATGGATCTCATTATGATGGAAGATATTTCATCTAACAAAGAACATTTTCATAAATACACAGTTATTAATATTATTCTTCAGACGTCATTTTTATAATTTTTATAACTTTAAATTTGTATTCAACCCTGCTAATCTTTTGCATCCTCTTCAAGATGTCTTTCTATTCTTAATACATATTCTACTACATTACTTTGTTTAATGATCATAATAAGGATACTACTACTACCTACTAGAAACTAAAAGAGGTTAACATGATTTGAAGCTTATTGCTATGTTTTATATTAACTAAAAATATACAACTTATGATTGTTTTAAATATTTATTTCATTGAGAATATATGTATGTACTATATTAGAATTAGAAATGGTTTTCAAAAAAGACTTATGAAAAAATTAAATTTTGTTGACTTTTCTAAAAATCGAAAAGACAACCATATTTCCTATTTCATAAATTGAAACATGCTGATATTTAGACAGCTGAAAGATAATAAAATTAAACTTTAGAGCTATGTATGGATTAAAACATGATTTATAGTAGAATAGGTAGGGAACATACAATTTCTGAGGGTAAAATAAATAAATAAATAGAACTACACATACATTCAAATCTCTTCCATGAATACTGATCATTTGGATATTTTAAAGTTTTGTTGCTTTTTCGTGCATGATTGCAAGCACTGAAAGAATCCGTAGAACATTGGTCGGATCCAAAACTATGTGAAGAATCTTGGAACCTATTATTTTGATTTGTTGACCTCGAAGATCTATTACCATTGGTTCTTCTAGGTGTGGAAGACTTTGGACCAAGGGAAGGTTGAGGGTGTGTGTCCATGAACCGGACGCAACGTTTCCCAGAATAGCTGGATTTTTTTTTTAGAATTGACTTTATACACTGAGACTGTTTATCTCGAACTAAATACTTAATTTGGAATTCTTTTTCCATAATTTTGGCTTGAGCAATGGTGAGTCTTGATCTAAGAGTCAGCATTTCATTTTGAGTGTTAGCATTTTTCCTTGCTTCAGTTCGGGCAATGACCCAGCTTTCATGCCTTTGTCTCTCTAAATTTGCATTTTGAGATTTCCTGCTTCTGTCGGTTTCCTCCAATTCTACTTTAAATGACTGAAGAATTGACTTGTAAGAGTCTAATTCTGCTGATACTCTCTCTTTTTCTGAGTTAGCAGTAGCAGTCTCCAGCTTGAGTTCTTGAATTTCTTCCTTTGCTTCAGAGTCTCTTAATTTAAATCTGTCCTGTAAACTCAGCACATCTTCCTTTTGTCTTTGAAATTTCTCTTCAAAGACTGTGAAATTTTTCAAGAGCTCCTCATTTCGAATCCTGGCTCTTGTTGTCTCTTCTCCATAGTCCTTGATGATAGAAATTAATTCCTGATTCTCTTTTTGGGATTGATCATATAGATACTGTAATCTCTCTTTTTCCACAAAGAGAGCTTCATACGCGTCTTGTTTTTCTTTCTTCCATTTTTCACTCTTCTGAAGATTCGTCTCCGTGGTATAATTCATCAAAGGATTCATTTTATCCAATGAACTCGAAGATTTCAATAAATTCAGTGTATTGAAGAATGGAGTGAACCAAGTAGTTGTATCAAAATATCAAATATGATATTTTTTTTTAGATTTGAATTATTTGGAGATTTTAATTTTTAATTTTATTATATTCAACCCTTTTTTTTTTTTTTCTTTTTTTTTCTTTGTTTTGATTGCTTATATTTGAGATTGTATTTTCTACTTGCAAACATCTCTTTATAAAGGCATATGTGATATTCCTTACACGTTCCACACTGTAGATTTTTTGCCTTTGTTTCTGTTATTTGAGTTTTTGAAAAAGAGAAGCTCTAATTTAAGGTCAACTTTTATTAATCCTTTTATTGATCATTATTTGTAAAGGGTGTCCATGAATCCATTTCACTCAAAAATTTCACTCCCTATTCAACACTTATGTTTTATATCTCCACTTTAAAAGTAGAGTTGTGAGCCATTACTTTTGAGCTTAAAATGACATCATAAAACATATGACAGGAATCATAAACCCCATGTTAGCTGATATGCTTTGGAATCTTCAATACATGATGATTTTCTGGAAATAGGTGAAAAATGACTTAAGTATTGAGCTCCAGGTTTAAAATCACAATAATAACTTCATACTTTTTCTGAGCCCGGTAGACTTTTCGTACGATTTTTACTAACCATCAAATCTCTTAATACTGTATTACCATATCCTGTAGCTGAACAAATTGAAAGTCTATATCTAATCAGTATTTTACTTGATTCATGGAGCTCTGGAATATTCCTTTCTATCACTCTTTCACTGACTTTATCCTCTAAATTGTTTATATATTCATCCAAAAGCTCATTTTGGTGATTGGACGTTCATTCTCTAGGTTCACCAGTATTTCTAAATAATTTCTTTCTTGCTCTTGAACAAATTTGGTAATTTTCTCTTTATTATGATAGACTTGTTTTCATGTCAATGGATGAACCAATCCTGAGTTTGTATCCAGGAGATGTTCAATCCTTGTAGAAAATGAAAAAAAAAAATCGGATTTGTTTATTTCTTTTTGAATGCATTACATGAACAGTTTTGTTTTTCTTATTTTTATAGCAACGACATAGCATAAAGTAATAACTAAGAGATGTGACAAATATACCAATGACAAACTTACCAACGATTATTTCGATTTTTTCCTCCAAGTACTTGGTGGTCATTTGAAGGAATGCTTTCAAATTCTCTTGACCTTCGACACAATTCAGTCAATGATTTAAAGATGTACTTTTCTTCAGTGTCTTGCTCCATTTGGATGTTGATTCTTAAGATAGAGATAGCTTTCTTGGCAAAACATTCAAAGGGATATCACAGGAACTTCCAAACACAAAATGTTTCTGTGCACTCCTTGTTCTTAAAGTCATGGATCTCATTATGATGGAAGATATTTCATCTAACAAAGAACATTTTCATAAATACACAGTTATTAATATTATTCTTCAGACGTCATTTTTATAATTTTTATAACTTTAAATTTGTATTCAACCCTGCTAATCTTTTGCATCCTCTTCAAGATGTCTTTCTATTCTTAATACATATTCTACTACATTACTTTGTTTAATGATCATAATAAGGATACTACTACTACCTACTGGAAACTAAAAGAGGTTAACATGATTTGAAGCTTATTGCTATGTTTTATATTAACTAAAAATATACAACTTATGATTGTTTTAAATATTTATTTCATTGAGAATATATGTATGTACTATATTAGAATTAGAAATGGTTTTCAAAAAAGACTTATGAAAAAATTAAATTTTGTTGACTTTTCTAAAAATCGAAAAGACGACCATATTTCCTATTTCATAAATTGAAACATGCTGATATTTAGACAGCTGAAAGATAATAAAATTAAACTTTAGAGCTATGTATGGATTAAAACATGATTTATAGTAGAATAGGTAGGGAACATACAATTTCTGAGGGTAAAATAAATAAATAAATAGAACTACACATACATTCAAATCTCTTCCATGAATACTGATCATTTGGATATTTTAAAGTTTTGTTGCTTTTTCGTGCATGATTGCAAGCACTGAAAGAATCCGTAGAACATTGGTCGGATCCAAAACTATGTGAAGAATCTTGGAACCTATTATTTTGATTTGTTGACCTCGAAGATCTATTACCATTGGTTCTTCTAGGTGTGGAAGACTTTGGACCAAGGGAAGGTTGAGGGTGTGTGTCCATGAACCGGACGCAACGTTTCCCAGAATAGCTGGATTTTTTTTTTAGAATTGACTTTATACACTGAGACTGTTTATCTCGAACTAAATACTTAATTTGGAATTCTTTTTCCATAATTTTGGCTTGAGCAATGGTGAGTCTTGATCTAAGAGTCAGCATTTCATTTTGAGTGTTAGCATTTTTCCTTGCTTCAGTTCGGGCAATGACCCAGCTTTCATGCCTTTGTCTCTCTAAATTTGCATTTTGAGATTTCCTGCTTCTGTCGGTTTCCTCCAATTCTACTTTAAATGACTGAAGAATTGACTTGTAAGAGTCTAATTCTGCTGATACTCTCTCTTTTTCTGAGTTAGCAGTAGCAGTCTCCAGCTTGAGTTCTTGAATTTCTTCCTTTGCTTCAGAGTCTCTTAATTTAAATCTGTCCTGTAAACTCAGCACATCTTCCTTTTGTCTTTGAAATTTCTCTTCAAAGACTGTGAAATTTTTCAAGAGCTCCTCATTTCGAATCCTGGCTCTTGTTGTCTCTTCTCCATAGTCCTTGATGATAGAAATTAATTCCTGATTCTCTTTTTGGGATTGATCATATAGATACTGTAATCTCTCTTTTTCCACAAAGAGAGCTTCATACGCGTCTTGTTTTTCTTTCTTCCATTTTTCACTCTTCTGAAGATTCGTCTCCGTGGTATAATTCATCAAAGGATTCATTTTATCCAATGAACTCGAAGATTTCAATAAATTCAGTGTATTGAAGAATGGAGTGAACCAAGTAGTTGTATCAAAATATCAAATATGATATTTTTTTTTAGATTTGAATTATTTGGAGATTTTAATTTTTAATTTTATTATATTCAACCCTTTTTTTTTTTTTTCTTTTTTTTTCTTTGTTTTGATTGCTTATATTTGAGATTGTATTTTCTACTTGCAAACATCTCTTTATAAAGGCATATGTGATATTCCTTACACGTTCCACACTGTAGATTTTTTGCCTTTGTTTCTGTTATTTGAGTTTTTGAAAAAGAGAAGCTCTAATTTAAGGTCAACTTTTATTAATCCTTTTATTGATCATTATTTGTAAAGGGTGTCCATGAATCCATTTCACTCAAAAATTTCACTCCCTATTCAACACTTATGTTTTATATCTCCACTTTAAAAGTAGAGTTGTGAGCCATTACTTTTGAGCTTAAAATGACATCATAAAACATATGACAGGAATCATAAACCCCATGTTAGCTGATATGCTTTGGAATCTTCAATACATGATGATTTTCTGGAAATAGGTGAAAAATGACTTAAGTATTGAGCTCCAGGTTTAAAATCACAATAATAACTTCATACTTTTTCTGAGCCCGGTAGACTTTTCGTACGATTTTTACTAACCATCAAATCTCTTAATACTGTATTACCATATCCTGTAGCTGAACAAATTGAAAGTCTATATCTAATCAGTATTTTACTTGATTCATGGAGCTCTGGAATATTCCTTTCTATCACTCTTTCACTGACTTTATCCTCTAAATTGTTTATATATTCATCCAAAAGCTCATTTTGGTGATTGGACGTTCATTCTCTAGGTTCACCAGTATTTCTAAATAATTTCTTTCTTGCTCTTGAACAAATTTGGTAATTTTCTCTTTATTATGATAGACTTGTTTTCATGTCAATGGATGAACCAATCCTGAGTTTGTATCCAGGAGATGTTCAATCCTTGTAGAAAATGAAAAAAAAAAAATTCGGATTTGTTTATTTCTTTTTGAATGCATTACATGAACAGTTTTGTTTTTCTTATTTTTATAGCAACGACATAGCATAAAGTAATAACTAAGAGATGTGACAAATATACCAATGACAAACTTACCAACGATTATTTCGATTTTTTCCTCCAAGTACTTGGTGGTCATTTGAAGGAATGCTTTCAAATTCTCTTGACCTTCGACACAATTCAGTCAATGATTTAAAGATGTACTTTTCTTCAGTGTCTTGCTCCATTTGGATGTTGATTCTTAAGATAGAGATAGCTTTCTTGGCAAAACATTCAAAGGGATATCACAGGAACTTCCAAACACAAAATGTTTCTGTGCACTCCTTGTTCTTAAAGTCATGGATCTCATTATGATGGAAGATATTTCATCTAACAAAGAACATTTTCATAAATACACAGTTATTAATATTATTCTTCAGACGTCATTTTTATAATTTTTATAACTTTAAATTTGTATTCAACCCTGCTAATCTTTTGCATCCTCTTCAAGATGTCTTTCTATTCTTAATACATATTCTACTACATTACTTTGTTTAATGATCATAATAAGGATACTACTACTACCTACTGGAAACTAAAAGAGGTTAACATGATTTGAAGCTTATTGCTATGTTTTATATTAACTAAAAATATACAACTTATGATTGTTTTAAATATTTATTTCATTGAGAATATATGTATGTACTATATTAGAATTAGAAATGGTTTTCAAAAAAGACTTATGAAAAAATTAAATTTTGTTGACTTTTCTAAAAATCGAAAAGACGACCATATTTCCTATTTCATAAATTGAAACATGCTGATATTTAGACAGCTGAAAGATAATAAAATTAAACTTTAGAGCTATGTATGGATTAAAACATGATTTATAGTAGAATAGGTAGGGAACATACAATTTCTGAGGGTAAAATAAATAAATAAATAGAACTACACATACATTCAAATCTCTTCCATGAATACTGATCATTTGGATATTTTAAAGTTTTGTTGCTTTTTCGTGCATGATTGCAAGCACTGAAAGAATCCGTAGAACATTGGTCGGATCCAAAACTATGTGAAGAATCTTGGAACCTATTATTTTGATTTGTTGACCTCGAAGATCTATTACCATTGGTTCTTCTAGGTGTGGAAGACTTTGGACCAAGGGAAGGTTGAGGGTGTGTGTCCATGAACCGGACGCAACGTTTCCCAGAATAGCTGGATTTTTTTTTTAGAATTGACTTTATACACTGAGACTGTTTATCTCGAACTAAATACTTAATTTGGAATTCTTTTTCCATAATTTTGGCTTGAGCAATGGTGAGTCTTGATCTAAGAGTCAGCATTTCATTTTGAGTGTTAGCATTTTTCCTTGCTTCAGTTCGGGCAATGACCCAGCTTTCATGCCTTTGTCTCTCTAAATTTGCATTTTGAGATTTCCTGCTTCTGTCGGTTTCCTCCAATTCTACTTTAAATGACTGAAGAATTGACTTGTAAGAGTCTAATTCTGCTGATACTCTCTCTTTTTCTGAGTTAGCAGTAGCAGTCTCCAGCTTGAGTTCTTGAATTTCTTCCTTTGCTTCAGAGTCTCTTAATTTAAATCTGTCCTGTAAACTCAGCACATCTTCCTTTTGTCTTTGAAATTTCTCTTCAAAGACTGTGAAATTTTTCAAGAGCTCCTCATTTCGAATCCTGGCTCTTGTTGTCTCTTCTCCATAGTCCTTGATGATAGAAATTAATTCCTGATTCTCTTTTTGGGATTGATCATATAGATACTGTAATCTCTCTTTTTCCACAAAGAGAGCTTCATACGCGTCTTGTTTTTCTTTCTTCCATTTTTCACTCTTCTGAAGATTCGTCTCCGTGGTATAATTCATCAAAGGATTCATTTTATCCAATGAACTCGAAGATTTCAATAAATTCAGTGTATTGAAGAATGGAGTGAACCAAGTAGTTGTATCAAAATATCAAATATGATATTTTTTTTTAGATTTGAATTATTTGGAGATTTTAATTTTTAATTTTATTATATTCAACCCTTTTTTTTTTTTTTCTTTTTTTTTCTTTGTTTTGATTGCTTATATTTGAGATTGTATTTTCTACTTGCAAACATCTCTTTATAAAGGCATATGTGATATTCCTTACACGTTCCACACTGTAGATTTTTTGCCTTTGTTTCTGTTATTTGAGTTTTTGAAAAAGAGAAGCTCTAATTTAAGGTCAACTTTTATTAATCCTTTTATTGATCATTATTTGTAAAGGGTGTCCATGAATCCATTTCACTCAAAAATTTCACTCCCTATTCAACACTTATGTTTTATATCTCCACTTTAAAAGTAGAGTTGTGAGCCATTACTTTTGAGCTTAAAATGACATCATAAAACATATGACAGGAATCATAAACCCCATGTTAGCTGATATGCTTTGGAATCTTCAATACATGATGATTTTCTGGAAATAGGTGAAAAATGACTTAAGTATTGAGCTCCAGGTTTAAAATCACAATAATAACTTCATACTTTTTCTGAGCCCGGTAGACTTTTCGTACGATTTTTACTAACCATCAAATCTCTTAATACTGTATTACCATATCCTGTAGCTGAACAAATTGAAAGTCTATATCTAATCAGTATTTTACTTGATTCATGGAGCTCTGGAATATTCCTTTCTATCACTCTTTCACTGACTTTATCCTCTAAATTGTTTATATATTCATCCAAAAGCTCATTTTGGTGATTGGACGTTCATTCTCTAGGTTCACCAGTATTTCTAAATAATTTCTTTCTTGCTCTTGAACAAATTTGGTAATTTTCTCTTTATTATGATAGACTTGTTTTCATGTCAATGGATGAACCAATCCTGAGTTTGTATCCAGGAGATGTTCAATCCTTGTAGAAAATGAAAAAAAAAAAATTCGGATTTGTTTATTTCTTTTTGAATGCATTACATGAACAGTTTTGTTTTTCTTATTTTTATAGCAACGACATAGCATAAAGTAATAACTAAGAGATGTGACAAATATACCAATGACAAACTTACCAACGATTATTTCGATTTTTTCCTCCAAGTACTTGGTGGTCATTTGAAGGAATGCTTTCAAATTCTCTTGACCTTCGACACAATTCAGTCAATGATTTAAAGATGTACTTTTCTTCAGTGTCTTGCTCCATTTGGATGTTGATTCTTAAGATAGAGATAGCTTTCTTGGCAAAACATTCAAAGGGATATCACAGGAACTTCCAAACACAAAATGTTTCTGTGCACTCCTTGTTCTTAAAGTCATGGATCTCATTATGATGGAAGATATTTCATCTAACAAAGAACATTTTCATAAATACACAGTTATTAATATTATTCTTCAGACGTCATTTTTATAATTTTTATAACTTTAAATTTGTATTCAACCCTGCTAATCTTTTGCATCCTCTTCAAGATGTCTTTCTATTCTTAATACATATTCTACTACATTACTTTGTTTAATGATCATAATAAGGATACTACTACTACCTACTGGAAACTAAAAGAGGTTAACATGATTTGAAGCTTATTGCTATGTTTTATATTAACTAAAAATATACAACTTATGATTGTTTTAAATATTTATTTCATTGAGAATATATGTATGTACTATATTAGAATTAGAAATGGTTTTCAAAAAAGACTTATGAAAAAATTAAATTTTGTTGACTTTTCTAAAAATCGAAAAGACGACCATATTTCCTATTTCATAAATTGAAACATGCTGATATTTAGACAGCTGAAAGATAATAAAATTAAACTTTAGAGCTATGTATGGATTAAAACATGATTTATAGTAGAATAGGTAGGGAACATACAATTTCTGAGGGTAAAATAAATAAATAAATAGAACTACACATACATTCAAATCTCTTCCATGAATACTGATCATTTGGATATTTTAAAGTTTTGTTGCTTTTTCGTGCATGATTGCAAGCACTGAAAGAATCCGTAGAACATTGGTCGGATCCAAAACTATGTGAAGAATCTTGGAACCTATTATTTTGATTTGTTGACCTCGAAGATCTATTACCATTGGTTCTTCTAGGTGTGGAAGACTTTGGACCAAGGGAAGGTTGAGGGTGTGTGTCCATGAACCGGACGCAACGTTTCCCAGAATAGCTGGATTTTTTTTTTAGAATTGACTTTATACACTGAGACTGTTTATCTCGAACTAAATACTTAATTTGGAATTCTTTTTCCATAATTTTGGCTTGAGCAATGGTGAGTCTTGATCTAAGAGTCAGCATTTCATTTTGAGTGTTAGCATTTTTCCTTGCTTCAGTTCGGGCAATGACCCAGCTTTCATGCCTTTGTCTCTCTAAATTTGCATTTTGAGATTTCCTGCTTCTGTCGGTTTCCTCCAATTCTACTTTAAATGACTGAAGAATTGACTTGTAAGAGTCTAATTCTGCTGATACTCTCTCTTTTTCTGAGTTAGCAGTAGCAGTCTCCAGCTTGAGTTTTTGAATTTCTTCCTTTGCTTCAGAGTCTCTTAATTTAAATCTGTCCTGTAAACTCAGCACATCTTCCTTTTGTCTTTGAAATTTCTCTTCAAAGACTGTGAAATTTTTCAAGAGCTCCTCATTTCGAATCCTGGCTCTTGTTGTCTCTTCTCCATAGTCCTTGATGATAGAAATTAATTCCTGATTCTCTTTTTGGGATTGATCATATAGATACTGTAATCTCTCTTTTTCCACAAAGAGAGCTTCATACGCGTCTTGTTTTTCTTTCTTCCATTTTTCACTCTTCTGAAGATTCGTCTCCGTGGTATAATTCATCAAAGGATTCATTTTATCCAATGAACTCGAAGATTTCAATAAATTCAGTGTATTGAAGAATGGAGTGAACCAAGTAGTTGTATCAAAATATCAAATATGATATTTTTTTTTAGATTTGAATTATTTGGAGATTTTAATTTTTAATTTTATTATATTCAACCCTTTTTTTTTTTTTTCTTTTTTTTTCTTTGTTTTGATTGCTTATATTTGAGATTGTATTTTCTACTTGCAAACATCTCTTTATAAAGGCATATGTGATATTCCTTACACGTTCCACACTGTAGATTTTTTGCCTTTGTTTCTGTTATTTGAGTTTTTGAAAAAGAGAAGCTCTAATTTAAGGTCAACTTTTATTAATCCTTTTATTGATCATTATTTGTAAAGGGTGTCCATGAATCCATTTCACTCAAAAATTTCACTCCCTATTCAACACTTATGTTTTATATCTCCACTTTAAAAGTAGAGTTGTGAGCCATTACTTTTGAGCTTAAAATGACATCATAAAACATATGACAGGAATCATAAACCCCATGTTAGCTGATATGCTTTGGAATCTTCAATACATGATGATTTTCTGGAAATAGGTGAAAAATGACTTAAGTATTGAGCTCCAGGTTTAAAATCACAATAATAACTTCATACTTTTTCTGAGCCCGGTAGACTTTTCGTACGATTTTTACTAACCATCAAATCTCTTAATACTGTATTACCATATCCTGTAGCTGAACAAATTGAAAGTCTATATCTAATCAGTATTTTACTTGATTCATGGAGCTCTGGAATATTCCTTTCTATCACTCTTTCACTGACTTTATCCTCTAAATTGTTTATATATTCATCCAAAAGCTCATTTTGGTGATTGGACGTTCATTCTCTAGGTTCACCAGTATTTCTAAATAATTTCTTTCTTGCTCTTGAACAAATTTGGTAATTTTCTCTTTATTATGATAGACTTGTTTTCATGTCAATGGATGAACCAATCCTGAGTTTGTATCCAGGAGATGTTCAATCCTTGTAGAAAATGAAAAAAAAAAAATTCGGATTTGTTTATTTCTTTTTGAATGCATTACATGAACAGTTTTGTTTTTCTTATTTTTATAGCAACGACATAGCATAAAGTAATAACTAAGAGATGTGACAAATATACCAATGACAAACTTACCAACGATTATTTCGATTTTTTCCTCCAAGTACTTGGTGGTCATTTGAAGGAATGCTTTCAAATTCTCTTGACCTTCGACACAATTCAGTCAATGATTTAAAGATGTACTTTTCTTCAGTGTCTTGCTCCATTTGGATGTTGATTCTTAAGATAGAGATAGCTTTCTTGGCAAAACATTCAAAGGGATATCACAGGAACTTCCAAACACAAAATGTTTCTGTGCACTCCTTGTTCTTAAAGTCATGGATCTCATTATGATGGAAGATATTTCATCTATCAAAGAACATTTTCATAAATACACAGTTATTAATATTATTCTTCAGACGTCATTTTTATAATTTTTATAACTTTAAATTTGTATTCAACCCTGCTAATCTTTTGCATCCTCTTCAAGATGTCTTTCTATTCTTAATACATATTCTACTACATTACTTTGTTTAATGATCATAATAAGGATACTACTACTACCTACTGGAAACTAAAAGAGGTTAACATGATTTGAAGCTTATTGCTATGTTTTATATTAACTAAAAATATACAACTTATGATTGTTTTAAATATTTATTTCATTGAGAATATATGTATGTACTATATTAGAATTAGAAATGGTTTTCAAAAAAGACATATGAAAAAATTAAATTTTGTTGACTTTTCTAAAAATCGAAAAGACAACCATATTTCCTATTTCATAAATTGAAACATGCTGATATTTAGACAGCTGAAAGATAATAAAATTAAACTTTAGAGCTATGTATGGATTAAAACATGATTTATAGTAGAATAGGTAGGGAACATACAATTTCTGAGGGTAAAATAAATAAATAAATAGAACTACACATACATTCAAATCTCTTCCATGAATACTGATCATTTGGATATTTTAAAGTTTTGTTGCTTTTTCGTGCATGATTGCAAGCACTGAAAGAATCCGTAGAACATTGGTCGGATCCAAAACTATGTGAAGAATCTTGGAACCTATTATTTTGATTTGTTGACCTCGAAGATCTATTACCATTGGTTCTTCTAGGTGTGGAAGACTTTGGACCAAGGGAAGGTTGAGGGTGTGTGTCCATGAACCGGACGCAACGTTTCCCAGAATAGCTGGATTTTTTTTTTAGAATTGACTTTATACACTGAGACTGTTTATCTCGAACTAAATACTTAATTTGGAATTCTTTTTCCATAATTTTGGCTTGAGCAATGGTGAGTCTTGATCTAAGAGTCAGCATTTCATTTTGAGTGTTAGCATTTTTCCTTGCTTCAGTTCGGGCAATGACCCAGCTTTCATGCCTTTGTCTCTCTAAATTTGCATTTTGAGATTTCCTGCTTCTGTCGGTTTCCTCCAATTCTACTTTAAATGACTGAAGAATTGACTTGTAAGAGTCTAATTCTGCTGATACTCTCTCTTTTTCTGAGTTAGCAGTAGCAGTCTCCAGCTTGAGTTTTTGAATTTCTTCCTTTGCTTCAGAGTCTCTTAATTTAAATCTGTCCTGTAAACTCAGCACATCTTCCTTTTGTCTTTGAAATTTCTCTTCAAAGACTGTGAAATTTTTCAAGAGCTCCTCATTTCGAATCCTGGCTCTTGTTGTCTCTTCTCCATAGTCCTTGATGATAGAAATTAATTCCTGATTCTCTTTTTGGGATTGATCATATAGATACTGTAATCTCTCTTTTTCCACAAAGAGAGCTTCATACGCGTCTTGTTTTTCTTTCTTCCATTTTTCACTCTTCTGAAGATTCGTCTCCGTGGTATAATTCATCAAAGGATTCATTTTATCCAATGAACTCGAAGATTTCAATAAATTCAGTGTATTGAAGAATGGAGTGAACCAAGTAGTTGTATCAAAATATCAAATATGATATTTTTTTTTAGATTTGAATTATTTGGAGATTTTAATTTTTAATTTTATTATATTCAACCCTTTTTTTTTTTTTTCTTTTTTTTTCTTTGTTTTGATTGCTTATATTTGAGATTGTATTTTCTACTTGCAAACATCTCTTTATAAAGGCATATGTGATATTCCTTACACGTTCCACACTGTAGATTTTTTGCCTTTGTTTCTGTTATTTGAGTTTTTGAAAAAGAGAAGCTCTAATTTAAGGTCAACTTTTATTAATCCTTTTATTGATCATTATTTGTAAAGGGTGTCCATGAATCCATTTCACTCAAAAATTTCACTCCCTATTCAACACTTATGTTTTATATCTCCACTTTAAAAGTAGAGATGTGAGCCATTACTTTTGAGCTTAAAATGACATCATAAAACATATGACAGGAATCATAAACCCCATGTTAGCTGATATGCTTTGGAATCTTCAATACATGATGATTTTCTGGAAATAGGTGAAAAATGACTTAAGTATTGAGCTCCAGGTTTAAAATCACAATAATAACTTCATACTTTTTCTGAGCCCGGTAGACTTTTCGTACGATTTTTACTAACCATCAAATCTCTTAATACTGTATTACCATATCCTGTAGCTGAACAAATTGAAAGTCTATATCTAATCAGTATTTTACTTGATTCATGGAGCTCTGGAATATTCCTTTCTATCACTCTTTCACTGACTTTATCCTCTAAATTGTTTATATATTCATCCAAAAGCTCATTTTGGTGATTGGACGTTCATTCTCTAGGTTCACCAGTATTTCTAAATAATTTCTTTCTTGCTTTTGAACAAATTTGGTAATTTTCTCTTTATTATGATAGACTTGTTTTCATGTCAATGGATGAACCAATCCTGAGTTTGTATCCAGGAGACGTTCAATCCTTGTAGAAAATGAAAAAAAAAATTTGGATTTGTTTATTTCTTTTTGAATGCATTACATGAACAGTTTTGTTTTTCTTATTTTTATAGCAACGACATAGCATAAAGTAATAACTAAGAGATGTGACAAATATACCAATGACAAACTTACCAACGATTATTTCGATTTTTTCCTCCAAGTACTTGGTGGTCATTTGAAGGAATGCTTTCAAATTCTCTTGACCTTCGACACAATTCAGTCAATGATTTAAAGATGTACTTTTCTTCAGTGTCTTGCTCCATTTGGATGTTGATTCTTAAGATAGAGATAGCTTTCTTGGCAAAACATTCAAAGGGATATCACAGGAACTTCCAAACACAAAATGTTTCTGTGCACTCCTTGTTCTTAAAGTCATGGATCTCATTATGATGGAAGATATTTCATCTAACAAAGAACATTTTCATAAATACACAGTTATTAATATTATTCTTCAGACGTCATTTTTATAATTCTTATAACTTTAAATTTGTATCCAACCCTGCTAATTTTTTGCATCCTCTTCAAGATGTCTTTCTATTCTTAATACATATTCTACTACATTACTTTGTTTAATGATCATAATAAGGATACTACTACTACCTACTGGAAACTAAAAGAGGTTAACATGATTTGAAGCTTATTGCTATGTTTTATATTAACTAAAAATATACAACTTATGATTGTTTTAAATATTTATTTCATTGAGAATATATGTATGTACTATATTAGAATTAGAAATGGTTTTCAAAAAAGACTTATGAAAAAATTAAATTTTGTTGACTTTTCTAAAAATCGAAAAGACAACCATATTTCCTATTTCATAAATTGAAACATGCTGATATTTAGACAGCTGAAAGATAATAAAATTAAACTTTAGAGCTATGTATGGATTAAAACATGATTTATAGTAGAATAGGTAGGGAACATACAATTTCTGAGGGTAAAATAAATAAATAAATAGAACTACACATACATTCAAATCTCTTCCATGAATACTGATCATTTGGATATTTTAAAGTTTTGTTGCTTTTTCGTGCATGATTGCAAGCACTGAAAGAATCCGTAGAACATTGGTCGGATCCAAAACTATGTGAAGAATCTTGGAACCTATTATTTTGATTTGTTGACCTCGAAGATCTATTACCATTGGTTCTTCTAGGTGTGGAAGACTTTGGACCAAGGGAAGGTTGAGGGTGTGTGTCCATGAACCGGACGCAACGTTTCCCAGAATAGCTGGATTTTTTTTTTAGAATTGACTTTATACACTGAGACTGTTTATCTCGAACTAAATACTTAATTTGGAATTCTTTTTCCATAATTTTGGCTTGAGCAATGGTGAGTCTTGATCTAAGAGTCAGCATTTCATTTTGAGTGTTAGCATTTTTCCTTGCTTCAGTTCGGGCAATGACCCAGCTTTCATGCCTTTGTCTCTCTAAATTTGCATTTTGAGATTTCCTGCTTCTGTCGGTTTCCTCCAATTCTACTTTAAATGACTGAAGAATTGACTTGTAAGAGTCTAATTCTGCTGATACTCTCTCTTTTTCTGAGTTAGCAGTAGCAGTCTCCAGCTTGAGTTTTTGAATTTCTTCCTTTGCTTCAGAGTCTCTTAATTTAAATCTGTCCTGTAAACTCAGCACATCTTCCTTTTGTCTTTGAAATTTCTCTTCAAAGACTGTGAAATTTTTCAAGAGCTCCTCATTTCGAATCCTGGCTCTTGTTGTCTCTTCTCCATAGTCCTTGATGATAGAAATTAATTCCTGATTCTCTTTTTGGGATTGATCATATAGATACTGTAATCTCTCTTTTTCCACAAAGAGAGCTTCATACGCGTCTTGTTTTTCTTTCTTCCATTTTTCACTCTTCTGAAGATTCGTCTCCGTGGTATAATTCATCAAAGGATTCATTTTATCCAATTAACTCGAAGATTTCAATAAATTCAGTGTATTGAAGAATGGAGTGAACCAAGTAGTTGTATCAAAATATCAAATATGATATTTTTTTTTAGATTTGAATTATTTGGAGATTTTAATTTTTAATTTTATTATATTCAACCCTTTTTTTTTTTTTTCTTTTTTTTTCTTTGTTTTGATTGCTTATATTTGAGATTGTATTTTCTACTTGCAAACATCTCTTTATAAAGGCATATGTGATATTCCTTACACGTTCCACACTGTAGATTTTTTGCCTTTGTTTCTGTTATTTGAGTTTTTGAAAAAGAGAAGCTCTAATTTAAGGTCAACTTTTATTAATCCTTTTATTGATCATTATTTGTAAAGGGTGTCCATGAATCCATTTCACTCAAAAATTTCACTCCCTATTCAACACTTATGTTTTATATCTCCACTTTAAAAGTAGAGTTGTGAGCCATTACTTTTGAGCTTAAAATGACATCATAAAACATATGACAGGAATCATAAACCCCATGTTAGCTGATATGCTTTGGAATCTTCAATACATGATGATTTTCTGGAAATAGGTGAAAAATGACTTAAGTATTGAGCTCCAGGTTTAAAATCACAATAATAACTTCATACTTTTTCTGAGCCCGGTAGACTTTTCGTACGATTTTTACTAACCATCAAATCTCTTAATACTGTATTACCATATCCTGTAGCTGAACAAATTGAAAGTCTATATCTAATCAGTATTTTACTTGATTCATGGAGCTCTGGAATATTCCTTTCTATCACTCTTTCACTGACTTTATCCTCTAAATTGTTTATATATTCATCCAAAAGCTCATTTTGGTGATTGGACGTTCATTCTCTAGGTTCACCAGTATTTCTAAATAATTTCTTTCTTGCTTTTGAACAAATTTGGTAATTTTCTCTTTATTGTGATAGACTTGTTTTCATGTCAATGGATGAACCAATCCTGAGTTTGTATCCAGGAGACGTTCAATCCTTGTAGAAAATGAAAAAAAAAATTTGGATTTGTTTATTTCTTTTTGAATGCATTACATGAACAGTTTTGTTTTTCTTATTTTTATAGCAACGACATAGCATAAAGTAATAACTAAGAGATGTGACAAATATACCAATGACAAACTTACCAACGATTATTTCGATTTTTTCCTCCAAGTACTTGGTGGTCATTTGAAGGAATGCTTTCAAATTCTCTTGACCTTCGACACAATTCAGTCAATGATTTAAAGATGTACTTTTCTTCAGTGTCTTGCTCCATTTGGATGTTGATTCTTAAGATAGAGATAGCTTTCTTGGCAAAACATTCAAAGGGATATCACAGGAACTTCCAAACACAAAATGTTTCTGTGCACTCCTTGTTCTTAAAGTCATGGATCTCATTATGATGGAAGATATTTCATCTAACAAAGAACATTTTCATAAATACACAGTTATTAATATTATTCTTCAGACGTCATTTTTATAATTTTTATAACTTTAAATTTGTATTCAACCCTGCTAATCTTTTGCATCCTCTTCAAGATGTCTTTCTATTCTTAATACATATTCTACTACATTACTTTGTTTAATGATCATAATAAGGATACTACTACTACCTACTGGAAACTAAAAGAGGTTAACATGATTTGAAGCTTATTGCTATGTTTTATATTAACTAAAAATATACAACTTATGATTGTTTTAAATATTTATTTCATTGAGAATATATGTATGTACTATATTAGAATTAGAAATGGTTTTCAAAAAAGACTTATGAAAAAATTAAATTTTGTTGACTTTTCTAAAAATCGAAAAGACAACCATATTTCCTATTTCATAAATTGAAACATGCTGATATTTAGACAGCTGAAAGATAATAAAATTAAACTTTAGAGCTATGTATGGATTAAAACATGATTTATAGTAGAATAGGTAGGGAACATACAATTTCTGAGGGTAAAATAAATAAATAAATAGAACTACACATACATTCAAATCTCTTCCATGAATACTGATCATTTGGATATTTTAAAGTTTTGTTGCTTTTTCGTGCATGATTGCAAGCACTGAAAGAATCCGTAGAACATTGGTCGGATCCAAAACTATGTGAAGAATCTTGGAACCTATTATTTTGATTTGTTGACCTCGAAGATCTATTACCATTGGTTCTTCTAGGTGTGGAAGACTTTGGACCAAGGGAAGGTTGAGGGTGTGTGTCCATGAACCGGACGCAACGTTTCCCAGAATAGCTGGATTTTTTTTTTAGAATTGACTTTATACACTGAGACTGTTTATCTCGAACTAAATACTTAATTTGGAATTCTTTTTCCATAATTTTGGCTTGAGCAATGGTGAGTCTTGATCTAAGAGTCAGCATTTCATTTTGAGTGTTAGCATTTTTCCTTGCTTCAGTTCGGGCAATGACCCAGCTTTCATGCCTTTGTCTCTCTAAATTTGCATTTTGAGATTTCCTGCTTCTGTCGGTTTCCTCCAATTCTACTTTAAATGACTGAAGAATTGACTTGTAAGAGTCTAATTCTGCTGATACTCTCTCTTTTTCTGAGTTAGCAGTAGCAGTCTCCAGCTTGAGTTTTTGAATTTCTTCCTTTGCTTCAGAGTCTCTTAATTTAAATCTGTCCTGTAAACTCAGCACATCTTCCTTTTGTCTTTGAAATTTCTCTTCAAAGACTGTGAAATTTTTCAAGAGCTCCTCATTTCGAATCCTGGCTCTTGTTGTCTCTTCTCCATAGTCCTTGATGATAGAAATTAATTCCTGATTCTCTTTTTGGGATTGATCATATAGATACTGTAATCTCTCTTTTTCCACAAAGAGAGCTTCATACGCGTCTTGTTTTTCTTTCTTCCATTTTTCACTCTTCTGAAGATTCGTCTCCGTGGTATAATTCATCAAAGGATTCATTTTATCCAATTAACTCGAAGATTTCAATAAATTCAGTGTATTGAAGAATGGAGTGAACCAAGTAGTTGTATCAAAATATCAAATATGATATTTTTTTTTAGATTTGAATTATTTGGAGATTTTAATTTTTAATTTTATTATATTCAACCCTTTTTTTTTTTTTTCTTTTTTTTTCTTTGTTTTGATTGCTTATATTTGAGATTGTATTTTCTACTTGCAAACATCTCTTTATAAAGGCATATGTGATATTCCTTACACGTTCCACACTGTAGATTTTTTGCCTTTGTTTCTGTTATTTGAGTTTTTGAAAAAGAGAAGCTCTAATTTAAGGTCAACTTTTATTAATCCTTTTATTGATCATTATTTGTAAAGGGTGTCCATGAATCCATTTCACTCAAAAATTTCACTCCCTATTCAACACTTATGTTTTATATCTCCACTTTAAAAGTAGAGATGTGAGCCATTACTTTTGAGCTTAAAATGACATCATAAAACATATGACAGGAATCATAAACCCCATGTTAGCTGATATGCTTTGGAATCTTCAATACATGATGATTTTCTGGAAATAGGTGAAAAATGACTTAAGTATTGAGCTCCAGGTTTAAAATCACAATAATAACTTCATACTTTTTCTGAGCCCGGTAGACTTTTCGTACGATTTTTACTAACCATCAAATCTCTTAATACTGTATTACCATATCCTGTAGCTGAACAAATTGAAAGTCTATATCTAATCAGTATTTTACTTGATTCATGGAGCTCTGGAATATTCCTTTCTATCACTCTTTCACTGACTTTATCCTCTAAATTGTTTATATATTCATCCAAAAGCTCATTTTGGTGATTGGACGTTCATTCTCTAGGTTCACCAGTATTTCTAAATAATTTCTTTCTTGCTTTTGAACAAATTTGGTAATTTTCTCTTTATTGTGATAGACTTGTTTTCATGTCAATGGATGAACCAATCCTGAGTTTGTATCCAGGAGACGTTCAATCCTTGTAGAAAATGAAAAAAAAAAATTCGGATTTGTTTATTTCTTTTTGAATGCATTACATGAACAGTTTTGTTTTTCTTATTTTTATAGCAACGACATAGCATAAAGTAATAACTAAGAGATGTGACAAATATACCAATGACAAACTTACCAATGTATCTTCTTTACACGGTCTTTGGTCTCTTCCAGGATTATTTCGATTTTTTCCTTCAAGTACTTGGTGGTCATTTGAAGGAATGCTTTCAAATTCACTTGACCTTCGACACAATTCAGTCAATGATTTAAAGATGTACTTTTCTTCAGTGTCTTGCTCCATCTGGATGTTGATTCTTAAGATAGAGATAGCTTTCGTGGCAAAACATTCAAAGGGATATCACAGGAACTTCCAAGCACAAAATGTTTCTGTGCAGTCCTTGTTCTTAAAGTCATGAATCTCGTTATGATGGAAGATATTTCATCTATCAAAGAACATTTTCATAAATACACAGTTATTAATATTATTCTTCAGACGTCATTTTTATAATTCTTATAACTTTAAATTTGTATCCAACCCTGCTAATTTTTTGCATCCTCTTCAAGATGTCTTTCTATTCTTAATACATATTCTACTACATTACTTTGTTTAATGATCATAATAAGGATACTACTACTACCTACTGGAAACTAAAAGAGGTTAACATGATTTGAAGCTTATTGCTAAGTTTTATATTAACTAAAAATATACAACTTATCATTGTTTTAAATATTTATTTCATTGAGAATATATGTATGTACTAGATTAGAATTAGAAATGGTTTTCAAAAAAGACTTATGAAAAAATTAAATTTTGTTGACTTTTCTAAAAATCGAAAAGACAACCATATTTCCTATTTCATAAATTGAAACATGCTGATATTTAGACAGCTGAAAGATAATAAAATTAAACTTTAGAGCTATGTATGGATTAAAACATGATTTATAGTAGAATAGGTAGGGAACATACAATTTCTAAAGGTAAAATAAATAAATAAATAGAACTACACATACATTCAAATCTCTTCCATGAATACTGATCATTTGGATATTTTAAAGTTTTGTTGCTTTTTCGTGCATGATTGCAAGCACTGAAAGAATCCGTAGAACATTGGTCGGATCCAAAACTATGTGAAGAATCTTGGAACCTATTAT
Organism: Lepeophtheirus nordmannii; assembly: GCA_963680855.1. Taxonomy (NCBI): domain Eukaryota; kingdom Metazoa; phylum Arthropoda; class Copepoda; order Siphonostomatoida; family Caligidae; genus Lepeophtheirus; species Lepeophtheirus nordmannii. The sequence goes on from OY804525.1 coordinate 10,485,420, forward strand.
TTTGATTTGTTGACCTCGAAGATCTATTACCATTGGTTCTTCTAGGTGTGGAAGACTTTGGACCAAGGGAAGGTTGAGGGTGTGTGTCCATGAACCGGACGCAACGTTTCCCAGAATAGCTGGATTTTTTTTTTAGAATTGACTTTATACACTGAGACTGTTTATCTCGAACTAAATACTTAATTTGGAATTCTTTTTCCATAATTTTGGCTTGAGCAATGGTGAGTCTTGATCTAAGAGTCAGCATTTCATTTTGAGTGTTAGCATTTTTCCTTGCTTCAGTTCGGGCAATGACCCAGCTTTCATGCCTTTGTCTCTCTAAATTTGCATTTTGAGATTTCCTGCTTCTGTCGGTTTCCTCCAATTCTACTTTAAATGACTGAAGAATTGACTTGTAAGAGTCTAATTCTGCTGATACTCTCTCTTTTTCTGAGTTAGCAGTAGCAGTCTCCAGCTTGAGTTTTTGAATTTCTTCCTTTGCTTCAGAGTCTCTTAATTTAAATCTGTCCTGTAAACTCAGCACATCTTCCTTTTGTCTTTGAAATTTCTCTTCAAAGACTGTGAAATTTTTCAAGAGCTCCTCATTTCGAATCCTGGCTCTTGTTGTCTCTTCTCCATAGTCCTTGATGATAGAAATTAATTCCTGATTCTCTTTTTGGGATTGATCATATAGATACTGTAATCTCTCTTTTTCCACAAAGAGAGCTTCATACGCGTCTTGTTTTTCTTTCTTCCATTTTTCACTCTTCTGAAGATTCGTCTCCGTGGTATAATTCATCAAAGGATTCATTTTATCCAATTAACTCGAAGATTTCAATAAATTCAGTGTATTGAAGAATGGAGTGAACCAAGTAGTTGTATCAAAATATCAAATATGATATTTTTTTTTAGATTTGAATTATTTGGAGATTTTAATTTTTAATTTTATTATATTCAACCCTTTTTTTTTTTTTTCTTTTTTTTTTCTTTGTTTTGATTGCTTATATTTGAGATTGTATTTTCTACTTACAAACATCTCTTTATAAAGGCATATGTGATATTCCTTACACAATCACCGTTCATGTTTTATTTTAATTTTTAAAAGTATGAGTGCGAAAATAGAAATTTGAGCAAACTATGGAAAAGAAGAAACAACTTGAATGTTGTTCATTTAGTCGTTTATAATTTTGATCCATTTCCGTTCGAACCATTTTTGTGATACCTTCTCTAAAACAAACAACCTTCTGACAACAAGTTTCTTAAGCGGAGAGCAAGACATTTCTCCAAGAATAAACTGGAGCCTCATCCTAACAGGCAGCATGAATTTTTTTCGGCTCAAAAATGAACAACTGAAATTAAGAAATGTACAAATATTCTATTGAATACAAATTTTCCCTAAATGAAAAGAGGAATGGAGAAAGTATGAAAGGTTACAAGATTATATATGTGTCAAGTCAATTAACAGCCTTATTTAGGTAGTCAAACTGGCCTAATTGTTAAAATTATATTTATTATTCATTAATTGAAGAAAAAAAAGAAGATTTTTCTTTGCTTTATGTATTTATTCGAACTCAACTTTAACCCATGTTCAAAAACTTGAACTCAACTCGGCTCAATACTCAATTATTTGAACTCGATAGTTATCACTCAAATTCGACACTATTTACATGGATATATAGGATTTTTTTTTTTAAAGGTATACACGACGAGCTTTTTGGAATATACAAAAACACACTCTATTCTCCCTTCAGCTGATTTTCGTTATTTGACTCTTTTGATTTAAAGCAGCTGTCATTGGGGTGCCACATATATGTATGATGTAACAGTTCTGCACTAAACTAACTAAACAGTACACAATCGTGCTGTACTGTTTGATAGTTTATTATTGTATTTGTGTCAGCCTCTAATATATTTTTTCCTAGGGATGTGACTTTTATACAGAAGAAGTACATTTTTATGATAAGAAAATGAAAAACTGTTGGTATTCCTGCTATTTTTACAAATTAGGATAATTCTATATTAGATCGTTGAGAAGGAGAGATCTTCTTCTAAAAGAAGAAAAAAATTTCTACCTACATTTGCTGTAGATTTACTTCGAAATGCATAATAAAACTATAATGAAAATATAATTATATATTCACTACTATAAGCCTATTTTAAATATAGAAGAGCAGAGAAGTACTAATTTATCTACCTTCAAAAATAATTACAAAACAGGCAATTGATGTTAACAAAGGATCTTAAATTAATGGTAGTATAAATTTCCCTATTATCTTCTTCTCACACTCTATAAACTGTTCATTCCTAGGCATATGTAAATAAAAATGTTAATACAAATTAATTGATTTCCAAAGTATTTTCTATCTCTTCATGAAATCGTAAGAGTATTTATTTTTTGTTTTAATGATTGTTTTGAAATTTTAGTTTGATAATTTTTATTAAAAATTAACATTCTATAGAGATTTACTCTCTTGAAAGACAAGTGAGGATTCGAAATTAAGTAAAAATTCGTTTTATTAATGATTAAGCATAAATGATAATTAAAAACTTATGTATCTGGAATGGTTATATTATACAAGTACTTTATCTGTAAAAAAAAGTATGAAACTTATCTGATTCACACATAATTACATTCGTTTTTATAACCCTTGTAGATTTGTATGTAAGGATTTCTCAGTTTGTATGTATTCAAAGATTCATAGTAAATTAAAATAAAAAAATTGTAATAGACCCCAAAAGATCTGTAGAACAAAATATTTTCCTAAATTTTAGTTCTAAATATAGTAAGTAATAGATATTATTATTCATAGCATCCATATTCACACAAATATTGAGGGAAAAAATCATACTTCCTGTGCCAGAACATCAAAGCATTTTTATACTGGAACTGAATAAATCCCAATTTATTTTCCCATGTATGAGAGAGGATTAACAAATTTGTTTGATTGAGAATAAATAGACATTTCTTTTATTTGATTTAGAATAATTACTAGAGTTTATTTCACTCATAATGAGCTATCTCTAAAAGCCATATAGTGCATATGGGGATACAACTTTTTTAGGGTGCGAGGAGAGTGTGGAAGCAAAACTTATGGTACGATTGAATTAACACTCTGTTAACATCAGCCACTTGTTATACCCATATTGGGAGGGGCTATTTTGAAAATACATATATAGGTATACTGTTTTATGTATAAATGTAGTGAATTTGGAGAGGACGGTATGAAGTTAGGTAAAATCTTGGATAAATATCTTCTCAACTATCATCAGCATGAACTGAAGTAAAAAAAGATTTGAATAATAACTTTAAATTTACTAACTTTTCAAAAATACAAACATTTTGTCTAATAAAAAAACCTTTTTTGGACAAATCCTTTGTCATTGAGAGTGTGATAAGTCAAGATGTGAAAAAGATGAAGCTGTTCTATCCCAAAGCATCTTTTATTTAAGAGCACATCGCTACAAAAGATAGAAAAAGACGTCATTAGTCCCCATTAAATGTAGATTTTGTAGTACCTAGAGGTTTTTAATCATTTACTATGTCAAAGTTTGTCAATTTGATATATAGATGTGTCCACTACAAAAATTACAAAAGAATTATAAAACTTCAAAATAACCCTGTAGCACTTTGATATTCTGCTCTTTCCTTAGATTGATATCAATTTAGTCTAGTGATGTGTCAAATATCTCAAAATGTGGATATCTAATTTTAAAATTTCTAAGAGGCAAATAATTTTTATGGGTATTTGTACGAATTGCTCCCACATCACTGGTTAGGTTGTTTCAGCAGTGACGGGCATGAATGACTTTAGTAAATGGGAAACAGATGAATTTGTTATGTCTTCATACTCTAATTTCAGAAGTCATTGCAGACATTGTTTTCAGTACCTGCAAGGATGTGAATGGGAGTATCAAGTGTGTTCACAACACGGATGGAAATTCGTATCTGAATGTTCATATATGTATGCATCCCTGTCATTATATAAGCAGGGGAGGGGGGGGGGGTATTGAAACCCATTCATAGGTGGAAGCCCTGAATGATGTCACATATCTACTTATTACAAAATATTCATGCAACTGCTATTGTAAATATCTCAAAAATTAGGGGATTCAATGGCTCCTTATTACCCTCCCTCCCCCCTCTGTTCCAGTGCCTATGATTCTATATTAATTTTGTGATTTCATGTTCAAAAGTATAATTTTAATTATCAAATGAAATAGTTTTTATTTTACTTTTCCTTTTAAATGTTTGTTTTTTTCTTAAAAAAATAAAAAAAATTGGAAGTTAATTTTCTAAGAATCTGATATTCTAATTTTTTTTTAAAAACACAATGATTTTGAGTTTTAATCAGTTTAAAAAGTCAATAAATTCTACAAATATAGCTCTACTCTACCCCTGAAGATTGTCTACGTATTTTAAAATGATGTAGGCTATATCTCAATCAATCTACTATAAATTCATATAAAGTAAAGGATTAACCTATTATTTAACTCTAATCTACTTAATACCTTTTATGAAAATGTTTAATTGATGTACCCGTAGGCTTGAGGGATCAAAGTAAATAATCTAATTGGTTGTGGTAAAAAACTCCCAGAATTTATATTTTTGAAAACTTTTGAGGGCCTTGACTTAACCTAAAGATAAATGTACGTCCTTTTCCTAATTGAAAATTGAAACTAAAAAGATTTTAAAATCATTCATTATCAAGGAAAGTTATACTTGTCCAATAAATTCAGCAGTGTGGTTCATTTCAGCAACAGTAACATCAACGAGTATTTTTTTTTTTTTTTTTACGGCCAGCTTATTTTACGCGAGCTTTCATATAATAAACATTGCTATATAAGATTTTGTTATTAGAAATAATAACTAAACCTTTCATTAAGAATCTTGTCTTGACTTTGATTGATTAAATACTTCATCCCTCATGATAGATTAGCCATCTCTCTCTCTAAGGGCTAAATTGTCAATACTTTGTGAGCCTTTGAAGATCAGAATCTTGAAGTCAGGGATATTAGTTTATACTTTATGTAATATTATTATTGTTTTGTCTTCTGGGGACACTCTCCCATCTGTGAAAACCGTTTCACAGATTTTTTTATAAAATATTTATTTTGTATCCAGACAGTGTAATGCATGTGTCTGCGAATCGAGGTTTTGGTTTTATTTAAAAGTCTTTGATAATACAATGCTCATTAAATGAAATACTCACCTACATTAAGCTTGACGAAAAAAATTCTGAAATGAGGAACGAGAACAAAAAAAAATGTGATCACATTAATTATTTTTTTCAAATATTTATAGAAACAATTACATAGTTTTAAAATTTTCACATATTTTAAAATGCATAATTAAATAAAGTTTCACAGAGCGTTTAGCTTCAAGCAAAGAATAAAAAAACACACATTCATAAGTACCAATAGAGAATACTCTTACAAAAATGCAAAAAAAACAAACAAACATTGAACATATGCTTGGGAAACAAAATTGCAGCAAGTGCTCGAAAAAAGTATTTTTGTATTACAATTTTAGTATATTTTAATATAAATATCGTCAATCTGATTAAGTAAGTGCTTTAAATATATACAAACATTAAGTAGTTTGTAGTATATATGTAATTAAATATTAATTCATTTTAATGAAAACACTTATAAAGTCTGAACTTTTCACACTATCTCTATTTTTCTACCTATTATTTTAGAAAATTGAAAGGGATTTGGTGTTCAATTCGGATTTAGGAAAAATTATTTTGACAAAAAAAGAAAAAAAACGATTAATTCTCCACCTTTTTTTGCTGTTTTTGTTTTCCGATATTGTTGTCTAAACCAAAAAATAAAAATAAAAAAATATATCAATTTTTTTTCCCTATTGGTTTCGAAAATAGTCTCCATATTTCAAATTATTATTATCGTCTTGGTCTCAGATATGCTGATCTTGACACTATATTTAGTAGTCTCTATGAGCTAATTTTCTACCACAAAGGTTCCACTCACGGTAGTCTTGTTCTGTAAGTCTGCCAACACTGAAGTAAGCATAGTAAAACCAACTGTATAAGATTATAGACGCTATACAATAGTTTAGATTTTTTTGATATTATAAAAATAAATTTAATCATGTTTTCTTAAGATTCACTTATTTATTTGTGGACAAGGGGAAATTCTCAATTTTTGACCATAGTTTTGGCTCCCACGCTGAATAATATTTAATTCAAATGAATGTTCATATATATGAATTCCTCTTTGTTTGGTATTTGTTGCTTCAGAGTATTTTACATGTTACTATGGTTATTGATCAAATAATAATAATCTAATTTGATTATTATTTGTATATTTGGTAAATGACTAAAGTACATAGTTTTTTCAAATAAAATCTTTCAATTTTTAAAGGAAAAAAAAACAAACCAAAAACATGATCAAACTTTGTAAAATGATACTTTTTTTATTCGTTTTCTTTAACTGCAAAAAAAACATACAAATCAAGGATGTTGTTGTTGTTGTTATTCATACATAATGCAAAGGTTAATGCCACTAAAAGTGAAAAAGTATATACTAGACTGTAACACGACTAAAATATGAAGGAGAGAGTATGTTAAACTCCTCAAAATATGAGTTGTCATGTGAATAAAATATTACGGTTTTCTTTGAGGTGTAACAAGTTTTTTTTTTTTAACAAGGAACAAAGAAAACTCTTGATTACTTGAGAGTTTTTTTTTTCAGGTATTCAGGAATGCTTGAGTAGAAACATTTTGCTTGGAGCATCTCACTACTTATTAATAGTAATATAATCATATTCTATGTAAATGAAGAAGTAGATTTTATACTGTACTTACATGCAGTCGATTCTAGTTTTTTAATGAGGCACGATTCTAACGAAATTTACTATTTAATGAGCAATATTAAAAGCTCCTTGCTTTCTACTAATATGTATTCATCAAGATGTTAAAGATTCTGGAATCCCAGCAAGTGTAGATTTATCATGAAACATGACAATTAACAAAATTGATTGTGTTCTTAAAGGGATTTCAAGGTTGTGGAAATTTTTCATGAAGTTCTTAAAGGAAAGGTTGGGTGACTTGAAATGACCCTTTTTAAGTCACTCAACCTAAAAATATATTTGACATATATGCTACATGTGATAATGTTTCATTCATATTTAGTCTTCATACTTTCAAAGTCGTATATGAGTTCTGGGGTTTGTATTCCTTCTTTAGTCTACAGTTCCTCACGTTAGGATCATAATTCCTTTCTTTTAGTAGGTAGCAACAACAAGGAATGTCATATAAATTGTATTTTTTAGCAATTTATTTGATGTATTTTATCATTGTAGGGTAATTTCTTGAAATGGAGCTAGTGAGCCATGTAGATAGTCCTCGTAGTTTTGAATTTTCTACTCAAATTCTAAATGGTTTTGCCAATTCATATTTTTGTGAACAGTTTCCTCTGGAATACGTATGGGTATTTTATTCAGAATAATACAGTTTTGAGATGAAAGAAAGGGATAATACTTGAAACTTTTAAAAATTATGTTGATATTTTCTTAACTAATGTTTTTGTACAAGTTTTTGTTTTTCTTATCATACATACAGACAGCTGATATTAACAAGGGAATGGATTCAATAATACCATAAGTCTTGCTCCCGCCTTTTCCTTTCGCTCCAAATGTTACACCCTTAGTTATAAATTAATAAAGAATAACTGCAATTTTTAGTTAATTTAAAAAATGCCTAAAGGACTTAATCCAAGATTCTGGATCCCCATCAATGGAAGTGGTAACGTTTGAAACTTTGACAAGTATACAATTAAGTTACCATGCTGGTTATAGCATTTTACGAATACTATAAAGAGGATGTGTCTGGTCATGAGACATGCACACCGCCGATGTCACATAAGAAACCTGGATTTACTGAATAAACATATTAAAATGACAATTGAGGGCCATCTGATTTCAAGCATGAACTAAATAAACTACTTATTTCATGTAAATATGCAATATCTCACTTTCAGTCGTAAAGCTCCAAATTTCGTCAAATTTATGGAGAAATACAGTGGAAAATATGTTCCTTCTCGGTTTTCTTTTTTTTTTTTTTAACAAAATCATTGGTAGTCAAAAGTCAAGTCGTGATTTCTAAAATTGCTGGAAAAAAGAATATATTTATGGCAAGGAACGAGACTTTGAACATCAAGTAATGACCAATTATTGAAATTTTGATAGATATTTTGAATGGACATTTCCTTGATCGGACTTTTCTCATTAATCCCCTTACCCCCAGCACCTACGTATTAATTAACTACTCTAGGAAACTTGTATAAAATGTCAACTCAATAAAGGAGGTCATTAATGGTCTTAATGTTCTGCTATTACAAATACGAAATAACCTTTAAACAAAGCCATGTCCCTTTTATTGGAAGTACAAATTAGTTAAGTTCGTTTTTTTGTGGGTTTAATACTCAAGGATTTCAATTGCACTGAAACGGCTTGTTGCGTATCTTCCAATAATTTTGCAAGCTCCTTTCGCGTTCAATTTTTTCCCTATCCTGGGCAAAGCTTGTCTTCAACACTGAAATCACCATTCTTGAAACGTTAAAATCATTTCTTACATGATTTATAAGTTGGAGCATAGTTATTATAAACTTTTACAAGCATTCGATGCAATTTATTTGCTCTTTTCTTCCAATTTATTAGAATTGAAATATAAAACCTCCCACAAATGCTGCTTAGTTACCACAAAATTTGACATATTAAACACAGTTAAAAAAGGTTTTTTGTTTAAAACTCAATGCCATATAAACTGAATATTATTGACAAATAAACCACTGATACCACTTGTCATTATGAAACAGAACTGAAATAGTTTGTGCATTCTATACATATTTTTTTATGTGAAAATTTATGTAACCAAAATATGCGTTCCTTTTGACAGTTGGAAGCTGTGATTATTTAAAAAAATGGTAAAATAGTTTAATTTGTTGAATTAAAAGAAGTAGACACTAACTATATAATGGTTAAATTAAAGTGTTTTATTTATTTATTTAATGTGCAAAATCAATTATGGATTTAAATTAAATATATTATATTTAATTACAATTAATTTCTCATATTTTGACATTTCGTAGAAATTCGTTTGTCAATATTTAAAAGCTATAATAGTCATTTAATTTGAAAATAATGATGAGTATAGTAATTTTTAGGTGCAATATCGACAAAGGTATATTTAGGTCCTTTGTCTTATTTGTATTGATTGGCTATTAAAACCTTTTGTTCATAATTATTAAGTAGAACAGTATTTGAATTTAACTCTTTTCGAGTCCATGAAAAAAGAACTCGGGTACTGCAGCTCCCGTATTAGAAGGTGCAGATTATTGGTTCCTATTCTTAACAAATTTGTGTTATTACCAGTGATGTAAAAAACGGCGATTTTTAAGCGTGCGAGTAGTTCTCAAAATGCCTGTTAGTTGAAACCCTTCATAACATTCTTTCATCATTCATAAAACATCAAGCTGTTTTCCTTTTCCTTTTGACATAATAATTCTTATCATATGTATATTATATTATCTATTATAAAAGTTACGATAATATCACACAACCTTTCCTTCGATTTTGGTTGAAAACTTTCTTAATGTTAATATCTCTCGAATATTTCGAATATTTATACTTCTATCCTATAAAATGTATCATTTGTTGACATTTTAAATACATTTTCAGCCATTTTCTTGAGTTATAGAAAAGGTAGAATAATTATAAATATCAGTATTAAATCTTCAATAATTGTATTAAAATATGCAAATATCTATAAACTTAAAGCTTATTTTGTTAATGAATGAATAATCATTATTATCAAACTAAAAACTTGAAAATAAATATATATTCAGAGCAGAAATTACTATTTATGTACTTATTTTTCTTAAACATTAATACAAATAATGAAATTTTAACAAAAATAGCAATAAATTCAAAACTAATGCACCGATTTTGAAATTTGGAAAATTTCCTGTTTATTTAAAGTAATATCTACAAGTTTGATTTGAATAATATCTTTCTAAAACATCAATTTAATTTAATTAATTACTTTAAGTCCAAGAAAAGCTGTCTTGAGCCTGGAGCAAGGCTGTCACAGCTACAGTCATAGTATTATATCGACAACAAATAAGCTGGCTTTCATAGTTACCATACCATTTTTGACGTCATCAAGGGGAGGAGCTACTCGCACGCTTAAAAATCGCCGTTTTTTACATCACTGGTTATTACTACTAAATTAATTATTAACAATAAGCTGTTCCTAAGTGAAACAGCTAAATAATATCAGCTACATTACCCCCCCCCCCCCTCCAAAGTGTGGCCTATAAGTGATAGTTGAGTAAACAATGCATAGGATAATGATATACTTAAACTCATTTTCTTCTTTCTCGCCAAATACTTTGTGAAAGAAGATATTGTACTAAACATTATTTTTCATCAGCAAAGATAAGTTATAACAACTTCAAACAGTCAAAAGGAATGAGGTCATTTTAATTTTTCTACGAAAAAAATAAGAATAATTATCTCAATTACATACATTGTTATATCGGAAAAACTGAACATTGATTCGGAAAAGGGAGTGTAATTATAAATTAAGTTTTCATAAACAAACCAAAGAATATAAATAAAGTTAACATTAGTTTGAATTAATAAAACGATCAAATATACGTTGAAATGGTTAGTATAACAATTTCAAATATAATTTAAAAGAAAAAAAGTAATATTTATCTTGGAAATTAATTAGATTGAAGTCAATATATAGTGACTACAATAGTTAGTCACTGAATCGATTAAATGTATCTAGAAATAATAGAAACATCAAAAAAGATTATATAAAAATAGAACAACGAAATTCATGAAGACCAATATACAAGAGATGAGCGAAGCTTTCATTTCAGAGACAATGACATCTGTTATAGGTGACTTAAGAAGAGCAAATCCTATTGGTTGTGTCTCCTGTAACAACTTCTATAGCTCTTGTGCTTTTTTGTACTTATTCTTCTTCCTTGAACACCTCGACCTGGATGACCTCTTGATCTTGGAAGGGTCTTCTCCCAATTTGATTGAAGATCTTGATGGGAGGGGAGCACATTAAAGCTTGGGAATCTGTGAAACCTTATGTTAGGTTTCTTGAGGGTATTGTGAAAGTCCTGTCGGTATCCAGGGACACAACACTTCCATTCTGTCCTATTCAAAATCCCGACAATCACGTCCATGACTAGTATTCTTTCATACAAGTAAAAACAAGTAGAACGTAAAGAAGTTAGGACACACTTTGAAACCGGTGTGTGTTTATTTCCCTCTAAGAGCTGTCCAGAGGGAAGCATAGAGGCGTCCTTGTCCAATCCCTAGTTATCATATTTTTTATGACATTATCTCAGGTGTGTTTTTACGCACATTGGGATTCCAAAAATGCTCAACTCTCTTACTGTTATTTGTTGCAGTGAGAACTCTGAAGAACAAAGCAGAAAAAAGCTTGGTCGTTCCTCATGTTAGTTTTTGTGTACTTTGTACAAAAAAGTTTTTAAGGGATAAGGAAAAAACATAAAAACATAAAAACAAATAACAAGTATGGTTAAGATCAGACCCAATCAACGTTCTCTTCATGTTTTTCATTCTGTTTTAATTTGATAAGTAGTTTTCTGAAAATGGACTCTCAAAAGTCAACAAAACTCTTTCGAAATAATAATGTTAGTTCTAACAAGATATTTCTGTAATCCATTAATGCCCAATTTTTTTTTAAAGTTTTTTTCTCCTCCAATACATGAATTGACATTCACAGATTACAGAAGAATCATCAATGTACATTTTTTTTTAAATTCAAAATGTACAAACTATGGAAATATTTATAATGATCCCCAAAATATTAATTAATTAAACTATTTCGATATATATTATAGTGTAAGATATTCTAAATTAATTCTAAGGAGTTAATTAACATTTTTTAAAACAATTTACATTAACTCTTTCATTGCATTTCATGCATTCTTTTCGGACTTTTTTTTTTTTTTTTTTTGACACACAGCATATTTCCTTTGTTTCCCTTCTGTGTTACATTGTGGGAAATGTTCTATTGAATTCATTCTTATTTTGTCCAAAACACGTTTTGAAAATCCTTTACTAAAAAATTTAAATTCAATATCTACTTTTTCCTCCCAAAACATTCATTTTGGGTTAGAGCAAGGAAAATTGAATAAATGAAGAATCCAATCAATTTTTTAAAACATTTGTTTTTATAAACTACTGTTTATTGTTTTCTCATGCATAAATTAAACTTTTTTTCAAGAAGATTTTCAAAAATCTGAGTAGGAATCGTATTCTTCAATTTATTTACAGTTCTTAGATCCTGTTGTATATACAAGTATCACGCTGTTTCTCCCAAATTTCAAAGTTGAATGTGATTTTAATTAAGAAGAATTATATCTTGTTTCTTTTTTTGAGTTAGGCTTGAATTTAAAAATATCTTACTCCTTCACATAATTCAAATTGACATGAGAAATGTCTGAATAATGTCCAGATTTGATCGTCTAGCAATGATTTGATTTTTTTATACCCGAAAATACAATTGACTCCATGTTAAAAATAATAAAACTGAATTGTACACTCTTTGCTATGATAGTCGATGCGACCAACATTATTTGAACTAAACAAATAGATTTGATTAATTGAATTACAGAAGCATCGTATTTGTAAATTAGTTAAAGCTGAAATAAAATTGCTCTCTCTCTCTCTCTCTCTCTCTCTCTCTCTCTCTCTCTCTCTCTCTCTCTCTCTCTCTCTCTCTCTCTCTCTCTCTTACTTGTAGGAATGTTATAAATAAAATAAAACCATGTTGTTAATTTGATACCACTATGTACCATGATCCCAATTTGGGGGATCAAGTTTATTCATTGTATAGCATGCAAAATATTGCAAATTTAAAAAAAATGTTGCAATACTATTTAAAGAAAAGAAGTTAATCAAAGTAAGTACTCAGTATCATATTATTATAGATCATTCATGTACATGGAAAATATTTCTTTAAAAGTCAACCCATCTTATAAAATTGAAAAACATTGAGCCATTTTGATAAAATATGATTATTTTTTTTTGTGAATGATATTACAATTTGGATTCTAAAACTACTTCCAAATATTTAGTATAAAATTACCTTGACATTGCAATTAATTCTATTTTATTAATTTGCTTCATATACACAAAACTATGACAAAAGTAGGTTATGCCCATTGGGGAATTATGGTTGCTAATGGTTTAATGAGGTAGAAATTTGCTCTTGCTAGAAAGGAAATGGGTTGTACACATTTATTAAAGACCATTTGATAAAACCTATGTATGAAAACTTTTCATGTTTTCCCCAAAGTAAATTATATTTAGCTTATTACATGATATAATTAATAATTAATTTATAAATCTGTTGACATAACAAACTTACAGAGAAATAATTACTCTGCGTCATAGAACTAACGAACAAAGGATATAAATGGCTTATTTTCTTTAAATAATCTTGAGAGATGATTTATCCGCTTTGTTAAAAATTATGTGCTGTGGACAGCGGGACTATTGTGCGATAACTTCATTTTAATTGGATCTCTAAGTGTTGAAAAAAATTCGATTCGGTGATCGATTTTTTAACTCCCAAATAATGGGTATCGAACTGTTCACAAAAAGTCCATATCGGTGTAGTCCTCATGTAAATGTGAAACATCACTACGCACATTGTTTTTCTCAAGCAATCCTAATTTAGTGATGGATTTTTATTACTTTACTGACCAGGGGCATTGTATATATTAGTAGGAATTAGGTGATTATATACCAGGATTATTATATTATTACTTTTTACATCATCTTGAAAAAAATAATAATAGAAGTCCATTAGCAACTTAACTGAGTACAAACAAAGCACTACTTATTATATTATATATTATGTACATATATAAAAGGCTTTGAAGAAGTTTTTTCTACAAAAAAAAAGATAGAGAGAGAAAGAAAGAAAGAGAAAGGTCAACAAAGATTTTTTTTTTTTCACTTAAACTTTTTTTGTGTAATTTAAAGTGATTTTTAAAAAAAAGTCCGATTTCGAGATTAGGAAATATAACATTTAGTAATTTACATTGCATCTCTCGACACTTTTTCTCAAAAAAAAAAGAGAGTGAAAAAAGACCCCAAATCAGTTTGTAGTTTTGTTTTTATTTTTTTCTACTGTTGGACTCATTGACAAATAAATATTTACAGTTGTACAAAAAACTTCAAAATCATTACAGCTGATTGAAAAAAAAAAAAGAGTGGAGTTGACTGGAAAGTAGGAACAGAGTTTGAAATGCGTGTAGTCGGTGTAGATGAACGATGGTTTGTTTGTATACAAGAGTTATTTATAAATCAAGAGTGACCACTTTTTTTACTCGCACGCTTTTTTTTAACCATGAATGAACATACACAAATTATTTACGTAATTCACTAATACATTCATTTATTTTAGAAAGGGTAAATACAAGAATTTTGAACAATTTCATTTCTAGTATTTAACTATATAATAACAAAATATGAGTCCCAGTTAAATTATAATCCAGCAAACTTAGCCAATTGGAAACCTTGGAAATCCTGGAAATCGGTTTTTAAGTGAAGCGTTCAACATTAAATATCGTTCAAAATTCAAATATTTATCCAAATATCCTTAAAATTAGTATCATTATTTATAGGAAGGTAATATTAATAGAGAGTTATTAAATATAACTATGATCCCAAATAGAAATTAAAGAATATTTGAATATGATTCATCGCTCTAAAGGTTTCTACCTTTTGGAAAATACTTATGACCAATCAGTTCATTAATTCAGTCTATGAATTAATAAACATGCATAAGTTACATGAGTTCAAACTGGCTTTTTAAACCAAGGACATCCCTACTCTCCAATCAGCTGCATCCTTTTCCTTATATTATATATATTTAAAAATACGCCCATCTCAGAATATCAAATATATTTCTCTCTCTATACTTGAAGTATCCTTCATTAAATATACTTACAGTTTATTTACGAGAAATAATTTGAGCTCAGCAAATAAATATTCAGAGCCTTAAATTAATGGGTAAGAGTATAAAAATTGACGGCTGAAGAAAAAAAAATCATAGGAATAGCTGATATTGTGGTGAGTGCCCCATGTTCTCTCCTGAGGAATAATTATAAGTAACAGATATGGAAAACAAAAATTGTTATAGTTGAAATTGACAGCCGCTACAAATTTCACACGCGAGTTTAACACTTCAAGTTGACAGCTCTAATAACTGTATATTTTATCAAATAGTGCATAAATTACTTTTATAACTATATATAGAACCTCAAATATTTTTTTACCTTGTTGAATTATCCAAAATAGCTTTGATTTGACTCATGGTCATCTAATTATTATATGCAAATGATATCAAATTATATGAATATTTAGTAGTTTTTTGTTTTTCCTTAAGTCTGCAAATTATGTGACACTTGTTTGAAATTCCTATCAAATGATATTATTCATCAATGTTGTCGTAGTATGTACTCTAAATTAGCAATTCATTTAAAGCAGTAGGCAGGCTTTTATAATAATATGTTATCATATAAGTTATTTTCTTCTTCTGCTGCTGCGTATAGTTTTTTTATCTTTGTCACGAAAAATGTGAAGGAGCAAATTTGACCAGTGTAATGTTTGACTTTTAATAATGGACGTCATAAAAGTTTTTAACATATGATTAAAATGTATAAGTATAATATGTGTGAAAAACCATATAAGTGATATTGCAATATAAAATGGTTCTGTAGAATAAAGTTGTTTTTTTTTTTTAAAAAAAGGAAAAACATCAACAAAGGTATATTTTTACATCAATAGGATAATTTTATAGAATGTTTGATCTAAATATATGTTCGAGAAAAAAAGCGTCAAAAAATGCATTTAGTGCGGTAAAAGGCTTTTTTCAAATAACAAATGAATTCTTCTTTGACTGCAACTTTTTTTTTTCATATTGTATATGGTTACAATATATTTGTAACCGTGTATTTCTTTGTATATAAATATGATTTGCTTCAGCTATAAAAATCAATGGTCAAGCTTGCATATTAGACTGCTTTTTTTTGCCATAGTTTGAAATTACGTACTCATTAGTTTTATGTTGTAGAGTCACATATGAAGGTCATTAAAGCAGGAGTGAAAATAAAAGATAGTATTTAACTTGTATGTATAAATACAAATAAATATATTGTACAAATAGTAACTAACTTCTAAACAATTCATTTATCACAAAGTTTTAACTATAAGAAAAAGGATCATAAATATGAAAATTTATCTAATTAACAATTCATTGTACTATTGTAAATTAAACTAGAGGTGATGATGTGGCGGGCAAATTATCTGCATCCACATAAGAAAAAATAAAAAGATTAGAATGAAATATGAACAAAGAAAATGGTGGCTTAAAGTATCTCAATTTTGACTTGTTGCTCATTGATGTAGGCGTTGAGAATTTTGTGGACATCAAGCATGGCGTTGGATCTTTGTTTTTTATGAATGGCTCGAAGTAAATCCGACATACTCAAAGCAAATCGACCTAAAGCATCCTTTAAGAGATCAGAGTCCTTAAATGTTTCACTGTCACAAAAGTCTCTATGTGGCTTAGCTCTAATGAAAGAGCTTTCTATGAGGTCACCCTGTATGGGAGGATCGTCAAGGATGATTATGGACTCAATATTGTCACAGATCTATTGAAATTGATTTTAATTAGCTCAAGGATTTCATTTGTATAAATAAAAAAAACAAAAATTACCTTTGATTTCTTGGTGGTACTTCCATGATCAAAAGAGGAACTCCGCTTCTTGACCTGCAAGTAAAGGGCTTTATGGATTATAGCCACTAAATAATATACATAAATAACTTCATCTCAGTACCTTTCCATCCGACTCAACGTCTTTGTGCTTTATATAAGGATTGAGAAATGAGAAGCACTCAAATATTTCCGGTACACCATGACCCATTGTTTTTCTCATTCTCACATAACGATCCCTCATGTTCTTCCATCGCCGTTTGCATTCATATGGAGTCAAATCCATTTCCTTTCCAATCTTCTTCCATGCCAGCTCCGTCATTTTTACATCCTTGTACTCTGATGATAGAGTATTGTATATCAAATCATATTTTTGAATTTCGGATGCCAAGAGTTTGTCCATGGGTTGAATAACATGGCTATTCAATTTCCTTGAGGAATTCATTTCCACCATGAGAAACAGCTCGGGTAATCAATATCCACAACTTATGTATTGCATGTCTTCGTCTTTATTCAAGAGCAATAATCACTTTGGAGCAGAGTTTACTCATTCAGCCTCAACCAACTGGCTTTCTCTTCCTCCAATGTTGTTCCTTGTGCGTACGCGCTACAAATACTAGAGTAGGAGAGAAGAGGAAGAGAGAAAGGGAGTAAAGGAGAGCCTCCCTGTCCCACTTTTTCTCTCTGTAACAATGTTCCAAAATTTAATGGAGCTATGGTGACATATAAAAGTGTTGGGTAATCTCTTCTTTTGTTGTTGTTGTTGAAGTTTCAATACCCTTTATGTGTAAAGGGTATTGAAACTTCAAAAAATGATCCATTGAAACTAAGGTTTCTCTCTCCAGAATCCCGTTTCCTTCATGGGATTTCTCTGAGTTTTTACTTCAATTATTTTCTAATTACGCTTATGTCATTCATTAAATGAAAAGTTGAGTGGATATTCATGATTCGATGACTTAACATAAAGTTTTTAACAATTTACGATGCACTATTGTCAAAAATTGAAGCTTTTCAAAATGCTTCAAATCCTTGATTACACTTTTTATATAAAAGACAATTTTTATTCTTGTACATATTTGAAACTGCATTTATGTTTCTGGAGCAGTCATATTGTTATAAAAGGAGTTGATATTATTGCTTGGATATTTTTCAAGTATCTTTTAATTATGTATTGTAGTAATTAACTGTATATGTATATAAATTCTTATTGGTGATACTTAATACAAATATTTTTTTAATGGAGTGATTTTTGTTACCTTTCACAAGATATTTTGACGTTCTTAAAATTTGTTTTCTTCTTAAAATACATAATTAGTTACTTAAATTTCTCAGTATTTTTATTAATTACTTTCTTGTTCCGGAAATTAGAAATTGGTTTCCACTTCAATAAAGACAAATGAAAAACTATAATTGGAATGGATTCGAGGGTTAGAAGAAATTATAATTATTCAGAATTAGTACTTTTACTTTATAAAAACATTAATTTTTCTAATTAATAGCATTAATTTATAAAATATACACAAGTCGTAATGTTATCCTCAAAACATCAGCTACTCTTATATATATATGTGCATTTTCTTGTTAGCTGATGATATATAGATGGTGTCTTTGCACACAGCAACCTTTTCTCCAACAAAAGACGTCTTTGAAGAAATTCTCTATTTAGTAAGGTGAGTATTTTCAATAGATATCAAAATTCAATTGGAGCTCAAGAGTCGTTTTACCGTCAAAATCACCTTATCAAGGGCAAAGAGATAATAATGACTTTGGTCAACCATGAGAATAAAAGGGATTTTAGAAGACAGCTGACAAAAAAAAAGTGGATATCATTGTGATTCTTTTTGGTATTAGTGTTCTGAACGTTGATTCATAGAGCTAAAATTAGCTCATATGAAGTCTTAAACAAGTTTCTTCAATAAAATGAAACAGTTGGGAAGAATTGGATATTTAATACAAACTGATTTTGAGGGAACTTTTTCTTTCTCTTTTTGGAGAAGGAAAGGTTGAGTGATCACAAAAGAATTTCATCCTATACTTATATCTGCTAAATATCAAGGCCACGTAGTAAACGATTGTGTTCACGGAACCTCTTCATTTAAAAAAAAAATTGTTGGAGCTAGAAAATTATATTATGCAGAATTCTTAGAAATAAATTTTACGTTTCTCCAACTTGCTCTGGTGTATGATGATCTTCATATGTGCGAATTCACCGTGAAATAAAAATTGACATCGTATTTTTTATGTATTTTTCTATTACTCCTTGTTCCTTTTTAGTGTTTTGAACATTGGTCGGTTGAATTTAAATTAGCTCTCGGTCATCGCTGTGCTGTTCACAATATTATTAAAAGAAGAATTGGCTAACCATGTTCAAACTCATAGTCGGCCTTTTTTTTCTGTTTCTTTTTGAAGCCAAGGTTGAAAGGTACAATAAATTTGGAGTTCACATAACATTATACTGATGACAATTTTATTTTTAAGGATTGTCCTTTACTTTTCGACCCTGAAAATTTGTATCAAACCTCCTTCTCGTTTGAAAGCTGTGGGTCTCAGCTCTTTAATACATTCCTTATTAATCCATTTCATTTAATATTCAAAGAGTTATTTAAGTACAAACGTTTTGGCCGACTTTTATACTTACTTCCCCCACCTATGCCCCTAGGAGTCCTTTTAGGGCATAACAAAGACTAAAAAACATTAAAAACACTAGCGGATCATTTTTTTTTTACTGTACAAAATGAGTGTCCTTCTCGACTTAAATTGTAGTTGAAGTAGGAAAATGGCCCAAAAAAGGTTCAAAAGTAGAGTCCAATTTCTCGAAAACCATCGGACTCTAGAAAAAAATAATAATACAAATTTGAAATCAGCGTGCAAAACTGAATAACTTTTATTGTATTAATACCCCTTAGGATTTTTGACATTCAAATATGTTGGCCTATCTAATGTTCACAATTTGCAAATCATGTACAACTAGAATTATGTATCCAACCTGTTAACTTTTCAAAACAATGGATACTTGTTGAGTTTTGTTACTGAAACTATATACATTTATACAACTGCAGCATAGAGTAGATCGACTTGAGTCGTTAAGGATCAACTCAATAAGTTAGAAAAGGAAAAGATCATGCAGCCACAATTGCCCACTGCCAATTGAATACATAGTTTGAGAACAATACTTATATGTATAGTACTTCTGAATTCCATATCCATAGTTTAGGAACTATTGTTATGTTATGTTTAGAGAAGCATAAATCTGTTCATCCAACATGTAATAATAGGTCCCTCCTCTGAGCATTTATATATTCATAGTTATGCTCTTCAGTGAACAAAAGATTTAATTGCTATGGTGAGTTCACTGAAAAGCAAATCAACCTTTGTAATTAAATATTCACAATTTTAACGAAAGAAATGAGAAATCATTTTAATTAAAAAAAGGATTTGTAAAGGATCAGAAAATATAATACCTACTAATAGGATTTGAATCAAAAATCTTTGGATATTGTGAGTAATTATTATTATTATTATTATTTGCTGAGATTGAGTACCGTATTTTTCGAACTATAAGTAGCAGTTTAGTTCATAGTTTGGCCGGAGGTGCGACTTAGGTGTGAAATTATTAACACATTATTATATCATTTCACATGTTATTTTCAAACTAAATCGCAAAATACGACTTATACTCCAGTGCGATTTATATATGTCTTAATTTTGCATTTTTGGGCTGGTGCGACTCATAATCCGGAGCGACGGTTTTTTGAATTTAAAAATCCACACATATTTCGAGTCGAGTCGAAAAATTCTACGACTCATGTCGAATTGAACCGAATCTATCATTTCTAAAGTCGACACAACATTACTGCAAAATTGTTTTAGACAGAATATTCAAATAAAATTCAGACCACATTCTAGATTTTGGACCTTCATAATCGTTTATGTTTAATAGTGTCCCCACTCCTCCTAGAATTTAGAGTGCATCTTCTCGGTCAGATGATATAGGTTCTGAATACGGAACTGATTATTTATTTAAATATCCAGATATGCAATTTGAGAAATGTCTTCTGTAAAATAGGATTGAATACCTATTAATGAATGAGCCATTTCCGTGTATTAATTTTTTAATGAACCTTACACTTAAATAAATAAATTTGATTTTTTTTTATTTATAACATAGCTATGAAACACATTAACGGTACATGTTATTTTATTTTTTTTTTAATTCTTGTATACATGATAAATATTGCAAATTCAACTTTTTATATACTTATGTTTAAATGACTTCATACTTTGAGTTGAACAAATAAAAGAGTGAGAAAGAAAAAGAGAAGTGTACTACAATACCTAAACTGTTGAATTACTACACACCTTGGTAGGTAGGTATTAACTAGGTAGATATGCAGAGAAAAAAATAACTCAGACAATAATTAATGTTGATAGGTAATATTGACACATGAAAAAACATTTTTGTTTTTTCTTTAACGTATTGAAACCTTTCTTAAGAGCAGACACACACAAACTAAAGAATGATTAATGATTAATTTTTGTACTTTTTTGAATCAAAGAGAAGCGATACTCGGGGATTTACTTTCACATTAGTATTATTAGTATTATCTACGATAGTTCTTGGAGAAATTTCCAGAGGGTGAAGGGGACTTCCTTTTACGATTATTTCGATTTGAAGTCCAACTTCCTCTACTACTTCGATCACCATCATACCAATTAGAATTGTGATTATTATATTGACTACTATTCAAGCCACTACCACCATTATTCCACGAATTTTGAATATTTCCGCTCATTTGTTCAAATCTATGATTGGAATGGTCCCATGGTCCATTATTAGATTTTCTATCCCAACACACACCACCATTCCATCCTAGAGTCAAGAAAAATTTTAGTAACTGATATAAATAAAATATATAAACAGCACACTGTTACTTAGAAATACGCATGAGACTATAATTAATTAATTTAAATATTTCAATAACTAATGTTATTTCATAATATGATCTCCATCTTTCTCACAAACTTTATTCCAGCAATATTGTCAAACCCCTCATCAAAAGTACCTATAAACATGATCTTTGTTGATTAAAAATACTAAACTTAAACTCGGTTCACTGATGGGGACAAAGTGACCCCTTTTGCCATTTTCCGCTTATTGCTCTTGTCACTGATAAACCGAACTTAAAGATACAAATAACTTTTCTGTCAACTTTTTTTTTTTGCTCGGAAAACAGAAATAGTACGTGATTACCAGATTAGGACTATATCGTAGATGGTCAATAGTTTGAATGGCTTTTTTTTATAAGAAAATTATTTCGTGGTTTTGGTATTTAATGCGGTTCTGAATCATCCATGTGAATAATTCGGCCTTTTTCCAATTAATTAGGTCTTAATTTTGATATATTTCAAGAATGTAGTCATGATTTCTAAAAGGAATCAATATTTTATTGAAATCATAACTTTATTTTTAAATAAACCCGCGAACATAATATACGAACGGATTTCACACAGATTTCTAAGTAACTAGTATTAAAAACGATTCATGTATAATAACTACCTATCTGTTGATCCGATTGCGATCCTCCCATCATCATTTGAGGCACATTAAACACAGGGCCTTGCATATGAGTAGCAGTATTATTCACAAATTCTTGACTTATCGGACTCTCAGATGAAGAATTCTGAAGGTCTAACATTTCTTGAGCTTTGGCCATAAGATCCTCATCGGTCATGTTACTTAATCTAGACGGAGCAGTTGACTTATGTCTCGGATCTCTACACAAATCCACACTTTTATTGTTCATACTGCTTTCAATAGAATTAATTTCTTTTTTTTGCATTTCAATTTCAGCAGTTAATTGAGCCAACTTTTCAGTGAAGCCTCCACTAGTTGATGTGATTGGACGAGGCTCACTGATACTACTATTATCTTCTTCATCACTAAACTTTGGATTATTGATATCCACCTTTTGCTTTTTGGTAGAGCTATTAGCCTCTTCTGGAAAAGCACTTTCAGGATCATAAACTTCATTATCTTCTGATTTTTTAGAATACTTTCCCGTAGGAAGAACGGACTTATAACATTGTTCCAAATCCCTTTTTCGTGAACTTGTACCTTTAAAATTTTTGATATTTTAGCTCATGAAGTGTAGAAATTTAAATTCATTTGACATTTTCTGGGCCTAGAGGACATGCACAAGTTTTTTTTTTTAATTTGTCTTTAGTATAATCTACCTTACAAAAATGAAACATAGCCATAATATATAAATATCTTGATTTTGAAAACTTTAACCATTGATACAATCATAAAAGTAATAATATTACACATTGTCTCAAGGCCCAAGATATGATGTGTATGAAACTATACAGTAGTTCTGGAGCTCAAATAATATTTACCAGTGTTCCTATCACGCAATTCGGTATATTCCGATGGAGCCATCTCCAATATCTGCACTTTACTTTTCTGTTGATTATATGATTGAGAATTTTGTTGTAATGGTTGATAATCGGCCGCTCTCTTTCGTTTTCCTCGAACAATAAGTGCAAGAAGCATATTTGACTTCAAGAATTCTAATCCAGGGCCTTCATACGGTAACATACAACTGTGAACAGTTTGTGTAGCACCCAAAGGAAGGATATAACAGTCTTTTACCATTTTCCCTGTACTGTCCCCAACAACACCGAACCTAGTGTTAGTATGTTATGTTAACTAAATTGTGGTATTCAATTTTAAAAAAAAAATTACCTGTTTCGATTTTGGAGATAATTGAAAAATGACATGTATGGAGTCTTTTCATCTTCCGACGTTGGTTCAAGTCTTACCAGGAGCACTTCTTTGTTAGGACTTTCTTTCATCTTTGCGATATAATCCCATACTGTTGTAGGATCAATTCTTCCGACAATCTTCAGTAATGGTTTTAAATCGACGGTTAAATAATCGGTTGTTCCAGATACCTAATACAAAAGCAAAGTATTTAGGAATATTCAAATGAAAGATTAGAATTAAGAGATGGTTAACCTGGTGAGCAGTAACAGAAAATTTGGCAACATCAGGCATATTTAAATCACCCTTCCATACTATAGGATTCGTCTCAGTGGACACAGACTCAGGAGTTTTGATTGTTACAGTTGATGAAACGACTTCATTATTTTTATCATTTGTTTCCACTGGATCAAAACTACTACTTGTTTGAATAAGTTCAGGAATGGATGAGTTAATAACATTTTCAATGGTTTTCTGAGCTTCTTTTAGTTTTTTATTAGTTTCAGAGGAATCTGGTGGAACTAATACATTTTCTTCTTTAGGTGGATCATCCTTACGCTTCGAAGACCATATTTCCTCTAAGGATTTATTAATTTTATTGCTATCATCACGACTGGAATGACTAGATGATGACGATGAAGTCTTACTTTTCTCACGAGAACTTTTTGAGCTAGAAGATGATTCTTTAGAACTTTTATGTGAGTGTTTGGACCTATGACTGGAGCTACTAGAGGAGCTCTTATGTCGAGAGGAGTCTTTACTTTCATCACGACTTGATCGCCGATATGAATGAGAACTTTTCTCAGAAGAGTCCTTGCTATGCTTGTCTCTAGAAGATGAACTTTTTTCTTTTGAAGAACTCCTGTCTTTTGAAGATGAACATCTTTCTTTTGAGGACCTCTTATGATCTCGATCCCTCGATCTCGATCGCCTTCGATCTTTGTGCTTGGATGATGAAGAATGTTTTTTATCACTGCCCTTGGATTCAGATTTTCTGTTATCCCTATTCTCATCGCGTTTGTGATGATGAGATGAACTTTTGGAATGTTTTGAAGATTTCTGTTGTTGCTGTTCTTTTTGCTCTTTGGCTATTTTGATGGTTAAGAATTCTTCCAACGTCTTTTTCCCGTTGCAAACGTCACAAGTTGGTTCGAATCCGTGAGTGCCATGACCCCACGTGAGCGACCCTTCAATTACATCTTTTCTACGTGAAATTTGAACAATTTCAGTTTCATTTATTTCTTCGGGTAATTTGAGAGGTGGATTTGCACCAGATACAACAGTAGTAGCCGCCTCTTCTCCCTCAATGGCAATCTCACCCTTATGACTTTTCATTACAAATTTAGAACCTAATTTTATCATATCTAGCTCATGTGACTTAATTTTCTCAATGTCATTTTTTAATTCTTTTTCCCGCCAACGTTGTAATTCCTTATTGGCCATATCCTCTGCAGTTAAAGACACAAGATCCTTTGAATTAATCTTACGAGACACAATTTTACGAAAGAAACCCGTATTTTTTTCATCTTTAATATTGAAAACCAAACTACGATATTTAGCTTTATATTTCGAAGTAACATCTTTATTATAATATCGAAAAAGAGATTCTTCTATCTCCTCAACTAACGTATTGAGATCATCATCGGCAATCTGAACGTCCTTCACCTTAGATAAACGACCTTTTAAGGAATCATAAAAACCTTTTACAGCATTTGCCCTAATAGGCTTAGGATCAACAGTGGAAGGTGGAGGTGGTGATGGCGCACTCTTCCTTGGAGGGCTTTTTGCTCGAGTAGGTGGTTCTTTACGAACTTTAGACATATTGGATAATTTCTGAGGCTGCTGAATTTTTTTGGAAATTGATTCCTGAACATGTTGCTGAAGAGATTTCTGAATTTTTTTTCTTTCAGCCTCTCTCAGTTCTTCAGATGACATGGATTGGGAGGGGGACTTTTTTAAAGTTAAGACTCTAGAGCCGTCTGGTGATATTTGAATATTTTTGTTCCCTGTATTATTATGGTGAGGTGATATAACTTTAGGAGGTGCCTTTTTAGTTGCCGAGTTCCTAAAGTAAGATGGGAGAGATGATGAATGATTCAGGATGACTTGGTCAGAAGACCAAAAAAAATAAAATAAAAATACCTATAGAATTTCGATGTTGGGAGACTAGTGGGCATGACGACATGAAAAGTTGGGTGAGACTTGAGCCAAACTTCCAGAGTTCCCTCAGTTGGTGCATTTGGTCCATTTAGCATTGTATTAGTATTAGGTTCAATTACAAGTACTTGAGTCTTTCCACTATTAGCTGAGGACTGGGATGCGTTCTAAAGAGTTAAAACAAAATAATATACATGTAGTATATAAATAAACTTTCTTTACTTACTTCTGAAGCCTTGGCCCTACTTTTATGGAGAAGAGTTTTAGCTTTATTGGCATGTTTTGAAATACATTCATCGGAGCAAAATATGGAATTCATCCGAGGTGGCTTATCACAAACAAAGCATGTACGCTCTTTCTTCTAAAAAAATAAACACATTTAGACTGAATGATTAGTATACATACAATATTCATTATAATTTGACATAAAAATCAACTGTACGATCAAAGGTTCAAATCAATTACAATCAATTTCCACTAAAGAGATGAAGCCAAAAAATAGAAATCAAAATTACTTTTTCAGATTCGATTACAGGTTTCTTTTTAAGCTCTTCTTTCTTCATTTTGATGGGTGTCTTCTTGCTTGGAGTCAATTGAGTTTTGGTTGGAGTGTTTTTATCAGAATTGAGTAGATTCACAGCACATTTAGGGCACTTCCATAAATGAGAAGCCTCTTCCATTTCTTTGCCCATTTTTTTGGTAATTCCGACACATTTACCATGAAACCAATCCAAGCAGCTATCACAGCATATCATGAATCGGTTATTATGAGGTTGATTACAAATGCACCAAAGTCTTTCAGGATCATCCTCTGAGTTCCAATCACCGGAATCCTCGTCATCATCATCATCGTCATGGTTTACATAGTCCTTATCTTTGCTATTATCACCTTCGTTGTCATCTTCTACTTCTGGAGGAGGTCCTACCTTACCCGCAGATATATTTCTTTTGATTTTAGGAGGTTCACTGGTGACGGTAAGAGTCGGCAGAAGACTTGATTCATAATCTCCAGTCATCAAGTGTGCAGGTACTTTTCTCTCTCGCTTTGGCCTTCCAGTACTGGGACTTTGGACAGGGGGAGGTGGAGGAGGAGAAGAACTAGATGAAGGTTTAGTGGCCTCCATCTCCTTACGCATCAGAGCCTGGTTTTCTAAACGTATTCTCTCTGCCTCCTCCTTCATTTCCTTGTCCATTTGTCTTTGACTTCGCCGAGTCATTTTCATTCCATCCTTCCTTATATCAACAGGGCTCAAGAACGAAACATCCTATAAATATATAAAACAAAACCACTCAACACACTGTTCCAAGATAGGGTTCATCAACACAAGAGCATGCAAGGAGGATTTTTCGCATCAAAAATGGTCTTTGAGTAAGTGTTTTAAATGGAATTCAGGTGCAGTGTCCACATTTAAATTAGTATAAAATGAATCGATTTTTTTCTTATACATATATGCTGTTTTGCCTTTTTTATATATTAATTATTTCTGAACACTGCACTGAAATATTTATCCCCTTCAGCTTAAGAAAATTAATGGGTAATAACCCATTGGATCTCAACTTCTTCCAGAAATGTGAATATAAAGGACCTTGAGTGACATAATATAAACCAGTGTCAATGAAGGACTTTCCAAAGTCAAAAAATAAATTGGGAATTTATTTTTGTCATGATTTTTGTTCAAGATTGCTTTTGTGTTGATGCACGAGATATGTAACTGAAAGAATAGGATCTCACGCTTTCGGCTAGAATGATGGGAGTTTCAGTGGTTTGAAGGGGTGGAACGACATCCACGACAACGGTGGCCTCCAGGGATCCATCCATTGAGACTGAAGGTAATGGATTTTCTGCAAGAGAAGAGATGAAGTGAGCTGAGCGAGTGAGTGAGTGATTGAGGCACACTTACCTTCAATCAGAGTTGGAGTTTGGGCAAGGACTGTACTCAGAAAGTCTTTGGCCTCATCTGAGCGAAGAACCTTTTCGAGTCGAGTCATTTCCTCAGTATCTAAAATGATGTCCCCCTCTTCATTCAATCCAGGAATGGGCTCTTCCTCTCCAATCCGGACGAATGTAACAGTGGCTGACTGTTGGTTGGAGTCCAAAATGCTTTTGAGCACCTCCTGGTCCACGTTGATCTTTCCACTATCATCGATCGTCACCGTCACGGACTTGTTCCCTTCCTCATCCTGAGTTTCGTTTACGAAACCGGATATCATCTTGAATGCATTTAAAGTCTAATCGAAGAGATACTATCCAAATTTAAATTACTAAAAAGTAATAATTAATTACTATCCCCAGACGCCATCTTTCTTCCTTCCTCTTCTTTTTCTTTTTCTTTTTCTCTTTCTGGCTCTCCCTCCTTTGCTCGGCCTACTCCTGTTGCAGCAGCTGTGCTTCCTTCTTAGTTCTTCAGCTTCTCTCTAGCTCTCGCACTCTTTTCTCTTCTTCTTCTTCTTTCTATGCGATAAAATCAAGTATGTATGTACTAACTAGATAGACTAGCTAGCTATTAGCGCAGAAATAACTTAGCACATGCTTTGTTCTTCCATCATCGTACTCTTCCTTCTTGTTTTGTTTTGAAATCATAATAAACGTACTTTACCAAGTACGCAATATCAATAACACTTGATTTTTTTTGTGTGATGCTGCAAATTTGTACTAGATGTCATATACATGAATGTATGTGTTGAAATAGAATCAAATGTAGACTCCACCTGCCTACAATGCTCTTTTAATTAAAACATCTATTTCTGCATCATAAATTAATTTAAATGATTTGAAGAGAGTCTGTTTGTTTTTTTGCAATAACAAATCTATACTAACTTGTTTATGTCATTAGATGGACTTTTTATAATATCAAGACAGTATTATTAAGTCTTAATCAATTATGAAAGTTTCTATAGCAATATCATACAAGGTGTCAAACAGTACAACAGTGATTCTCAAATTTGTTGACATACTTTGTTTTTCTTGTTGAAATATGATAATATTTAAGCAATTTTGATTTTTTTAATACTATATGAATACATGTTATATAATAAGAAGATTCTCATTTTCCCCTATCGACCTCTCATCCTGAAATTCCTGCACGCCTCCTCAGTGAGGTACGCCTTCCATCAGTTTGTGAAATATGAATTCGTAGAGTACGGTCTCATCCGTGCAGATCCTACAGGCTACAACTAATATTAAAACCGCTGCTTCGTCTTCTCTGACGTCACACTTCAACATAAACAAAAGTTGCAACAATCTTATTTTGTTAAATATTTTATTTATTAATGTATCAGAGCTGTAGTTGAGAAATACTCAAAGAGGAGAGGAGAGGAGGGGAGATGATGTCCTCATACGAATATCGTGAACTATCGGGTTGTAACACCATGGGATTAAATTGCACGGGCTCATTGGCCCTCATTGCGGGTCGACGTTCCTATGGTGTCATCAATCTCAATAAAAAAAGAAAATTAGATAAAAAGATTCGTCGAACGACCTGCAAATATGATGTTTCAGCTCTTGAATTTCATCCATTTAGAGGTTTTATTTTTTATTCTTTATGTAAATGTTTGTAGTGTAGCTTTATTTGAGTATATTTATTTCATGTATGTATTTGAAACATCCGTTTAAACGAAATTATGAAATGACAAATAAATTATTTATTGTGCACATTCTAATTAATTATGTATATAACTGTAAAATGTACTCAGGAGAAAGAGAGGAAATCCTCATTGAGATGTCACCTTAGGAAAATACTTGTTTGTGCAGTTAATATCGACTACAATCTAAAGAGAAATAATTCTCCCTCATATTGAACAATGATATGCATTGAATTCCAAACTTTTGACAGATGGAAAGTTAAAGCCATTAATTAAATAATTACGATCCTTATAACTTTAATTAAAAACGTCTTCATCGAATAATTATTTTCCTTTAATTTCAGAGGAGCTGAGTGCTTTGTCATCGAATGATCGAATTGAATTGATTGATTGGTCAGGCTTAAGAGACATGAACTTGATAGCAAATGTCAAAGCCCATCTTCACGTACTCAATGATTTGGCCTGGCACCCTACCCTTAGAGACAATTTGGCATCATCTGGGAGTGATAGTTTTATACATATGTGGGATATTCGAGAAATTCGTAAGCCGTCCCTTACCCTTTCATCAGTTTCTTCTGCAGCGCAAATAAAATGGGAGAAACTTCCACATGGCGGTCAGCAGTTATTAGCTAGTGCTCATGAAGGAGAAATTAAGCTATGGGATATTCGTCATCCGTCACAACCAACTTTTTCATACACAAATGCTCACCTCTCCAAAATTTATTCTCTAGGCTAGATTTACATTCTCTACACGG
Source organism: Lepeophtheirus nordmannii (assembly GCA_963680855.1). NCBI lineage: Eukaryota > Metazoa > Arthropoda > Copepoda > Siphonostomatoida > Caligidae > Lepeophtheirus > Lepeophtheirus nordmannii. Next base: position 10,515,458 of record OY804525.1, read on the forward strand.
TTACTAAAATTAATTATTTATTTATTTAATGTTAGCACAAAACTTAAAGTATATATGGGCCTTCAAGTACTTATTCTTTTTATGATTTTTTTTTTTCATTTGACTTGTAAGGAATGTAAATTTATTTTTTCTTTCTGGTTGTAAAGACTTTTCACCAATTCGCTCTGGAGTCTTGGTTACATCTTCTCAAGATTCTACTGTTAAAGTGTGGGATCTTTCAAATACGCGTTCACCTATAAATGTTATAAGACTTCCTCAAGTACCTGCCTGGAAAGTTCGTTTCACCCCTTTCGGTGGTGATGGCCTTGTTACTCTAACCATGCACACCATTCAACGATGTGAAAATAATTTGATGTTATGGAATATAAGTAATGCCTCAGTGTCTGATCCAGCTCCTGAACATGTGTTTAGTGGCCACATTGACATGATCATGGAGTTTGCATGGAGAAAGTCAGACTATTTTTATGAGGATCGTATTTACTTGTCTGATGATATGGAGGATAATGGGAATGAGCCGATGTCTCATCACCAATTAGTAACTTGGTCCAAGGATAATTCTCTAAGAATATGGACATTGGGCGAAAAAATTCGTTCGCTATGCGGTTCATTAGAAGCTCCTGAAAAAGAAGAAATTGGCCGTGAAGCCACAGAAGATGTAGTGAGAAAAGAGGCTGCTCGCAGAAACAGGCCTCTTAGACATTCTGAACCAATGATGTCATCTTCATTATCTTCCAACTTAGATACTGTGATCGATTCTATTCAAGATGATACAGATGAGGATGAAAAAATTGTATTCTTGAATACTTCATTACCCTGCTTTAAAAATCAGACAAATTTGCAACAAGTGTGTATATATGAAAAATTATTCCAAAAATATTTTAATTTTTTTTGTTGTTTTAAATTTTCTAGGAGTTTTCGTTGCTCAATTTTGGAGATCGACTTATTTTAGAAAAATTGGATTTGAATGAAAGATATTGTATTATAACAGCAGAGACCTTGCATCATAACATAGCTCTTCACATCAAATTTCCTGCGAATTATCCAGGCTCAAGTGCCCCGTTATTTTCCTTCATGAATCCAACCACACTTGACTCAGAAATAAGGACTCAACTACTCAGAAAGTTGAAGTTAACTGCCCATCAGCAAGCGGCAAAGGCTCGTTTTTGTCTCGAAATGTGTTTGAGGCAGTTTGAAACTGCTATTGAGAATATTTATCAAATTGAAACGGAGGTAATATCATTGATGTTATAAGAAAATATGCAAAAGTTATTATAATCTTCTTTCAATGATGGTAAAGAGTTTGAAGAATCAAATTCCTTCGCCAACGGATATGATTGGAGTATATCAAGATACAAACATACCTTTTCCGCGTACATCTGGAGCAAGATTTTGTGGTATGGGCCAGCTTGTTTGTTTCGGATTTTCACCTACCATTATGGTGAGTCAAATTGTGGTGGATGAACTTTTTTTATCTTCAAAAAAACTAAACTGTTTATACTTTTTTTATCTATAAGATACCCATTGAGAACAAGTCTACAGCACAAACCAAAACCCCTCGTGCCATGTCGGCCACCAATCCACCTCCTGCATATTATGGGCAACCGTCCACTATGAAAACACGACGGGGAGTTCGATTCTCACGATCAGTCTCTCTTATGGGTGTTCCAGGAGTTATTCAAAGTTCTGGAATGACAACGCGACATTTTCAAGGAACGAAATCTTCAATATCCACTTCATCTGAGAGTGTTCCTGAAAGTGGTTATCAAATTACGATATATGATGTTCTATCAATATCTTCTGTTAGCAAATATCTGGGAGAGAGGTATTTGTACAATTTAATTCTTGTTGATGGAGAGTCCTATAATGATGTATTTTAGGTGTTTAATTGCTGATGAAGAAACAACAGTAATGGAGGCCTGTTCAACAAACGCCAATCTAGCAGCATCTATTGGTCGTCATGATATTGCAAAAACTTGGGCCATTGCATCTATATGTGCGCAAGTTCAAGATAAACTTCGAAATCTTAGAAAGCAAAAAGAGTTTTGCCGCCTCAAACATAGAGTACAAACGAATTCAATCTGTTCTTGCCCAACTCAAGAGAGTGCTCAAGGCAACAAAATGAAGAAATTTGTTGACAGTGACCTTCCTTGGGCTCAGCATCCTTTTGGAAGAAAATTATTGGATTCTCTTATTTCACATTATATACGACAGCAGGATTTACAAACAGCCGGGCTTCTTTTGTGCAATTTTTATGAGGAAAATGACAAATCTACAACTGAAATTTGTAATTTAAACGACGAAGACGAACAGCCAGTATTAAATATGTGGGATGTTAGAAGAAGAAAGAATAACAGTAAATCTGAATGCTCTGTGGACACTGGTCGAGATATTGCACTTGATATTTTATCATCTTCTACAAACATTAAACATTCTAGGTGCACATTTGATTAACTTATCTATTTAATGATAATTATAATTTACATTTTATAATGAATTTTCAGATCCAACTCAGATACACAGTCTTTGGACGATTATGCAAAGAGTTTTGCTGATAGTCTTAAATCTTCTTTGAACGATGAACACAGAAATGAAAAAGTTTTAAATACAAAAAAAGATCACATGCTTTTGGATCCTTCAAAGAACAAGTTATATGATGAAGTAAAGGGAGCCTATGCTGAACTTCTACTACGTATGGGTCTTAATTCCAAAGCTATTCAAGTTCGCAAACGACGGAGTTCGATGTCTATGCAAGATACTTCCAGTTATATTGTTTTTACAACTCGACAGTGTCCATCGTGTTTACGAACTATTCGTGGTGGAAGTTGCTGCAGGTATTGCAATGATGGGGGATCCGTTTCTTCTTGTTCTCTTTGTCAGTTACCTTGTAGAGGGGTCACAAGTGTTTGCATTTATTGTAACCATGGGGGTCATCTTGGACATATAGTTGAGTGGTTCAGAAGTCATGATCAGTGCCCAACAGGATGTGGCTGCAAATGCGTAGCCAGAGACTGATCTGCTCTATCAATAGCTTTATTCTAATCATTTGTCATAATTGTAATACATACATTCTTATTGTCAAAAGTTATTTGTTCATTACTATACGATTTTATAACATTTTGTAGGGATTATTTAATTATATTTATACAGGAATTTAAGAGTTGTTACTTTTAAGCACATATTTATAAAGCTCATGTTTTTTTGTTTGTTTTTTACTAAATGAAATAAAGATGTATCAGATCGATATTAACTTGAGTTGTAAATATTTGGATCATCTCATATTCAACTCTATTACGTATACAACTTTTTGAAGGTACAAAGGTTACTTTCTCATTCATTTATCAATCTTATCTGACCAAATAGCATACTCTTAACATAAGTGGAATCCTGGACCACAGCCACCGACTCTCATAAGAGATGACTGGAATGATGCATATGTTGCAGAGCCAGTTACTGCACCTGGTTTAGCAGGATTTCTCCTAATTGTTTCAACTGAGAAATGTTTTCCATCTTCTTGCATTGGACCAATTACGTCGACTTTAACTTCGTGCCAATCTAAGAGCCTATACATCAAAGATGAAGAGAGATATTATAATTATGACTTTAAAAATAATACTGATGATGAAATATACTTAGGATCAGCAACAAGCTTTCCTCGAACTTTATCAAACCCCAAGTTATGAGCAGCAACGGCAGCTGCCGCCATTGTGTTCACATTATTTGGTGCTAAAGGGCATAACCCTCTAACAGGGCCATCATATAATGTCACCGCAACATCTGAAACTTTATTGTTCAATTCTTTCAAGTGACCGTTTAGTTTAAAACTACTCGGGTGCTTTGTCATGGTAACTGTCAATCCCTTTAGTGTATTTATATCAGCCATTTTTCGAATATCTTCGCCTCCCCAAAAAGCTCCACTAGGAATATATAGGCCATTTTCATTAGATACTGCCAAAAGCTTTGCTTCTAAAATTGGATCTGCCAGTGCTGTGGGAGAGCCCAGCATTGTATCTGCTTTTTTAAGAAATATTTCACCATATTTATGAGTTATATTTGGGTGAGAAACTTCCACAATGATGTCAGGATTCTTAAATACGACATCATCCAAGTTGTCAAGTATTAACTCTCCAGGTACTTTCAACGATGAAGAGTCAAAAACGGACCGAGTTCGATTCCAAACAAAGTCAACTTTAAGGTTTGGGGACTCATTGATAAATTCATATAAATGTTTACCTGCAAGGAATTGAATACTTAAAGAAATAACCTCAGGCGTTGAAAGTCATGTGAACGGACATACATATTTTTTTTTTTCCTAATAATCTTTCAATTGAAATTTATAGTGTACAAATTTAAATGATTGTTGTATAATCTTATAGTCTATAGATGTATAAACAGGAAAAAATAACGAATGATTCGGATGTGTCACTTTAATACAAGTTTAAATTAAAGCTGAAAACTTACCTAAATTTCCAAAACCAACAATTCCAACACTTTTCCTATCCATATTAATTTTGTATGAATAAGTTAGAAAAACCGGTTACATTGATATATCATAGAATACGTATGCAGTATGCTTGTCTTTCTTTAGATACTGTGTGCATGAATTATTTTTTTCTTACACGCCTGTGTATGCTAAAGTGTACTTTATATCTGGAACATATAGCATTTTGATAAAATGGACTGCTCAAGAATAGCCTTTTTTAAAAAAAAACTTGAGTGAAATCCTAACAAATATAATAAATATTCCTATAGTTACGATACTTTTAAAACCAAATAGTAAAATGATGATCTATCCATTATTTTTGAATGTACTCTATTTCATATACATATAAGTTAAGAAACTAACAAATGAAGAATGACTGAGTGAAAAATATTTTCGACAAATAGAACTTGTAGCTGGTAATACAAAATTTAATATGCCTTTTTTTGTATTTTCAAAAAGCAATGGTGAGGAATTTGTAACTTGATATCGAAAATCTCTTCTTTATCGACCTTAATTCTTCAAGATGCTTATAATTGCAAAGGTTTTCTTTAATTTAAAGATCAATTTTAATTTCTTGTCTCTAACAATTCAAATACTAACTCAGGACTACTATCTATGAGTCCATTTACTCGTACAAATACATAGTTTAGGCAATAGTTGAAAAGAAACAATTAAATTATATCTAGCTTCTTTATATTAAAGAGCAAAAAAAAAATCAATTCAAAATCGCGGGACCCTTCATTTTTGTGTTTCAGTGTAGAGCCCTGGTACTTGCCTGCAGTATATCACTTTTTCAGTTATTATTAAACTATCGTGGTTTTTTTATATTTATATATTTTTGCATTTTGAATCCATTATACTTGGAATTTGCGTCTCTTACGTCTTAATACATTATTATACATTTCATAACTTTAGAATAGTCTTAACTAGTGATGTGGTTATTCAGATTAGTTTCAACATCCCTAAAGTCTTTAAATCCACATGTCAGAATAAATGAGAAAAGTAGATTATAATTTGAATTAATTAATGCAGGGATTCCCAAAATTCTAGTTATTGGGGCAGAGGGCAATGCAAACATGTGCCCTGGCCTCTCGACTTGTGTTATTATCAAAATCACCTTACCCAATACCAAGGTAAGACTAAGATTGAAGAGTCGAAACCAAGACTGATTTCCAGAACCACATCACATCGAAGATTTAGAACATGGACTCTAAATAAATCTTTAATTTTAGAGTTCCCCTGATTTTGAATATTAAAAATTGTAAATTGAACGAATAGAAAGGCCCTTCACATCTTTTCTAGGTGGGCCCCACATATTCTGGGTTCCTAATAGTCGGAGTGAGGTCCACATCCAGTGGTATAACGCAATAAAATAATTCACTAAAACAGCGGTTTTTAAACTGAGGGTGGGGGATGCCTCTCTAGGGGGGAGGGGGGTCAAACCAGAAAAAAATAATTGTTTGCATTTACAACCCTTAACGAACAAAAGAAAAAGATACCAAGAGGGGGGGGGGAGGACAGTTATTCGTTTATTATCTGGGAGATCTCTCTTTAACACTTTAAAAATCCCTACGCCAAAAAATTTCGTGTCTACTGTGGACTTTTGACTGCTTGAAAATTTATTTTATGAACGTTTTTCATTGGAAATCCCTGAATTAAAGGATGAAGAAATTCATCGAATTGGATGATGAGTCCCTATCATTTCATACTTTTTTTTTAAGTCAGGGTGGATCAATACACTTCATCAAAGCCAAAGAAATACCCATTGAATAACATTTTTGGTCTCAATTATTTATAGATTACATATACAGCACAAAAATACAGCGTGGTACAATGTTTAAGAAACACTGTTTTAAATATCAACAGATTAATATAAGTACATTATTCATTCACAAAAATATTTTAACATCTGCGAAATGTTTGTTTTATTTTTTAATGATAAAGGTTATACGATTGGTGTGTAAAGTATGCAGAAAACAATTGAATAGATAATAATAATCATTAATTAGTTGTTATCATAGTTGAACAAAGAATTAATTTGTTGGTTAGTATAAGTTGTCATATTAACAACATTTTATAAAATTTTTTTTTTATTAAAATAGTCATGAATTCAGTGTGGTCAAATTGTGTTACTTGCATTTATATTTATCAAAGAATGCTATATATATATATATATTATGTGTTTTAAGTAGTGTTGTCTCAAGTAGAAAAATTATTGACTCGATTCTACTCAACATTTTTGAGTCATTAATTTTTTAGATTATATTATCTAAATTATGAGTCGATTTTTAAATTTAAAAAACTTCAAGTGGACTCCATATTTTTAATAACACAGCCTCAAGAAATCATATTAATAATGACTTATTATACGTTTAAGTCCTACAAATGGATCTGATTTTTTATTTGTAATATTAATAAAGTCTAAGAATATGTCAAAAACTCCCAGGAAAGTGAATAGTACATTGTAACACATTGTTTTTAAAGTATTAAATTGACAGTGGACAATTTTTTTTTCCTAATCTAATTTATCGACTCGACTTATTCACTCAAGTCACCACAACACTAGTTTTAACAGCTCTTCAACAAGATAAGTAAAATTGATAATTGTCGAAGAGTCTTAAATTAAACACTAATTTATGACTGGATTGATGGTTCTTTTATTCATCAAACAAGTATGAAAATAAAAATAATCCAGTTTTATGAACATTTGAGAACAAGGAAAATTGATTATATTGACGTAATTGATCAAGACGACTCCTTTTCATATAAATATCATCATCAACTGTTTACTTTTAAAAAAACCAATATTATAATATGATCTTATAAGTACATTTCTTGAAAACGCCTTGACATTGTCAATGAGACAATGTTTTAAGCCAAATAACCATACATTCCTCACGAGCTTAATTTTGTATGCTATGATGTTATTAATGGTTCTAGGGCACCTACTCCCTTACGAGGACAGTACCCTTAATATTCATTCCTACAAGTTATGTTAGAGTAGCTATTCAAATAATATTAATTGAGAAGAAGGATTTATAGTTTTGAATAATAATTATAATTAATGATAATTAAAAGGATTAATCAGTTAAATCATTTACACAACATGTATATAATAGTAAATGACTAGAGTAAATACTGGCGGGATACTCATGGAATTTTACCCAATCTCACACCACATATTGAGTTTTTCAAGTAACTTTTTTTTACATAGCAAAGATATATTGAATCTAAAGAATACTCAAAAATATCACACCGAACAACCACTAGACTTGAGAGGCCCCCTTTTCTCTTATTACTACGGTGATGCCCACGTGGTTCATTTGTCAGTACTTATTTAAAAAGTTGAGAGTCTGTTTTGACTGAGGTCATAAAACTGATGACGTCACTTAGTATATAATGTTAAAAATCTCAGACTGAACGACTTTCAAGACTTGAGAGCCCTAAAACTTGGATTGCATTTAATTATTTTAAATACTTCACTTCAATCAATTTTTTCCAGTATTTACCCATACACGAACAAAGTAGACCCCTACTGAGCTGCATATTTTACTCGAGTTTAATCTACAGTAAATGATTCTAGATTTTGAGTATTCACAAATTTGTTTAAAAGGAGTAAAAGTCAGTCCCTGATACATATTTGTACCCATTCAAAATCAACAACTTTTGGCTGTAGTGATGACACTCAGCCAAAAGCGTTCTCATGAAAATATAAGTATTAATGCAAATATGGAAATATAGAAATATAAGCATTTTCACCATATTAAAACAATGTTGTCGTCAATAGTTATCCGTCTGAATTTTCTTCAAAATAACATAAATTAATAAAATGTCCAATCATTATTTTCAGGAAGTACAATGTCTACAGGGTGAATGTGCTGGGGGTGTAGGAATGTAGGTTGATAGTTGTCCAAGGGGCATGTGTTTTCTTTTCATTATTAACATTGAATGGAACTATGAATTGCTGTGTTAGTCCCTAAATTGTTGGTCAAGACCCATAATTTGAGGGGCTGATAAAAGACCAAGACCTTCAAAAATAGGTCTCCATAACCATATCTCTATTTTTCTAACCTTTGCCCACTAATATATGGTAGAGTATACATATATTCCAATGGTATCCCCAAAACATTGACAGCTCCTTTGTATATTTTTATGAGGTGTTGATTTATTTATTATGCCTCAAATAATATTTTTTCCTGCTAAACTTCCCTAATTATATTTCCTACCATTAAATGAAGAATGGTACAAGAGTAGGAAAGAATGCTACGCCATTGACTGACAGCCATATAATTTCGGGCCTTTTTCCCTCCTTTTTTTTAAAAAAAAAAGAGAAAAAAGGTTGAGAGATACGATGATGAAGAGCCCATTGTGATAGATATATCACATTTATGTACATACTCAAATACATGGAGTCTTTCAATTAAATGTACACGTATGTAATAAGAAAGGGAAAAAAAATCATACATATAAAAGTTTTATACCCGGTTGTGTTGTTAGTGGAATTTTATTTTTTTACGTGTGAAAAATAATCAAACTTTCATCAGACTTTAATTAGGAAGAAATTGAGATGACACATCAAGATAAATTTTCCTTGAAAAAAAGAAAAAGAAAAAAAAAAGTTTCATTTTCTTTTTACTATGTTGAAGGACCGGGCAAAAAAGGATCCGTACTCCGTATATGTATGTATGTATGTATATGTTTATTTATTTATTATGATCCTTACAAGACGAAAAAGATAAGACGTATCAAAATAAATATAATTATTACTATATTATTTCTATTTCTTTACAATATTATTTTCGTGATTTTCTTTTTTGATTGATTAATTAACCAATTAGTATACTTTAATACTAATATATAAACATGTAATTTGTACATGATAATTACATATTATGCGTCATGTGAGTCATTCTCATGCAAAACATGGAGCGTCTTTAAGATACCTATAGCATACTTTTATAGCAATCTTCAATACATCTTCCAACCTCTTCTCCTCTTAAAAAATACAGAAAAAAGGCTCGTTATAAATGAAAGTCAGTTCACTTCAACTCTTTGACTATTTATTACTCATTTCAAGAGCTAATTCGAGTTTAACAAGTCAACATTTGAATTAAGACTAATCTCTCAACCTTTCTTTCAAAAAGAGAGGGAAAGTACCTAATTCTTGTTCCTCTCTTTAAGACTCATTTGCTTTAAGACTCATAATATAATGGCATCCCTCTAAAATATGAAGTACTCCTAAGTATTATTTTGTCAGTTGTCAATTTTTATTAGTGTTTTGAATGTTGATTAATTCTCAAATTCAAATTATCTCGTCTTCAGCTCTGAACAATTTATTATAACATCAAAATGGTGGCTGATTCCCCACTTGAATAAAGTAAGTTATCATTCATATCAATTAACAAGTTATTTGTATATATTTCAACAAGCTGTCTCATGAAATGGCTATTTAAAGGATTAATTACCTAGGGGCATAGGCGTACGGAAAGAAAAAATGACTGGTCAAAATTTGCCCAAATATGTAAGAGATAATTTAGGTTTATCGATGTTCTTTAAAATTACCGCCCACCATGGTTGGGCGGGAAAGAAAATTTTCGTTTCTAGACTCCATAAAACCTTCCGTTTAGACATTTTGAGCAATTAATAATTAATTCTGCCCGAAAAAATGTAATTTTGCCCGAATTTTGTAGATCTCTGACCTACTGGGGGTCTGCAGCCCCCAGCCCCTGCCTCGTACGCCTATGCCTAGGGGTCGAGAAAAATGCAATATATGTTCATTTATATATTGCCATCATGAACACAACTAATCTATGAATATAATATTCAACATAAACACAACACAAACAAATAGAATCAGTATAAATATTGACTATAATAAGCATTCAAGAATAAAATGGTCCCCTCTGGCTCTTGTCACAAACTCTTTACAAAACAGTAGACTGGTCGAATTGTCCTCTTTTGGTGACAAAATGCAATTTTCTACCTTAAAATAATCGATTTAACGATTTCTCACCAAGATGACTTGCCAAATTCATTGGAGGACCATTCCAATGAATGATTGACTCCTTACCGACGTCCTCAATGGACAGTCCTCTCCTCTTATCACTGTGGAAATCCATGACGCTCACCATAGACTCGGCCACTCCCTCAGCGTGGGTTTTAACGGTACATCTCAAGAAAAAATTTAAGAACTTTTCGTGACCCTCGTATAATTCTTTCTCTTTCAGATAAAGGTGGAGAAATTTTATTGCGACTGGTTGCTTCGGAATCTCCATTTTCCCTTTAGAGAGGCATTTTTCATCACATGCATACTCCTGACATTCGTGGTGTTTGAACAATACGAACTCAAACAATCGGATGAAATCATTTTCAGCTTTTGTTGAGTTATAGAGAGTTCTGAGAGACGACTTGAACGATTTGTATTCATCAACAATTTGGGTGATAGCGATTTCATTATACTTTGCTACTTTGAGAAGTTTCATCAGATTTTCTACACTTTTTGTCTCAAATAATTTGTCGTCACCTTTTTGAATAATCTTACTTATATCATGACAACTAGACATTAAGTCAAATAGTTTAGTCGAGGCATGGGACGTAGTTTGTTTGATACGTTCATCAAGCTTTGTTCCAAGAGTTCTACAAAAACTGGATAATTTATTTTGGATAGTAGTTAGCAAGCTTAATGAGTTAGTATTGACATCATCGAGGAAGTTTTTCATCTTATATTTTAAGATTATTCAATTTTCGGGTTGATGATAAAACATTCTCGGACAAGAAAAGTTCCTCAATTTCGATAAGTTTGGAAAAGTTCCTCGCGATCCAGGATCGAAGTTTTCTGAAACTCTGATGGCAGCTTGCACACTTTCATGGACCCCCAGTTAATCATTTATTCAAGGGTATAGAATATGTACAGAAAGATACAATACGTAAAAAACAACAAAACAACAGAAAGATGATGTCTTTCAGAGTTACTATGTTTTTGTATAACATCATCACAGGCGTGCTTTTTACGCTTGCTGGGAGAGCTCTTTTTTTACACCTCTAATATCTCATGTGAGATAACTCTTTTAATGCCTACAAGATGTTTCATTGACCATTGTTTGTGTATATACTTAAATGTAGTCTTATGAAATATCAATTATTACAGTATTTAGTAAGTTGAAAAGTAATATAATGTAGTTATATAAATAAAAAATTCTGCAAATGTCTCTGTATAAAAAATGATTCCCCACCTCTAGAATAATTTCATACATCCTTAATTCAAAGACTTATAAAAGTTATAATAAATGAAAATTTTCGATCCATTGCGTTTGATTAAAAACTATAAATGGAATCAATTATGTCTCGACTCTACTTATTCGAATTATCCAATCATATTCATGTTCATATTTACGTCCTAGGTAAATAATATAATTCAAACTTTTAAATAATCATTCTTATTTTACTTCTAGAATGTATCAGTTCGAAAGTGCTGATAATGTAACTAATTATATTAGTGTTAATAACTTGAATCCTCATGAAAAAAATAGTTGGATAACTGAAAATTAAATCTCTTATACAGACCCATAATTTGTGAGGACCAATCTTGTGCTTTCCGATGAAACAATATTTAGATATAAATTAATTCATGACATCACCTTCTATCTACATATTCTGTCTTCATTGGCAAATAATCAATGTGTTCCTGTTTTTGTAAGCAAACGCTATGGATCGAAAATGTTCATTTTGCATAATATTTATAAATCTTTGAATTAATTATTTTCAGTGTAAAGCCCAACAGTGCTTAAAAGACGCAAAAGAAAAGAAGGATTTGATCCTTGTAGGAACAGATCGAGATAAATAAATGAAAGTCTGTATGTACATAGCCTCTTCTTTTAATAATAAACATAAACTTAATGCAATAACGTGTTACAAAAGTCACGAAAACAAGTATCTATATAAGATGATTCACAAAAAACATCAAACCATCAAATTTGGGATTGCACGAACAAACTAAAGAACCTATTTTTGTAAAATATTCGCCGAAAAAGTGTATCCTGTCTATACAAAAGCATTTGTAAAACCATTGGCATAGTCTGGGGAAGCCATTGATTATCATCACATAGTGGAAATATTGGTGTACAAGTGTAGGGAGCATTAATCCGACAACATGTTCTACAAATCGTTACTCGCAAGCTCTAAGCATGAAATTGGGAAACTTTCAATATCAAAATCCATACAATGGGCGATGTCAGGTTGTGCCCACCCTGTTCAACTTCTCATAATGCATACAATGTCACACACACACCCAATTTAAGTTGTGAGTTGAAGAGTGTAAAGTAAATAATGAGAGCCTCTGCTCAAGTTTTTTTTTTTTTTTTACTGTAAATAGAGACAAGAGGGCTACATACATACATACATAAGAGTGAAATTGAAATGATGTGACATTTTCCTTATTTAATGCAACAAAGTAGCAGTTATTATTATTTATCCTTAGTTATTTTTTTGAAAGATTATAATTTAAAAAAACGATAATAATAAGACTCAAAATATTATAATAAATGATAAAATGTTAAATTCTGATAATATAATTATATTAAAATATATTTAAATAAAAAACAAATCAATCCTATTAATGAAGGGAACATAAAATCAAGGTGTTTAATAGACAGTTTTTGCACGATCAAGTTTCTTATTTGCCTTAAACAGTCCAAAAAATAGAATTTTATTTATCTAATACTAATACATATTAAACATTTTCCAATCCAAAAATGAGAACGGAGTTCGTAAGCTGAAGAACAAATATTTCGCCGCAACAAATGATGCATAAATATATCATGTTTGGAAACCTTTTTAGACAAATTATAAGAGCAAAGTAAAATTAAAATAACTTTAAAAGATAGACTTCCACTCTACAAAATTTAATTTAACAAAAATCCTGGTTCTCGATTCAACTCGTTAACTTTGAAGGATCATTATTGAAAAACCATATTTTTAATTTAAAAAATTGAATATGAAAAGACCTTGTTCTCACTCGGTGTGAGTCCTTTAACATCATTGCCTATATCATTAAAGGTAGCTGAGCGTAACATTGTTAGTATGACACATACAACGTGTTATGAGAGTGATGGACATTGATTGGTTTTTAGTCAAACCTACTCTTGTTAAGGAGCTATGAATAATTCCCAACTAATGAATAATTTCCGGCCTATTTTCCTTCTGTTTTTGTAAGAACGGAAGGTTGAGAGATGTCATAAAAATTGATATGTAGAGCCTGACGAGCCACTGGTTTGTAACCTAAAGTACTTTTAAAAAAAGATACGTTTCTATTTTTGTAAAGTGTCAATAAATCAATTTAACCATTTTTTGAAATTGCAAGAGTGAAATGAACACGGACTGCATTGTGGTGAGAAGTTAATTCTTTTCTTCTTCTTTTTTTTTTTTTTCAAAAGTCTACTTGTATCAAATTATCTATATGTAAAAAAAAAAAATAATAATAATAATACAATAATAACAAAAAGGACAACCTTGTATTCAGTTAGTGCAAATAATACGTCTTGGATACATTTTGCAAGGAAGGATTCAAAGTGTAAAACAAATCTTGCACGTCTTTAAATAAAATGACAGTTCCCACGGCGTTGTCCCATCAGCATGGCAAATTTTCTCTGCACTTAGTTGTCAACCATGCATTTAACTACTGCTCTTGCTCCTTAAGATTATTCTTGTGTACACGTTGATTAGGTAAATTCAAAGTAGTTATTCTGAAGCTGTGAACATAGGTGTTAATTAATAAAGAAAGAGTAGTAACCACAGTTGGGAAAAATTGACTAACAATTAATTACCAACTATTTTTGGGCCCCTTTTTTTTTTCTTATCCTTTTTGAAGGAATGATGAAGAGATATTCAGTAAAGATTGCAATGTACTTATGCTCTAAACTTGAACAGATTTTAATTATGAGTATCCCTACAACAAATATAAAACTCTAAAAGAGTTGAGAAGAATCCCTTGTCATTGGCTAACTAAGTATGAGTTAATTCCAGATTTTTTGTTTTGTTGTTGTTGGAGATACAATGAAGATATAATCGCACATACTTTACTTATTAGTGCCCTAAACGTTGATTGGTTGAGCTCCAATTATCTTATGGTCAGCTGTGAACAATATGATTTAATGAATAATAAAGCAAATAGTTGGACAGAATTGGCTTGCTACTAGGAATGTAAATAATATGCAAAATGCCGCGTGCGAGATTTTGTGGAGTTGGCTCTTCAAACAGGTCTTTTTGTTTTTCAAAGCTATTATCATTTTTCCTTTATTACTGAGGGGAGAACATCTACCTGATAGTAAAGATCTCACATGAAGGAATACATGAATTAAGGTTAATAAAGCAAATAAAATGTAAACAAAAAGAGCTCAAGTCCTCGTATAATTATTATTAGTTAAAAATATATAACTTCCTAACATTAATTTGAGTTAATTTTCTGCCAATCATCTATGGTATGTCATTATTTATTATTGATGTCTTCATTTGTATATATAATGGAGAATAGCAGCTTGTAGCTCAGTAAAACGTCATGACAGCTCAAGCTGCTTCCCTCTCAACATTCATCCAATTGTCAGAGTTACCAGGTAGATTTTCTCTTTCTTTTTTATTTTACACACCCCATTTGCATATTATTTACATTCAAAACACTGGTTGTTGGGGGGGGGGGGGGGGGAGGGAGTTGACACCTTAAATTAAATTATTTTAAGATACCTACCCTCGGATTACTTAATATTTGTGACCAACACGTATTAAATTATTTTATTATAAAGCATGGTCGTGTATTTGAAATAATCGAAAAAAATATTTGTAAGAATGATCACTGTTCCTATTAAATGGGATGTGATATTTATTCCGTCTCTTAACCTTTCCTCCTTTGATAGGTTGAGAGATCCGATAAATATCACATCATCTTTAAGGAACGACCTCTTTGCGTATATTTGAGTAAATAACAATGTTTTACGAATGATCTATTAAATATATTTACATATATCAAAATCTAGGAAGGACATATGTACATAGATAATAAATTAATTAATTAATAACAACTACTGTATACTGACTCATCTTCAAAGCTGTCGTTCAGATAGGTATTTCCTTTATATGTATAGGTATTATACATATGTTAAGGGATGGATAATAGGTATGATAATGTCATAATATGAATTCATGGGAAAAGTTTTTTTTTTTTGTTTTGTTTTTTTTTGGGGGGGGGGGGAGTAGATGTTGTAAGAATCTCAAAGTTCACGATGACAGAGGAATTTCAGGTTGAACAACATTACAATATCTCATTTATAAGGGAGCCATGTACATATGTCATACATATATATATATATATATATATATATCGTATGTACAGTATTGTAGACCCTACTGAAAGGGAAATAATCAGCTGTATTGTTTTGTAAATACTTACATACTATATGACCCAACATTTGTACAAATCACACTTTAATACATATGCACATAGTAAGGAAGGAAGGAAGCAAGGAAGGAAGAAAAAACAAAACAATAAAACAAAACACGACTTCATTAAAGTTCCACTTTTCTCTTTCACCAACTTACCGTTATTTATATATATGTATATATTTATTTTTTTACTTACTTCCACCAGACTTTTATGTATTTTAATGTAAAAATTAAAAAAAAAAAAGTACATTTTTACATGTATGTATACATATTATATTGTTTTTAACGCGAGAAATACATAGAAAAAAAGAAAAAAGAAGAATAAAACTTGGTTTAAATCTCCGTTCCGCTTTACGCATTTAGAATGACGCGTACGTTCATATTATTATTATTATTATTATTATTTACTTATTTCAAATCCATCCAGAACTTTCACCACACCGAATAAAATAAATAACAATAAAAAACTTCTACTAGCATATACTAAAAATAAAAAAAACCCTTTTATGTGTATTTATTTATTTATTATTGAGGACAGGCATTGCTTGGTGTACATACATATTACTCATACTCCTTGTAGAATAACTTTGTTTTGTCTTTGGTTTCAAAAAAAAAAAAAAAAAGGAGAAGAAGAAGAAGAAGAAGGATATTTAATTCCAAATCAAAAGTCCCTTTAAATCATCATCCCTTTATTTTTGTATCCTTGCATATTATTTTCTTATCAGCTGTTTATGTATATTTCACCCATGACTCTTCTTATTTGCAATGTTTTGCACATTGATTGCTTGAGCCCAAATTACCTACTTAGATATTTATATATATATATGCATATGTATTATTAAATAAATAATGATCCGACAAAATTGGCTCCACACTGATTTTGATTCTTTACGACTTTTTTTCTCTTTTTGAAGGGGGAGGGGAGCAAAAAATACCGGGAAATTTGAATTTATTTCTTTAAAAATTATGAGGGGGATAAATGTTTTTGTTTTTATAGTTGGCTCTACTGAACCACTAACATTTAGTACAAATTACGCGTCCTTTTGTCAACGGATCCTTTTGTCAACAGTTAAAAATCGAATCTATCATTTTTTTAAATGTGGTGAAAGATGAAAACTGAAATGCAATTTAGAGAAATGATGTTTAGCTCAAAAAAGTTACAATGAATATTCCAGACTTTATTTTTTTGAAATTTTGAGAATCTGTGGTTTATTATTTGAGCTACATACATAGTCCATTATTCATCAAGTAACCGACGATTTGATTTTAATTTCAATAGCATATCTAAACTCAGCAATGATTGTTCTGTGATTATTATTGACTTAATAACAAATTTTGGTAACTGTTTTGAAAGTGGAAAAAAAAAGTGTTGGCACATGTGCCTTTTGAGGGGGAGAATCTTGCTTAATTATGGATTAGCTGTGAATATGTATTATTTAAAAAAAATAATACTTTTAAATATTTAGAAATGAGTCCAACAGTTGCAAAAAAAAAATGACGTTTTCTACACGTTTAATAGGACCTCTTTTCCTTTTGTCTATTTTATATGAAGGAAAAAAATTGGGATAACGTATATATGTGTTTTATAATATGTAGAATAAAGCTCTTATTGTGATTTAAATAGGAATTAATATTATTATTATTATTTTTTTTTTTTTACAAAATATGGGAAAAAAAAAGTTTCTACATATTATATATATATATATATATATCTATTATTATGATTACTATACATACAACGTAAATGTTCGACCTTGAACTAGTTCAATGACTTCCTTTTTCCTCAAACTATTCTTTTATTTATTATTATTTATTTTTGAGAAAAAAAAAAAAAAAAAAAATTCGCATCGTTTGTAACCCTTTTTTCGGAAGTAAATTTCACTTTTCCGCTTCTTCTTCTTCTTCTTTTTCTTTTTCTTGCAAGAAACATTGGAAAAAAAAATCAAAAAATCATGCACACCCTGTGACGGACCCCTATTTTGTTTTTTTGTTTTTTTTGAAAGAAGGAATTATTGCAGTTACACAAAATAATCATACAAACAGGAATGATGAGAGGGAGGAAACTCTGCGAAATGTGAGGGCTACCTGTTTATTCCACTTTCTCTATATTTTTATATATATATATATATATACATATGTACGCTCCTATGACGACGACGACAACTACAAAAAATACGCGCGTAACTCCTTTTTTTGTATTTTGAATAGAACACTTAATATAATAAATAAATACATACATACATATGTGAAAAACCATGACATGAATACCAAGAGTTTATATATAAAAGATTCCAGATGTTGTACTTTCAACAAGTGGTCTTGAATCATCATCATCATTCTATTATTTTTTTTTTATTTTCTTTTAAAAAAAAACAAACTTCTCATTTAACTGAAACCATCGAGGGTTGGTTGTTAGTAAATTACATATTCTTCACATATAAGTTCATAAATTTTGAGGGGAGAGGGGACAAGAAATCCCTTCTTGTTTAGTTCTACGTGTGGAAAATACGGGTCAGAGGAACAAACACAGCAGAATTGATCATTATTCAATTCAGTCTGTTGTTTACATAGAAGTAAAAAAAAAAAAAGAATTATCATATTTAAATCATCGAATAAGCATATATTGATTTTAGATGAAGAATATTATGATTTTCCATGTAAATAGTAATTGAATACGGAGACTTAGATGCCTCCTTATGAATACATAGAGTACACACAATTTGATATTTTGTACAAATTGGATCTTGTACATTACTACAGGCAGAATTTGTACAGGTTGCAATTTGTCTTTTTTAAAATAACTTACCTTTTATAAATATGCCATCCTTTTGACCCATGAATGTGTCTCATTTATTACTTATTCATAATCAATTAAACTTGTAACCCTCCAAACCATCCACTTGGACCATCGAAAGGGCCAGAAAATACTCAAGGAAACTTTCATCATTGACTTTTTACGTGAGTCTTGTCACAACAATCCTCAATTCTTTATTTAAAATCATTTCCTTCTTCAAAAAGAAAAGGGGGAAAACAGGGCCTAAAATCAGTGTTGAGGCCATTCTTATTAACTCTGTGACCCCTCTTCATTAAATAATAGGGACAACTTAACAAGACCTACATATATACATACATACATACTTGTAGCTCAACCAATCAACATTTAAAACACTCATAAGGGAAGTAGATGAGTGGTTGGTCAAGAGCAAAGGAATGAAAGAAAGTAAGAAAACATGTTCGTTCGCTTTGAGAGATGTCCTCGTCTTTGGAAACAACTTTTACCCCACTAGATGTCGCTTTTGAAGTAAGCATTTAATTATAAATTTTGCAGAATTTACTTTGTTTTTGTTGAAGGTTCCGATGTTGGTTTTGGATTTATGCAGTGGCGTCAAATAACAAAAAAAGTCGACTCGCAGAATTGGGAATTTGTACAAAAGTCTATCATTTTGTCGTTGTTTGTTTTATAGCTTTGGGCATGCATATTTAAAAAAAATGAAGAAATTGACAAAAATGAAAAGTCGGTGTAGTTTTTTAAGTTATAGTTGGACGACCGATATTTATTCACAACCATTACCACTTTGTTGAATAATAACATTGTAATATTGAGTAAGTTGCGTGCAATACCAAAATGAGATGAAGCCTCTTAAAGGAAGGAACGATTGATTTTTTTATTAAATGGTTCTTTTATGGGAAGGGAGGAAAAAATAATAAAACGTACTTTGTGATGGATTATAAAGTTCCATTTGTCAATAATATTTACATATATTTATGTATAACAACAAACAAAAAGTAACTTTGATCGATTAAAATCCAATTAGAACAATTATTATTAATAATACTCAATAAATTTGGTAATAATGAATATGACTGTTGCTTTCATTTGATTCTATAAAACGTTTTGAGGCGTATAAATTGCAACTTTAATTATAATCATCAGCTTGTAGTAGAAGGTAGAACGTCCCAACTTACACGGCATTTATGTATGTATGTATATACTTTATACAAATATGGTATACCATTGAAATGTATGGCATGTTACTCGATCATATCTCACAACAAACACAGAAATATAAGTTAATAATAATTAATTAATCTCGTCATCATCATCAGCCCGAAACGAGGTGCATATTTCTTTCTTTTTGTTTTTCACCTTGCCCTAATTAATAAATGAAATGGTTATTTAGCAAATTTTCTTCTTTTTTTCTTCTTCTTCTTCTTCTTTTCTTAATAGCTATTATTAATATATGTAGATATATATGTATAGACTCTCATGTTCGGATTAGATCCGTGGATTGCTGTACCGTCGTAAACAATGACCTTGTTCCAGATGGCTCTCATGACCTACAAAATGTGTTGTTTAAAATCAGTTGCTGAATCATCAACTTTCCTCTGAACCAAAGTTTGAATGAACTGCAGCTCATGATGACCTCAATTAGGATTTCAAATGAGGGCCCATGGCTTATATATATGACGTCATACTCAAGTGACTACTTTTGATGAGAACTGAGAGGAGTCGTTTTTTGATCCATGATTGAATGGTAAAATGTTCAACGGTTTGAAAGGGATTAAATTTCACATTTGTGTCTACTTTGTAGTTTGTTCACTAAGACCCAATATATTCGGTCCATCTTGTGGCTATGAATGTATTGTTAGAATATTTTTGTAGAAGCCATTGGAGCAAGGGGAGGGGGCTCAACTGCTCTTGTACTGGACCCCACATTTCCCTATGATCCTTCTGCTACAATCCATTTGTATTGCCCTTCAGGACAAGACAAGTTGAAGTATAGTATATCATTTAGAGATTGACTAAGTTTTGGTCGACATTTTAAATTTGTACTTCCCTGGGTCTCACCCAATATCACTTTAGTCAAAGTTGGGATAATTAATCCCTCACTATTATATAGAATAAATATTTTTTTTTTCATATTTGATCAACTCTTCGCGAACCAGGAGTTGAGAAAATCCAATATAAAAATAAGTAAATTCATATCCTTCTATCAAAGTCTCTATCTTTAAAATCTAGTGGCACTCCGCTAGGGGGCGTCAGAGTCCGCCTACCTATTCTATATAATTGACGTCAGATATTGATGACAACAAAACCATGCAACTTTACACATCTCTTTTTTTTTGTCAAAAAAGGGATGTAAGGGGTAATGACCCCTCTTCCCTCCCCTCCCCCCTGCTAGTCCTTGCAATTATTGAATCAAACCGACAGACAACAGTAGGTATCTGATCTCAGCAATCTGGAGTTGATCCATACCAAGATAATATTATTTTTTACTACTTACATTATGAATAAAAATTAATTGTTTGTGTTTTTTTTTTATTGATAGAAAATAAAAATGATAGTTAAATGTGCTTAAAGGAAAGTTGGCGCAGACTAGTGAAATTTTTTTTTTTTTTTTTTTTTTGAATGAAATGTATCCATCATCATTACATAGGTACATATAATCTTGAGATTGATGAACTTTGAAGAGGAGGAGGAGGAGGAGGGGAGGGGGAAGTCTTTGCTTCATCATTTTTATTTTAAACTCCTTCTATTTTGGGGGGAGGGGGGGGGGGAGAAGAGATTCATTTCTTAATAATATTAACAATTATCCCCAAAATGAAATGGATTTGAAGGAGTAAAAGTCAAGTAAGGAAGGAAAAAGAAGAAGAAGAAGGGGTTCTAATGCCTACTTGCTTGCTGGGGTATTCATTCCTGAATGAAAAACAGCATATGTATCTTGGAGAAAGTTTTCTCTTGCATTCGTGGTTCAGCCTTGGTTTGGCTTTATATTTTTTATTATTACTTTTCGCTACCGGGCTCTCCTTTACGAAAAAAAAAAAGAAGATTCATAATATCTATGTTCATACATAACATAAATACATATATATATGTAGAATCAGAGCTACATAAAATATACTCATGCCGGCATTAATAGTCAAAGGATTCATCCTTATGGATCCATCTCCTCGTATCCGTAATCCTACCTTTACAAAGTGCACATAGTGCGTTCATAATATGCTTAGAGGTATATTGAAATTGTGTTGACATGATGATGATAATTTGTAGGGTTCAAATCCAGGAGGGAAAAAAATTGTACAATTTGTAACTTATACGTTGAGTGACGTCTTATTTAATAATAATAATTATTATAACATCGTCAGCCCTTTTGATTACAAACGATGATTTTCATTGGATCATTTAATTAATTTATAATCTCATTTATTCCTATTGAGAGAAGTTCTTGAAATGTATAATGAGCAGCTATAGACTATCCATGTTGTAGGAGTCAATGTGTCATTTCCATTGAAAAGTTACAAAGTTCACCTTTGATATTACAAATATGTATTGAACATTTCTACAGATTTCAATCATGGTATTAAGTTCTTATTCAAGAGGAGGGTCCTTCAACTCACCTTCTGCAGATGGTACAATTTGCAATTAAAAGGAAATGGATGAAGAAAGTATTTAGACCAAAGGGTTTAAATTACTAATTAATTAATTAATTGTGATAACTCTAAAGCAATGATACTAAATCAATGAGAAGAGTTATTTTGTGATTATTTTAAATCAACCTACAAATTATAATTAATTAATTAATTGAACTATAAATCAAAATGAAAGAATAACTTCAATACATATTTAATAATAATTAATTAATTAAAATGACTAGTGGGATGTAAAATATGCATCAAAAAAATCATCAAAATGTCAAAATCAAATGACAATCGTTCTATAAATTTCAACAAGTACAACCTCCTTGTACAAGTTGTACAAAATCCATACATGGAATCAACATATTATACATACATACATACATATGTACATAGGCATATCCCAAAGCCAAGACTTTAAAAATAATAATAATAATAATAATAAAGGAATAGAGTGAAAGTAGGCAAAAGACGGAGAGAGAGAAAAATAAAAACACGTTCAAATTGCATTTTTTTTCTTTAAATTGACGTAGTCATTCAAAGGGGTAGTAGGAGAAAGGGTGAGGGGGCCCCGAGGGCCCGGTGGTGTGGTAGTTATTATGTATGTACATTATACAGTTATTAAATAATAATAATAATAATAATATGTAGTTGTGGAAGAAAAAAAAATATGTAATAGAAATATTTTTATGTTAAAATAAAACAAAACATACAAAAGAATTCATCCTTATATATATATATATATATATAAAGAAGAAATTTCCCTTCTTCTTCGATGGATAGATCGATGTAATGATGATCCTTTGACATTTGCCAAAAAAAAAAAAAAAGGAAAAAAAAGAGAAAATACTACCCTTTAGAATCCATCCACTACTCACTTGGAATAAGTTATATGTTATAATACATACATATGTTTGTATCCTTATTATTTTCATTTTTATTTTTCAAACAGGGATATTTTGAAGGGCATTAAAGTAGTTTCTCCTCTTTCTATCTATCTATACATATATTCATCTATAACTACCTAGGTAGATAAGGTTCCATATAGGTCAAATAATGTACATACATATGTAACTAGTAAGTATGACCAATTCCTTATTTTACTCTCTATCCATCTATATGATTTCATAGGTCAATCTGCCAGGGCATCTTATTGAGGCTATGGTTTCTAGAGCCTATGTACAAATTAGATGTACAAATAACGAAGACGACGACAAGAACATGGAACTAGGTTAACGAAATTTAATAAGTAATGAAAGCCTGGATAAAAATAAGACGAGGATTTCTGCGTCTTCCAAAGAATTTTGTTTATTAACGCTCTAATTAAAATGATAAAATAATAATGTAGGAACGTTCCTCACGGCTCTCTGAGCCACTTGCTCTCCCTCCCCCCCCCCTTCATCATGGATCAATAAGCAGAGCAACAAGTAACTCATATGTATATGTATATAATTTCCATTTGAATAAGTTTTATTAAATTGGGATTTCAGACTCTAGACGGAATCGACATAAAAAGGCAATGTCTTTTCTTTTTTTGTGTGTGCATTTGTGCAGTCTTAGCATATGTACGTACATATGTATATCTACGCAATTTTCCTTGTATTCTATACGTACATAATAATGATGGTAATTTAGGGTATAAACTCAAAGTTAAAAGGATCAAAATTGATTATTTAAAAGACCCCTGAGCCTTGATACTCACACATTTCCTTCTTATAGTTATTGGATCTATTATTAAGTATCAGTGATTTGGTTCTTAAAATCAATTTTTGAATGTCTTGTCTCAGTTTCCATCCCTTTTAACGTCTTGATTTCAGTGTCGAAACAAGGACTAAGGCAACGAAATATAAATAAATATTTGTAGGAAAAAAAAATCCCTTAAAGTTTTGATTCTTTTCTTGGTGAAGTGATTTGACCACAACGCTGAATTTGAATTGCACGTAGGATCTGTCATCTTTGTTTATTGATCCATGTGAAGATGGAAGCTGTTTGAATCATTCTTTTATTTTTTTATACCATTTTAATTAAAGGAACTCGTGACTTGATTGGGATTCCAAGTTAACAGATTCAGGTATGAATAACACGACTTGAAACTGCTTGAGACTCGTGTATTAACATATTTTCTTTATTCTCATTTTGCTATCATAGTTATTTAAGTAATATTTACATTTTCATAGGATTGAATTCTTATGCATATGTATTAATGATGAATGATGAATCCGAGTACGGGGCTCACAAACCTCGAGTTCCAGTTATGTTCCATTCAACTAGACCCCAAGATAAAAAAGACTCGTGACTCCGCTTGAAATCGTACAAAAATGACTCATAAACAGAGCTCTGTGCATGGATTCTTTTTAGGTAGGTGATCTCAAAGATTATAAGAGGCATAGTTATTAATCAACAAAATAAACAAATTTCCCTCACAGAATCCCTGAGAAATCAAACTGTTGCGGTATAGTATCTAATGGGGTTATTATTCCCTTAACCAAGGGTGGCCAACTTTTAAAAGAATGATGACGTTAAGTGTAAAGGCTCTGAAAGTGAAATGTAAGTACATACATTTAAAACCAATCCCAAATAATACCCCTCCAATCCGTCAAAATCATTATCATTGTCACTTCTAATTCCATCATTATGTATGTATATATGTATATACATATATATAAATAGCTTCTTCTCCAACTTTCCCTGTTGAAAGTAGAGTAGAATAATAATAATAATAATAAAAACTGCATGAAGAAGGCAGATAGAAACTATCTATGTATACACATATAAATCACATTCAACTTTCCACGAGGAGAAAAAAAAATACCTGAGAAATACGGGAAAAAAAAAGATTCAATGACTATTTTTTTTTTTTTTTACTATTTTTTATGTCCGTATTTTTGTCCTGGAGTGACGATTTTTTTTTATATTGTTAAATTTCTCCAGCTACAACAACCATACCACTGGTATTGGATCAGTCCATGTTTCGTTATATGTATGTAGTAGGACTCTTGTTTCGTTTTAAGACCCTTTTAGGTACAATCTATCATTTAATTAGATTGTAGCACTGAATCATGGTTCTCAGGGCAAGGAATAATTTCCCATCCTCACCCTGTGAAAAACAATAGCACGCAAGGATTGACTGATCACGGTGTCATCAATATATGACGGTTTTTTATGTATTTATCCCTCCCCTCAATTATAGCTTGATTTTAGGCCCCCTGGCACCGGTCCTGTGTTGCAGATTCATGAAATATATTGCTTTTGAGTAGGGTGATTGATTTTCTTGGTCTTGAGTGAGATGGCCTTTGAATCAGTGCAGAATTCATAAATATGTAATCACTATTCTTGACTTTATTCGTTCAATTAATGCACAATTTCTTAATCTTCTAAATCCTAAGGGCCCACTGTTTTGAGTAAAATCACATCACTTGAGATTAAGGTGATAGCAAGGTGATTTTAAGGGATCAAGATGAGTAAAATACCATGTGGTTACCCTAACAGAAAGTCCAAGAGTCCATTGCCCTACACTCCAAACTTTTTGAAACATAATAACGTTGAAATGAAACGTTATTTTCCTGTCATTTTTGATAAACTGCCTTCCCCACATAAATATATAAAAGACATTAAAGAGACGAAATTATGACAGATTTCAAAGTACCTATCAATATCTATCCCCCTGCCAAAAGCCCAGACTGACTAATTGAACCAATTACAATTGTTTTGCAAATATTCCCCATACATATTTTAATAAAACAAAAACAAATGGTATACTGCCTATTCGAAGCATATCATTTGATTGCGAGCCGTGGATTTTAAAGGTTGTCCAGGGTATAATTTGTACCTACAAATTATTGGTATATAAGTGATGTGCTCCTTAATTGAGCATAAAATCAGGGCTACTCCTCCTCCTTCTCCTTATTCATAATTATCTATCTCCCATCTAGAGGCATATAACAAAAGAATATATTTATGTATGTGCATAAAGCAATTCACGCACAACCAAAAAAAAAAAAAGGAAGTAAAAGGTAAAGTCAACCATGTGATGATGACAGAGTTCCCACTTTTTAAATAAATGTATACAATAAATATCTACATACATATGCAAATAAAATCTGTCATCATTCAAAATATGTCTGATTTAAAAAGTACTTGTTCCAATTTTGTGACTCAAATTGAATTACTGACAATGATTCAAATTGACTTACCTGCATAAGTAATGAGATCGAATTACAACACACAAGATATGTTGCAACTAAGATGAATACAAACTGAAGAAAAACAATAATCATATATAGTTCAAAAAATTATTCTTTATTCATATTTTTTGTATTTCTTGCTAAATTATTATTATTATTATTATTATCATAAAATAAAAAATACGAAAGGAAATTTAAATTTAAAAAAAAAAAATATATATATATATATGTATATATAATCATTTTTGATTTATTTTTGGATATATCTATATATTTATATAAATCAAAAAATGGGGAGAAAAGGACACAGAAAAGATGTTTTTTTTTTTGTTTTTTTTTTTTTTTAAATTATATTAAATTTTTGGGAAATGAAATATATTAAGGAGTAAGGAATACAAAAAAAGAATTCTTTGGTCAATCATAAATATTTATATTATGTAAAAATCTTATTATTTTTTTTTTAAAAAAAAGAAGATGATTAAAAAAAAAAACGGGCCTTTTTTTATTGACTTTATACATGGACACAAGGGCAATTGTGGACCTACTATGCATGTATTTAATAACCTATATATTGCAAACAAATTAATAGAGAAATACGATTGAAATATAAACCTAAGTAATTATTATTATTATTAAATAAAAATAAAAAAAAAACCTTAATAATCGTCTTAAAAGAGGGTTTTTTAAAAAATAAAAAAAAAAAAAAAAGAGAAGGGGGGGGGGGGGTTTAAGAGAGGGAAAATAAATAATATATATATATATATATATTATTGAATTTCTATAAGTCTTTATGATATAAAATATTATTGAAATATTTATATTTATTTATATATATATATATATATATATATATTAATTATGTTGAATAAATAATAATCAATAGTAGATGACTTTTGATGGGGTTGAGGGGAAGTTTTTTGGCCGGTTTTTACAAAAGAAAGAAGAAAAGGAAGATGGGGAATGGATGACTACATAGAATAATAATAATATATGTATGTATATATACAACAAAGATCTTACTAAGAGATTGGAGGGAACTTCTGGCCAGGGACTATTATTTATCACTTGTACAGTACTCTATCATTTATGAGGACAAAGTTTGGAATGATTTATTGATTGATTAATTCAAGGGAAAGGGATATGGGTGTAGATAGATACAATTGAATTGTATGTTATTTGTTTTTATTTATTTATTAATATTATTGTTGACTAAATTCGGACAAAAAGGATTATTTTTCTTATTATTTATATGAAGAATCTAAATTCTTTTTTATATAAAAAAAAAACCCCAGAAAAAACAACATCATATCACTTTGTTTGTATGTAATAATAATTATTTAGGCATTCCTATTGTCTAAGAAGAGAACTCTAATCTTTACAAGAAAAAAACGAACGAACGAATACAAATATAAATTAAAAAAAGAAACTAGATTGTCCCAGCTGCCATGGCATTATGCTGTGCTTGAAAGCTGTCCATATGCTTTGATAGTTCTCTATGGATATGATCTGGAAGGACTCCTACGTTTGAAAAGAGGGATCGAAGAACGGAGAGCTCTTCCTGAAGGAGTTCCACCTTTTTCTGAAGTCTTTCATTCTCTCTCGCAAGGATTTTGACTCTCTCCTCTGTTTCGCGTGTACGGATCTTGGCCTTTTCTCGTGATTTCCGAACAGCCACGTTGTTTCTTTCTCGTCGTCTCCTGTACTCATCACTGCATCGCTCACCGATGGCCGTTTTTTTCTTCAGGATAGGAAGGATACTGTTGTTAGAACTACCGTTGTTGTTGTTGTTGTTAGAGCTATGATTGGCATGAATGTATTTGGTGTTTCCTGAGGGATTGTTATTATTATTGTTGGAGAGTCCTTTAAGAGGGGCTCCATTGCCCATGTAGAGATGTGCTGAGGGTGGTGAAGGCGTCGTGCTACTCACCGTTCCATTGGAATAGGGGGCGTTATTATTATTGTTATTATTATTACTATTGTTGTTGCCGGAACTGTTGTTGTTCCCACTACCGTTACTGTTGTTGTTGTTGTTACTGTACACCGTTCCTCGAGAGGCAAAGTCTCCAACAGACTCTGCAGGCTCTTGTTTGACACGTATATCATGCGGGACTGGAGCGGGTGGATGATTTAGATTTACGTTGGACATGGGTGCATAAGAGGCTTGATGCACTGAGCCAGGGACATAAGCCAATGTGTGTCGCCCATTATTGTTACTATTGTTGTAGTAGGGATCGTTATCTCCACCTGTGCCCGGAGAAGAGACCCCTGAGGATCCTCCGAGTGAATTTGTAGGCGAAGTTCTTTGATGGTGATGGTTGGAGTGAGGATGATGATGATGGTGGTGGTTGGAGGTGAGGTGTTGGAGGTGATGATGATGGTGGTTTGAATGAGGATGAAGAGGGCCGTAGCCGGTGGGTAGGGAGTTGTTGTTGATGAGATCAACGCCGTTCTTTTTACCATCCATCAGATCTCCAAAAATGGATTCATCCTCAAATTGGGAGTCATCGATGAGTCCCTGTAGATCCAAGGATATTTCAGAGGAGGTGAGCTCTGTGAGTTGCTCATGACCTCCATTCATGAGGGAGTGATGGAGGGGTGGGGAAACGGAATGGAGAGTACGGATCTTTAACATGGAGGAGCTCACCCCGTTATTATTGTTATTAGCCGTAGTGCTGCTACTGTTATTGTTATTATTATTATTGGAGTTGGAATTACTGTTGACACCACTGCACTTTACTCCTCCACCTCCGCCCGTTGAAGTCTCCATAGCATGCAAGGAATAACTTTAATTCAGGGGATATGAAAATAGCAGCAAGCTCTTCTTCTTCTTCTTCTTCTTTGAATATTTGAGTCCAGGGATTTCACTTCAACAAATCATGACACAAGAGGGATTTGATGATTACTAAAAACTACTACTTCCACTACTACTACTCCTCCTTCTCCTCTCAAGCCCTGACGACTATCCTCATAAAAACAAAACACTGTTACTCAAGACACTTGAATAATATGATGATGTATTATTCTATATATATTGTTGACTCGTATCTCTCTTTTTCTCTCTCTCTCTCGAGGATTCATCTACTAGACTAAATCAAATAAAAAAAAGGGGAAATTTTTCTCAACTATTTTTTTTTATTTTTCAGAGTCCCTCTTTTTTTTTCTTCTTTTTTTAATCATTCTATTTTTTCCTTTTTTTTTTTTTTACAAGTCCTAGTAGTTGTTTTAGTAGTTTGTAGTAAAGTCTATAGTAGAATTACGTGAAGCGCGCGATGACTTTGATTTTTTTCCCGTTTCCTTAATAGTACATACGCGAGGGGCCTTTTTTCATCAAAATCAACTTTTATAATACTACACACATAATATATGTAGGATAAAAGAAGAAGAAAAAATAATATCGCGTTCGATCTGCGTCTCCTCTAAAAAGACACACTAACAACAACTCAAAATCTATTTTTAAAATGGGATTTTCCAGATATTATTTTTTGACAGAAAGAAAAACTTTATAAATTGTTTTGTTTTTCTAACAAATTTGACTTTTTTTTATTATTATTTTCCAACCGTTTGCTGGGTATTTGAGGGGCTATTTGCAAAAGTATCAAAATTTTGCGGTTTGCCGGCTGTTTTCTTTTTTTCTTCGTATGAGTAACGAAGGTAGAAGGAGAAAAAAAGTAGAAGAAGAAGGAGAGAAGAACAAAAAGGTCCTCTCTTCTTTCACTTTTTAAAGAGGTGGGCCTGCACTGACATCATGGGTTGTATACATACATAACATATGTACATGTGGTTTGGAAGGATCTGCTTTACATTCTTGAAGCTACTCCTGCTTCCTTCCTTCCTCCCTCCCTCCCTCCCTCTTCTCCACTTTCCTTCTTCTTTCCTTCCTTCCTTCCTTCCGAAATAAACCCTTTTGGATTATATGTATGTAATAAAAACAATTTAATGAAGTTCCATGTATGTACTATTTAAGTGAAAACGAAAGTTTTTCATGACGTCATGATATATATATATATATATGTTGAAGCGGTTGAGTACATGAAGCTGTAGAAAGAGGCTAGTTCAGGTACTTATTCATCCCCACCGGAGACGCAACTCCTTTACGTTCGTCAGCCTCTCTTTTCGTTTTTCTATTGCTCTGTTGTTGTTTTTGTTGTTTTTTGCAAGAAAATAATAGCAGCAACAACAGGTTGACGTATTTATAACCATCATAAATATTTGATAGAAGCAACAATTGAACGTGACTACTTGCTTGCTTACCCTAGAGCAGAAGCAAGCTCGCTTCAGCCTCTGCCAAAGTTACGTAACAACATCTTTTCCTTCTTCTTCTTCTCCTCCTCATTCTCTAAAACAAAATTCCCTACAACCCAACAGAACCATGAGAACATGAGGCAGCACTCCTCGCCTCCAGCTAAAGTACACATACATAACTCAAATTTCTTTAATTTTTTTTTTAAAGAGGGCTCTTTATTTGTACTTTTTATTATCATTATAGCTACTAGCCCCTGTCCATCCGCGGTGGATTTCCAGGACGATTACAAACATGACGCAAAAAAAACAAAACTCTTCATTTTTATCAATTATGTACCTTGTGGAGTCTGTATAAGGATTGAAAGAATGGATATTCATCGTATGTAATAATGTGAATAAACACTCTGTTGAAGAAACTCCCTTCCTTGGGCCCCATGTCAGGACTTATGTGCATATTTGCAATATATGTATAAATCTTGAAATATATATATACATATTTTCAAATCATTTTGATATTTTCATAAGATATTAAGTGCAAACTTTTACAAAGATAAATTAATAATTAATTATATTATTATTAATATTAGCATCATTGGCCCTATTCCTTCAAAAAAAAAAAAAGTCTTAGGAAGAATGATTATGTAATTAAGGGACTTTGTATGTACTTATTTGCATATAGTTGAACCTATAGTTGAGAAGTTAATGAGTGAAGTACAAATATATATAAATGTATATATATTAATTAAATTCATATAATATCTTGGAAAATAAATCAATTTTCAAATTGAAGTGGTTTTTTCTTATTTCACTTTTCCAATCCGTGGTTTTTCCACATCTAACAACAATAGACAAAAATTACAATTATGTAAATATGTATTTAGTAGCAATTAAAGATTCATAGAGACACTAAATGAGGCCACCTTCAACAAATGTGTCTTTGTTTGAAGAAAAAAATGCAATTTTATATATGTGAACCCTACCATGGGTTCAATAAATCAAACGTTACATGTGTAAAAGTACATCATTTGTGTATTTGTGAGTCTTTTTTTTCTTTCTTGAAAAGGCCCATGAACTACCCTTAGTTTACTTTAGACCATGAACGTTTGAATAAGCGGTGATTGTAAGCAAAACATATTCTTTTTTTACAAGTGTATATATTTTTTTTTTAATAACAATTTTTTGTAGTCTTTTTTTGTCTCTCTTTTCCATCTACATTAACTCTTAAATTGAATAATAATTAATTAATAACATGACTTGAATTTACTCACCAATAAAAAAATAATGTCAGCCAAATTAGTGTAATAGCAAAGTTCCCATATGGGAACAAATACTTACTTTTGATTTGAAGGTTATTCTCTCGATTCCTGAATTTGACAAGGATTTGAGCTACTCTCTGCACTTAACAATGTTCCAATAACTATATGCATAACTGAAAAAAGAGAGCAGAATTCTAAACACCATTTCCCCAAGGGGCCCTCTTCAAGAATTTTCAGATGTTTGACAAATATTGATCATACTTAGTCAAAGATCCCTATCGTTCGAAATACAATAGAATTGTACATACATATGTATTAAAATAATTGAAGGAACGTCATTCGTAACCTCATGTAGAGTGGCCCCAATATTTCTAAAGCGAGTCCAGATAAAGCTGTGGGTCTGACCGGCCCGCTCAAGGAGCCCTTTAAGAAAAGATCTGTTTTTAAGAAATTTATTTTTTAATTTAGTACAAAAAGTTAGTTAATTTTGAATATTAGATTGAAGAAAAGTTTTTTTTTTTGTTCAAATGACTCCTAAGTTATCAATGATGACTCCTAGGCCTGGAGGCCTCATATCATGTATATATATGTACATAATATCACCATATATTTACAATGTGGTTTGTTTAGAGACGTAAATAAATAAGTAACTTTTACTTTTAACTCATGCCTTACTTTTTCCTTGTGGGACTTGTTGATTCATTCATTGAATGGCATAAAGTCTTTCACGAGTCTTCTCTTTAATGAACTAAATTTATAATGGATGCACGAACTCAAATTTTTTCAAACGTCTTTCAGATTTAAAGTCTTGTGCTCACGACTTCCCTTCCCTTCTTAAGACAAAGACTTTAGAAGACTGATAGAGAACCGATAATTTGTAGAAACAAAATAACCAAAACGAGGATTCTTTGGGTATCAAAAACGAGACAAGACCATGGGTTCAAGGGATCCTGCCCTAGATTAATAGGGTCCAAAAAGAAATAAAAGACTTGAAGGAATCATAAACAAAAAAAAGAAAATTAACACATTTTGAGGGATCGAAACTGAGACACGATCAGACACAGACTTTAAGAGATCAGCCACAAATGAAGATATCTGGACCCATCCATGCATAAAACATCTCAAACTAAGACTCGACCAGACACAGACTTTGAGAGATCAGCTACAAATGAAGATGTTGACCCCATCGGCACATACAACCTCTAAAATATTTTGAATCGCAATTAATTAAAGTGAAATTTTAATATTATTTACATACAAACATATTTTACTCTTTTCTAACCTTCGTTTCTGTATATTCCTTGGAGACTTTGGCTTGTATATGTATATAAGTATATAAGTATGTATGTATGTATGTACATATATTCATGATAATAATAAAACAAGCTGTTATTGTATTCAAATAATAATGTTAAAAAAAATAAGGGAGTTGGAATTTTTTTTTTTTTTTTTCATTATATAAAACTTTCATTTTTTATTTTACAATTATTTATTTATTTATTTATTTTACTTTATTTTTATTATTATTAAATACAAGCATTTTCTATTCAAATGGGGTGAAAAAATAGACGTGCTGACTACATAATATGTAAATAAATAAATAAATATACCAAATCATATGTAGGAATTATCTTATAGGTAAATGACATTAATGCAAAATAAAATAAAGAGATGATGGGAAATTAATGCGACTAAAAAAAACATAAGTTAAGTATATATATATATATATAAGGTTAACTTAAACATAATTCGAAACTTTCACCAGATTTAGGTCAAGTTGCATACTAAATTAACTCTTTAATGCTTAAATACTACTGTATTTTCTATTAATAGATGAACATATGTATATTGGATGTAGACTATGGGTTTTCATAATATTTATACAAGCTTATATTAATTTATAAAGACATACATACTAGAAAATATACATATAATGATTCATCATCTGTAAAGGAATTTTGTTCATTTCATTATTTCTCTGAGACGACTCAAATGGAATCCGTAGAGTGTGCGTAGTGTATATACTACATAGTTCATAACTACTTTTCTAAAATGCAAATGCTGTTCAAATGTTAATATATAAAATATGTTAATTTAATTGCCATTTGAGGCACCCACCATGATTATATATTTATGTAAGTTCAGAGCAATGGTGATGATTTAATATCAAAATTATCTCTTTGTGGTTGTTGACAAAGGCAGTGCTTCTCAATCTTTAGTCTTTATGCCAGGGGCCATGAATGGAGATACTGACGACTATGGAGTGAATAAAATTTTATTTTTTGCTGGCATATAGATTGTATAAAAAGAATTTTTCTAGGGGACACACTGGTTGCAGAATTGTAGGAACACTGAAATGCTGTACATTGCTCACCGTTTTCTATTCTTACATCAAAGGGATCATCCATATGGAAAAATAAACATAAAATCAGTTCTAAAGTAGGGGACATTAAATTTTAAAAGGTCTAAAAAAAATGCGAGAAATTAATGAAATGCACTATATAATTAGCCTGATAAAATCCTCGTGTAGTTTGCCTAATTGATTATAAAGTAATTTATAGCACCCTTTAGCTCACAAAAAAAGTGGTTTAGAATCCAGCCAAATCTATGCCTCAACATAGCTCATCGTCGTCATTTCATCACTTTTTGTAATAATAGCATTGAAAGGACAAATTTATGTTTGAATTGCTGAAGGAACATGAATAGTAGTGATGACTTCTAAAAGTGCAAATATCAATGTTTGAAATTTGCCGATCCAAATATTCGAAATATCGCTAATGCTTAACTTGGGATTTTGATCAGAAATATCATAATTTGTTGAAAGAGGAGATGCAAATTTCAAGTCCACTTCTCCATTCTGACGGTTTTGTTAGGAGAGGGCACTACAAACAAGTCTTCGAGTCTTTTGTTCATAATTTTTATAAGATCAAAAATTGTTAAATATTGTATGTACATACAATCTATTTTCTACTTTATTAATAGAATAATAATAATCATCATCATTGGGTGAATTAATAGTGATGTGTATGTATATTTTTCAAACTTTTACTTTGATAGCACAAGTAAAAAAAAAAAATTTTTTAATTTTTCAATAATAATTTTTTTTTAGAGTCCAAATCTAATTCAAATTGTACTTGATAAATGCATAGATCACTAATCTATAATAAGTTTTTTCTTTTGTATCAAATCATGTTTTTGAGTATTTTCAACCTGAAACTATTGAGTATTTTGTTGCTATTTATACATATTATGTATGTATGTAGTAGGTTTGAGTTCATTTTGATAAAGTAAAATAATAAAACAATGGATAAGAAGTCAAGAAATTCTACCTTTTAGCTAAAAAGAAAAAGAAAAAAAAAGGTCTTTTTTTTAGGAGGAATAACACCTCAGTTCGGCAGATCTGTCACAATGGTATCCTCAAAGCATCAACAAGTTCTAAGTATATATATAATATTTTTGTCAGCTGTTGAATTGTCTAACTAC
The DNA here is from genome assembly GCA_963680855.1 of Lepeophtheirus nordmannii. Classification (NCBI taxonomy): domain Eukaryota; kingdom Metazoa; phylum Arthropoda; class Copepoda; order Siphonostomatoida; family Caligidae; genus Lepeophtheirus; species Lepeophtheirus nordmannii. The sequence continues at coordinate 10,550,950 of OY804525.1, forward strand.
TCTTGTCCCTTTATTAGTGTTCTACATAAACTCGAATTAAATCTTGTTAAGTAGTCATCCCTAATATTGAAGGAAAAATGTTGGACAGTGTGTGAATATGGAGTATAATTGACAAATTATTATTTTAATTCCAGGTCTTTGCAATTTGAAATATCCCTTGCATTACTAAATGACGTCTTATATGTACATATCTGATCTATTTTAAGTACACTCCCCTATACATGAATGTATAGTTAAAAATAGTAGGAAACATACACAAGTAATTGAAATGGATGGATAAAAATAGATATATACATACAGGGCTATTCAATAGTTTGAAAGGTATTAATTGACGTCATAATTAATCAGACAAAATTAAATTTAGAAAAGGGTAGAAATATAAGTTCTAGCCTCATTTTCCATGTTTATTTTTTTTATTAATGACTTGTTCAATATAACAACACCTGTTGCTAGATATTATGTTCAATAAACGAGTTTGAAATGAGTTGCACGCACTACGAATGTGCTTCATCGGAAGTTCCTTCCATGTTTTTTAGAATGGATTGACGAAGAAATTCCAAATTCTGATCTTTGACTCTAGATTACTTTATACAAAATAATAATTGATGGGATTCAGATCTGGAATTGAAGGAGGACAACTTGTTCTAAAATGGAAGTTTTTTTTCCTCAACCATTCCTGAGTTTAAATTGAAACTCCATTTTGCTGAACGGAGTATTTTTGTCTTATGTTTGTTTGTTCATTTCTATGAATAATCTTTTGACTGGATTGAATTGGGATTGCGCATAAGCCAATCAGATTGCTGATTGATTGATTAAGCGCTACAAAATTAAGCACCAATTACTCAAAAATTTAATACTTTTGAGTGTGCCTATATATGTACATTTACTTGGATACTCTCAGTGGAGGTAAATATTATTTCTCAAACTCATATAAATGATGAAATAATGAAAAAAATAAAATAAACTATGAGTACGAGTCAATAACAATAATTTTATTCATCACTAGCCACCATATCAAAAGAGGGAACGGAACGTTGTTGAAAGTTTGCCTCAAAATACTTCGAAATTACGCGATTTTTACTTCGAGGAAATTCCATGAAAAACTCGTCTCAAAATAAAGGTATATATATATATATATATATATATATGTTTGTATTGTTCAAATATTATATACTTATTTACTTAATGAAGAAAACGTTCCTTCATGTCATTAGTGCTAGTATTCCCCCACAAAGCTATGACGTAAATAATTATTTTTTTCATAATTTGAGCCATGTATATATATATATATTACGTATTATTTTTAGAGTTTCTCACTTTTGGGGTAATTTTTTTCTTTTTTTAATTTTAAATTTTGCTCTTTGATCTTTTTTTAGCTGCTAGTAAAGCTTTTAAAAAAGGCTATTAAACAAACTTCAAGTTCCTTTTCCTATTTTTAGCAATGTATTGAGACTCTAAAGATGAAAAAAAGTGAAATTTTCAAATCAAAATTTTCAAAAATACTCTTGTACCATTCCAACTTTAAAACTATGGACCAATCATTGTAATTTATTATTAAGTAGGTCTTCATCTACCAAAAAAAAAATCCAAAAAAAAACCCTCATTGCAGCACTTTAATTTCAAAAGTTTAGTAGATGTTTGAAACAAGCATTTAAAGTCCATGTTTCCTGCTTCAAAGACGTTAGTTAAATATGTTTTTTTCAGTCGACTTTTGTAAATTTTTTTTCATATAATCAAATAAAAAGCGGAAACTGTTTGTATGGAAGCAACCTCAAATTAGGGTAGGCGAGGTGCACTTTAGTTCGTTTGTGTTTGAGTAGGTTAATAATACCTGTGATATAATAATATTCAGATGTTTAGCCCAAGGCTTCAAAATTGGAGCAGTACAAAACGTCTGAAAATAGTCAATTTTGACCCCCAAAAATGTCATTTGTTGCATACTTTAAATACTAATACCATGCCCAAAATGGCATGAGGGACCTACAATTTTACAAATTGCGTTTTTTTTATAAGCTTTTCTAGCAGAAAAGGTCAATGTGCAGTAAAAAAAAACACCCTTAACTTTACTCTCAAAACGGGTCATTTTAGTACAAGTTACAATTTCTACCCAACTCGTCTGCACGTTGCAAAATTAAAATTGTATTCATGCCTATATATAAGCATACCAACATACAATTGTGAAGTAAATCAAGTCATCATACAGGAGAAGTGAGTGAAACAATCAATTATATTACCATGTCCATATCAGAGATGTATTTAATGGATTGGATATACTTTCAATTTCTCCAAAAATAGGAAATCAACTTTGTATGATTCTGAAGAGAAGATGAAAATGTATTTTCCCTATCCAATAACTTCAATTCAGTTGGTTATTAGGTGATTACATACGTATATATGTACAATATTTGACGACGTTCCCGAGTTAGTTTCTAAGCCTCTTGTTTAAATATATATATATATGTATGTACCTTAGGTAAAAATAATCAACTTTATATGTTATAGAAATATCTAATCTCTTTAAAAGAGTTTGAGTAAATAACTTTCCTATGTGATTTTTAGCGTGAATTTTGATCCATATTTCATACATATAGATATATTGAAAATTGATAAATAAAATGTTTTTCCCTCATTTTATTTTCATGGATCAATTTGTATTTATATATATATATATATATATATATATATATATATATATACAAATAGATGTTGTTCCACTTGATAGAAAATAAGTATTTAAGGACTCAAGTAGGTAAATATTTGACTTTATGATTCAAAATATGTCCATAAATATATGTATATGTATATTAAGTTTATTAATAGTGGTTTACTTGCAAATTTAGGTTTTGATTCGTTTGAATATGTCTGCCTAAGAGATAATAATAATAACCAATATTATTATTTTGAGGGTTCTTTTTGGAAAATAGGTTAATTCGAATGCTATTAACGGAATATCATACAATATCCTATTATATTATATATGTATATAGCATATTTTAGAGAATATTCAAAATCCTACTTTGAAATAGTGATGTGCTTCTTGGAACCACTTTTGGTCTCGTCTTGCAGATCCAGCGCTAGATATTTATGAACAATAGAAAGGCCTACATTCCTTTAAGGAGTCACATTTGTCTTCATTTTTTAACTATACTTAAACAAGAACACCTCTTTGAGACATTAGTCCTGGCATATTAAAAATACTTTTGACCCTTGGTCTGTCGGCACAGTTGCAACCTCTCAAAGTCGGTGTCAACATCAAAACCAAAGCAACTGGGTAAGAAAAATCTTTTTTCCAAAAAAAAAATACAAAAACATGTTTTTTTTTCATGATCTGGGATGAGGGTCTCTTGACTCCAATAGTGTCTACAAATATCAATGATTCAATATCTGAATCTGGTCTGTTTCAATGAATTCATTTGAATACATCTTCAATGTTCATTATAGTGCTTTATTGAGTGAAGACTCAAAGTTATATTTAAAAGCTCGTTTTTTTTTATCTTTACTCCAGTAGTTTTATTTGAAAACTTATATCTCTACGTGTGAAAAATAAGATCAAAATGACACACTCCATTGAATTAAAGCTACATATTTAAAAACTAGACACTTCCAAGGAATGTTTTCCCCATACAAATAAAATTCCTTTTGTTGTCATAAGCGAAGCTCAAAAAAATTGGTAGAGATCTACATAATTACACCATTCTTGATCAGGGGTGTAGATAGTATATATGTATATAATTACACCCCCCCCCCCCCCCAGGCTTCTGAATTAAAAAGAACAAAATAATTTGTACATAACTTTTATCTATTATGTCTACGTTTCATCAATGCTAATTGAATATTTTTTTACGAATAAAATCTTTAAACTCAAATTCAAATTTCATGACGTAAAGTTCAGGCAATTTTCAAACCTATTGTGTGTGTGTGTGTATGTAGAGGGAAGCTTCAAGTCCAAGTCAGTTTATTTTAGTTTCTACAGAAGCTGAGTAATGATTGAGTTATTACACAAAAAAAAAAGTGATTAAATGTCTATGAAGAGTTCGAGGCTTTGGTATTTTTGGAGCTAAATACCTTTAAAGCCACTACCTCAACTAATTTATAGCCATGAACTCTGTCATTTCCCCCTTTTAGTATTTATTCATGTGTATACATAATAGAACTTGGACTCATTTTGAAATGGAAGTTTGTGGTCCTAAAGTCTTTTAAAAAATATTGAAAAGGGTATTTAAATGATATGAATATGGAATATTATCCTTTCAGATCTGAAAACCTAATTAAGCCCCAGACCTTTTTCCATAATTGACTATACAATAGCATGTTCCAAACTCAATGAAATAAGACAGGAATTGTAAGATGTGTGCAATATTGCAGGGTTTAAAAAATCATTATAAATCTCCGAATTATCGCTCATATTTCATAATTAAATTAACTTAGGGATGTGTTAACCTAGTCTAAGCTTTGGCCTGAGTTTACATTGGCTCATTCAGGGCTGGATAAAAATATTGAATGGATTTGATTTCATTATTAATTAAAGCTTACGATTTATCCCTGGAAATTGTGTATAATAGTATCTTGTTGTTGGTATTTGTATGCATAAAGTGATGACTTAAACATGAGGGAAAAAAATCAAATTTATATGACAATGGCTCTTAAAATTATTTATCTCTTTAATTTTGATTGATATTGAAAAACAACGTTGCTATATAAAATTGAGAGAGATCTACATAATTATAATTGAATGTTCACACCTTTCACAACAGCCCAATGAACAGTTAATTCCACAAACGTAGCAAATAAAAGTACCTTAAATGTCTCAGAAGCAAATGTAAACTTGTGTCTAAATTCAAAACGAGCCTTTTTGGTTTCTCTTCACATCAAACGACAATAACAAAATAGTCAGAGTAGTTTTTGGCTTTGATATAATGAGTTTGGATTTGGACTCGTGTAATTGAGACTTTGAAATATATTTTTTTTATCCATGTAGGTATGTATAGATAGGCGGTGACAGAATAGATTTGTAAGTGGTGGGGGGGATATTCTATAATTATGACGTCTCAAGTTTATTTATGACGTAAACTATTATATGTGTAATTAGATCACAAAACTTCATTTTTTCAAAAAGAGGGGGGAACAATGGCCCTTTGACTCGTAAAGTTTCCGCATAAACTTAGAGCATACATTATGCTCTAAGTGAAATGCATTTATAAGTAAGTTGTTTTTGTTTGTGTGTGTCTGACTCACCCCTTTGCCGTTTGAACTTAGCAATTGGCTTTAGCTGGAATTTAAAAAAACTTGGGTTAGTACATTACCGTCCTGCTGGCAATTTCTACATTGTATATTCTACTGTTCCTCCTAGTTACATGAAGGACTACCGATATTTTTATTAGTCTGAGTCGAGGTTCAAGTCAATATGGTGAAAGTATCTAGTCAAATAAAGTCACAAATCCCACTCACCCCCTCTAAAAAACCCCTAATAGTTAATTAACCCTGAACATTGGGCCCCCTAAAAATTGAATTACTATCGAAATGAATTTCACAATGACAATGTATACATAAGTATATGTATAATTCAACTCAAAACAACTTTTATACTATTTTAAAATATATTTTTTAAGTTTATGAGTCACAAAAGTCAAATTCAAGTCTCAAGTCCTTTAATAATAATTATAATTATTCTTATTTGGCAAGTCGTGTCGCCACAATTCATCAAATGAGCGACTCGAGTCCTCTAGTATTTGATGGCTAAACATTTATTTATTTATTTTTTTATTCTCTTCACGTTTCAACATTTTGGATAAATAAATTGATAGAAAATCTTTGAATAACTGTCCCCTATAAACATCCATTTTTTTTCTTCAAACAATTCTCAAATAACTCTCCTTAAGTTCACGACATTATCTACATCATGGATATCATCATTTTGAATCAGTGCGGTCTTAAGGTTCATAATATAAGAAAAAATAAACACTTTTCACATAAATATTTTTGTACATACATATGAAGAAAAAAATAAGTTTCAATGTAATTGATTAATTAATTATTGTTATTACAAATAATGTACATTAAATTAAACACATTTCCTAATCCTTCATTAAATTCAAGAATCAATTCCTTTCTCTTAGATTGCTCCCTCCATTCTTAAATGCCTCATTAGAGCCTCTAATAACCATTTAAAATCATATTTAAGCTCTGTCACACGTATATATTTTTTTTTCTGAGTAAATACATATGTACTTACATATATTGGTAAATTTTAATTATAAATTATTATTTATTTTGAAGGGCCTCATATAGTGAGTAAAATTATTATTAGCGATAATCTTTTTCTCAGGATATGCTGTTAGTTTATATATATATATATATATTAGCTAGAAAAGTGCGATTAATTAATATAAAAAATTTTTCCTCAATGTCAATATCACTGAAATATAATTAAAATATACATATGCATGTATTTGATACAGTTAATTGATCTACATGAAAAAGGTCGGGTTAAATTCAAAGTATATACATGTATTTATAGGACCTTATTTTGGTAGTGTTTTTAGAGGTAAATATATTCATTATATATGTATCATGCGTACTTTCCATATTGAATATATATATATATATATATATATATATATATATGCTGAGGTAGGTAATTGTAACATGTGAAGGTCAGAGGAGGACTTCTTAAATTGTGGGGCGAGGAGAGAGTTCAGGGAAGATTTATAGCAAGGGTGTAAGTTAAGGACATATTCTAGAAGATTGAAAAATATCTTCGTTAAAATAAAGAGGAAACGATTGGTAAACAACTAGCAAACTAACAAAAACATTCATGTCAGGTATTTTCTGACTCACATAACACTACGCACTATTTGGGATAAACAAAAACACACTGAGTTCTCCCTTCAGCTGATTTTAAGCAGCTGACTCTAGGTGTTATGAACTCAAAAAGGGTATTATTATTATTATTTATAATTTTGATAGATAATAATATATTTAATCAAGAACTGTGCGCCCATTTTCTGAATTTTCGAATACTATATAAGTATTAACGATTAGTTTATGATTAGTAGAATTTATCAATGTATAGATAATCTAAATAATAACTTTGCCCAATATTAAAAAGTTGGCAACAAGGAGTATACAGAAGACTAGCTGCTACCAGTTGTTTTTCCAAATTTTTCATTTCCCTTTTGAAATTCGAGGTTGCGAGCGGACAAAAAAACTCGTCGTGTTAAGATAATAAAAATTATGTTTGTGTTAGTTTTTCCTTTTCTTTGCCGTCAGCTTACATTTGCACAAACCTTGAACTACGATATTTTTTTTGCAAATGTTTAGTCAATACGAAGTATAAATATACATATATTACAGATTGGCCCTCTTGTTTAGGTGCATAAATTAAAAATCTGATGGCATCTTTTCTTGATGAAGCTTCGTGACGCAACGCCTCTAGGACTGTTGTCTTGTAAAATTACATAAAGACAAACAAATACTTAAATAAGGCTCACACTTTATTATGAAGGGGGTTTCAATAGTTTGAGAAACCCTGGGTTAGAATATCCCGTTCATTGGAGATATTTTTATTAATATAATACTTTAAGTATTAAAAATGCTATTTCTCTGATAGCATGTTCGATATGATACAAGTATAAAATCAGCCATTATTAGAGATTTCTCTCCATCATCCACTATTTAAAGTTATGAGCCAAATATTATGATCTGAGGGTTTTAGATAGGTCTTAATCTATCAAATAAAAACTAAACTCTATTTTTTTTTTCAATTAAAATATATTTGAGATGCGTTTAAAGTAAATCCAGCATCAAATGGCGTTAATTTGTATAACTTCAGCTGTTTTCATCCATTTTCATCAAATTAATGGGGGGGGGGGAGGTGAATTAATTAATGAGGGAAATTATTTTAGTTGAAGGCAAGATGCAGAACAGGACATGAATAGTTCTTCACTTGCTTAAAAGTAACTTATCACGTAAAACCATACAAAGTTACCATTTTTTTTTTGTCCAGATTTTTCTTTTATTTTTGAAAGTTCGAGGCTTATAGGAGACTAAAAGTTAAAAGTTTTTAATCAATAGTACTATAAGTCTCACTCCAGCCCTCTCCTCGCGCTCTACAAAAGGCTTATCCCTATCGAGCGAAGCAACGCCATATTGGGGACACATGTAGAATTGATATATTTACTAAATAAAATGAACGAATTTTCAACAAAATATATATATATATATAATAAGAAAACTGGCTTTAAAAATCAATAAAAAACTTAAAACATGTATTGAACACAACTTGATGCCAATAAAATCAAATGAATAATAGGTACTGAAAATCCCTATTCATTGGCTACACTATGTAAATATTAACTGGATAATGATGTAATCAAAATTATTTTAATTTATATTATTAGGATTTGATACATAATAGAGAGAGATATTTTAAATGGTCTGTTTAAGTCATTTTAATTAACTTTTTTTCTTCTAAATCAAAAAGACACAAGGATTGTTCATGTCTCTTCAGAGATTACTGACTTTCAGAATGATGCCATGACTTCAAAACACTCTATTATTGAATATATTTAGTGTAAAGCACAATGCATTCACAAACTGAGTTAAAGGATGTCGTAACGTTGTTATATTTGTATTAAACATTTTCTAACCTTTTTCAGGGTTTTTTCCTCTTAAGTTCCATAATTAAATTTCCATAATTCATGCTTTTCCCTGATTAATAGACATGTACCGTTAGGCTATGTATATATCTTTCAACAATTGGTCTTTGGTAGTATCAATGATGTAATCTACTGTAAATATTACGAATTTAAATATTTTTGCAGTGAAATAAAATATGCACAAGTGTGTATGTATATCAGAATTTTCATTATTTAATTCATTATATTATAATTTGAGAAATCTAAAGGCTACAAATACAATTAGACTCTCTTTTTTAAATAATAAGAATTAATTCTATTTCATTTTGTATTTTTTATACGTAACTTTTCTCTTAATTTTAAATACATTTGTTCATGTATGTTTCACCAAGAAACCTCCCTTTGTTTTGTTTTAATACATAGGTATATTTGCCTATTTTTAAATCGTTGAATGAGTCAAATGAGTAGATAATGTAATGCCTAGTTGATAAAATGTATAATTATTTGTTTCATGTTGAGTTGTCTCGACTCAAGATCACCTTATCTGATATCAAGACGAGAACATGTCTTTGAAGGGATTGAAAATAAGTCAATACCAAGAGAAAATGACAATTTCAATCTAATCACTCTAGTTCTGGTCTTGAGAACAACAAATTCAAGACTTTGAGATATCGAGATCGAGACTAAACTAAGATCCTAAAAATAAAAAAGATTCGAGACCGATTTCTATAACCACATCACTACTAGTTTGTTTGTTGTATGCTTTCAAACAGATTGTACAGACAGATAAAATATCTCTATATATGATCATAAAATATAAATTTGGGATATCCAATTCATTAAGTGACAACCTCCTTTTACTTTTTTAATTGTACCATTAAAACCATTCCTGTAACACATACCAACTGTTAGGGACATATATGGGACACAAAGTATTTTAAGGACGCGTCCGAATCGGATGCAAAAGCTGTCTATAGGAACAATCTTAGCTAAATGATGTCACTATGGGTTATATTGAAGCCTTAAATGTTCGAATGAACAATTGAAAAAGCAAAACCGGGGATTCTGACTCAAGTGTGACTTAATTCGGGTTTGTTTGTTTGTTTTTAACTCGTATTTAACTCAATCTCATAGCCAAAAGAAACTGTCGAATAACAGTTAATGTATACTTTAGAATCCATCATTGGATCAATAACTATTTGTTATAATAAAAAAGTTCTGGGAATATCATTCGATTTGATAAAGGTCTACAAGATTGATCCTCTCATTAAACAAAGCAAAAAACATCATATATGATGTGGACTTGTTGCTCAAGATTTTACATGAATTCTATCGCCAGGACTCTTGTCTCAACTACAACTCCTATCAAAGGTTTATACCTTTAAAATGATTCCTGAGTATCTTTGACATAAAGTTTTACTCAAAGAGTTCAATTGATTATAATATTTGGGGAAATGATGCATTGTACATAGAGGGTGCTTAACAATTTGAAACGTTGTTTAGTGAATGATAACGGGAGATGAAGGATTTTAAGTTCCATATTAAGGGCCGAGTTAACCCTATTAAGTATTAGTATATTATGGACTTTGCATGCATTGTTTTTGTGCCTAATTGTCTGGTATGTAGCTCTCTCAATTCTACTCATTTGCTCCATTTGCAATATTTTCTAATCATCATTAATGCCGATTTCTTCTTTGTGTATACGTACATAATTACATAAATAATTGTACTTAATTTTGACCATTTATGTCTCTCTGATAAGTCCTTAATAATAAACCTGTAGCATGCACAATAAATGTAATATATATATAAATATATATATATCAATAGACAATGAATTCATAAATGATAAAATCAAGACTTAGACAGCGGAGTAGCTCAACCATTAACTTATTATCTATTTCAAGTCCTGTCTCACTCACTCTATCTTTGGCCTTTAGCTAAAAAAGACAGGTCTTTGAAATCATCATTTCTCTCTCTTCTTATTGTTTTTGTTGGAATTGAGTTAGTTATGCAGTCATTGGATAGAGAAATGTCATGTTACACACGTATGTGATTTAATCAATCTATGTCAAATGTACTTACATATTATGACCATAGACTACCAACTAGAGCTCGACCTATTATTGGCCTTTTGAGAAATACATATATATATTTATATATTACATATGTACTTCAAATATGAAAAGTGAGTATCGAATTAAATTACTTTTTCATTAGAAAATTGAATTATTTATATATATATATATATATATATATAAACATCATTAAAATAGTTATTGTATTTTTTAAAATTAGCCGATTTGTTTATTAATCGGCATCTATTTCTATCGAAACCTACTCCAAACATCATTTTTCTAAGGATAGGACTTTCAAGGGTGCTTGTAGTGGAATGTCACTGAAGCATTTCTTCTGCGATCCCCTGTTCCAGGAATTTCCTGGGATTTCACACCAAGGGGAAATTCACAGGGGAATTTTCCAATTAATTAAGTTTCCTTCATGTAATTCATTCAATGATTTGTTGAATACGTAGTGACATTAACTACTACAAAAAAAAATCTGTCACGTTACTAGTTCTTTTTCTTTTTCTTTTTTTATAAGCCCTATCATAGGTATGATCAAAATTTTACCAACTGGGGCCCATATTCTATTATTTTCAAGTGACTACGGACTGCAAGTACATATTTATATATTATCCAGTCAAATCCGGTTAAGAGCAACATTTCTTCAGAAACAAATGATTAACACTCTAAACTATACTTTACAGAGAAGTAGAATATTGCTAAAAAAATCCAGATAAGAGCAACAATAGAACATAATGAAGATAATACATAGTATCATACAAATTCATCATTATGGGGAACAAACATAAAAAGTGAATGCTGACTATGGTCAACATTCACTAACATGTTTAATTCAAAAGAAGATAATCGCATAACATGTAAATCCTACCATTTCAGAGAATGAGATAATTAAAGTACACTAAACTTTTGATAGAAAAGAAGGAACTATTTGTGAGCATAAATCACTCTAATTATGTACATTTATTAATCTGGTTAAGATGAATGGCTATGTTTGTGAGTCATGATTTATTGGAGACTTGGGACAGATTGTCAAGCCCTGTAATTATATATATATGTTATGTATGTATGATATAGATCTCTGGCGGAAAAAATGTTCAGACCATGGGTTTTTGCAAATTTCATTGCTTTTGAGTGGGGAGGGGGGGGGGGGGGGGGGGAGGGATAAATAAAGAGTAAAGTAACCCGTCAACCCAAAAGTAAGCAACGATTATTTTACTATTTGAAAAAACCTATGCATAACTTGTATTCCTCAAATAATTGATTTCCTTCCATTTTTATCCATAACTTATTCCAATTACCTCTTTGTACGCACTGCGTATTGTGTTTACAAGGCATTGAAAGGCCATTTCAGTGCACAATAAATAAGTTTCATAAATCGCATGAAGCATCTAAACTATAGCTTATATTCCAGGGTATTTTGATCCATAGCACAAAATTGATATATAAAGTCCATAACTGGCCCAAATATGTAGATAAAGTAAAAAAAAAAAATGAGGAATTGAAAAATTTCTCATTTTCTGGACTTTTGTTCAAAATTGATTTTGTGTTGATGTAGCACATATATCTTATGTATATACAGTCCTCTATGTTCAAGATACATTCATATTTTCTTCTTTGAAAGTAGATAAATACATGTAATGAAAAGAATATGTATGATACATAGTTTGTTCCGTATGTTTGATATTGATCACGTATATGATGACGTCATGGCCGTATTCAAAGCAAATGAAAAATATTCATTTTATATAGAAAAGTATTTATAATAATAATAATATATATTTATAATGTATACAATATGAAATCAATACATGAAACTGAAAAACAAAGTAAGAAGAAGAAAAAAGAAAAAAAAAAAAGGTTACCGTTATGTGGTTATTTTGTTGAACTTTAAAGAGTTGAGAAATTCTTATATTTAATGGGTAAAAAACTAAACAAAACAACAAAAAAAAGACTTAGACAAACTACTATCGAGGCTCTAAAAGAGCACCGTTAACTAATTTTGATTACATAATGTCCATCAGTATCTACTTGCTACGTTGAAAAGTCATAACTTTGTGATTTGTAATATCTAAGTAACTAAAGGGTTTTTCAATGGGGATGACGCATTTTTATTTTATTAGGGACGCCGAACTACGTCATATTTTGTTTTGTTTATATTTCTACTCACAAATAGCTTACAAATCATCAGTGAGAAGTATAACCTTGAGCAGCCTTTGCAAATTATCCATATTTATTAGCAAAGTTCACGTTCGGTAGTGGGAACATTAAGAGGCTTGTGCCAAATTTATTTTTTGGCTCAATGGGTTCGTTAATAAGCAAAATATGCGTTATGGGTCAGGCAAAAACACACATGTGCTTCATGAGACACCATTGCATTCTGAAAAACTTACTGTTTGGTGTGGGTTTTATGCTGCTTGAGTTATTGGGCCATACTTTTTTGTTGATGATAATATTATCCACATTACTGTAAATGGGAATCGATAGCCAGCCATGATCACAGATTATTTTTGGCCTCAATTGGACGGTATGGACTTAAATGACATGTGGTTTCAACAAGACGATGCTACTTACCACAATACAATCGACTTATCGAAGAACAAATTCGGCGAATGTGTTATTTCTAGAAATGGACCAGTCAATTGGCCGCCTCGCTCATGCGATTTGACACCTTTGAACTATTATCTATAGAGCCACGTAAAATAAGTAGTCTACACCAACAAGCCATCAACACCGGAGGAGCTCTAAGCAAATATTAAACACGAATGTCCTGCAATTTCGGTCGATTTCAACGATTGGACTTCATCAAACGTGCCCTATGGTGGTCATGCAGAAGAAATTGAATTCTATACTTCATTTTAATTGAATGTACTTCAACACTAAAAAAGAAATTCATTTATATCTCAAACCTTTTAAATTTTAAATAAAAAAGAAAATGTGTCGATCGTATTGAAAAACCCTTTACAATTATCTTGAATTCCGTGATTTGTTTTGTTTTTTAACTTTTTGTTTGCTGTTGGTATAATTTGACATTTCATGACGCCAAATTGTTAGTCTATTTTCAATATCTGGGTTGCAACATTCATTGTTTTTGTACGCCATTCTATAATCCAGGGTCCTTGAATTAAGATTTTGTTTAATTGTTATACATATTGATGTCCTATATACGACTTTTGCTCCTTCGATATGATACCGATATCCAAAAGGGGGAGCACCAGGATTCATCTACTCTTTAAATTTTGGTATTTTGTTGTGTGGAATAAAAATCACTATATGTTTAAGAAAGGGCTTTATGGTAGGTAGAACGGGTGTTAAGTTTGCATAAATGCCACCCACTCTGTTTGTTTGAGAGTGGGACAACTCTTTGGCATCAATATGCTTTTTATATATACATATATTTATATTTATTTAAAAAGAAGTCTTTAAATCTTGTGTCTTATTTGATTGTTGAGGATCGTACTTTATTTCAACTTAGGGCTTCATTAAATATGTATTAAGACATTAAACACATGACATTTCCAGAGAGAACGGGTATCTAATTTCTCTAATTAAAGAAGTGGTGTTTTGCCTTTGTTCTAATGTATAACTAACAAGTCTGTAGAAACGTCTTGGTTCCGAAAATTATTATAGATCACTTGTTTTTGTTGTCATGAATAGTGTTCTGTTAATCTCTATTGATGCTATATTATATTTTATAGTAAAGATCAAAATGCTAAAGACTTGGTCCTTAAGAATTGACGGTCCAATGAATCGATGAAACTCCTCTTTTTTTGGATTGGATCGATAATTTGGGGACCAGCATAACATTACCTAGAGATAAAAAATTTAGAGATTGTAGTTGCAATGATCCTAATGATATTTCTACAAAATCAACAACTCCCACTATTTTTTTTTCCAGTTTCAGCTGTCGATTGGTACTCCCTCATCCCTTTTAACAGTTTTCTGAACAGTTTTTCTCTCATATTATGCATTGTCAAGGGCTGAATATTCATTATACTAAATGGATATTATTCCTACAGTCGGGAAGTATCGGGTGTAGTTAGCCTAGCTGCCCGTTAGTTTTGGGCCTTTCCCCCCTCTTTTTGTACAAGAAGGGTTGAATGATGATATGAAGATATCTAAATGAGTAGTCAAACGGAATATAAAATTAATAGAGTATTTTCATATGGGTTTTTTTGTCATGAAGGAGTGCCTAGGGATGGGACTTTTGTACAGCGGTAGAAGTATGTGGGAGTGAGACTTATGGTACTACTGAATGCACACTTTTATTAACATCAGCTGTCTGTTAAATTCGCAGAAGGAATGATAACTTTCAACATTTAAAAATTCATTACAATGCTTAGGACAAACGTAAGTGGGATCTCCCACAATGATCCATAACAAACAAGAATACCAACAAACATTTCCTTTTTCAATCAACAAATTGTAATTGTTCCCTACAAAAGTCCCATACTTGGACTAACAATGCGACTAGATCGACAAAACATCTGTGGGGGGGATTTTACTTGAATGTAATGGGAGATTTAAAATACGATTCTTTTTCCATATGCTTGATATCCAAAGACCCTAGTGCCTAGTATAACCATATCATAATTTAAAAGTTCAAGATACTCCCTGGATTTCCCTTCGTTAGGCCCTGTTCTTATGATCATACTTTAATAGTAACTCTCCCTGGTGAAAGAAGATGATGAGGAACGTTCATTCATTCATCCTTATCATGGTGGCAGCATGGAGCTGTGACGTATGGATACATACATAATATACGTAATGTCTAACCCTTCCTTTCGTGTGTTTTTACTTTATTCACCCACACGTCTTCTTCTTCTTCTTCCTCCTCGTCTTCTTTCTTCTTCTTGATGGAAGGAAAATGAAAGTAATTAGTGTAGAATTAAGGTTTCACTTTTTTTCACATGCTTTATAGTTGTGTGTGTAAATCTTTTTATTTCTTTATTTAAAAAAACATAATTGTTACGGTTGGAAGAATTTTTAGAGAAAGTTGAGAGAGGGAAGATGAATTATACATATATATATATATATATACTTACTTATTTAAGTATTTATTTATACAAGTGCAAAAGAAGTATAATATTTTGTTTCTTAGTGAATATATTCGTACATAGGTATATAATCTTTGTCATCCCTTATAAAGTAGTAGTAATAATAATGTAATGAAACTATTGTAAAGAGACACAATATGCTCCCTATTGTATCCCGCAACCTTTCCTTCTCTCAAAATAGGCATATAGAAGAAAAAAAATCTCCAAATATGTTGCTACTATTAATAATAATTAATTAGCCAATTTGTCCCAATTCTGTAACGAATTTTCCCTTTTATAAATTTCTTGTGAATAGTTCAGAATCAACTTTGGAAGAGCCACATAATTTGAGTTCTATAAATATATGTATGTACCTTGTTCAGGTCACTAAAAGAAGGGGCAAATTTACTTTTGTGATTTGTTGTCCGCTCTTGATTTGTCTACTTCTCTTCCTTCCTCTCCCCCCCCCCTTTATTGCTACTTTTCTGAGCGTTGATTAGTTCAACTCGAATGAGCTCTTGTTAAGAGCTTCAAAGAAGAATTTCCTACTATATATTAATTGATGAATCATCCCATAGTTGGAAAGAGGAAGTGCCTAACTACAATCAGTTGAATATGGGCCTTTTTTTTTACTCTTTCTTTTAGAGGAAAAGTTGTGATGTAACAATTACTAAAGGTAATGTCGGAGCAAGAGATGAAAACAAAAAAATCCACGGATGAGAAAAATGTATATGATCTGTTGATGTTGTGAGGAGGCAGTCTTTGTGGGTCATGCTTCGGATATGGGTCATTATTTCATAAAGTATGCTGCTATATGATAAAATAAGGTTGAAGTGAGTTATACAACGATATTACTGCAGGTACGAACGGTTTGAAAGGGGGTGACTGTTTTAGCACCGTGCTTAAATTTAAAAATAGAGAACGCACGTTCTAATTATAATTTTAAGTGTGTAGATGATTAAAAGTTGCAAATTGCACGAAGAAAATTATATCACACATCTTTTTCATGATGTTCATGTTATTGGAACGATGCCGTGATGTGCAATTTATACAGAAATGGGTACAAATCTATATGGAACAAAGAGCAAAGACTCTCTCAAAGA
The DNA here is from genome assembly GCA_963680855.1 of Lepeophtheirus nordmannii. Lineage (NCBI taxonomy): Eukaryota > Metazoa > Arthropoda > Copepoda > Siphonostomatoida > Caligidae > Lepeophtheirus > Lepeophtheirus nordmannii. The sequence continues at coordinate 10,567,806 of OY804525.1, forward strand.
CTCTATCCTCCTCCAAAAAGAGAAAGAAAGATATAAATGACCAAACAGTCCATTTTTCCCAAAGGTAGAACAATAGCTAATTTGGATTAAATAAGCCCACCTTTAGGTCAGTTACTAATAACAAAGATCTCACTAACATACAAATTTAATTACAATGCATTGTGTATTCTGTCAGGCTGCTCCATTTTTGTACTACACTTGTCCCTTATAATTAGTACTGTAAGCGTTGATGTGTCCTATTCGAATGAACTCTATTTCAACTGTGAGCGAGCATGGACGACGACAACTAAATAAAGTAGTGGTGAAAAGGTACAGAGATACATTAAGTATTGTATTTAAAGAATGTACATTGTAGATACATCCATAGAAAAAAATATACAGTTGATAAAAACATACAGTATACGTATAATTTCATGTTATTGGGATAACGCCGTGAGGAGGACATTTTTGAAAGGGTGGAATTTGGCGTATTTTTTTTTTTTTTTGTATAAATATTTTTAAAAGTTTTCTCTTTTCTCATTACTTTTAAATACATTAATAGAATCATAATAGTTACTTACAAATAAATATTATGAATGTATATGTCCAATAACTTCTTTCATTGAAGTATAATGCTATGATTCCTTCCTCTTAATTTAACCTTCGATAATTCGATGATAACATTTTCTCTTTTTTTTTTTTTACTTTATCATTATTATTATAGTCATTTGGATGATTCGTAATGACAGGTCTCTGACCATTGGTGGTGGTATGTAATAGCATTCCGCCTTCCAAGGTCAACTATCACTGAGTAGAGTGTACCTGAAATCCGTTTCTTCTAATACTACATTATTTTTGCTAAATTCTTTCTTCTCTTCTTTTTATTCCGCTGGGAAGTTTCGTTTCCGGACCCAGTGCTTCTATATGGTTGTATGTTGTATAGTTGATTAAGCCCTCAATATGGGGCTATAAGCCCGTCCCTTGAAAAATATACTCAGTTTTAATGCACCCTCTAGGTGTATGATTCTCAAGACTGATCTTGGTCTCGATTTGCAACTACTGAAAGTCTCAGCTCAGTCGTGAACAGCTCAGAGTCATGGTCTTGTCAAGGTCTTGATATCAATACCCAGACCCAAGCAACTAGATTAATAATATCCTTTTCTAAGAGAAAGAAAGTATAACAATTTTTTTTTCTCTTGGTTTTCACCTCATCTCGATCCCTTCAAGTTTTGATATTATTGTTTTATTCTTCGACAAAGTGGTCTTGACCACAACACTCTCGCCTCCTACAAGGCATTAACTTCAATTATATAACGGTAAAGTTCATCATTTTGTCTATTGAGTTTGTTCAATAGATCTTTCATTGTTTTATGTACCAATATGCTCTGTTTACTAAGACTCAGAATTTCTGTACCATTTTGTGACTATGATTGACTTGAGAGTTTTTCATGCCTTAAGTACTGAGGCAGAAAAAGGCACGATAATAGTTTAACTTTAATTTGTGTTCCTATCAGCATTGGATATGATTAGCTTCAAAATAGTCCATTACGTAGATAGATTGATGTCTACGTCACTGGCAGATTTCAATGCTTGATGATGATGTCATTGAGCAAAGTTTTTTCGCTTCATGGAACAGATTTTCTGTTCCATTCAGTGACCTCCTTAAATTTTCTATGAAATGAGCATCATATTGATAGTCCATTATATGAAATTGGAGCCACAAATTTCTTAATACATACATGTGATATGTGTTTACTAAGCCCCCCCCCCCCCCCTCACACACAAAAAAAAAAAAAAAAAAAAAAGAATGCAATGATTAAAATGATTACGAATTCATTTTATGTTTTTGGGGATGTTTTGTACAAGGGTAGTATATATTGTAATAAAGTATGAATATCGAGTGTGCCCAAGATATTGATTTACAATTTGCAACAAAAAACGTGTGAAAGGGAGTCATATTTTTGTACTGATGCAAGATAAAGCAAAAAGTGTGTATCAACTCTCTCTTTTATAAAAAGTTCCCCTCTATTCTACTCTATTGTGTAAAGTAGTTTTTGTTAGTGCAGACAATATTTGTCCGGAATTATGCTCATTTGAGTCATCACGATATATCTGGTCAACAGGGGTACATGTAGTCAATACGTATAGGTTTTAGCAGAATTCACCAAAGAACATTTAGCCAAGTAAATCCAGTAAACTAACTACATACATATATTACTGGGTTTTCAATATAAATTTATGTACACAGGAAATTTAAAGAATTGAATGTCATCAAGAACAACATGGCTGATACAAAGATATACATGAAATTTAAAATAAATATGATGTATTCAACATGCCCAGCCTAGACTCCAGAAGAGCTCGCAGTATACGTACACATGTCAAAAATGAGAATGCAGCTTGTGATTCATAGATATTTATACCTATGGAGTTTGCATTTGAAACTGACAAATATCAGATTCTGATTCTGGTATTGCAATTAGTAAAATTTTGATTAGTAATTTTAAGCAAATATAATTACTACTGATTGGAACACTACAGAAGATGCATGCAGAAGCTCTACAAGTTGACGCCTCTTCTTATGTTGTATTGTATGGTGGCCCACCTTTACCCTTTGAGACGCAATCTACCCATTAGAATGGATAATTAATAATTATTAAATAAAGTAAGGGCAATACATAAATCGTGTAAATCAAAATTTAATGTTAAAATAATTTATTACTACCAATAATTCAATTGATACTCGAGGATACTTATGTAAAAAAAAAAAATATGGAAGGGAGACCAAGGATCATGAGCGCAGTTGGGAATGGGTACGGGACTGAGCATGTTCCCTATATATTTTCTGCAATGTGCCACAATTGTAATGAAAATGAGTTTGAAACAAGTATTACAGTCAAAATCACTATAACTGACACTTAAAGGATCGAGACTAATTCGAGCTCAAAATTAAAAAAATCTTGATTTCTGTTGTTATTTTTTTTTTAGAAAAAGAAAGTTTTAACTCTGATACTTTTTTGGTTTCGATCTTGGCGACGATACCCAAGATTTTGAGGAGTCGAGCAAAGTGTATTTTGACAGTTTCATGATTATTTGTAAAACTCCGGATGGTTTTTTTCGACTCAAAGCTAATTTAAAATGAAAGGAGGATCACAAAATATGTCTAATTTAAGCACCATTCTTGTCAGAAACTATCAAACATTTTCCATGAGATATTGTGTGCATTTTTTACTGTCTGCTCTACTTCAAATAAGCCTCCCCCCCCCACACTTACAGAGTACACATTTGTATGAATAAATATCCTTCTTTGTTGCATGATGTAAAGCCTAGAAGCTATGAAGCTATATGAAATATTATGATGCATGTTACTATTCTGTTGCTACCATCATTGGGTGAGACCCTACGTGGGTATGTCTACACATTATTGAATAATTTGAAGAAAAAAAACTTTTATTTGTAAGGTATTACATCATTCATATTAATCTCTGGATATGCAGTGTTCCACGGGATTTCCCATTTTAAATAAGATATTCAATTTGATGGAAGGTCCTTTCTTATAAAATTTTTAAGAACAACACTCAACAAGTTGCAACATCCGAATCTGTCAAATAAAGGATGTAGCATGGTTCTTAGAGTATTCAAGTTAAACTTGATTCTACGACTTGCAATACTACGTAACTACACTCATAACTTCTAGAAAATTAATTGGAATTTATCTAAAAATGTGGTTAGTCAGGACTGGAGCTCAACTTTGAAAAATAAATTGTGGTTGCAAATATTTACAAAATGTGAATAGTCCGCAGATGAAACATTCTATTCATCAGTGATAAGATGATTTCTGATGTCGGGAGTCAAGAACACATTATGGTATGTATGTAAATGGGGACAGACGGACTTGCTCACTCTCTGTAAACTTCACCATCTTACATGTGTCTTAGTGGCTCAATGTAGTGTCAGATAGGGAAACAAATGTTATACACATTTTCAAACAGCAGAATATGTTAGTTCCTTATGTATCCGCGTAAATAGACAACACATCTACGAATATTAATGCGAATAGTCCCCGTATGCCAATGGGAAATAAAGTATTACCTTCAGTGCCCGCGCGGATGTGGATATTGACAGCATTGCCAACACGGATCAGGATATTTTAAAATGTCCAGGAATGCAAATATTCGATATAAATCTATGTAAAAGAAGTTTATAAACAGTTATTAAAAAAAATTCTGACGTCATCATACAAACATAAACGTAAGTGAAATATCAAGTGTATCGTCAAGGATGGGGCTAACAACATGAGTCAGTTGTTTGTATGAATATTAGTATTTTTTTTTACATTGCTACACAAAACCCAATTTTGAATTTGCCATCAGTATGCATTGCAAATAGGCCTGGAGGAAGTTTTTATTTTTGTATTATTATTATTATTATTATTATTATTATTCAAAGTCTGTTCCTTATTATTCCTTTTAAAATAATATCTACTTTCACTTTCCTCAATACACATATTGATTAATGGTGTACCAAAATACATGTGAACACACACAGTCATTTTAGAATAATATTCTTAATGTGCAGTTTCATTTAAATGTCTTGAAATGAATTTGAATAAGTTTATCTTCATATTAAGCTCTGGGTATGTATGTGTCTCAAAATATTCAAGTTTGTCATACAAACTTGAAATTTGAGGATAATTATTAACATTCAATGATAAATTTATGTATTTTTGTTCATACTATGTGTGCCTCATTAATTAATTGTGGTTAAGCCCACCAATATGTAACTTCATAAATTATGGATTGGTCATACTAAGACTTAGTAAATACATTGTTAGGAATGGATTTTGATTTTATCTTTGATATTGTGGATATTTTGTACATATGTATTTAGAAACTTGTGTAAGAAGGAAATGCTGGTCACTTTATACCCTATTCATAAATTTGAAGGATATTTTATTAGCTCACAGATGCAGCCGTGAAATCCTCCATGGTATTCAAATGTAAACATGTATATTAGTGATTAGATTCAAGCGCATTATTATTATGTAACAAATAATCTTAGATAAAGAATAAAAAAATCACTTTTAAATGCTTTAAACTGTTTTTTGTTCTATAAAATGAATTTAAGGGCTTATACGATACTACGATATCTTTTTATATATTGATACAGGTCTGCATAACCCCGACTGTCATACATATTTGTGTTTTAAATGTTGATAGCAATCTTTGTGACCTGTACAAATCATAAAGGATCATGGAAGTTACTTTATTTTATATCTCAATGTTTTGTTTGTTTGTTTTTTTATCAAAATGAGAAAGAACAAAGTCTGAAGTTAACGAAGGATCAGTCAATTCCTTCCTATTCAAGATATGTGTATTCTTCATTTAAACGTAGGAACTTGTTCAAAACTCTTAAAAAAACAACTAATTTAATCAATGTTTAGAATAATTATAAGGATAAGAGAAGGGGTTTTGGGTAAAACCATTGAGTTTTATAATCAGTAGATAGGATATATTCCTAGAGCTGTATTTAAAATTCCTTACAAAAATCGAGATTCATTTGCATGTAGGTATAATAAAATCCATCAAATGAAACTTGAAGGTTATCTATGTTATATTTCCAATCACTAAAATTATTTAAACATCATAAAATTGTAAGGAAAACAGAGTTCATGCGATTTTGTGCCAAAATGAAAGTATTTTACTTACAAAACTTTGCCCAAATGGCTGTACATCTAAGTTTGTAGGTTTAAGTAGATAAAAAAATGACTTAAAGTGCAGACCCAAGCTCTTATATATATTTTCTTCCTGAGAGGATATAAATAGAACCGTACCAAAGAGTAGATAATTACAAATTTCCTTTGGATAATAGTATTTACTATACGTATGAATGTACAAAATTGAGGAGTGATGTTATAGGTAGTTAGAATTCCCCAATAGAAATGAATATAATTAATTATTAATATTATTTTGGGAGTTTTTATAAAAATATAACAAAAAAATATACACGTGAGCTGTATCATTAAAATGCATTATGCTTGAAAAATAAGAGTTACTTATAGGTGGAACACATTGTGTTTCTAAAAATAACCATGTTTTGTAGATACCATACTTCTTTTATTATTTAACAACAACAACAACAAAAGGCCCAAAATGTGCTAGTAATTACCCAACTCCTATCGACTATGGAACTATTCTTTATTCAATATTAGGAAATTATTTCCAACTCTTAACAAGGGCGAGCAAACAACTAAGGTGTAAGAAATCAATGTTCAGAATACTACTAAATAATAGATGAGAGTTGAGATGTAGAAAAAAATCAACAGCTGAAAGAAAAAAAGTATTCATAAGAGTTGTTCTGAGGATAATGATAAAGTAAGTTAGTATATAACCTTTTTTAATACATTTTTCAACCTTTTACAAAAGAGAAAGGACCCGAAATTATCTGGTAATTAGTTCATACTTACAAACTCTGGAACCCTTCTGTATTCAATATTAGGAAATTCCCTCTACAAGAGCTAATATGCGCTCATTCAATCAGCATTCATAAAAATAAAAAGGAGTAAGGAAAATGGGAAAACCCCATAAAAATTAAAAAAATACTATTGTGGTCAAGACGTTCTTAACTGAGATGAAGACTTTGTGAGGCGGCAGAGACACAAGCAAGACCTTCACAAAGTTGGTCTTGAGAACTACATACATCATGTAGTAAGACTTGATAAAATATTGACAAATACGTAGGGTGCTATAGATGTTGTAGGGGTAACTCCTGGATATCTATGGAATTCAGTATCTGCTTGAGCTCACAGTTTGGCCATTTTGGAAGAGGCATAAATAATCTTAATCCATTATCACGAAAATTCACTTCTTTTTAATTACTATTTGTATGTTTAAAGTTATTGGATGAATGTTTTTTGAGAGTAAAATTTGCCCATTTTGTCGAATTAATGACTATAACAATATAAACCATGGTCTTCCTCCCAGTTAGTTATGCAATTTCTGTCATAGTACTGTGGTTAAGACTATCTTACTCCGGGACCAAGACTCTGATTATAATCAAGATTATATTGAGTTCAAGAGAAAAAAATAGATTTTGATGGGTCTTATATTATAATTAATATTGTTACTTTGTTCCTATTCTTAACACGGAAAAAAAGACAGAAGAGGGTCAATACCCAAGACAAAAACCAGTACTTTGAAGAAGTTTTGACCGAGATCTGATGTCAGAGGTAAAAATTATCTTTAAGGAGATGTACATGACGAGCTTTTTGGCATAACCAAATACACACTGTAAATCTTCCTTCAGCTGTTTTTCATCAGTTAACTCTTCTGATTTAAAGCAGCTGACTCTACCTATTATGAGCTCAAAAAGGGTATTATAAAATATCTATTAAATCAGGGATTGCGCGCCATTTTTTTGAATTTGTGAATATTATAACAGTATTAACGACTGATCTGTATATAGGTAGAATTTATCAATGTATAGTATATCTAAATAATAACTCTGCCCACTATTAATTAGTTGGCAACAATGGAGGTTCAGAAGGGTAGGTACCAGTTGTTTTTCATAAATCTTTATTTTCCCTTTTGTGAGTCGAGGTTGCGAGTGGACAAAAAAGCTCGACGTGGTAGTTAACTGCATATCTACAGAGTTAAAAAATGTGCAGAATCATTTATTAAAAAAAAATATTATATCATACACAGGTTTTTTTTTTATACTATATATATATATATATATATATATATATATATACGTACATAGAACTCATTCACAAAACCTTGAGACGGCATCAAGACTCAATGCTTCAGTTACATTAAGTTCTCTTCATAATTCGAACACGCTTTGTAATATATATAATAATTATTATGTATTGAAAACTCATTGAATGCATTTAATTATTATCATTAACTATGTATAATATCTATATTATTATTATTATTGTTATTATTATTATAATTTAACCCAACTGCTTGACTTTTTTCCTCCTCCTCTTCTTCACATACATACAAACATACATATATTAACAGAAAATTACTTTACAAATGTGTATTATTTATACCTATATCCAAGCTTTTAAAACCAATCTGTTAAGCTACATCTGGACTGGGTAAAATTATGAATTTAATATATGTATTATGATATTATGATTCTAATCCTCCTCAACTTTAAACAGATGGAAGGGGAAATTCGGTGGTTGGTTTATGTGTACTATATACTGAGTTGTTCGTCCTTTAATCGGATATGAATTAACCTCCGTGGATTATATGAATAGATTCTACTGACTACCTTTGTATGTATCTAAATAATTAATTTCCTTAATTATGGGTTTGAATAATCTTTTAAAATCCCTTTGAAAGTTTGCGGAAGATCCACTTAATATTGTTATTTGCTACACATAACAAAGCTTAACAAAGAGGATCATGAAGCTGTTGTCTATGAACCACACGTCATAAATTGAAACCATTGACACAATTGAATTATACGCACAGAACATCCTTATTTCTTTGATATCTATAATTTATTTGATTTTTTGATAATTTTTTTTTATTCTTCATTAGGCAGTTGAAATAGTCCGCTCTGACTTTACACCTCGAGTGTGTGACCAGGAATGTGATGGCTCTTTGTAATATCTGTTGTACAAGTTAGGTATTCATTTTCATTTTACACTAAATAAATACCAATTCTGTTCAATCCACAATGACATCATTCTCAAAACATCAAGGACCCCTATATATATGTATATATATATATATATATGTAGTTAGGTATTTTCTTGTCAGCTGTGGATAGTGTCAACTCCTACTGTTCTCTTTATTCTTGTTGTGCAGTAATGTGGTTTTTGGGATCCTTTCTGATCTCAAAATCAATTTTTAAAAGTGTTCATTATACCCCTGAAAGTCTTGGTATTGATGTCAAAATATATCGTCTTAGTCTTGATTTCTCAAATTCACTCTCTTGATGACAGCTCTGGTTTTTTGAACGTTTGATTTGTTGAACTCGACATAACTCTAACTAAGGAGTGTTCAGCAGTTTAAGAGTATATAGAACACAATTGGATAGACATAAGTAGGGATGGGTATTTTGTTGGAGTGAGTGCGCGTGCTCACGTTAACCATTTGGTACCTCTGCCTTTTATCAGCTGATTGTTATTTGACAATATTAAATAGTACTCAATAACTGTTTGAAACTGAAGGGATGGAAGTGAATTTGTATAATCAAAAGTCTATGAGAATTGATTATTATCAAAGTAGAGATGCCAATTGATAATTTTCTTTTCTTCCTTCAACTCAAAACATTCCCAAAATGTTCTTCATGTCTAGATATCAGTTCATTTTGGGGCCTTTTATTCTTTTATCTCTTTTTTCAGAAGGAAAGAGCACACATCCTGTTGTGCATATGTATTTTCCAATTACTAAATTATAATATATTTTCACACTAAATAATTGGGAATTATGTCTAATCACATGAATTAATTTTCCCATTGTTTTCTACGTCATAGCAATCTTCAAAACTTGCCTTCTTAAAAAAAGGATTAAAGTCTTCCCCATTTCTTATACTTTATATTATTCTATTTATATTTAATATTTAGGGAAGTGCTCACAGACTAACAAGAACAGTGAGTCCACGTTCAAAACACTAATAATAATTATTATAAGGGAGTCAACAACAAAACACAAACCTAAGAGTGGTTCTTGTTCTACCTGATGTGTGAAAAATTGGCTGCTCCATTCTTTGATGTCAGACAATTCTTATCATTACAAACTGAACAAAGTATCTTACTCGTATTTTATTTTATTTTATATATATATATATATTGAGAAGTATTACACAAGCATTGATCCTTTAATTAATGGTAATTAGTCTTATGTATATTTATGAGTGAAAATTTGATTGTTTATTTCTTCCTCAATTTACATACATAAATAATAGCTTTAAAGTTTGAGAGCATGGAATGATTTTAAGATTTTCCTAGACATTTTGTTTGCACAATATCCAATCATGATTATATTTTCTAAGGCAGCTCTTTTTATTATTTATCATTGATATTACATAATTTAATTGCAAATCAATTAGTTAAAACAATACATCATTTTCCTTTATAATATTTGTATGCATACTTATATGTAAGTAGAATTTGTCAGTCGACGTCACAAGGATAATTATGATATTAGACATTTATAGTGTATATGAATTTTAAGCATATTTCAATGTTATTTCACTTTATATGTATATTCAATATTCAAATATAAAATTCGGCTAGATCTTAGATTGGTTTTTTTTTAAATTAAATCTCTAATTATTTCATAAATAAGAGTTCATACTCCATTTCAAATCCCTTACTTACTAAGTTGTAAGGGATTTAGTGCGCAATTTATTCTTAAATGTGATGATGAATACATTTCTGAATTTTTGTATTAATATGATTGAGATAACTTACTTACCTACTAAAATACCCTCATTATTGAAGCCCAAAGTAGAGTAACTTGAAAAAATGTATCCTATAAAAATAATGAAAAAGTAAGGAATCTAAAGACTAGTCAATTTTGAGGGAGACTAAAAAATTACTACTCATTTGATGTTTATTCCTCGCATATAAGTAAGTACATATGTACATTAATAGTGACTTATAAAATCATTTAAATATATAGAAAAGTTGCAAAGACCTGAATATTTCCCTGTGGTAACTGAGACCTGAAACATGAATTGACTTCATGCTATTGTTGCTTTTTTATTCTTCTTCTTCTATAAGATGATTTTGTTGTTTTGTTGTCATCAACAATATATATGTATGTGCGTAAAATCAGACGGTTATCGACCATTAGGTTTCTTGTATACATACATAAAGTATTTATCTACATACATACATACAAGCGTGTGAGGCCCAACTTTGGGGGCAGCAAAAAGGATATGTCTTTAAATTGTATTATTATGACTTTAAATTATGTATGTTTATATATATACGCGTTTTCTCTATCACTCCGAGGTTAAAAGGTCTCTTTCTCTAATGTACCTGGATAAAGATGATATTATGATAAATAGTTTAAGAACTTTTGACGTCATTCCTTATATCCATATAGTCAATAAAGTAGCCCTTGATTGTTATACTAATTGACCTTTATATACATATATATATATCAAAAATTACTTTTAGTAAATAAGTATCATGGTAAAATATTTCTTAAGTAAATTAGCACCACAAGAGTAAGTGTTTATTCTGGAATTATTAACTACATTTCCGCCAAATTGCTCGTATCAAATAATTTATAAATATGGCAGGATTTTCAAATATTACAACAAAATGAAAGAGTTTATAAAATACCTCGTGATATTGATATGATATGATAGTAATGACAAAATATTACAGCTCTATCATTGTACAAAATTCATTTTAGTTTGCCAATAATAACAATAATAATAATTTATCTACAAACAGGATGATTGGTATTATTTTAATTCATTATAAATTTAGAGCTCTCTAAACAATGTCCGACTTTATCAAGGGCTCTAGAGCAGTGGTCCTTAATCTTTTTCTAACTGCGGACTGGTGAACGCTTGACAATTTAACTGTGGACCGGGGTGTTAAAGTAATTATAATAACAACAATAAACGTGAATCCACTATGTACCCATATGGAACTTTATTAGCACATTGCTCCAACAATATAACATATTATAACATTAGGAAGGTATAACTTTATTAACACATTGCTCCAACAATATAACATAGTACCATAATATCAAAAACTGTCCGTAACGCCAAATCAGTGGGAGCCCTGAGCTTGTTTCTTTGCATAGAGATCAATCAGTTAAAAATTATCAACCCAAAAATAATCAACAACTACCTCGCAAAATTAATTATCTTTTGTAATTTGCATTTATACTTAATATTTTCTTCTTCTATATCAGTCTGTAGATGAAGCAGTAGTCGTCCCAGACTTAGATAATAAATAAAACAGAAATAACTAATTAATTCTTGTGTGGCTCAGTACTGATTGATTAACTGACCAGTACCGGGCTGCGGCCCAGGGGACCACTGCTCTAAAGCATTAGAAAAATAAAAACTTCTTCCAGAGAGAAAGAAAAACTATCATTTAAGTGCAAGGGATGGTCAATGCATGACGTCACATTTGTTTTGGAATAACACTTATAGACGTAGTCATTATTTCAATTTGAAACCTGGAATGTTCGGAAATGTTCTTGTAATTAATTTTGTGAATGCACCGTGTTTGTGATAATAAAAATATGTTTCTACCTTTTCCAGTACCAAAATTGGTATTAGTATTTCAGTACTTTTTTGACTTAATTTTTTTGTTTGTTACGTCATGGATGGGCAAAAATATTTTTATGACGTATGTAATGGTGCTGCAAGTAGTAGTTTATATAGAATGTATTGTACCATTTTTAATGCATCAGAGTAACAGTATACGGATCAACTCTTTACTGGACTCTTTGAGACTCTTAGTAAATGCTTTATCCAATTAATTATTGGTGCAGACGCAATATTTAAAATCTATAATTGCCTTAGTATGCTTTGTTTTTCGTTCTATATGCATTAACATAATATTATATTATCTATTATCTATGGTCAGTATTTTGAACATGAAATACACAATCACTAAAAACTAAACCCTTACTCAGTCATTAAAATGTTACATACATTTTAATTTGAATAGTTTTCTTTGGAAAAGTTTACCCTATTTTTTGAAAATATTATAAGTATACATATGTAATCTATCTTCATTGTACAATGTTTGTTCGTAAGTACATATTGACTACGCATACAAAGAGTCAGTCACTAATCAATTATTCAATATCGGATTTTCCTTTTTTTTTCCTCCTTAAATGTGCTTACTTATTTATCTATAAAATGGAAACAGATTGAAGTCAATCGGATTAAAAAATATATACTTTTATTATTATAATTGAAAGATTTTTTTTTTTTTGTTTGACATTAAATTAAAAAATAAGAGGCTAAATATTATATAGTCATGTTTGATCAAGGATCAATCAGGGGGTTGTGGACACGCAATCCCACAAATTATAGAGGATCTTCTGGGATGCTTACTTAAATTTTGTAAGTATTGAATTCATATTTTTTAAATAAATAAATCGTTTCTATTTGATGGCTTAACTACCAATTAGACATGTTCCCTGTAATATATCCCTAGAGTTAAAGTACCTTTGTGTGAGTTCACTTATCGGAGCCGTTTTTTTCAAGCACGCTCAAGTCAAGTCTATTAGCATTACGTCAACTTGAGTCTGAAGTCATAGTTTTTCAAATGACTTATGGATTTTCTACTCCTCACTCCCCTTACTAATAGTGTTCTGATCGTTGATTGGTTACACACGAACAAGCTCTTTTTAAGCTGTAAATAATTATCTACTTCAAAATTAAGAGAAACTCTGGAAACAGATTTTGGACCTTTTTCGTTTGTTTCATTTTGTAGGAAAGGTTGCGAGATACAATAAAGATAAGGAGGTGTTATGAACAGTTTCATCTCTTGATTCAATCGTCATTATCTGCGTATTTAAAAATGTATTCATATAAAGTCATAATTTACTAATTAGAGTCTCACTTAACCCCGGGTACATATTATGAATCTTTGAACTTTGAATCTAATTAGAGGTGGGAGTTTTTTTACTTTCTACTCCGAGTCAAGTTTGTAGTCCCAATTTAATAAGTGCAACTCAAATCCCTCGCTCGGATTCATTCATCATCATCAAACATTAAAGTTGAATCAAATTAAAATATAAACGGCACTTACCATAAGTAATGCTAATATTAACTTTAAAAAAATATTTTTAAAAAAAACGTTTCTATGTGCGTCTCTAGCCTTGATTCTTATTAATCAGATTAAAATCATTTGCATTTGAGTCAAAATTTAGTCAAAAGTATCAGTTTGATAAAAAAGACATAAACATACCTCACGTCCGGGTTGTAAGTACGAGGCCTCAGCTCTGAAAAAAATATATTTAAATATTTACTACTATGAGCAAAAAAATAGCGGGAAATTTGAATTTAATTTTTTTGTAGGATTCTGATTGGGATAAATGTTTTTGTTTCTGAGTTGACACTACAGTTGCTCACATTTGTGTCAAATTAGTCGTCAAAATATTCATTAGCGTTTGAGAATTGTGTCCTTTTGGGAACAGTTAAATTCGATTTTTATGAAAAATGAAGACTAAAATGCAATTTAGAGAAATGTTTAAATGAATATTGCAAACATTACTCTTTCAAAATTTGGATTACCCATGCTTTATTTCTCGAGATACAAAACCTATTACTCAAGATACGATTTTTAATTTTAATAGCATTTTTAAATTCAGTAATTATTATTTTCTAATTATTGACATAATAAAAATTGTATAACTATTTTGAAAATCGGCAAAAAACGCAGGAAGATGAAACATTGCATTATTTTATATAAATAAATACTACATATTTTGTGCCCATAGTAGTACGACACGTACTTACGTCCAGAGGCGAGGAGTGAGGGGTATTGAGGGATCCATCCCCCTTGAACTTACACTCGGGGTTGTTGAATGAATCGTATTTGAGTTTATATATTATGTTCAAGATATCAAAAAGTGAGAAATGAGTAGTGAAAATGAAGGGAAAAAAACAAATATATCCACGATTTATATTTTATATACACGGTACTAAAAGATGTAAATTTATTTATTTGTGGCTTATTTGGGGGGTCTTATCAGGCAAATATGATAGTGATAATAATAATAATGTAGAAAGATGTAATTATAATCTACAACGTTTAATTGAGTTAAAAGTCTATAGTTTGAATGGAACAACATCAAAAATTCATATTTTTCTACATTTTATAGAATTTCAAATCAAAAATCGTCCTCTAAGGACCTATCTTTCGGACGTTTAAAGGTTATTTTAATGTGTACGTTACTAATTTACAAAACAAAAAATATCCGTGATACTAAATTCCTAACTTTTGTCATTCCAGAACACTTTAATATATACCATATGCATTTATTCCAAATTTGAGAATCTGGCAACACCTTTGTGTATGCCACAAAAGATTATTTTTCATCACTCCATGACCCAATAGATTTATGTAAATTATGTATAATTGTGTATCTGTATATATAATATGTAGGTTTATAGAGATGTTATTAATAAAAGTCCGATATGTATCGTCATTCCATGGTGATTTATTAAGCGACTTGTTTTGATTCAATATCTTTATTCACCCTCAATATTCGTTAAAGGGAAGAGATGCATCGAGAAATAAATAAATATCTAGCTAAAAGCTTTACTAGGCCTCACTTCAGAATATTTTTAGTACAAATTTGATAATCACAGCACAAACTATTGAGCATTTAATAATTTCACATATCGTTTTGTGGGACCCCTGATTAATCTAGCGTATAGGTCATATAATTTATAGTCATGACACTGCATTTAACCTTAAGTAATGCTCCTTCAGAAACTTTAAAAAGTTCTTTACATATTTGGAGTAAGGGTGACAGAGAGAGAATTTGTCTCTCCAGTAATTCTAATTCTAATTAATTAATATGATGTCCCCTTTTTATGGCTCAAAGTTCTAACTGTATCTTATAAATGTCCCTTAAATAATGCAATTTGTTCCTCCAAAATCATTTAAGACCAAAATAACTCAAATTGAATCAGCTGTACCGTCTTGATGTCAGTACGAAGGTGAGCTGCGAACTCGGTTTATTTATTTTTTTATAGACTCATACTTGACTCAAAACTTATTAGATTATTCATCTGAGAACAACACTAAAGACCTATTGAATATCAAAATTGTCCCAAGGAATTGTACATATCCCTCCCCATTCCAAGGCATGGAATCTTCTTCTATAGGTATGTAATACAGAGAATCTCTCGACACAAATTATACATACTTAAGAATGGACGTCCTTCACATCAGATTTTGAAATAATATTATTAATAAATATAATGAGAGATTCTTGGAATGGATGTGTCGTTACTTTTTTTTATTTTTAAATAATCAAATAATGCATACTATCAAATTAAATATAAATTTGAAAAAGTCCTACATTTCCAAGACATTTATTCATTATTTTCTTTTTTTTTTTCTTTTAAGAGCTGTACTTTTGATTTATGAAAGGTATTAAAGAGTCAAATTGTTTTATTAATTTATATATATTGTTTTTACTTCAATTATCTGAGACATTAATGATTAAGAGATCTTGGAAACGATTTGGCTTTGATAATATTTATGATTGAATGTCATCACATATCGGCACATTATGAATGTAACAATGTAGCATATGGACTAGATTTTCCTCTTATTTTAGTTTTATCTTATGTTAGTAAAATAATATTGTTTCGGGAAGAGTTTCTTGAATCAATGGCTGACAAGATCTCTAGGTAAGGTAACGTGAAACAAAAAGACTCATAAATACTATAATTTACAAGCAATTCAAAAAAAATTTAATCAGGATTTTTGGATCAGTTAAGTTCACTTTTTTTAAAAAAAAATAAAATAAAATAAAAGACGGGTTCAATCAATCAGGTTCTTAAAAAAATCCGAATATTTAACTCTTCATGATCAAAGCTGGGTCGAAATTATAAAAATGTAGCGAATAAGAAAGATATAATTTCCTTAGAATGATTGTTTTAGAACTGATGCAACTCCATTTTTGTCCCTTTTGATTTATGGACATTCCAATTTATTGGTCCCTATTTTCTTTTTCTTTTTAAGGCCCACTTTTTAGGAACATTGAGGCGTCATATTTGATGTGATTGAGTGATGTGATGATGGACTTTATGAATGAAAGAAACGTGAGTTGTATCCCTTTGCTTCGTACTTCTTAGATACATATAATATATGTATATATATATATTATAGCCACCTATAAAGAACATACTAAAGAACTAAGTATAAACTTTCTTTTAGCTATGATTTTTCCTTGAAATAACTTTTTCCTTTAATATCATATTAAATTTCATTTGAAAATTAAATCCTTTTTTTTTATTTTTTGAGTTAATAAAGGGCAATTTAGTTTCTTGTACTTACTCGTTTCTCTCTCTCTCTATCTGTATAATTATACAAAATATAGTACTTGTGATTGATCATTAAAGATCCACTATGTACATAGGTTTCTATATATTATTATGTAAGTAATAGAATTTTTTCACACCATCTTTAATAATGGGGAAAAGAAAGGAGAGTTGTACAAAGACACAACAACAAAGGTCATCATTGTTTTATATATTTTGTTTAGTTCTACAGATGTTCATCTATCATCTATTAGTGATAGTACAGTGATAATCCAAAACCATTCAATTTCTCTATGTAAACCTTTTCAAGTGCAATATTGGAATAAACGTAAAGACTTTGTTGAATTCTTACTTTCCTATCAGTTGTCTCAAAATTTACCAATCTTGTTTATGGACGAAACTTACTTTAATATCTGTGTTTCAAGATCAATGGGTCATTTACCACGTAAAAGCAGATGCCTTACATTTGCAACAGCCTTTAAAGGGACCAATGTTGTTGTTATTGGATGTATTGGTCCCTTGGGGTTTGTTCATCATGATGTGAAACGAGGAAGTTTCAAAAAGGAACCAGCAATGGAGTGGGTGCGTGACTGCTTATTAAAGCAAATAATGTATATGGAGGGCCAGTAGTACTTGATATTGATAATGCTCCGGCCCACTCTAGGATGGAAGATGTTTTGAATGAAGAAGACCTTTCAGTTCAGAAAATCTTAAGACTTAGGGTCCTATGCTCAATCCACTTTTTTTATTTTCATTAATTATAAAATTTATTATTAAGTTAAATTTCCTGAATATTGTTTTGTATTATTTATTTCCATATTGAACTTGAAAAGGTATATATTTATCTCTTGTGAGTCTTCTGAACGTTGATTGGTTGAGCTCGAATGAAATCAGTGTATTACTTATTCTTGAGCATTAACTACAGAATTCTATAGCCAAAATGAGGATAGTGGCATGATCTATCAATATATATAATTTTGAGTCTTATTAACTTTCATTTTAGAGAGATCCCTTCAAGATCAGATCGTAGCTTTAGTACCAATAATGGTACTTGTTTAAGGATAGAAAAGGTATTTCCGGACATTATTCTTTTTTTTCTTCTTTAGTATGCTCGAAATTAAGTAGTATGATCACTGATCATACAACTGAATTTCTTTATTTTATAATACAATGACTGCAATACCTTGGGTTACGAGCATAATTATTCCATGTGAGAGAAGTACTCGTACACTAAAACTAATTCAAAGTTTGCTTCATATGAATATAATCACAACCATTGGTAAATGACAGTATCGTTGGGCTGTATCATTCCTTTATAATAGTGCTATAAAATCGATTGTGTTCCTTTTTCTTACCATTAAAGGTCCTTGAACAATGTGGTACTCCCAGAACGACAACCATTCATGTCTATTCTTTTGTCAGCTATCGATTTATTTATTATTGCTCAGTGAAAAAATTCAAAAATTGGTATCGAGAACCAAATGACTATCTACTCTTACTTCTTCTTAAGTAGTATTCTGGCCGTTAATTTCTTGAACTTACATTATTTCTCGTTAGGATGTTCTGAATATTCCTACAAGTGATAAGTGATGTATTTGCATGATTTGTGAATTATCTGCATTTTAAAAATGTTTCTAAATCTTGATATTCGAATTCTTGCAGACATCCACAGTTTTAAAATGCTGCTATTCGCATCTGTATTTTTAGATATTCGATAAATCACTAATCTCTACTATCAATGAGTAATAGTATCACATCAAAACTTTTGAACAAAGTGAAGAAACGTGCCTGTTAGCTTGGAGAGATTTCCTGGGCCTCAAGTCAACTCTACTAACGAAAGGAAGATATATTTGTCTTCCCTTCATTAGAAATCAATTTCTTCTAATTGAATTAATAAAGTAAATCCATGGAGGTTGCATAGTTATTTAGAGAGTAATTCATCGTTAGCACCCTACGTAAGTCGAGTTTATTTGTGCACTTGCAACCTCAACTCTCAAAAGGAAAAGGAAAAGTTTGAAAAAACAACTGGTAGCATGCCTTCTGTATGTTCCTACTTTCCAACTTTTTAATATTGAGCAGAGTTATTATTTATGCATACTAGAGACGAATAAATTCTACTAATTTACAAATCAATCGTTAGTACTTGTATAATATTCAAAAATTCAAAAAAAGGGCGCGCAATCTTGGATTGAGTATATTTTATATATATATCAAAATCATAAATATTAATAATAATAATCTTTTTTTTGAGTTCATAGCACATAGAGTCAGCTGCTTTAAATCAGAAGAGTCAACTGATGAAAAACAGCTGAAGTGAGAGTATATAGTATTTTTGTTTATCGTGCAGCGGCCCTAGCAGACAAAAAAGTCGTCTCGCGAGCAAGTAAATTTAAACAAAAGCTGGTCGTTGTTTTGTGCCTTTGCTGTATAGTTTAGGTACAACATTCGCTACCTAGTTGCTAATTTTGAGCCTTTTTCTTCTTCTTCATCTAAATATATGGAGGAGGAAAGGTTGAGAAAACAAATGAAGACTCCAGTGATGTATTGAAAGCCAAATACAATCCCAACCTGCATCATACTATTCGTACCTCGCATAAATCCACTGGAGTGTACCTAGAAGTGAAGAGAGAAGTGAAAAATAAATATGAATAGATATTATTATTATTATTATTATGTCAAAAACTTTTCTTTTAAATGCATACACACTCTACAAACTCCGAGCCTATGAAACTTTGTAGGAGCATTAGATAGATCCCTGAATAGAGGGAGGATTCATCACTCCTACTCAGTCACGATATTGACTATAATTATCTTAAGACAATCCTTCATATCCAAGTCAGAAATAACACGAGAAAAATACGTATTTGTATGTAGATGTATGTACTATAATGGTATAAATATATATACATACAAAACCAAATGGAATGGAGAAACAAACTTTCCCCAAAATCAAATATTATTATTATTATTAAATAGAAAAAGATTGTTTTTATTTTGCAGTGAAATTGAAAAATATATATTTATCTACTTATTTATTTGTACACACACATTTATGCCTATGTATGTAAGTATTATAACTAAGTAGATAGGTAAGAATGTATGTACATATAATATGTAACTATGTATGTATATATTGTAAAGGGCCAACCAACTGACGACTTTTAAAATGACATTATACCATTTATATTTTCTCCTTATTATGGTATGAATTTAAATTAATTATAAATATAAAGTATCTGCAAAATAGTAGGAAGAAAAGAAAGTATGGAGTCGAGTTATTTGCGGTATCCCTTGGATATTTATTCCATTTTTGAAGAAAAAAAGTAAATATGTATGCAAGTCCATAGCATCCTTGTTTTTAGCACATTTGATGGGGGTATTATCCTATATTGATTAAGATAAAAACGAACAAACCCGAGATTTTAAAGCATGCATGGGCAATCTACGGCCTTCAGGCCAAATCCGGCCCACAGAGACCTTTGAAATCTATAATTATCATATAATTTTTTCTTACAAAATCCCGAATCTTTCTATTAAAAGTTACCCATCAAAATAAAAAAATGATAAATGATAACATCGGCTGTTTAATAATTGTTTATATGTATGGTATAAAATAAGTATAACTAATGTATGCATACATATTTTGCAAATATATAATTAGGGCTTTTGGCCCGCAGTCAGTCTTGGAAAACATAATTTGGCCCACAAGTGAACAAAGGTTGCCCATCCATACTTTAAAGGATCAAGATCAGAACAAAACGAAGAAAAAAACATTGTTCCTTGCTTCTGTCTTAGCTTTGACACCGAGACCCAGACTTTGGAGGGATCGAGGCCAAGACAAGGCCAAGACTTAAAGGAGTTGAAACCAGGTCGAGAGGAAAAGAAAAAATAAATGTTTTTGTTTTAAGAAATGTTTAATCTTAAGACAGGAAGAAAAGACTTTGAGGCTTCGAGACCGAAACGAGATTAATACCTTCAGAAATTGGTCTCGAGTCCAAGACCGATTACTAAATATATATTTAATTATACATATGTTCGGTTCATGGTAGGGTTTTGTGTAAACTATGACCAAGAAAATGAGATGCTGCATTTTAAATGAAGAAACCCCTGACTCTTTCTGATAAAATACATATTATAAGATGTAATTATTGCAATTTTATTAAATGGTCACACGTAAACAAGTCAATTTAATAGATAAAAATTAAATGATGACATTAAATAAGACTTTATGAGGTATTCAAATTACAATCTGTACAAATCCGCTGCTATGTACATAGAGCAAGTTACAACTTTATACACGTGTTCATAGTCACTTGGCGTCTTGTGAGCACGGAGTCTTCTTTCAGAATAATAGGATGTATATTGTATTTGTGTGTATGTTGACAGATGAACAAGAGGTCATTCAAGTGCAAGCACAAAGATGGCACATCCCTAGCTGACAACTAAATAGTGTATACATTTTTAATCGCTGAAAACATTTTTGCCGGACATTTATTTGTATAAAGTATTTTTCGGCGAAATGTCCTTTATCTAAGATGACTTTGGGGGATTTTCATGGAGCCCAATTTTATGTTTGCAGATATTGATAAAACACTAATTCTGCATCTTTTTCATTATTCATTTTATCAAAAAGTGAAGCCCTCTGTATGACAAGCTATTGTGCCTACTCACAACCTCGACTTTCGAAAAGAAAAAGGGAGTGATAATTAAAAAAAACATATGGTACCCATGAGCAAGTAAAGTTGTATTCATTCCCTCATGAACTCTTAGTACGTAGAGTCAGCTGCTTATAATCAGTAAAGAGTCAACTCAGATTAAGTATAGACACATAGTCATATGTTTGTTTATCCCAAAGAGCTCGGTCAGATGGTTCTGGCTACTTTACCAACGGGTCAATTTTGGTTTAATAGAATCCCTCACACATGACGGAGCATACTCTCATCATCCCAAGGCGTATCTTTGTAGTATGTACATACACACACAGATAAGAAGTATAATTTTTGTCATCTGCGAATAAATGTCTCCTTGACCATTTGAGTCTATGTATACATTCAAAAATGTCATTTACTTATTTAAATTAAAAGTTATGATGATTTTTTTAATTTTTTTTTTTTTTTTTGCAAGGATTCAATGACGTCGTTTTGCAGTTTTTCCTCCTTATAGCAAATATACTATATGTAGATATCCTACTTATAGAATGTGATTTGTCTTTTTTTTTTGGGGGGGGGGATAATGGAATTACTCTAAGAAGCAAAATATTTTGTTAAAAGCGAGTAAAAATAATAATCAACATCATGATGAAATATCGACTCACTTCCAAAAATAAATATTATTATTAATATTCTCTATTTTCTTATTAAAAAAAAATAAATAATCAAAACAAAAAATCTTTTAACTTCATGGGTTGGATAATAATAATAATAATAATAATAATTTCTTACACACAGCTAATAGCCAAATAATGAAGGATTACCCATCTTATCCTATGTATATTTATATGTATGTATATAAAAGATTATTTTTCATGATGATGACTATTTATGCCTCATGTCTAAACTTATGTTTACTCCAAAATTATTTGAAACTTTTTTTTTTTTTTACAACTTTCTAATATATATTATTTTGTTTTTTGAAATAATTTTCTTGTTGTCTTTTTTTCATTTTTTTTTTCATTTTTTTCATTTTCTTTTTTATATATACATATATAGAAATGAAATAAAGATATAAAAAGACTGACTTCAAAGAAGGTCAAGTATGGATGATGCACTTGCATGAATTAGAGCAAGGTATAACTATCTACAGGAGGAGTATGATCAAGATGTCGTTTCTTTCCAAGAGCTTTAAGATGCATTTATGAATATATTCACATATAATAATATATAATAATAAACATAAGTACCTAAAAGGTTCGTAAAAGGGTGAGTCCCTCGACTTTATTTTCATATATACATATAGTTATACATTTGTACATCCTTATGTAGTTTACAAGTGGGATGAATAATTTCATTCCATGCATGTAGGTATATATGTACATATCTAACCCTTGTTTTACTTTGCTTTGTTTTTACTTGTATGTATGTATGTATGTATTTATTACTTTTTAAATCCGCCTATAAGGGAACGTTAGTGCCTACCAGATCATTAAATTTCTAGCAATTAATCTTCTTCAAAGTTGGAATGATGTAAAAAGTACATACATACATATATATATATAAGAAGCATAAAAGAAAAGTTAATAAAAATTTACTTCATATCCTTAATAATATGTAAATCCGCTCTTTCAAAGCTGGGATGAATCAATTGTTTACCTACATATTAATATTAAGGTCGAGTACTTTTGTTCCTTAGATTGTTTGACCTAGCATCCCAATTAGCGAGGAGGACATGGAGCGAATGGGGCAGGGTGAACTAAGTGTTATATAATTTGATAAAATGAAAAGGCTTTTTTGTCTCGTCGAATGGTGTTTTAAGGTTTATTCTCTAGGCTGATTTTGATAGCTATTTTGATTTGAAGGCTTAGGGAGCGGAGTTTGAGGCTGCTTATGAAGTCAAAAGTTTGAGGAAATGTAGGTCATTATGGGTCTCTATAATGTTGTTTTGATGTTTCGTTCCTTAATGATTGTATAATGTTCTTTTCACTAAAACGACAGGTCACTGTTTTAAGGCTAGTTTATATATATATATATATATATATATATATATATATATATATATATATATATATTATTCAGGTTAATTATTATGTATATATACATAACTATTTATGTATTTACTATCCATCTATAAAGAAGTGTGACCGAGATAATTGTACCTACATAGACATACAATAATAATAATAATAATAATAAATAAGTCATGAATGTGTACAAAAAGGTATTTGGCAAAATACTAAAAGATTTTTCAAGTAAAAAAAATGTTCTTTTCTCCCATTTTTTTTTTTTTTTAATAGTCGTATTATTATGATTATTTTCTTTCTTTTTCAATTATTATTATTTCAAAGGCCAAGAAATTCAACAAGCTAGTAAGTAAGTAGTACATGCATGTACATATACTTTGTCTATAGTTAAAAAAAAAAACCCAGTTCATGGGGAATTAAATCAAATAAAATACATATTTTGTTCACTTTATTATCTGTGTTTGTTTTTATTCTCTTTCTTTGTCTCCTGGACTCTGATTGAGGTCATGATGACTTCAAGTATACAATAGATAGACGTCGGAGAACCAGGATAATGTACAAGTAGGTATATATGTATGTATCCATGGTTACGACTCTATTTTTTTGGGAGTACTACAAACCTTAAAAATAGCTAAATAGCACATAGAAGAAGAAAAAATATGAAATTTATAAAAAAAAATAGTAGAAATTATCTTCAATTCCATTTTTAAAAACTTAATTTCAACACATTATAATAATGACTCATTCTTAGACTTCCATATCCCATTTAATTTTTCTTATCTATACAAACATTTATGGTGCAAGTCCCTTTGTTCGTTTGATTAAACGAACACCACAGTCTGCCAGGAGGACTAGAAAGGCAGTGTGGAATAAGAATAACTTGATCCAAGAAGAATATAGATCAGTGGTTCTTAACCTGGGTTTGATCGAACCCCAAGGGTTCGATGAGCCAGTTTCAGAGCTTTGGTGGTTTGTGACGTTCGATGAATGGATGTATGGAACTTGTAGGGTTGAGTACATCCAACAAGGTTAGGAACCAATAATATAGACTACATTTTGCGATTAGAAGACTTAAGAGGCCGAATTTGAGGTTGACTATGAAGTCAAATGGTCAATTTAGGGGGTTGAGGTGAGGTGGCTGTTTTGATGTTTTCTTCTTCAATCATTGCTCAATGGTTGTTTGATTAAAACAGCGTGCTACAGGTCGCTGTTTTAAGGCTAGTCCTATATAAGTCATTTAATAGCAAGATCAAACCTTATTGTCTTTTTGTTAAAATTGATTTAAAAATATGACAATATTAATGTTTGATCATTTATTTATATTTTTTATTAATTTTATGAATAATTCAATAAATTGAGAATGAACATTATCAAAATAATAGGGACTGACAAGAGTAAGTCTTTGGCATCATGGTCCAAGCAAGTATCTAAACTATGGATCTAATTTTTATTTTTTTAAATATTAAAATATAAGAATATATGGAAAGACTCTGAGGAAAGTGGCTATTTCAAATCGAATCCTTCATTGAAACCAAATATATCTTCTATATGAAATCACAGTACACACTAAACATTTAAATTATTTCAAGCTATTCAATCGGCAGGGGTTTCTTAATCTTTTCATCTTCTAATTTACCACTAACACGAGTTATTGAACGATTCGACTCAAGTAGACACAACACTACTCCGATCCCTAAGACATAATTTAAGAAATGATGTTACTTTTTTTTTTGGGACCAGAGCTAAAGTAATGCGACTCTCTCTTATCTAACTTAAGTAAAAAATTAAATCAGGCTGTGTGAGGGTGACAGAAAACTCCTTAATTGTACACAGACTAGGATCATAGGTGCTTTGTTACAACCCTATTTTGTGCATGTTATAAAAGCCTTAGAAATTGCAAATCAATAGAAAAAATATGAAATCGCTGAAAGAGCAACTGTAACTGTTTAAGGGTCATTTTTTACGAGTTCGAATCAAGTTTTTAAGCCACTCGAGATCAAGTCAAGTCAGGAGTGTTTTGCTTGATCTCGAGTGGCTTGATCTGATCTCGAGTGGCTTAAAAACTTGATCTCAAGTTTTTAAGCCACTCGAGATCAAGTCAAGTCAGGATCTCGAGTGGCTTGATCTCGAGTGGCTTAACTTGATCTCGAGTGGCTTAAAAACTTGTGTACTTATCTATATATGTAATTTAAAGGGATATAAAATCAAGTTTTTAAGCCACTCGAGATCAAGTCAAGTCAGGAGTGTTTTACAATGACTCGTAGATAAATCACTTATACATAACGATTTATTCCGACTAAAAATCAGCTATTCTTAAGAGTCAATGGTTAAAAAAACACATGATCTTATTTGAACATATCTCCCCCGCTTTAAATATTTATATCTAACTGTACTTATACGATCGAAATATTTATTAAATATGATTTAACAAAAAAATACGGATAAATTTATCATAGAAAATATTTAATCTTCTAATATATCCCTAAATTTAATAGAATATGTCCTATTTAAAGAAATTTATATGAAATTTAATGTATTCATTTCTCAATTTGTCGTCAACTATAGTGTATATAAGGTGCTTATTTTTACTGAATTTATTATTAAAATCTGATTTTCAAAAGTGCTTATAGTAAGGACCAATTTAAACAAAAATAAGATAAGGATAGGAACCAAAGATTATATCACTAAAAATCAGTCAAAAATAGCTAAATTATGGGGAGAGAAAAAAAGTCCCCAAAGGGCCACGACTCACGACAGTGTTGGATATTGAGAGCCACGTAATCAAATACAACTTTTTGTTAAATCAATACGATTTGAAACACCTTTCTTTTTTTTTCTGAAAAAGGGCCGCATAGAAAGTTTTTGAAGGCTTCATGTTACACTTATCCTTGTTAGATGATAAATTTTGCAACTAAACATGGCTGATATGGCAATACTATGAGCCAAAAATATCTAATGAAACTTACATGAGACTCAAAATCCAGTCATTGTGAGTACGAGCCCCCAGCTCTGATTTATTCATTATTAATTTTATCATATAAAAATGGCACTTGAAATTAATTTGGACTTAAGAATGATTGATTGTACGTGAGTCTCAATTCTCGAGTCTTGCAAATATTCAAATATGAATCAAATTTTATTCAAAGTCGTCGAGCCTGAAGTCACAGTTTGATGATACTTAAGTGAGAGTCGCGTCTGAATCCCCAGCTCGAATATCAGCCCCTTGCAGCATAATAGAGCAAGAATGTTTCTTTATAGGGACTCATGTGATGTCTACATACATGCGGATCCTTGACTCTAATTATATATAGTATTATTAAAATAATTATAAGGATACAATCTATTTATATAATATTTCGAGTTAAGGAATTGAATTTTGTATTAAAATATATCTATATAAATCGATGTATATTAGTAAAAAAAAAAAAGCAGATAATTTAACAATTATTTGTAGTGGACCATAAAGTAAGGGTGACAAAATAGTCACTGAGGTATATACAAAATATTTAAAATAAGAGGAATCTCTCTGTCGGTACATGTATAATTGAGAACTTGCAATTAATGAAAAAGTATTTTAACAAACAATAATTTTATTGTCGTCAAAATCCTGCTTTGCTAATAATGCCTCAAATATTGTTCCTTAATTAGTGCAGAAATATGTTGCATTCTATGATATGTGTACTTATCTATATATGTAATTTAAAGGGATATAAAATCACTTATTGTCCTGTTGAACAAAAAGAATTCGTGCCAAGTGGAATTATGTAGGAATTCTCTCTCAGTATAGAAATAGTTCAATTAGCTCTCAGTTGGCGATGACTCATACTCATGACTCCACCGACTCGAGATGCAATCCAAGTCACATTAAAATACAGCTCAACTCTGATTTGAAGTAGAAGGACTCCTACATCGACTAATTAGATTCGAGCTCAGAGTCAGAGCCGACGTTTCCCTCACAAAATAATCTTTGTCAAGTCTAAAAATATTTTGTCAAAAAATTGTTTATTTCTCAGTTGTAATTTAATATGTAGTTAAATTTAGAATCTTGTTTTTTGGTTTGTTTTGTTTTATGGAATTAAAATATTACAGGGATATTGGAACTCAGTCATAAGTCACAATGGTGTAAATATATTCCAAATACATCAAGTTTTTCCATTATTTTTGATCAACTGTCGATTTTTCCACTACTCTTACCCCTTTTTTGGTAATGTATTGAATACTGATTGGTTGAGCTCTAGATAATTGGCCAACAACTACCAACTGATTTTGAGCCTTTTTCCATCTTTTTGGAAGCGAAAAGGTTGAGAGGTACAATAAGGACCCCTATTTGAAAAGGACACGACATTATCTTTATAATATCACGTAACCTTTTACATAAAAGAAACAACTCAAAATCAGTTCTTAGTTGACAAAATTAATTCCAATTTTCGGATTTTTATTTATATGGTAAATAAATATATATATATATGTAAATACTTGTTCAAAGCTCTACAAGAACTAATTCCATTTCAACCAATCAATGTTCGGAACGCTAGTAATAAGGAGTAGGAGATCAATTGACATTTGGGAGGGGGGGGGGATAAATAGAGTAGATTTTTGTGTAAATGAGATGATGCCATGTTGGGAAGGGGGGGGGGCAGATATATAAAAATGACATCATGTATTGATGACCCCCATTCATATTTATTGTTTTTGGAAAAAGTGGGGGCCAATGGCTCCCTTGGTTTCGGTGCCACATATAAATTTTGATCTTAAAGGGTTATTATCAAACATGATGAATAATCATGATCTTTATTTTCTTATCCTTGAGACCACTACTTATGCTCCAAAGATGCATATCCAAATTTCCCTTTGACAATATTCAACACATGCTACTCTCTTGTTTTCACTTTGATGGACGTTTATTTCATTTTCTTACTTATTTAATAATAAGATATAGTCGTTATGTTATAGAAACGAAATAAGAAAAGATATGAAAAGAATCAGAGGCAAAAAGATATTCAAGATTAAATCAAAATTTTAAATATATTGTAGTATAATATTTTGTCTTCTTTTTTTTTACTTCATATACTTAGTGACTACTAAATAAGTTCTTAAATACGTCAGACAAATACGTACACATGTGCTTATTTTATTTTAATGATAATGTTAATGTGATGTGCAAAAAAACAAAACAAAAATCCTTTTTCGCTACCAGCTTTGATCTATATAGTAAAAAGGAAAAGATGCGACTGATATCCATCCCTTGACTCCCTTCAACCAAAGCACAAAGAAGTACCGAGTGTTCAAAACTGTTTAAATACTGTTTTGTTTTGTTTTGTTTTACGGATAATTTTAAATATCTGCTTCTTTAATTAACTTTTATGTCTTAGAATTGACTGTTATGTTTTGTAGAATTAGATAATAATTACATAATTAAATCATCAATTTGTGACTGTCAGAAGTCATTATACATATTTTAAGCAGAGGGACTTGACTTAGACTAGAAGATAAAAGAGTCAATAATGGGTTTTTAACTTAATGTTAAAATATTCAGACTTTAATTTTTTGGTAAACTTTATCAATATCTCTAAGTAATAACTCTGCCCTAAATTAAAAAGTTGTCAGCAAGAAAAATACAAATTTTTCCTTTCCCTTTTGAGAATCGAGGTTGTGATTGAACAAAAAAAATTATAGTGAATGATATATATCCTGACTGAATGAGAGCTGGGGCTTTTAACTCCATTCGTAATTAAGTACTATGCAACTTCAAAATTGACTCGTACTTGGAAGTGTAAATACTTTCGATTCAACATGTAATTAACCTAAAATATTCGAGACTTGACTTGAAAATTTTGTAACAAAAATATGCTCCTCTGTGTATTAGACTATTTATTGACTGATCATTACAATTCAACATCGATTAAAAACTATATTTCAAACTAGATAATTGTTCTTTTATTGAATAACTTAATGAGACAAGTATTTCTACAACTTAAATATCCATAAAATTCAGTTGTTAGTATATTCCCTTCAATATTGTTTTTATCAGTGGTCCCCAACCCCCGGTCCGTGGATACTGGGCCGCACAAGAATTCATTAGTTATTTCTGGATTTAAAAAGGTGAACTAACTACTTCATCTACAGACTGTAGGAGAAAAAGAAGACATTAAGCATATATGCAAATTACAAAAGATAATTAATTGTTTGTAATTACCCCCAGATGGGATCATCTCGTTGCAAAGAAACAAGCTCAGGGCTCCCATTGATTTAGCGTTACGGACAGCTTTTAATGTTATAATAGCATTGTAATGTTGGAGCAATGTGCTAATAAAGTTCCATATGAGTACACAGTAGATTCACGTTTATTGTTATTATTAATATTTCAACCCACCCACCCCCCGGGCCGCAGTAAAATTGTCAAGCGTTGACCGGTCCGCAATTACAAAAAGGTTGGGGACCACTGGTTTATATGATAAAAGTTCACGATTTCATTTCCACTTTAGCACGGAGAGGAACACCTTTCAAGAACATAACATTGGTAACAACTCTTAAAAGGTATCCAGAATTTTTACAACAATCCGGTTGAAATTTGTTTGTACACATCACTCTTTTATCCTTATGAGCTTGAGTAAGCAATTAGGGAATCTATCTTCTGCATCGTTTTGACAACTCTAAATAGATCGTTTTTTGAGATCGTTTAACAATCCATTTGAATAATTATATAATCAGATAATTTTTATTTTCAGTTATGTGAGGGTCATTCTTTAAACGAATGGAATGAATAGCTTCTTGAGTTATTTTTTTTTTAGTTGGACTCCTCCACGACAAACTTTTAGATCTTGTTCAGTCCAAATCCTCGCAATTATACGATGTATTTGCCAATCAGACATTGTTTTTGGGTAAAAACAGTCCTTGTTGGGCTATTTGATCTCCTTGAATGACTTTCACCCTCGTGCTAGAGTGGAAGCAAAGTAGTTAATTTTTGTCATTGTTGGGAGTACATAATATACTGACAACTAATTTTAATGCATATTTTAGCAGTAGAAATATTTGTCAAATTTAGCTATTTTATAAAATAATAATTATATAATTTGAGCTAAAGTTTTTGTTACATTTTTAATTTTAATAATAAGTCAATAAATAAAGTAAATATGGAGACCTTCGTTTTTTGCTCCAGACAATCCTCGAAGATCATTTAATTTGACGTCAATATTTTCTTATTGAACTCATTGGAGTTTAAAATACGAAGTAACCGAATTATTTTTATAAGATTAGTTGTTTATAGTTAATAATAAGTGATGTAGTTCTTGAAAAGGTACTGTTCTCGACCCCCTCAAAGCCTTGCAAGGACTCGACTCTTTGCATGTCTTGATCTTGTTGTCAAGTTCAAAACTAACGAAATTATATTTAAATTTTCATTATATAAATCAAAACAAAAAACAGTTTTCTCGATCCCCTCAAAGTCTTGTTCCTTGCTAAATCTCGGCCCCTCAAAATCAATCCCTAATTTCGATTAAGGTGGTCTTGAGCACAAGACTAGTACCTTAATAAAACCCTAATTATCTTCTTGTACTCATTGAAGCTTAAAAGTAGTTGTTTTAGGATCTATTGGCAATAGACTATTGCTTATAAATACATACAGTGGTACCTCGATACTTGATCTTGATTATTTCAAGGATTGTGAATTAGAAACAAAATGCTAAACTTGGAATCCCTCTTCTTGTACACAATCTAGCTATGATTAAGGACACGTACAAACACCCAAGAAAAAAAAAAGGTAAAGTGAGAATTTTATTAGAGTACGAAATTTGGTTCGACTTGAGGGACAATTATGATTGAATTCCTCATGAACTTGTGGGTCGTACAAGTACCGAGGTATCACTGTAGCTGATAAAAAATATGCTCAAACTTATAGAAAAATATGCAAAAAATAGAAATTGAATTTAATGTAAATACACGAATCAAATTTAAAAATGAGTAATTATATATTATGAAACAAGTAGGATATGGTAAAGTAAGAGAGAAGTTAAGTGACATGTAGGTATATAAGTCATGGATAGGTTTGAGTGCCAAGATTCCTTACTTCTCCCACACACGGATTTCTTTCATGTATGGAGAATGCACGTATTTGATGTAATTTTTTTTAATTTTCCTAATATTTTATTGCAAATTTAGAATATAAAGTATCTCTAACACTGGGATAAAATATTTTCATGTATTAACATTTTGCCAGATTAAAT
This sequence comes from Lepeophtheirus nordmannii, assembly GCA_963680855.1. Classification (NCBI taxonomy): domain Eukaryota; kingdom Metazoa; phylum Arthropoda; class Copepoda; order Siphonostomatoida; family Caligidae; genus Lepeophtheirus; species Lepeophtheirus nordmannii. The sequence continues at coordinate 10,599,699 of OY804525.1, forward strand.
TTCTCGTGTTCATAGAGCTGTTTCAAGCTATAAGTTTAGCTATAAACTATAATATTTAGGATCCCCCAATTCACCAGGAGGATCTATTTCTTCATTTACAGCCACTTTTTTATTATAATCTATGTATCGATTGTTGTACTGAGCTGCTATCAGAGGATTTGGGGAGAGGACTAGATCTGAAGTGAGACAGTCTACAACTATTGAAGGAAAAGTACAAATATAGAGTTTTTATTTTATAGCAAACTTTAAAATCGATCTCAAAACTAAGTATTCTATTCATTTTAAATATTGGTAATTGCATGTAGAGTAGTTATGAGAAATATATATTTTGAATATCGTGGATAGAACGTCATTTTTTATATCTGGGATAACTGCAAGGTGACTCATAAAACCTCTTAAAATAAGGCGGCCAATTAGTCTTCTTTTCGGTTTTTGAAAAACGATAAATGTGCGTAAGTGTAATATATGAAGTCATTATTATAAAATCGGCCTTCCCCGATTTATGAACGGATTCCACTGCCCATTATATCCCAATTGTTGAACACAAGCTTGGAGGGACTAGAGAAAAATATGATAATAAATTGCTTTTTACATTCAACTAATGGCTGTAAAGTCAAAACGATGCATTTAGATACACATAAAGGTCATACACGCAGGGCAATTGAACGGAAAATGAGCACAATTCATGCTGTACGTTCATTTTTGAGAGCATGTACGGAAAAAATTGATTGAATAACGGAATAGTTCATTCAACAACGTATATTTTCATTCTTTTGTCCATTTATTGTCACCCACTTTTTTTATACCTCTACTCCTCAAATTTGAAACAGGTGAATTAAGAAAGTTTAGGATGAACACTGAACATTATCCTCCTAACAAGTACCTCAAGTGAGAGACTTTTCTCTAGGTTCTAAATGGTGTTTTGTCCAAACAGGCAGTGAATTTCATATGAATGCTTTGAAATCCAGCTCCTAAGAAGTACTGATAGTTACTTTTGCTTGAATTTCTAAGAAAATGAATTTATGAACGGAACCATGCGAACGGGTCTAATCCTGACGTACAAATTATCGTAGGAACATTGACCTTAGTATCAGTTATAATGAGCCACAAGGGTTTTGTTTGTACATCACTATTTTTTATCTTTATGTTTTTGGTATCCGTGTATTGTAGAAATCAAATCAAGGGAAATTTAAACATTTTTCAGGTTACCAAAACTTCATGGACCATAATAATATTCGTTAATTCTTATAAAAAAATAATTATAAATTATTGGTCACTTTATTCCTTAAACTCAACAAATACCTATAACAAAAAATAATTAATCAATTGTTTTTCCTTGTGATCATAATATTAGCTTAGAGTGAGTTTTGTCTCAATGAAATCAAAATCAAAATTGATATAGAGCGTTTTCACGTGACATCATCATTGTGGAAGTCGGCCATATTGAAGGTATAAACAATCAAGTTTTATAGGAATAAATGTTTCTTTGAGATTAAAACAAATTTGGATGTCACAGTGAGACCGACAAATAAAATGACATAAGCTATTACTGTCAATCAATCTCTCTGTACCAAGACCGGTTCAGGTTCAACTGGTAATACTACGCTGTACTTATCCTTTTATCTATTCGTATCGTTTATATGTTTATGAATATGTTTTAACTTTTAAAACGGATCAGTGATCATTCTATTTTGATCAGTCCTTTTCTCTCTTTGACCCAGTATGGGTTTCCAGCGTACATGAGGTCCAAATCGTTCTTCGTGTCCCTATTTTAAACTAATACCTATATTACTACTTTATCTGCCTTTAATAAATGTCCCATTATCCTCAAGAGTCCGTGTAGTTATATTCATCTCAAGATTTGCGTCGTTCCCATGTTTTGGCAAGGAGTCAACATAATCTTATTGTGAAACCCTTAATTATTTTTTAGGTAAGAAACATCACAAAAACCAATAAATTAATAACTTACGAAAATTACGGAATTGCATATGAAAATTATGCAAATTTACTTATTCAAAATCATATTTGTGATATTATGCTAAAAGTGAAAAATTAGAAAAAGATAATATTTATAAACTATATTCTATGTGTACATATATAAATAAACAGATGATTATTCAATTAATGGTTAGTTTACCATCCTATAATGGTCTAAACCGTCATTTGCCCCGAAAAGTCGGTAAAACGTAGACATCATTCAATATCTTTGAGTGGTATGTTACTTAGCCATAATTACATATACATAGTTAATAGGCATCATATAGAACAATTAATACATGTATTCGAGTGCGTTATTTAGCCATAAATATTATCCTAATTTATAGGATATATACTTTTTATTGTTTCATGAGATGATCACCTCTCAGCCATGATTTAAAATAGAAAACGACTCCTGCTTTTAAATAGTATACTACACTTTCAAGTTTGAAGTATGAAACCAAATCCAATCATAGATTTGATAGCATCCTTCAGACTACCCCTAAATTAAAAAACAAAATTAAAGCATTTTAAGATATGCTGGAGGTCAGTATGTATTGATATAAATTGAATTTATTAACCCATTATGAATAATAATTAATTTATTCATATACATTAAAAGTTGCATCTCAAGATCTGAGATCGATAAGCAATGTTATCCAGTCTCCCATTAGATTTTGTCGGTTCCAGTTCTAGTAGTTCAAAAACTGGAACTGCAAACACTAATATAGGTACAACAGTGGTAATATGGTTTAAAAATATGTGATTAAATTGTTTTACGTTCACATATAACTCGTGTAATTGCCAATAAATTAACTACAACTTTTTCAAGAATCTGATATTTTTTCTCACTTTTCTGTTTCCTAATGGATCCAAAATAAAATGTATCTATTGGTATTAAGTCGTATTAAGTGCAATTGCTGAGGGTTTTTTTTTCATTTTTGATAAAGTTTCCTTTATATTTTGTGGAAATTTGTTCATTTTATCTAATAAATATATATAATATCAACTATATGCCCCAACATGGCGTTGCATTGGCTTATTGATCAATCTATAACATCAGTGAAAACGCTCTATTATAACCAGACCCTTTATAAGCAAATCCTCCGCATAATGAAAAATTGATTACTCACAAGACGTTATTTATCCACAGATCTTCTTTTTTTTAAAAAAGAGGATTTTTTGTACCTATACATTACTTTTTCTCAGGATTGGATTGCTTCACATGAAATATGAATCTATATTTATAATTAACATCAAATGTTCAAGAAAGTAAGTCTATTTTTAGATGGATTTATGATTTTTGGTGTCTTACACAGAAGTTCAAATTTATAATTCCTCAAAACCAGATTTACTTTGTACAAAAAAAAAACTAATTACAGATTCGTGATACACACATCTTTGTAAGTCATGGGTTAAAAAATAGGCTTGTTAAGGGATAAAAAGTAATATATGCAGTGGACTTTAAATAGTACATTCCATGGGCCCAGAGCTAAAGTACTTAATATAGCAAGTTACTTTTTATCAAAAAGGATATATTTAGCTCACATTAATTTACCATTAAATTCACTGATGTCACAGATTGCATCATAAGTCGAAGCGGCGCCATGTTGGGGCAAAGAATTGATATATTTATTAAATTAAATGACCACATTTCTAGTATAAAAATATGAACGAAACTTCATCAAATGGCTTTGAAAATGAAAAAAAAAAAAAAAAAGACACCAAAAGTTGGTTCTAGATCGATTAGGAACCAGAAATGTAGGATAATTGGAGAAAAGTATGCGATGCTTGCAAAAATAAACTTTAATTTATTAACTATACACTTTAAATGTCAAAGTATAATGTTTTAACAACAAATTTTTTATACATATTATTAAGGTCTGATATATATATATCAATAATGAGAGACAAACAGTACGGGTTGAAATCCTTTTATTTATAATGACATCCAAATCCACGGCAGTAATCCACTGTTTTCCAAAATTCCAAAGAAACAAGGGTTTTTTTTTCTTATAAAATGTAATTATTTATGCCTCCAAGATTGAAAACAATGATGACGTTAAAAAGCTCTTTACACAATTCTTCGTATTTGGAGAATACTTTAAGGAAATATTAAATACCTTAATTTTATAAAATTGAAATGTAGCTCATATAGTAATTAGTAAGTTGAATTCATATAAATTAATTATCGCAGGTTTAAATATTTATTTTGGTCATCTTAATCCTTCGTATTTATTTACCTTTCACTAAAATATCAGATCCACAACAACAAATTAATATGAAAGGGCATACTATAGATATCTGAGATTATGAAAATGAGGTAAAATAGTTATGTGAATACGTGTCTGATCTATGTATGTATGTATTGTTAAACATATAAGTAGGATACATGAAATATATATATATATATATATTTATCTAAATGTACTCAAAAAATTAAGCAGACACGAACATATAAAAATTAAGTGAGTAAATATATCTATATATAATATAATTGCTTGAAATGAATATACGGTTACGTATGTGAAAAACTCTAAAACGGTCAAGAATGAATAACTTTGATTTTAAATCATAATATTTAACTATATAATAATAATAATTAGAAATCTAATGTCTCTTTTTGTGATCAACTTTAAATTGAATGGTTCCAAGAGTCTCCTCTTGTGACTCGAGTTCCCTGAGTCTTGCTTGAATGTTCGAGACGAATTGAGGATCTTTATCTGAGATATGAACGTTGACATGATGTCCATGAGTAAGCCATTTTGTGATTTGTTTGAAGGCATATTCCGTTTCCTATTCGTATGGAGTAGAGAATGAGAGATAGAAAATGTATATATATATATATATATATGCAATGGACTTGTTCGCCACTAAGTAAAGGCTACCTGTTCGGATGCAGTCGGAGAAAAGTGTTTTATCTTTTCTTTAATTCGTCCCTGTTTTTCAGTCACGTAGCGAACATCACTTCGTTCCTTTCTTGCCTTGTGAAGAAGGGAATCCAGTTCGCTCTGACTCATAAGTTTAAAGAGTGGAATGGAATTCCACTTTTGGGATAGGATTTGCACAAGGATTTTGTTGTTAGACTCGGTTTCCTTGAGCTTTGCCTCCGAAAAACTCATAGCATCTCCTACCTTCCAAGAGTGGGGATCCTTGAGTAAACGAACCTCTGTCTCGGGTGTGACATTAAAGCCCACAAAGCGTGTTGAAACGTAGGGCAGGACATATCTTCGTATCCTATTAATTATTCCCCGAGTCAGAAGAAGTGATGAAGACATGATTGTCATGAAAGGTTGCGTTAGGGAAATATTTGTTCACAATAAACAAAACAACTTAGTAGTAAATAAGTAGTAATATAATAGGAATGAGTACTCGACGACTTCGGAATATTGTGCGTCATTTGAGACTTTTTTTCATTTTTTTTTTCTAGGAAAAAATGAAAAGTCATTTTAAAAATAATGAATAGTATTTTAATATTGTAGAAGTTGGAATATGAAAAAGTGATTAAAAAACTCTGCAAGTAACTTGTCGGCCAAAATCTGGGTAGAAACAGTCTATTAAGGAGCTGACAGGAAATGTATCATAAAGGGTTTTAATGAGTAAAAACTTAAATTAAATATTTAATTTCCAAAATTAGTCGTAATCTGAGCCGTCAGGACTGTGTATGATACTCACCATGGTTACGTTCGGGGGTTTCCAAAATAATAATTAAATAGCCCTCAAGATTTGATAAAATGATACTTTCCTCTTAGGCGAAGTGGTATTTCATTTCCTATTAGATGGGTATAATTAAAAGATGATTCAAATAGTTTTTAAATAGCTCATACCGTCGACAAGAGGGCCTACATATTATCTCCCACATTATCATTGACAAATTCTTAAAGAACAGATTTGTGCTTTATTAATACTAAAATGCTTCTTTAGTATCTCAATTAAACATGGTAGTAACTTGTGTATATATAGATCTCATGCAGCAAAGGTTACCAAAGATTGAATGAGTATTTTTTTTTATTTTTAGGTTTGTATCCTACATGTCTTTTTATGAGCCAGGATTTCTCGGAAATCTTCCCTGATAAAGCAATGGAAACAATTTCGAATAGGGTTTTACGCAAAAAAGGTGCTTTAGATGTTTCAATAAAACCCAATTTTATGATTAAATATAAGTGTGTGTGTGTGTGCTAGCTATTTATGGCAAAATTAGTGATTTTGGGTCCAATGCTTTAGTTTCATATCTTGAAAAATGTAATAATTAAATTTATTCAATTTTTCTTGAAACAAAAGTTCTAAGAATTTGTTTTGAAGATGGGAACTAAAGAACAGTTTCATGACATAATTAATCCTATTTTTCAACTAATTGAAAAATACTTCAAAATGCTTAGAACGTTATTGTTGTCATGGGTACAGTTGTTGGGCATTGTTGTGTCAAGTACCACTTCACCCTAAATATTGCTATTTTCAGGAAAGTAAAATTTGTATCTATTTGAGTCAGTCTTGGTCCGACATGTTTTGTTATTACTCCCAAGAACAATTTGAGCCAAAATTCAAACGTTGGTACGGTAAATTGAAAATCTATACACTCATTGTATTGAAATTCTGCTGAGTGCCAAAACGTAACAAGCTCAAATCTGACACATGAAAATGATACAACAATATGAAGTTAAGGTCAGATTTTGTTATAGTACAGCTCTTCATTTCAAGACCTACCATTATTTGATGTATAATTAATAAAAGTTTAGTTCGTAGCACTGAATCACGTCTTGTGCCTCGAACAGTACAGCATATCTACGGAATAAATTACTCGGACTCTTGGGGTATTACTGTATATAAGATAATTAGTTCAATCATTCCTGAGGATGATGTTGGTTGGATAAACATTGTTTCATTATTTGCATCCTTTAATTTCAGTTGAAATATTTACATACGCGTAATTAATATTATTCCTTACAGACTGTTTTGATATACAACAAGTATAAGTACGATATAATTAACCAAGTTTTTTATGGCTTTAGGAAAATTCGTCGAAAAATATCTTATAATAGAAATTAGATCTTGTCAACAGATAACCATAATGAAATTTGTATTTATTATTTCAAAGCAAATTATTCAAAAGCAATTTAGCGTCTCAATTCTCGAACTATTGACAGAGTGAGAAAATGACTTGATCTTAAAATACTCTTACTAGATCTGAAGTACTTTTTTAATTAGTTTAAACTACAAAAACATATGATCACTTTATTTTTGTACAGTACGTGACTCATTAAATTTATAAATCATTTTGTAAGTTTTTTGTTGAAAATAATCGAAACTGACTCGGACTTTGAACCATCCTTACACGTACATATCATGGCTGATTTGCAGAAAAAATAATTCACAACTACTGAAGAATGAAAGAAAGTGCCTGACTCCACGCTATGATGATATTTGAATTTGTATTTACTATGAAAATTTAATTAAGAACAATGATAACATTGTAGTAGCAAATTGGTTTATTTAATAAATGAAAATCAACTTATTCTCGAACTGAGAGGATTATTATAACTTATATGTATATAAATCATAATACCCACTCTGTTAAGATGCCCATTATCTACTCCCCTGGATTTGAGTTTAAAAGATTGTTGACCTTAGGGCCTCCAAAATATCTATAGAAGAATGAAGATAAATCATAATACGTGAAGATCCTTGTAGATTCTTTTTTTTTTATTAACCTTTTTTTAAAAATTAAAAGAGTATAACACGTAAAAGATAATGTATATACGCTTACATACACATTAAAAACTAAGTTGTGTTGGGGTAATATGAACGCTTGACTCTGGGTTAGTCCAAGTTTGGATGGAGAGATCTATTGGAACGGTATATGTAGTGTTATTTTAATGATATAATATTATAAGAAAAAATTGGACGTTTAAAAACAAAAACAAAAAAACCTGTATTAAAATTTATGCTAACTTAGATAAAATTGTGCTAGATTTGATTTTTGTATGAACATCTAATAGAAAATGTATGTTTTATACCTGTATAAAAGTTCAATTTATTTTTCTATGGGAGACAAAAAAAACAAAAAAACAACAATGGGGGGATGTAATAAGCATTTTTCATCATTCACAAACAAGTATTCATCGTTGTCATCAATGCCATGAGAGGAAATGTATAGGAGAGTATATAATTTTTAATAAGTTTCATTTAATACACCCTACATTTTTCGTTGAGTTAAGTTAACAAATAAGGAAGATCCGTCATTTTATTTTATTTTGAACACATAAGTGCATTTGTTCACAAAAAACAATTTAAATTATGGATAGCGAGTTCATTCCTTTCATAGCAATAATGATCTTACATAACTTTCAGTTTAACTCATCCTCAACAGTACAAAAATTGTAAAAAAAAAAAAAAAAAAAAATTATGATAAATACTGTATTTTTGAATATTTAAAAAAAAAAAAAATATTACTTAGGATATAAAAATGATATGTTCAGCAGTTGTAGTTATTAAAGGAGAAGAGAAGAAAAAAAAACTGCACATATTATTGGAAAGATACGTTTTTGTATATCTTTATTGGTAATATAGTAGTAGTCCTCCATTGCTAACACACATTTATTTAATTGAAATATAACATTTCCCAAAATTTATATAAAATGGAACTCTTGGGAAGAAGTTAATGCATATTTTAGAAATATATATGACGTTTAAAAAAAAGATTTTGAATTGAGTTGAAGGGACACGCAAAAGAAATATTATGTAGAGAAAAATGCACATATCAAAATAGGTAATAGAATTGACTGGTAAGAAGAAGGAGAAGAACTAATTTAAAAGTATACGATTCTCTAAAAATGTATGAATGAACATAACAGATGTATAAACTTTTTATAATGAGTTAACATAAAATAAAGATCAATATTAATTATATAACTGTATTGTTGTTGCTTTGAATGAATTGAGAGGAAGGAATGAGCTCGATAATATTTGAGGCAACTTTTTTTCGTTCTGTTTTTGTTTTTTGCATGAATGAATGGAATCAATTTCAAAAAAAAAAAAAAAATGTATGGAAAAAGGGATTGGGATTAGGACAATTCGAGCCTTTCCTCGAATAATATCCAATTATCAAAATTATCTTCCCAAAAAATATTATCATCAAGTCGTCGTCTTCAGAGCTATTCTTCGTCATATCTTGTTCGCATTTGTTGGAATTCGAGGTCATCTTCATTTTGCCCTCGTCGACCTTCTGTTCTCCCAGTTTTTCTAGATCGTTCAGGTGAGGTTGTTCTGTTGTTTTTTTGTCCTCCAGGACGTTGAAGAGTTGGGGGAATGGAACGTTGGAGAGCAGCAGGTGCAGGTTTCATTGGAGGATGTGTTGCTGCCCAATATTCCTCAAGCCAATTAGACAAATGCTCGCTAGCTTCTTCAAGAGAATTTTCGTGAAGGAGAATATCCCACATATCCAAGGGACAGAGTGCTAATTTCTCAGCAGCAACAAGCTGAACATTCATATTTCGTGTCTGAGATTTGCCACGGGATTTGACAAGACGTTGTAACACTTTAGGAGAGGAAATTTGAAGGTACACTAGAATAGGGTTGAGCGAGGTTTTAAGAAGTTGAGAAGGATGGTTGATTGTGTCACAATCTAGAACAACTAACTGAAGAGTCTTTGCAAGTTCAAATATTCTTTCAATTTCACTTTGAACCTCAGCCATGGAGGAAGAGCGTGTGTTGGACCTCTCAATAAGAGCACGTTTTGACGGATTATTGAGAACATTTTTCTTGGCAAGAGATATATCAGAAGTAACACGAGTAATTATTATCCGACTTTCAAACCTCCGTTTCAAAAAGTCGAATAGAGCCTTTTGCATCATATCTGTTACTTCGTAGCCTTTTAATGAAGGGCCAATGATCACAACAGGTCTCATGGATGGAACAACGTCATATGGAGGGATTTGTTCTTGCTTTTTACCCAATAGACCCTTTTTCTTTCTCTCTTGCTCAACAAGAGATGAAACTCCACTCGGAGTTTGATGATCAGACTCACTTCCAGCTTCAGCTGTGTTTCTACGGATTGTAGGTGCTGCTTCCTCTTCCCCATCTAGTGTATCTTCAGACTCCATTGAAGCATCTTTTGGATGGCTATTTCCTGGTTTCTTCTTGGGTTGAAATAGTTTGGATGAAGAAGATGTTTGCTTATTTGCATACACCTTGGCATTTTTGTTTTGAGCAAGTAGTATACGTAAGGTTTCAAGCTTAGCAGGTGATGGAATAAAACCTATGTCGCAATTTACTTGTACTTTCCTTCCGATCCACCAGTTCTGATCATAACGCTCCATAATGTGCAAATAATCACCGATTCCGAAGGAAACAGCATAGCCATGCACTGGAGAGTCATCATCGAGGGTTCCATCGAAAGCTACATTAGTTTTGACAGCAAAAGCCACAGGCTTGGAACGGCTTTTCTCTAACTGTAACAAAGCTTGTCTCTCAGTATCTCGACGAAAATGTTCCCTTTCCTCATCCAAACTTAGATCGGATGAACGTTGAGAATAGGAGGATTCTCCAGAACCTTGTCGATATATTGAACTATATGCACTTCTACCTTTCATAATAATTTTTTTTTCTTCTATTCAAAACTTTTAACACAAGCACTGGAAACACTGATTGTATGTTATTTATTGTAATGTCACTGTGACGTTAAAATATTTCAATTAGCCATTTTCCCCTAAGGTTCGTTTTTCCCCCTTTTTTGATTACTCAGCCTTCGGCCTTTCAAGCAAAAAAAAAGACCCCGACGAAAAAAAAGTATTCGAAGGTATATATTTTCCTTTACAGAATCGTTAAATTCTTTTTCTAAGACACTTTGTTGGAGATGTTCCAAACTCCCCTGTTTGAATAGAAAGGCAAAATATAAAAAGCATTAATACATGTTAATTAAGTAATAGGTATTTGTTTTGTTTTTTTAAAAATTTGTAATTATAAAAATTCATAAATACTACTTAAATATGCATTTAATTCCATGTTTGATAATTACAAGAGTTACTAGTTTAATACATAAAAATGTGGACAAAATCTTACAATGCATTTTATGCAATGTCCTTCTTTCTTTCTTTCTTTTCCCCCCAAGTCCAACAATCCAAATTGAGCTTTCTATGTTTAAAAGTATACATATACACAAATCAATTTATAAATATTTAATCATGAAATATATAGGTTTTTCTTTACATAATTTGAAAGAACAATACATTACAAAAAATACTAAATATATCCTTTAACTTTACTTTAAAAAAAATAATATTTACCTTAAATCTTAAAAAAAAGGAGATTCCCGATTATAGCTTTCGGATACAGGAGTCACTTGTAAAAAGCAAAGGGTATCACAGCATTCTGAATACTTCTTATTTCGGACTAAAAAAGAAAGACGAAAAAATGAATATTGTATTCAAAAGGCGTGTTTTTTTTGGAGAAAAAAAAATCTATTAGACAGTAAAGAGGAGGGGGGGAAAAACATCTTACCTTTTAACTACATAAGTAAGCTCAATTTTTTTTTTTTTTTTTTAAACTTCAAATATCTGTTATTGCCCAACAATAGTGTAGTTACTTATACTTATGTATGTTCAAATTTTCTTCTACAAAGTCACAGTACCTATGTGTACTTAGGAATTTATTATCCCTCTACTTCATAAATGTATGTATATTTCAAATTCAGACTATTGAAATATTCCCAATAATGCTCAATAATGATTTTTACCTGAAAGAAATGTAAGAAGGAATGTCTCATAACTTTGAAGCCTTGTATTTGTTTCTAAAATTGAGTATCTCTTCAAAATGACGCATTCCAATCAATCAATCAAAGTAACAAAAAATACGAATTGGGAGATGATGAATGAAATTTTCACCGTTTAAAAATCCAAACAAAAGTCCCCGTGTCCAATTCCTATGAATTAATTCATTAAAATAATTAATATGAACTAACAAATTAAATTAAATTACCAATGATGAATCATGAGTCAGTCTCCGGAAGAGATCACGAATAGAATCCTCCAAGTCACTCTCTAGCAATGGTCCCTTCTCAGCACATCCCCACCCACCCAGCTTGCTGCCACTTACGAAGAATATTATTATTATTTCACGATCGAAGATGACGTTTTGACTTCCTTCTTTCTAGTTAAGAATAGACAGATTGACAAACGTGAAGAAATTAGACGACGAAACCTCTCTTCTCTCTCTCTCTCTCTTTTTTTTTCTTCCTTTTTTTCCCTACTCAGCGCAGTTGCAGCTCATCTCCTTCTCAATTTTGAGGAATACCAACTGTAATTGAAGCATTACTTGCTCCCCATGACAAAAATGAACTACATAAAATAAATTATAAGTACATTTATTTCTATATATGTATTATCTCTTCATTAATAATGTATTTAATGAGAACAAAGTAACATAATTATCATCTCATAATGATATTGAAGGTTTTTCTATTAATCAAAAACAATTAGCTAAAATTCTGCTCGTATAAAATCACAGAAATAAGTTATAATTAATTTATTTTTTTAGGTGAATATTGTTATATAAATATATGTATATTTTAAGTAATTTAAATAAATAACATTATAAATAAATGAATACTATGAAGATATTTTCTCTATTGATGGATTAAATAAAATATTATTTTTAACTGTTAATTTTCCAATGTCATTTTTACATAGAATTCTTACTTAATCTATGGGTATATTATTTATCTAAGTTGATAAAAGTTTATATATATTTATAAAGTTTCAATTAATAACTCAGACAATAATAATAATAATAATAATAATTTGACTTTAAAGTTTATTTTTTATGCGCATGATTGTGTAAAACTATTGTGTTGTGGATACAATTATGGAATGATACGTTCCATGGGCTCCTACTGCCATCAACTTATGGAGATTGAAGTGTAATTTAATCGTTTTTTGAGAGCTCTTTTACCTTTGTTTTGCTATGAATAACTTGATAGTTATTTGTTGAAATGTGCATTATAGTTAACATAATCATATTGCAATCAATTATATTGTTTCTTTTATGACAAAGAGCTTATGAAAAGAAGGTATATTAAGAGCATCTTTTTTTCTTTTTTTGGATATTAATAGAATCGAGGTATCCATTTTGTTTGCTTTTGTAACTTTTAAAAGAGTATTTCACTTTATTTAGAGGATGTTTAATTTGGATTGGATTAGTCATGCATTTGAATTGCCTCAAATTATAGTCTCCTATAATACGTAGGTACGTAAATGGATTGGAACTATATATTGACCTCAATAGCAAGTGTAAATACAGAAATGATAATATGTTACGATTGAATCAATAGCAATTATTATCATTACAAATACAGTTACTTACTTCGGTATGCAATATATATATATATATATATAATTGTGAATATCCAACTAAAAAAACTGCAACCCGTTATATCACAACAAACAGTTATTAGTACAAAATATTTTTATAGCAACAAATAATATACATAATGCATTATATTAATATAAAAGGCAATGCCTCATTTTTAATTTCCAAAGACCTTTGAAAAATCTCTTTTTACAAAACACTTTCTTTGGCAACTACGACTCACAAAAAAAATCACGAATACTCTAAACAAACATCAGGAATGATCAACCATTATGTCTCGTCATAGGTTCAGTTAGATGAGTTCCAATGAATGTAAAGAGGTCCGGAAATTTGTACAACATGAAAAATAAAACAATCATTTTGATTTGAGGATCTACATATAGTCCCCCATATGATTTCTATTCATTTCTAACTTAGAGTTACTTTCATTGAGACAAATGTACAAAACGTGGAAATCAAAAGTTTTTATATTTTATAACTCAAATACAAAAAGTCAATGGATGTGAACAAAACAAATATGAAATAGCTGCTTTATCTATTTTGATGTTATAAATCTGACACCAGGATCTAAAATATTTATATTAATTAACGATATTTTCTCCTTTTTGGGGCCTGGAGTCCAATAACAAGACTTAAAAGGTCTGTCAGTTGAATAACCTTGATAAATATGTATATATACATATATATATATATATAAAGAGAAAGAAAAAAAAACCTTCAATAAAATATAAAATAATTTATTTTATGTATGTACTATCAATCCTTGGGTGATCAAACGTCCTGTCTTTCCCGGACATGTATTTTTTGTGCATCCTGTAAAAACGACTTCTTTATAAATCCATGAAATGTCCGATTTTGGGTGGGACAAACCAGTATTGTAGAAACCCCGGGTCACCATACTATTAAAAGTACGAGGCCCGGAATATCTTTCAACAACAATAAAAAATCATCATCAAATTTTAATTTCATACAACTCATAATTTACATATATCGATATATAATTAATTGAATAAAACCAAGAGGGCATTTTTTCAAAATTTTATGTTGGTTTGATGGGTATGTAATTCGTTAAATATTGATGTTTTGGGTGTATAAATAAATTTAGAAAGTTGTGTACATATATAAATGAATTCCAAACAGAGTCTAATTTCCGAACATTTTACTTCAAAATCCATTATTTACTAATACACACTAGCAACTTTTTTTTAGTCCTATTTGATTAAATACAATCTAATACCTGCTGTTGTACTGGTAAATAATGAAAATAACCGATTTTGAAGTAAAGTGTTTCAAATTAGATTCTGTTTGGAATTGAAATATCTACCCTAGGTGAAAATGGGTGTGATTTTTAAATGAATCTGTATTTTCATTTTTACTTTTGAAGTATAAGAGTGCTACTTTTTTTTATTATCAATTAATCAATATCTTCAGCTAAATTATCTTGCACACCACGCATATTATTGCTATTTTAATAATTATTAGCAAATATGAGGCATTACAATTGCAATTTTTTTGAGTAATGTTGACAAACATCAAAAACAAATAATTTAATTTACATTCGTTTCGCAAAATTTATAGACAACACTTTGCGGAAAAAAAATTACTTTTGGTGTAGGCAAAATTATTTATGCTTTTTTTCTTTTTCTATTTTTGAGTAAGTTCTATTTGTAATCACTCAACCTCGGCAAATTATAATAATAATGACTCAATATAGATTTAAGTCCTACAATTTTTGCTTCCAAATACTGATAAATGGATAACTTGAATCTGATCTTATAGAAACAGTTTAATACTAAGATTAACTCCATTTCTTTTGTTAAAATCTATAACGACTCGAATTGTAGACTCAGGTCGACTACAATACTATTTTGATTTCCAGTGTCGTTGTTCATATTTTGTAAAGAACAAGATTTTAATAATTTTTTTTTAAAGAAATAATTTTAATAATTTTTTTTTAAAGAAATAATTTTAATAATTTTTTTTAAAGAAATAATTTTGATCCTATTTTATAAAACTGGATATTTCATGATTTAAAAAAAAAAAATCCTCGAATAGGATGTAAAATGCGAACATATCTGAGGAAAAGATATCCTAGTTGTTGATTTGAGTAGAATGAGTACTTTGTTTTTCTTTTTAGAAAAAAAAGAAGATATTTGAGAGTTGGGAGGATCTACGTGCTGGAATAAAGATTTGTCGTTTCCGAGTCAGTTTCTGTACGCTGCGGAGTAATTTAGGACTAAAGTATCCAGAGTATAAGAGTGAGAAAATATATACTTGCCTAGGATATAGTCTCACTCAATTTTATTAGTTGAAGCTCGAAATATGATGAACCATTTAGTTTAATAAATATATATATATGATAATCATGCAGTATATTAAACTATAATATCGAGTAAAAGTTTATATATATATATATATAAAGAGAAGAAGCTGTAAAAACATATTTAAGACAGTGAAAGTATTAATGTATTTATTATAACACTTAGAAAAACAAAAATGACAAAACTTTCAACAACTAATGTATATGTAAAATGTGTAGACCCATCAACAATGAATATATTGATTGAGCTAAAATTGTTTTATTATATAATATATTATTATGTGATCCATGGTTGTAACATTGTTACAGTATTGTTTAATTTACTACATTTTACACGTTAGAAAATCGTGTTTCGATAATAATATAATTAATAACTGTTTAATGTTCATATTAGAGACTTATAATATTAAAATTAAATTCAAATTTACCGGTATTTTTTGCTCATAGTAGCATGTACATTGTACATATGTACACTGTGGATAATGTATAATTAAGGATTAGAGGCTACAATTGTTCGAATCATAGTTATAATCCATACTTCAATCCACATTTTAAAGAATTGAATTTTCCCTCTGTAATAAATAATAATAATTATAATTCTTTATTTCAGCTACATTTTCCTTTTAGTTGAAGAGGGATTATATCGATAATAAGTTGGATGTCTACATAATTCTTTGTTCAAATAATATATCTGACTATGTATTAACGTGGAGTCGTAGTAGATTCCCGTGGATACATTATAGACTATACATATTAACTAAACTAATTTTGTAGTATAACCGTATGTGGTGAATCAATGCCAAAGCAATCATGAACAAAAATCAAGAACGAAAATGATAATTGTATTTCTGTACTTCATTAACGATCCGTTCAATATTTGATACACCCAAGGCCATCTACACGGTGATTGATAAGCATATGTTATGTTGTTCGAGACGTAGGAGAAACCATCATGGTTGGGTTTGTCGGTTCAAAAATAATTAAGAAATTTTACCCCCTTAGATTTGCTCAAATGATAATTTCCTCTAAGAAGAAGTATGCAGCATTTTATTTCCTAATTAACTATGAAGTATAATGAAACATTCTATTTATATAAAATCAGCTTAAATTAAAAAACTGGAGAGGCCATGTACCCTCCCCCCCTCCCCGGTATCTACGGCCTTCATATCCATGTACCTATGTATATAATATTTTGGTTAATTTACTTTTAAATTATGGGATATTTGAGATACTATAAGGAATGTTCGCTACAGTCTAGAACAGCGTTTCTCAACCGGGGTTCCGCGGAACCCTAGGGTTCCGCAAACGGTCTTTAAGGGTTCCGCGAGAAAAATGAGATTATATAAGCTATTACACTTTTCAGTCTTTTTCTACAGTGTGGTATTAATCATTTTTTGCGCAAGGGTTTCGTGAGACATGGGATATATTTTGAGGGTTCCGAAAGGGGAAAAAGGTTGAGAAACGCTGGTCTAGAAGCTACAGAAGATTTTTGAGGAGCCTCACATCTCTACTACAAATATAATAGTTTGAAGACAATATAAATAAGATCTCGAGTTATATGGATTTTTTAAAAATCGATGCGGATCAGCCTATTTTTTTATTTCATTGTCACTTGTAGTTTTTTGAAAACAATTCTCAGAATTTGAATGACTTTTTTATTTTAACTTATAAGACACAATTTTCGGCGAACCGATTAATAAGTAGAGGAACTCTTATATAAATATAAAGTGTATAATACTTTGATTTGAATTGACTCAAGTCGATAATTTCTGTTGTCACTACAATAATTTCTTTTCTTTAATTGTAAACGGGAATTTTTAGGACTCTTGAGTGAAATTTGTAATGCCTCCAAAGGAGTGATCAGAGTAATTTATTAATAGATTATATGTATAACCGCGACTCACTTTTGAGAGCAACCATTCTTACTTTTATAACGAGATCCCACATCTACTATTATGATCGATTTTACAAGAGTTAGATTCAAGTTAAATTATAATGGTTGTGCGTGCCATTTACGGATGATGAAGGTTCATTATTATTTGCTATTAATTCATTTTTATATACCTATTTATTATTTTTGTTGCAAGGTATTTTTTATTCACCTTCAAACTAAAACCATTTGTTTAACTTTTACAAAAAAAAAAGCAGGAATTTTGAAATGCATTAGTTATTCTTCCTGTAAGAACTACTTGACTGTTGGGCGGCACTATGTTCCTAGCTAACGTCTAGACTTATGAAACGCAAGCCATTAATATGTTGTTTTATTTTTATAATGCTATGTTAGACGCCAGACATGAAGTTGTCATTTGCATTGGATTTAACATTGTACTTTCAAATTCAGTATGAATACAATAATAAATATAGCAATGCAATATAAATTATATATTATATATATAAATTAGTAAAAGTACGTTCGTTCTTATTTTGTACTGTCTTCTTTTTGTAGATTATAGCATACAGGGAGAGAGAAAAAGAGAAAATTATACAATATCGAAAAAGGGTGAAATTTAAATAAAAATATGTACTGTAAAAGGACCCTCCCAATACTTTTTCTTCTTAAAAAATTGGAGGGAAGTAATGAAGGGAAAAGACAAAAAAAATGGAGGGATGTAGACGCTGCAAATAGCCAAAGCTGCCATCATCAAACAGTTTTTACTTTATTCTCCTTTCACTCGGTTCCTCCTTTTATGAGGCCAACGTATTATTGTATGATTTAGATCCCTCCCCCTGGGCTGTTTTTGCTTTTTGGTGAGTGTTCCTAAAGTTGTTTTTGTGTATGTGTCTGCTTCTGTTTGTCTGTGTTCCTACATCATTCTTTCCCTCTATGTAGCCTCCCTCTCTCCTTCTTTTTCTCTTTTTCTAGCTCTTCTCTTCTTCTTCTCTTTTCTTCTTTTTCTAACCTCTTCTTCTCTCTTTCTTCCCCCCCCCCCTCTTTGTTCCTAGGAGCGCGTCCCCTTCTTCAGAGTTGAAGAAAACAGAGAACAGGCCAAACAGACAATCCGCGGATATCTTCACGATCCAGGTGAGTACTTTTACCCAATTATTGAGAAGGGCTCCAGTCATAATTAATTCTTGCTTTTTTAGACATGGGGTCGGATAACTTTTGTCTTAGATGGAACGATTTTGAATCCAACGTATCTAGTAGCTTCCGTGAACTGCGAGAGGAAAATGATCTTTTTGATGTTACTTTGGTCACTGACTCGGAAAAGGAGTTTAAAGCTCATAAAGTGATCCTTTCCGCTTGTTCTTCCTTTTTCAAAGGGATATTAAGACGTATGGGGAGTCCAAGTCCCCTAATATACCTCAGAGGTATCGGCTCTTCTGATTTAGCCGCTATTTTGGACTTTATGTATAATGGCGAAGTCAACGTGGCACAGGAAGAGCTGAATTCCTTTCTCTCAGTCGCTGAAGATCTGCGTATCAAGGCATTGATTAATTCATTAGAAATCCCCTTAACACACTTACCAGTGTTTGCATTTCCATCTTTTCTCTTTCTCTCTCTTGTTCTTTTAAGTTCTCAGTTGTGTGCTTAAAGTGACATGTTCCTCACATTTTGATTTTGTGTGTGTTTTAAGAGGATTTCTAATGTGCTTTTATTTGCCTTCGATTAAAGGGTTTAACTCAAAAACCCGCCTCATCCGATGTGTCTCAAGGTGGAGAGGACGGCGAGATGCCCCGCAAAATGGGTTCCAAATCCAAATTACTGTCCTCTCAATCCAGTGGTGCCCCATCTTCTCCCTCATCTTCCAAAAAATTCCGTCGTATTGCTCCTAAAATGAGCGAAGATGGAGGTGGTGGAGTAAAAGATATAATTGATGTAAAATCCGAGCCGTCTATTGCAGCCGTTGCAGAAGCGTCTGGAGCCGATTTTGATGACGGTGCAGACGTCTCAGGTTCCTACGACGATGCATATGCCGACGAATCTGCGTATTTCGATGATACTGGAATGATGGGATTGGATGACGTACCCCCTGATGCCTCACAAGATAGTTCCAAAGGTAGGAACAAATTTATTTATCCTTGTTTTTTTTTTGTAGTAACCCTCCCTACCTCTCCTCATAAATCCAGTCTCTGATATGTATACTGAAAATGGGCTTTTCATTAAGAAAGTTGTACACCTATGATGTTTTTTTTTTAAAATATTTATATCGAGATTACATACTTATAATAATATTTGAATGGTGGAGTGATCATTGACTATACACAATTATGTTATGCTATTATTCATTCTTCATTGATAGTTTCCCTTTCTCTCTAACCATAGATAAATAAATAAATAACACAACCCATTTGGTACTACTATTTTCACCTGCTGTTTCTCATCATTGTTATATGGGACAGCAGCTTTTAAGTCAAATGTAATACAACTGTTATTAAATGTACCTCATATTTATCTATCTATTGATTAGAATGCTCGTCTCTCGTTCTAATTTCTCACTTAAACTCTGAGCCCTATTGCCTACATTAATTCTCTACATATATATTTAAATATGTATTAGAAAATGTTTTTTAAATTGTTGATGAGGGGGATGCATCGGTGTTCTACTTACAATTTCATTTAAACTATTTGGTTATGTGTTATTATTATTCTAATTATTAACTGACTTTTGGTTGATGAAGAAAATTTTTGTGTACACATGAAGAGAGTTAGATTTTTTTTAATATATATATATTAAGGTTGAACATGTATTTATTATAGTCTTTATTTCAATAAAGTTCTCTAACTATGGGAGGGGAAATGTGTTTAACCGTCGCGTGTTGTTGTACAGAAGAGAGGCTGTTGAGAAAGCAGGACTTTTAAGAGCACACGTAGTTTAAATGTGATGAAGTAATGTAATTTTTTTTCCCTGATGGTTGTAGAGCAGCACAATATGAAGAATCCCATAAAAACTGAGTTACAACTCATCAATAAATTTTATAGCCGTGTATGTATATTGTAACTCTTCAATAAATATCATTTCAATGCATTTTGATATTTATTGGTTTTGGTTCAGAGCAGAGTTTCCATTTGTATGATTTAGCTCCCCCTCCCTCCCCCTTTCAATACATATTCGACTATTTTGTTTACGGAATAATCATAGATTCTGTTAAAGGTCACAGGTAAAAAAAAAAAAAAAATCAGGTACATACGAGAGTAGGTTAAACATGCATGTTCATTCCATCTTGTTCTCCGTTACTCAAATTAATAAACATATGTATGATCGAATTTTGTCACAAATTTAACAGTTGTTTCTTCTTCTGTTTAGATATATCATTAATAGAGCAAAGTTTCTTGTAGGTGTAATGCCCAGAGAGCATTTTTTCTTGTGATTTTTGTTTTGTTTATTAAAGTTTGTCTGTCGAATTAATGTCTTAAATACATAGATTCGAGCATCATTACAACTCAGCACCGTCTTGTATTTTTATGAGCAATTATTTAAATAATTTACTCCTGTGGAAAACGGATGAGTAAATATTCATTTACTGTTCTTCTGATTTTGTAATCAGAACAGGGTTGGATTATATTAACTTATATATTTATTAGACAATATTTTTTTTATTTGTTTTGTAAATCTTTACATCATAAGTGGATAAAATGAACAGCTTATTTAAAATGGTGTAGGGGGATTAAGAAGACACGATTCTCATAGTGTGTGTCGAGTAATTAGTAATGATAGTTGTGTTGTTCGTTTTTGTAGATCAATATGTCCGTCGATTGAAAAACGGAGCTGGTGGAATTTGCCTAGTTTGTTGTAAAAAATTTAGCAAAATGGGTAACGCCCTTCGTCACTACGAGATACGCCATTCCAACTTTTCTCAATGCCTCTCCTGTTCTGTTTGTGGCAAGAAAACCAAAAATCAGATTTCTTTGGACCAACATATGAGGATAAATCATGGAGTTTATAAAAGAGAAATTGTCGGACCTGTGCAGTTCCCACAACACAGACCCTGATTTTTCTGTTATATTTTAATTTTAAAATATTGGGGTTGGTTTATTGTTAGATTTGCATATCTACCTATTTAGTGTAGTATAACTGAAAAGTATTCACAAATATTTTTGATTCAAATCAAAGTATACTTACCTATCTCTATTTATTTATAATTGTTTGACAAAATTTGTAATCCTTCTGATGCGGATTTATTTAGTTATATTATTCCTTATGTAAAAGACTATTATTAGTTATATCCTATGCCTTGTTACATTTGTATAGTTCTTAAATATATAGACTGTTAGTGTCCTTGTAAAGCAACTTTATTTGAGATGTTTCTTTCTATGGTAATTGAAATTTTGTCTCCTTAATAATAATAACAACAATATTTATATAGTCTGAAGGAGTTGATTATAAGTGAATGCAAATTCTTGTTTTATTTAAAACCGTTAAATGTAGGAACTGTATTTGTATGGATCTGAGATGATACCCTTTCTCTAATACAACGTGATAAGTGCTTCAAAAGACAGAATCCTCAACTGTAGCAATGGTCTCCAAGTAGCACGATCTTGTTTTTTAAATATTGAATTTTTTAGCTGCAACTTGGAGAGAATTTGCGTGCATTTATTTTTCAAATTGCTTGAGAGAGACTCAAGTTTCCTGCTTTCCTTCATCAAATTCTCACTTTCGAAAAAATTAATTAAGTAGTCTTATATGATAGTTCATCATCATTGTTTCAAATTGGTGATCAATTTGAGTAAAGTATTCCCTTTTTTTCTATTCATTCATTAGTCATATTTGATTCGTTCATTCCAATTTTTGTAATTAGGTTGTTGTGTTTTTAATGAAAGGCTCCATGGTGCTATACATCATTTTCTATTGATTGGTTTTTCATGCTTGCGCTTCATTATTCGTTTGTGTATTTGGTGCCTATTGTAGATATTTAAGTGATTTTTTTTTCGCAAGTCCATATTATCAAACGATAAAGGCTCTCATGATTTGAAAAGTCATTTTTGTTTTGCTTTTTTTTTCAGAGTCTATTAATACGAATAAGGATTTAAGTATAGGAAAGCTTAAGGACAATTCTGGACGTGCAAGTTGTTTTATTTGTGACAAAGAGTTTAGTTCGGTTAGCACCGCTAGGCGACATGCGAGAAGAATACATTACAATCATAAATGTGAAATATGTTTTAAGAGATTTATGAATTCCCATTTACTAGAGGAGCATCGCTATCGATGCTCTCTCCAATACTCATTTTACAATTTTAATAACAAATAATAACTTTCATTTTTAACTAATTTATTACTTATTTTAAGAGCTGTGGCTAAGAAATTGATGAGCAAAAGATATTTATATTTTAGTATTTTTGTACATGATGCTTATTATTTAGAGAAGGAGAATTGACTTTGTATTTCTTTTAAAACTCTCTCTTTCTCTCTCTCTCTCTTTTTCATCAAAAAGTTGTTACATTTTTTTAACTTTCTTATTGATTTAGTGAAAGTGTATCAACATATAATTAACTATAAATTTACCTCAAGTAGCAGTAGTGGTAGTAAAATAATTAAGATGTTTTTTTTTAAAAGTATGTACTTTGTCTTGTGATAAATAAATATACTACGTTTCTATGAATCTATTTTTCTTGCCTATACAATAGTTTAATATAGTCTTGGAATCTTTTAAGGAGGGGGGGGGAGAAAAAGGGAATTCACTAGCTAGGAAAGTAGATAAATAAAATAATTTTCTAATGGTGGTGGTGTAGTTAGGTATGTATGTCTCATTTTATCAGATTAATTTACTATAGGAAAAAGATATTCCATCCTAATTCTAGGTATCCATGAAATGCGCCAGGAAGATAAATTATTAATATATGCAGTTATATGCACATTAAACAACAATTCTAGTTATAGGTTATTCGTATCGTTTAGTTATGATCTTATTGGTATAGAACACTACACTAGATCATCAGGGATTCTCAACAATTGAGTATTTTGGGCCAAATTTGAATCCCAATGGATTAGATTTTACGAAAATGAGTTTTATGTGAGTTAACTACGAAGCCTCCCAACCTAATTAAATTTCCAATTTTCACCTTTGGCTTTCATACTTTGGGGAGTCTTTGCCGTCTTGTCTGCATCTCAAATACATACCAGTAATGTTTGCAATGATATTGGCTGAACGGTGTATTGCCACACACTTATATTCAATTCTCTATTGGGCTGTGAAACAATTTTTTCAGACTTTTGAATAAAACTAAAGGTCAATGGCCTTCGACACCCTAAGATAAATATCTTTTTTTGTGTGTGTGCTTTATCTTTCACTTAGATGTACATTTCTATTTATTTAGCTAGAAAATATAATATATCCATTCACGATCCAGATTTGACCTGCGTACTGCCTGTTGAGAACTCCTGCACTTGATGACAGTTTTTACGAGAGTAGAGCCAGAGTTTTAACCATTTTATTTGTTTAGAAAAGTTTCCAAACTGATTCCACTTCCACGGTTTTCTTTGGATGGAATCATTATTTGTGTGCTATCATGTTAAATCTAATCTACTATGACTGTGGATAAGTGATTAGTCCCTATATATATATATATATAACTTCCCTTTAGGAAGCATAGTCTTGGACGTTCCCTCCTTCCAAGAATAGTTTATTATATAGTTATTCTACTAACAAAAACTTTTACAATGTATTCTTCTCTCGGCTGTCGATTTGTATACTATGTGTTACTCCTGTTCTTTACCAATGTTAAGATCGTTGATTGGTAGTACTCAACAATGAGCTTATGCAGTTCAGTCGTGAACAATGCACATCTTGGCAAATTCTCTCAATAAAGGAAATGAGGTGGTATTGTTTGCAATTAGTTGGTATGTTCATTGATCTCATTGCTGCAGCTATGTTGTTTAGTGAAAATGCATATTTAAACATAAATATATGATATGGGGGAGCCAGCTGTTCTGTTTCTCTTTTTTTTATTTATGCCTTTTTTACTTCAACCAACCCATTAATTTACGATGATTTACTTCCATTTGGAAATTAAGAGATATTTATTAGTATAAAACAGAGTTTAACTGAAGGTTACGTCATCGTTACGGTAGAAATTTGTACAGCTTTGTCAATACCTTGTTTTTGACTTCTTCTTTTTTTTAAAAAAAATCAGCTTCCTTTCTTCGTTATTTAAAATACAGCTACATAATTGATGATTAGAAGTAGTGTGTTGTCTCAAAGTAGTAAGTTCTTGGTTTGATTGTAGCTTTATATTCCTGTTTTCAGGGTTTGTTCGGAGACTACGAGATGGGAATGCTGGTATATGCATGTTATGTGGGAAACGTTTCGCCCATTTTGGCAGTGCTACCAGACATTTTCGGCTTGTTCATTCGAAAGCCAAAAATAACTACAGGTGTACTATTTGTGGCAAGACGTTCGTTTGCAAATTATATCTTAATGGTCACTTAAGAACTGCTCACCAAATATATCAAAGAGAACTTGTTACCTCACCTACAGAGGATATTATTACTAGCGAGAACTAAACAGAAAAAAGTTATCGTATATTTTTTTTGGTGTGAACAATATATGACTGTTGAGTTTTGATTGTTAATGTGTTACATCTTGTATTTGTTAGTTATAGTTAAAAAGTTCTTCCTACTTATTGTATAATATGGTTTATAGAAAGAAAATATATATATGCTTTATTTTCTATGTACGTTGTTGTGACTGCTAATACATATGTAGTAGGAGTGTGGATTTGCTTGCAGTCTTTTTCCCATAATTTGTTTCGGAATTTAATTTCCTTACAATGATTTTAAGGGATTTAATTTGACTGATTGTCGATGTTGATACATTATAAAAATACTAATACTGATAATTATGGCATTAGAAGGAGGAGGAGACTGAATCATGCTAGGAGGAAATTGTGTTTCATGCATGTAGGGGTGTATATCATAAACCTTTAGTACTCCATACGTTTACTTGTGAAAAAGACTATAAAATTGTTCACCACCACCCCTCTATTATTTAGTGGAAATCTAAAAATTTGTGATGCTCTTTTAAATCCCCCATTAAAATGTATTAACGTTTTCTAAGCCATAAAAGTTTAGGTTATTCTGTATTTCATTTTAGGTATGTATATCAGACTCCCTGGTGATAGAGGACAGTGCTTAGTTTGTCAGAAGATCTTTTCTAGATTCTATTACTGTCGTCGACACTACGATATTGTACATAATACTGAAACAAAAGGAGCAGTCTGTGATATTTGCTTCAGGTCTTATAAAAATATTGATACCGTTAATTCTCACAAGAGAAAGAATCATCACATTAAGAAAAACTCTGTAAAACTATTTAGAGAGGGAATGGAGATAAATTGAGAATATGCATATATTATATACATACCACCTATATATTAGTTATTATTATTATTGTACACCAGTAAGGGGCTGCACCGATGTGTTGTGTTTTTAAAGGAGAATTTTAAAGATTTGATTGATGGGATCGCGCATAACCGACCGCTATTTTATATTTAAATTATAATGATATTTCTTTTAAAATATGTACTACATATAAAGGCCTCATATGTATTTAAACTGTTACTTATTTTAGTCATTATTGATCCTCTTGTCTTGTTGTGTAATATGTACATTTCATTTTTATGTTCTCAGGTTATTTTGATTATGATTATTATTATCCATACCAATTATTGCTATTGGAACAAATTTAAAGAATATTCTTTTTTGGATAAGTCTGAGAGAAATAGAGAGAGAGAGAGAGAGAGATTTTACACAAGTAGTATTAAAGTTATTATATGTGTACATAATAATATAATTCCAGCCTTATGACCTGACCTTATGTATACCACCTAGATTACTGAAATATTTTTTTTAAAGATATAAGAAAGTCGATAAGTATTATTATTAACACTTTTTAAACACGTAGTCATCATCGTTATTGTTGTTGCATTGCTCTTGATTACTGATGATGCATCGGTGCATCCCATCAATATACACTATGAAATTAATTAATTATATAGTTTTTATAATAATACTATTAATAATATATCATTAATAATAATAATAATAATTTTAAAGTAATACAACTATTGGCCTTATTATTTTGCGGTTCAAGTAGTAGTCATCCACAAAGGAAATTTAATATACTTTATACATAGTAATATAGTCATCATACATATGTATATTTAATGGATGAGAGTCTCAATAGTGAGTGAGACTGAGGGGAAAAGTTAGCTTGTACAGGGAAATAAATAAATGCTCCTCTCAACAATAAACATATTTTCTTAAAATATAGTGTCAAAATGTGTTTGTCCGATTTCCTCACTGCTAATCACAGGCTCATAAATCTAAACTCATTTGCTTCTACCTACATATATATGAGTATATGTTTTGTCAACTCTTTGTACATAATATTTCGTCAACACAAAAACAAGTAAGGATCATTTTTCGCGACTGAAATGAGTCCTGAATCACATATATTAGTAGATGCATGTGGTTGGTTTTTTTTTTTTTTTTATGAATGAATGAATTACTTTTCATTTCTATTATTAAATTAACCCTTTGGGTGTGTTCACAAAAATTGTATTATATTGAAAATAAATGATGTACATATTTGAAAGGGCAGAGCTGTAGCCATACGCACGCATACATAAATAGTTGTCTATTTAATCAAATTTGAATGTAAAGCAATCCAATGCAGTATAAAATGTTGAACCGATTATTGAAGTTTTTTTTTTTAAAGAAAAATTAATAATAAGAATCCAGAATTCTCTTGATTTTTATTCAAGATTGATTTTGTGTTGACATTCTAGCACATACATATATGGTTTTGGGTGTAAATAACAGAACTTGGTTTCTTCTTGTATTTCTCATTTTAGGTATGTATGTGAAATTTCTCGACAATCGAGGGAAATGCTTAGTTTGTGGAAAAGTGTTCAGTAGATATGACTACTGTCGTCGTCACTACAATAGTGTACATAATACTGAGACCAAAGGAGCCGCTTGTGATATTTGCTTTAAATCCTATAAAAACATTGAAACCGTGAAGGCTCATAAAAGAAATTGTCATGTTTTGAAGGAGGGGGGCTTTTAATTGATGATGAAGTCAAAAGAAAAATTTATGTAAAATAAATAAAAAAGAGAATTTTTATGATAAGTGTTATTCGTAGATGATTAGTAGCTTATTCTCAAATTTATTCACGTTTTTTATATATTGACGTCCGTCATTATACATGCATAGTAGTTGTAGTGAAAGGAGTTTCAAATATAACACATTTCCATCGTTGAAGAAGTCTTCTTCTTCCTTTATTTGACGAGGGTTAGCTAGGAGTATGTGTACATACTTGAGCGCATATTGGGCATGTAGGGAGGATTAGGAGGAGAAGAGAGTCGTCATTGGAGGCTCAAGTTTACACTTAGATGCAAGTTCTTGCTGATTTGATAAGGGGAAGTGCGTGCGTGCATCCTAGATAGGTGATGATGAGTAGGCTGACTGAGAAACTCAATTTCGTTTATTTGGGCTTTTTGCGGATTCTAACTTTGAGGTTTGAGTTGTTATGGGTTGCTCAGAAAGAAGAGCAAAATGATGACACTATTATTGAGTTATTTCTGGTGGTTGCATCTGAGTTTTAAATTGTACAGAACATTTACAAAGGGTGTGAGGGGACGCGAGGGCATCGAGAATTAAAGAAGGAATTCTTAACTTTTTGTAGCGTTGATTTTACAAATCATTAAGGTGATGTGTGCTCTGAACATTGTTTCCTTAGAGGAGTCAGTCTTGCTTTTTTAAGTCTTGCTAAGCCCAAAATCTCATTTTATCTCAAAGGCTTAGGGGGGGGGGGTCCACGATGTGTATGTAATTTGAGAGGAAAAGGCGTTTAAATAAATGGTGCTCATAGTCATAATTTTTAGTCAGAGGGAGTTATTTGTGTCATGATTATTACATCCTTTTTAATTTCATTGAGGGGATGTATGTTATATTTATTTATATATATATATCTGTATATATATATATATATTTGATAAGTCCCAATTTATTTTTAATGTGTTTGTATTTTTTTTAAAATTAAATTAAATGACTTTAATATGAGGATGGTGGTGGCCCCGTTCATTAAATATTGGTTACTACTAAGGAGATGTGTGTTATATGTATACCAATATTGTTTTTTGACTAAAGACGGGGGAGGAAGGAGCTGCTCATTCATTCAATCAATCATTATTTTCTCTTTTATCACACAAATCAAAAAAAAAAAAAAAAAAAAGATATAATATTTTATGTAAATTTTGTTGATGTTGTTTAGAGAGAAAGTCTAGTTTTTCTGTGTTTATTTTTAGGTAAGTATCTAAAACTTCCTGGCAATAGAGGAAAGTGCTTAGTGTGCATGAAGATCTTCACTAGATATCATTATTGTAAGCGACATTATGAGATTGTACACTGTAATGATTCGCAAGCAGTAATATGTGATATTTGCTGCATGCCTTATAAAAATATTGAGTCTCTAAACTCCCATAGAAGAACCTGCCACCAAATATTCAAGTTCAAATACTGAGTTATTATTACTACTGATTTTTTTTTGATTTTTGATTTTTTTTTAATTATTATTATTATTTAATTTTTTTGTAAAGCGCGCTCTGTAGACTGAAATTAAATAGTTGATAGTTTTTTTTCCAATGGGTTTTGGAATATTATGAAATAAAACTTTAAAAAACACCACCTCATAATGATGTACTGTATATTTTAACCATTTTTTTTTCTATGATGATAATTATATTTGTTATTTTTCTCTTTATACTTTGATGCTCCTCCAGTGCGCTAGGTGCCTATGCCATAATTAGTTACATAATTAATTGTTCTTTTTACACATACATATTTTGTCACCTTGCATTTATGATGATGATGTCAAAAACGATTTAAAATAAGAAAAAAAGTACTACAAACTCCTCTCTATACTCATTGTTAATTAATTATTATTGTTTTATTAATACTATTAAAAGTGCATCTTACAAAAGCAGAAAAAGACAAAAAGAACAACCCAATGGCCCCCAACAAATATGTAGACATGGGGAACAAATGACTGAAAATGTTGTTGATTTGATTATTTTTGATCAGGAGGAGAGCAATGACTTCTTTCTCTTTCTCTCACTCTTATTACTTTTTTATCATCCCTCTCAACTTTTTCCCCCTTACTTTGATTGTATCTGTACGTCACATCTGTATTTGTAAACCAATGAAGAAGCAGGAGAAGAAGGGCCAGTAGTAGTAGTAGTAGTAGTTGTAGTCGTTATTGTAGTAATGTCAACAAATATGTATCACACTAATGTACGGGAGAGGAGAGATCGTGGTGGTGATTTTAATGAATGGGGGTGTCTCCCTATCGCTAGAAATACTTTGTCAAATTAATGAAATCTCTATAGTCATTCTTTACTCTTTACTCTGAGCGTCATTGCTTATTTCCAATAAATGAGTTGAATTTTCCTCTTTCTCTCTTTCTTTCTCTCTCTCTCTCACTCTGCAGTTGATGATGAGCCCCAAGTTATTATGGCTCTACCTCATAGTTGCATATTATCATTCCCATTTATGAACTGATTTAATAAGAAATATGTATAATGAATGAAAACAATTATGAGAGCTCTCTTCTATGTTTTACTTATGACGTAATTTAGAATATGAATTGATTAATTAATTCGTTAAAGCAACGTGGATATATATATATATATATATATATATAATTCATTGAATACATATATGTTTTGTCAGCAAATATATGCTATATTTGGCAAAGTATCTCTGGTGAAGGGGGGGAATAATCCTTATTTAATAATAATAATAATAATAGAATCTAAGAGGAAGTCTTTAGATCCTTTGACATTCGACTTTCAACTCTCTCTCTACGACTACTCTACCTCCTTCAATTGCATCAAATTACCTATTTTAGTGTATTAATTCACTCACAAAACAACAATAGACTATAATAGCCATATTATTACTATTAATTAATTAGTTAGTTAGCTCCCTTCAATTACTTATAAACTCTGCCTAGAAGCAACACACAAAGACATTTAAGTGGCAAAAGTATTATATATATCTGTAAATGTGTTCATAAAATATGTCAAAAAATAAACTTTTTTTTTTTTTAATATTTTAAAAAATAAATTGCCTTTTCATATATATATATATATATATGTATATATATATAAGTATATTTATATATACACCACATATCAACCGAATAATGATAAAAAGCATGGTATATAGATAGAGTAAAACGTTTTGTATGAAAAAATAAATAGAAAATAAAAGGAAAGCAAAAAATGAAAAAAAAATTCGCATAAAAAAAAACATCATCCCTTTGTTTTTAAATATTATTATTATAATTATTTTTTTTTGTCATTTTACGATACTACTTATTACCTCTTACTTATTGAACTATAAGGATGATGGATATTTTTTTGTACATAATTAAATTATTACGTATCATTATTTTGGTTAAATAGCTGACCACCACCCCCCACCATTATTATTATTTTCCCGAAAGCCGCAACATCCCTCCTCCCAATAAAATAATAAGCCTTGATGCGTGATGCCGTCAAATGTATTTGTACCATTATTTGGTACACTGATTTAAATGAATCATGTGAATGATTATTTCTTAATTAATTAATTAATTAATATTGAATATTTTGAATATTATTATTATCATTACTACGACTACTCTAATTATTATTATTATTGAATATTGTATTTATTTATTTTTTTTATAATAATAAAATACGGATAACTCCTTCATTATATGCATATACAATTTCATACATACATACATACACATATGTATATATATTTATAAAAAAGAATCATCGACTCTGCACGATTGCATTATTATTATTATTATTATTTTAAAATAATATACAGAGTACACATGAATTGTAGAATTCATTCATTCAATCATTCATTTCCTGAGATGTATACTTATGTATATGTACATAATGTATCTAATTATAAACATAGTCTGGGAAACTTGAGAGCATCTCGAGCCTCCTATTTCATCACTCTTAGGTGTATACACTTCTAATTGATAAATCCCTTACTTCTGTACGTGTTATTTTAGGCCCCCCTCCTTCCAAAAAAGTAAATAATTAATTTAAAGACACAGTTGTTTGCTCTCTCTCTCTCTCTCTCTCTCTCTCTCTTATCACTACTCATCCACCCACCCACCCCACCACATTCACAGAATCGCATCCTTCTCCACCAGTGTTGTTATATCTATTGGTTTTTGTGTTTTGTTTTAGGTAAGTATGTGAAACTCCCTGACAATCGAGGGAAATGTTTAGTTTGTGGGAAGATCTTCAGTACATACCATTACTCACGTCGACACTACGATCTTGTTCATAATGCTCTTACCAAGACAGCCATGTGCGACATATGCTGTGCAACCTATAAAAATATTGATTCCCTTAATTCTCACAAAAGAAACTGTCACCAAATATTTAAAAATCGATATTAAAAAAAAAAGAGATAAATGATGATGATTTGTTCCGATGTATGTATGTATGTACGTACGTACATACATATTGTTGATGATGATGACGACATGTAGATCAAGACGCGGTTCATTTTCTTCTCCTTCCTTAACCACCACCCACCACGACCACCACCACCACCACCACCACCACCATCATCTTTTTATTTTTTTAATTTTTTTTAAAAATAAAGAAACATGCACACAACCCAGCAACAGCAGCTCCTTTTACCATGGCTGCTGCAGCTGCTCCTACTCCTCCTTTCGCATCATTCTTAACATTACCATAATATATGTATATATATATATGTACAGTGTGTGCAAATAGCATGCAAAGTGAGAGGCATACTACTCAGTGCCTACATATATATGTACATATATATTTATATATAAATATCAATCATTTTCAAGTCTGAATGTCAAATTCATCATTGAAATAATAATAATAATAATAATGATATCTCCCCCCCCCCCATTTTTCTCTAAAAAGAAACAAAAAACTACATCATGAGTAAATCAAATCTCTATTCCCCACCCCCTCAACCTTTTTTTTTTCATTTTATATTTTTTAAAGATCTTTCTTTTTCTTTAGTTGAACGTCGTACTATTAAAGTGATTCTTAAACTGCATTTTTTTTTACTTTTTTTTTTTTTTTTTAATTATTATTATGTTGTATTAATTATTAATTATGTTTTTGATGATGATAATGAAGACGAAGAAGAAGAAAGAAGGGGTTTGTTGTTTTCCCTTGAGGGAGGGGGGAGGAAAATGATTTTTTGTGTGAGGATGCATCATCTTGCAATTGCAATAAAGAAGTGAAGAAAAATCAATAGAAAAAAAAAAAACACCCCACCCCCCTCCAACCCACCCCGTCTCAGAAAATATACAAACAATGATTAAAAATGATTTTTTTATTTTTTTTTTAAATAACAAACCTCTATTTTAACAACTCTTATTTATTTACGTTACAATTTTGATTTTGAATGATTTTTTTTTTAAATAGACACACAAAAGAAAAGAAAAGAAATGAATTACATATTATGAAAAATTACTCTGTGCTAATCTTGCCTTGTTTTTTATCAATTGTCAATTTATTTTTTGACAATTGAATATACTTACATACATATTATTAATAATAATAATAATATAATATATACATATATATATATATATATTTATCTATATTTATTTATTAGTTTATGCGCGCTCTAACTTTTCTCTATTTATAAACTATATATACAAAATATTATATCTAGAGCCAAAGATGAATCCATATTGTGGCATTAAATTTTGTAAAGAACAGCAAACATTACTATTACTACAACTATTACTCTTACTACTACAATGTATATAGATTTAATTAATTATGGCAATTAAGCAATTGTTACCGTGCATTTCTTGAAATGATGATGATATGATTAAATAATAATAATAATAATTTTTTATACATTCTATGATAACGATAATATTATAAATAATAAAATGATAGAAATATGTACTCTCTCCATGATTGTTGTTCTTGTCTAATTCTTCTTTCTTTTTTATTTTTTTATTTAACAAAACAAAAACATACTTACAAAAAAATATGTCTTTGTATTTATTTATTTATTGATTTATTTATTTATCATTCCATCTATCATTATTATATAATCATCATCACTAAGGCCTAGGGGGTGCGTGCCTACATACTTGTCTTCCCCTTTCTCCACCTCCTCCTCCTCTTATGTGTATTAATGTGTATAAACAGTAGTAGTGTGATCCACCTTGTTTTTCATGCTGTTGTTCCTTCCTAGTTATACATACATATATTATGAATATATATACATATATAATTCTTACTTATCATGACGACAATATATGAATCGGTTTCTTTTATATTCTATTTTAGGTAAGTATTTGATTACTTCTCCTCTCCCCCTCTTCTCTCTATTTCTATCTTACTCCAACATTATTTTACCCATTTTGGAGATCGTCAATTACATATACATACATGATTGCTCTTCTTAGCGTTTCTTTAGAACAAGGAAAGTGAAGAGTCCATGGCATACAGAGAGAGAGAGATATATAGATTGAGCACTCTGCTGCTGCGGCTAGTAGTGCTCCTTCTCCTGCCTCATCCATAGGGTCCAACTCGGCAACCCCTGGCCCAGCATCAAAATCATACTCTTTTAAAAGAAAATATATTTATATGTACAGTCGATTCTGCTTTTAACGATTTTTTATATTGGTCGTAGTTCTTTTGTGAGCCTTGGTGAAACTAGAGGACAAGCTGTCTAATTAGAAAAATAACAAAATAATAAAAATAGTTCATTAGATTCTGGGCAAGTCGTATTTTTTGAAAGTTGACTGATCAGAAGTCAAGACATATCAAAAGTACGTTTCTAAGGAGATACAAATAATTTCCCTTAGCTCTCGTTTGATTGTAGTATCGACTGTAAAGGACTCCTTCATTTGTTAATTCCCTTATTATATTTAACCTTTTAAAATCATACGACGGTTCTAAAAACAAACAAAGCAACTTTCTTTGTAAATAGTATTTAATAACATGCTTCTCCACTACGAGACATAGCTAATTTGGCCTTCTCACTCTGAATGGTTGCCGATGACCACCACCACCGACCCTTCCTACTACTTCTAAGTGTAGACTTTGAGACTCTAATTAAGAAAACCTATATTAAAAAAACCGAAATATCTCTCATCAGTCACCACATTATTTCTTCATTCTCTTCTCCCTATCTTCTTGATTACACGTCGAATAAGTAAGGAAATTGTTTTTTCTTGTATATATGTATGTATGTATTGATATTGTTTGTTCTTCCTTGGTCGAATTCATCACATGTATTGCATAGCTCATAGTATATGGTTTGCATTATATTTATTATTATTTTTTGGTGAGGGTTTATTTGTTGCTGAGAGGCTTCTCAACGGAAACGGACATTAAGTTGGGGAGGGCAACATTATGATGTTCTATGCTGACACAAAAAGGGATGCTTATTATGAGGAATTCATTCTGTGCTTTTGTAATTATGGATTAATACATGGTCAATAGACGACAGACATACTTTTTTGTTTATTTTTTTCCCTCTATATTACCCACAAACTTAGGGGCTTCCATTTTGTTATTAAATTAATTTTATTTTCTTACTAACAAAGAAAGGAGATAATAATAATTAGTGAATGAATAATTAATGTATCAAAAACAAACTACATTCTATTTAATTACTGCGACCATTTATTATTTTTTATTAGAGTATTGAAGGATTCTCTTACGAATATAGTCACTTAAATTGTCACTTAATCAAATCATTATGAGAACAAAGGTAAAAATAAATAAATATCCAAGGTATGACTTTATTAAGAAATTTTGGTTGTTGGTCAAGGAGAACCAATAGTAAGTAGTAGTAGTGACCCTAGTTTCTTTGATGCTAAGAAACAAGACTCAAATTATAAATATAT
This sequence comes from Lepeophtheirus nordmannii, assembly GCA_963680855.1. Taxonomy (NCBI): domain Eukaryota; kingdom Metazoa; phylum Arthropoda; class Copepoda; order Siphonostomatoida; family Caligidae; genus Lepeophtheirus; species Lepeophtheirus nordmannii. Next base: position 10,635,242 of record OY804525.1, read on the forward strand.
TGAGCTCTTAAGAGTTTGTGTGTATTCAGTGAGGTAAAAAAAAAAAAAAGTAAAAACATATTTTAGTCCAAAGTACAGAGAGGATGGTTTTCAATCAAATACCATACAACTTGTAAAAGATACGCCATAACTCAGCATATTGAATCATAATATCAATTCATATAAGCTTATTTAACTATACATAGATTCTTGAATCAAAAGGTGTAATTTCAATATGACTTTATTACTCTGATTCTAGACATTATTTTTATTGAATGAAGTACAATTTTATTTATTATGCTCTCTGAATAGGATGTAATTTAGACAAAATAATAATATTATTATCCCTCGAGATATACATATACATTTTTTCCTCCTATTTATTTATTTATTTAACAACCAAAGTCATACAAATAATTTTATATTATTTATCTTAAAATGAAATGATGATTTCTAATATGTAGATATTGAATTATGGTTCTAAAAATAAACCATGTGTTTATATAAAAAACGCACCCTTTACCAATGATTTTTTTTTGCTCCACTTACTACCTGGTTATTGAGGAAGATGATTTCATATCTAAGTATTGGTATGATTTTCAATTGCATTTATTTTGTAAGATTTTGAAGCCCATTACTTAATTTGTTTTTTTGTTTTTTTTACCTAGTAGCATTATAAACCTTTTGAGTAGTTGTTGATGTTCCCTGAATATATATATGGATATACGTATATACAAATATTTTTTTTATCGTGTTTGTATCTAAAGTAGATTTCTTTTGATAAAACTTTGTTAATTAGTATTTTTATATAAATATACTGTCGTGTTTGAAAGATTTGCTTACCCTATCCCCTTTTGGATTTTTTTTTTTTTGCTTCACAAAACTACAACTCAAGTCTAAAACAAAAAGACTCTTATGTATTTATTTTTCTCTGAGAATATCTGATCAACATTCAAATTAATTACTATCTTTATTTATATATATATATATATCATGTTTGATACTTGGATCGTAAGTATATTTAATGTTTGAATACATTTTTTCATTTAGAGTAAAACATCGATATAAGACGCATCGATGAAGTGCGTGTTGGGGTCTTTGGCCTCAATTTTTTTTGGGTTTATAACATCAAATCGGTATGAGGTGCAATCAGATACCAGGCGGTTGTATTATTTTGGATTCAAACTAGCGCTTTATATCGATGTTTTACTCTATATGTCCCCAAATATGGCTGTAATTGACTTTGTCACAATGTTAGCCAACAATTATAATAGATTGTTGAGTCAGAAAAGGAGACTTGACTTATACGGAGTTTCATACTTTTAGATAGTCGTAAAAATATAGATAATTAATCTCTTTGACGATTGAGGAATGAAATATATTCAGATATTAACTGTTTTTAATATTCATCTAATTCTATCATTGGTGTAGAAATTTATTTCCAACTCTTTTTTGTGATTAGACTTGAGTCAGAGTTTTGTGAAAAATGGAGAGATTTTTTTTTTGGGTACACGACTGTAGATATGTAGATCCCCTTTCTGTTAGGCTGCTTTAATGTGGGAGTCGGGGATGGTATAATATGGAGAAGTGGTGGGGGGTGAGGGTGTGAGTGGGGGGTGGTGATGATAGTATCTATCAATCAGTCACCTTTATCTCAGAATGTTGTACTTAAACCAATTCTGTAGTGTTCCTTATTACTTTCAATTCTAGGTAAGGTGATGAGAATACCTGGAAAAGGAGGCAAGTGTTTAGTTTGCGATAGAATCTTCAGTAATTTTAGTAATGCTCGTCGCCACTATGACACCACCCATAATTATAGCGTACAGCCTGAAACATGTGATATTTGCTTTGCATCCTATAAAAACAAAGAGTCTGTTGGCGCCCATAAACGCAAGGCTCACAAAATATATAAATCCAAAATTATCTATTCTTAAAAATATATACATATATCGTTTATAAAGAACACGCACTTCACTCCGCGGCGGAGCAGCAAGGGGGCCATCGATAAGTACACTCTTTGTAGTATGTATTAGAATGGCTGGCTCTCTGCTGTTGCTGCATTTTAACAATTCCTGTAAAGGTACAACAATTTAATATTTAGCGTGTGCCTTGTCTGGCTGGTTCGTCTTCCGCGCAACCTGCGTGCAGATCCCCCCAAAAATGCATAACTGTATTATTATTATTATGTAGTTTTATTTATATCAGACACAGACCCCCCTCTCTTCCATTGAACTACATACTATTTGACCTCATACTATGTTCGTATGACTATTCCAAGCATTACTTAAATCCATTTACCTACATATATATTGATTAAATCGATTAATTTCGTCATCATCATCATCATCGCAGACAATCAAAATTATTTTTAACAAATAAGAAGAAGAGCGAGTCACTTGCGCTCGCTCGCTCGCTCTCTCCCTCCCTCGCTCATACAAAATGATTTATTTATTTGTTAATTTCATGCATTTTCATACTTGAAAAAAAGACTGTTTGTTCCTTCGTATTATTGTTTTCAATACATATTTAATTTGTATATTCCGTATTTTGTACATAAATAAAACCTCTTATCACTACATACATAACCATATTATCATCTACTTTTATGCATTCCTCTAATCTCAAATGCTTACATACTACGTCTATAAAAAAAAATACAAACATAGCATCTTTTCTTGAATATCTATCTATCTAAAAAGAATATATAAAAATCAAAATCCTCACCAATAGAAATAAAAATAAAAAATGCAACCATTATTTACTGAAGCTATGCCTCTCTGAATTACCTATATGGATCCCTTTTCTTCCAACTTTGATACTAGAAATGATATGTACATTTCTGATAATATTTGCTACTGAATATGTTTGAGCAGAGGCTCCCAACCGCGTCCGTCTTCTATTGGGTCGTGGAGCAAATATGTACCTAATTACTCGTTCCTTTCCCTCTTCTTCACAGAAAATAAGAGGAAGAGGAAAATGCAGCTGCTAATGATACTAAGTCATTAGTGTGCGTGTGTGTGGGGGGGGGATCCTTTGGTTTTCAATACTTACTTACATACCATGGCGTTAGAGGTAGTGAAATCATCCAATTATTTATACACTGGTGCACTTAAAGAATAGCCAGATGCACTCCAATGTTTCCGTTATACTAAAAAGAAGAAGGTAAACAAAATTCATAATTTTGTTACCGACATGCTGTGTCCCAAGGTTTTGTTTATCTCATTAATGGCCCTGGTATATATATATATATATATAAAGTTTGGGAAGCACTGTATTTAGAAGTGGCAATTATTTTTAAAAAAGAAAAAAGTTTCATTTTTTCTTGCATAAATGAGGTGGAGAGAACTAATAAAGAATTCCATTTGTCTACCTTATTTGGAATTCCTATTTGTAGGAAAAAATTACTTCCTTCTTTCAATCAAAAATATTCGAGTTTCACTGTATACTTTTGATACTCTTTAAAAGTATATTGAATGACTCAAAATATACCTTGAATCATACACTCATATTATCATCGAACTGAACGTCGGTGTGTGGAGCATATATAATAAAACATCATGAGTCTAAATGTTAAAAGGTGAACATTACAAATTCAGAAAGTCTGCCCTCTTCCCACACTCCTGGCATGGCTCTTGGAGCTGGATTAAAAGGAATATTTGGAACACGGAGTCCCATCTGGTAGCAACTCACTCAAGGTATCGTTCATCAACTTATATCTTCATTTATTTGATTTGTATATAATAGGACTTATTCCAGGTATTACGTGTACTTTGAAGAAATGAGATGGATCCACATACATACTTGAGTCATTTATTTTATGGCTATTACCTACAATTGACAAAAAAACATCGAAGGAGGATCTCGCAGGCTTGGAAAAACAGTGCGAAATGGTTGTTGATATTTGAGAAAGTTCTTCAAGTTTCGATTTGAACAAGTCCTGTTTTTGTTCATTTATTTCAATTAACATTGATTTAATTTGTAGCACAAGTTTGTACAACAAATACTCATGACGATCTCCAAATCTGTAGAAATTCCTTTCTTCCATTATATGTTTAAAGAAGACTATATATATATATATATATATACATATATGTCTTTCTACTTGGCTCCTATGTCATTAATCTATATTTGAAGACTCCGTTCATCTTTTTCAGGTGTTTCCTTGTTCAAGCAGCATTGCAAGGAAGAAAGGGACGACATTGATGAATTGGATCGTATAATTCTAAGCCAAATGACAAAAGTGGATCGTTTTTGGTCATGTGATACCTGTGGACTTCAATCTCGAGACAAAACGGATATGAGGAGACATGTGGAGGCAAGACATATTGATACGAATGGTTTTCCCTGTGACCAATGCTCCTATGTCTCAAAAACACGATACAATCTCGTCAAACACGTGAGACGAAAGCATACGATAAAGGGCGAGGATGAGACGTCGTCCTCGTTGACATCCCCCTCAATGGCGTCGTTCCTTCCCTAATTTAGAATGAATCATTTTAATTATCATCATCATCATCATCTTGCCTATCTTTTTAATATTTAAATTAATATTATTATTTGTTTCTTTGTTTCATTTGCTCTTTACTCAAATTGATTATTTAACTCAATTTGAAAATATATATTTGGACATACCTTACTTTCTATAAAATGTTTTACGGACGTGTACTAATACTTATTACAACTATTTGTTAATTTTGATACGATAATATCTTTTATGTTTGTTTTTTTCAACAATGACACACTCATGTATGAATTTTAATTCTTATTGGCTTTTTTCATTATTTAATCGTATTTAATGGCTTACTCCAAAAATAAGAAGAAATATAATGAATAAGTCACACGAGTCTTTTTGACTATGTATGTATGTATGTAAATCGCAAGACATTATAATACTAAATTGAAATAATGCTTAATAATAAACACGTTTTACTGTATGTACATATGTATTGTATATTTCTATGATCAGTTTCGACTGTTGAACCAAAAGATTTTTTTTCTTGTAAAGGATGTTTTATATTTTATAAGAACTATAAACATTCATCTCGGAACGAAGTAATTTGTTCAAAACCCCTTTTGTCAGTCAAGGTTGCGAGTGGACAAAAAAGCTCGACGTGCATATCACCACAATTTACTTTTCAGTTTTCCTTCAGAGAGATTGCTACGTTATTATGGTCAGAAGGTTGCGAGTCTCAGCAACTGTATGCCTTTTACCAATAATATTATCTCATGTCTTTATGTTGGATAATATGCAAATGGAACAAACTTTAGTGCAGCGTAATTGTCAGAGTAGAAATAGATACACAGTTAAAAATTCTTGTCATGAAGAAAACATTGTTCAAAATAAAAGTAAAAGTGTCATCCTTTCCTAATTCTTCTAGTTGAAAATTTGCAAGTTTATGAATCATTTTAGAAATATTTATATATTATTCACGAAATTTTCTTTTTGATTTTAGATTTGTCATAGTCATTTGTGTAACCCAAACAAGCGTCCAAGTTGTAAATAACTTCAAGAGCTCACGATACTCAAAAATATTAATAATTCTAATTCTTCTTTTAAACGTATTTTAAATTCGTAAAATTTTTTTTTTGAAATAAAGGGCTTATTATTGGGGATAAGATATCTCATGTATGTAATTTGTAACTTGACTTGATTTTGGGCTTTAAAGACTTCATACTCGTAAATCAGTAATTGTGACCCATCTATTGAATAATGAAAACATTTCCACTATGAAAAATGGTGGTTAAAAACTATAATATAGGTATATGACAATTGTTTTTCATAAGTTGTTTTCATGGAAAGAGGGGAACAAGAGGCAAATTTCACCCTGTTTAAAAAACAATAACGAAAGGTTGTTTGATTATCGTGTCACTAACATCGATGCCATTTTTACAAAACATCCCTCACACACACACACTTGTGAATTGGTTCAGCACCCCTGATATTTATTCATCACAATCGATGGGGCTATTTTGTAAAATTGACTCCTCATTTTATTTTCTGGATCTATGTACAGTTCGGATAAAAATAATGAGTAGAAAGCCATCAATTTCTATTTTTCCCCCAATTTCCTCCATGTTTGCGTTCAAGAGTTGTATTTCAGACACTCTCCGTGATTGTGAATATCATCTTTTGTCTAGAGTAATACAATTATATCTATGTATCTTTCATGGCTACAACTGCCAATCAGCTTTGGTCATCAATTTTTCAATTAATTTTGGCACATTTCATAAGTCCTTTATCAGTAATACCACACATTTTGGAATCTGCAATCACTTTCCAAAAAGTTTGAACCCTTGGGACGGGGAGAGGGGTCCCAAGATTTTTAAAACTAGTGGATTATTTATCAACAGTTTTTTTAAGAAGGAGAAAATAAATCATCTTAAAAATCCCACAATTATCTGATATGTGACGCACAGACCAAGTACTCACAACCCTCCGGTTGGAAACTCCTGGATATACAATATTTGGTCATTTTAAAATTATATATAAGTATCAAATATAAAGGTGACCAAGCATTTTGTTAAAAAAGGTATTTCATCTTATGTCTGACGATACCGTCACTACTGCTTGAGCGTAGCCAGGGACATACATAGATTTAGAACGCAAGGATGATAATCCCTTGTACAAGAAAAACCTTAGTAAAAAGTTACAAGTATAAAAAGACCGTCGGCATGACTCTTGTAATTTTTAAGGCATTGTAAGTTAAAGCATATATTATGTAAATAGAATGTTTCATTATACTAAATAGTTTGATAGGAAATAAAATGCCATCCACTTCTTCTAAAAGGAACGTATCCCTTTAGCCTACATAAGTATTTCATAATACTTTCAGAACCGTCTAACCTTACTCAATATGAATTTGGAAAAACATATGGTAGCTACCCTTCTGTATTTTCCTTGTTGCCAACTTGTTAATATTTGGCAGAATTTATTATTTAGTTATACTATATATTTATAAATTTTTATAATTACAAACTAGTTATAATATATTCGAAAATTCAAAAAATGGGCGCGCAATCCTAGATTTAATGTATTTTTTATGCATCAAAATCAGAAATAATAAGAATACCCTTTACGAGTTCATAACACGTAGACTCAGCTGCTTTAAATCAAAAGAGTCAAATGATGAAAATCAGCTCAAGGGAGAATACAGTGTGTTTTTGTTATTCCCAAAAAGCTCGTCGTGATGAAAGAGCTTTTAAGTAAGTGCTCCATGTAAAATATTTGTGAGGGCTTTTTTTCTTTAGTTGTGGGCGGACGTGCCCTCAGTGAGCTGCAGTGATAATTTTGGGTTATTAGTGCTAGTGGAATGAGACTTAATTTAATTTATGAACCGTCGCCTTTTGTTATCTATAGTTGGTATTGTAGACACCCAAAAAATCGTATTTATCAATTTACTGAACATAAATTCATCCTTATGACTTGGGAACGTCATCCTTGATCTCCTAGACTTCGGAAAGAGGAGAGTTCGTCTTTTTATTATTTTTATTTTTTACACAGGTCAACAAATTTGAAATGTCAAAAATCTTTAGGGATATAAGTTATTTAGTTTTGCACGCTGATTTCTTATCCGTTTTTTTTTTTCGAGAAATCGGTCATTACTTTTTGAGCTTTTTTGTCTCATTTTCCAGCTTCAACTTCAATTTAAGCCTAGAAAGGATACTCATTTTGTGCATTAAAAAAATAATGATTCGATGCTGCTTTTAATCCTAAAAGGAGTCCTAAGGGACTATGACGGAGAATCTGAGGAGAGTGATGATGCACAGAATACGAATGTATTGGCTGACACTGATGAAAATATTGATGATTTTGTTTCTGCTTCAACTGGCAAAAATTCAGATGTATAACACGGAGCTTTAGTGATCGTGTGGCATTCATATTTACCATGTTTGCCATATATATTATAACGTGTCGTAGTAATTACTAATACATCCAAATATATCCTCTGATAGTCTAATAGTAATAGAAAATACGACTGGAATCAAAATTGTGTCAGATGTCGATTTTTTTTTTTTTTTTTTTTTTTTTTGGGGGGGGGGGTGAAAAATTCCTACGGCTCCATTACTCATTCATATTTGAGACGCTGTAAAGGTGATATTATGGGATATAATTAAAGTTTTTCTTGACATGATGCGTTTCTTTCTAACGTGAGATTAACAATCCAAGAAGATGATTCCATGAATTCACTTCCTTGATGTAATTAGAAGTCAAAAATAGGGACTCGTAATTATGCGCAACTGAAATCAATTTTTTTTAATCGAACAGGCAGTTCAAGGACTCAAATTTGACTCAAAGTCGTAGTCAAAAGACTTCAAACTCGACAAGGACTCTCGTAAGAAATAACACATCTCTGTAAAAAATGGTTGGCTTTAATATGAGATCATTTACTTTGGATCTATTTCATCATTACCAAAATACTGTGCAAGTAAAAAATATTGAATTTTTTTGAGAATGAGACTGTCACGTCGATTCAGTCATTTTGTTAGTGCTTGAAAATGTTCTTAATGTTTAGTTTGGAGATTTAATTATTGAAAAGACAGTTTAGTTTATGAAATAAAATTATTGAGTTCATATAGAGACCCATAAATTAAAAAATCCAGTGATAAAAAGGATTTGACTATGTATTTATAATGACAAGAGTATTTAAATTGCTTAACTGAACGAAAATAAATAAAAATAAATAACCGTAAAATGTATGGTTATTTTATCGATAAAACCAAGACCCCTATAAAAAGATTTGCGACAACAGACAAGCCGCCTGAATTCAGTTGAACATATCCTGTTGGACTGTACAAATTGCTCAGTTACCAAAGTATTGTCACTTTTTTCCTTCCCTAAGGAGAGCAATCTTCAAAACCTATAGCTTTTAATACTAAAAAGAGACAAATAAAACCCTTTTTCTAATTTGTGATTGTATTTTAAACACATTGAAGACATGTATTGTAAAAGATAAAAATAATACTTCTAGTGGAGTCGGTAGTCGAATTATGAGAATGAGGGAAAAAGTCATATAATTTAAGTCATTAATAGTATAGTAATTATAAAGAATAATTTAAAACTAAGTGTGAATTAATTATATTATAATTATTCATTATATTTGTATGCAAAAGTGATTCTATTCACATACTTCTTATTTAATACGGTCGATTTGTGTTTTTAGCCAAAACGTTTGTAACGCTCAAGTTTATTGTCGCAACTCTTCTTATAGTGCTCTGGTTAAAACGTACTCCAATCAATTTAAACCTCGGATTTTTTTAACATATTAAGTCTACAAAACCTCAATATTATCAATAGCTTAAAATATTTTTTGACACTACATAATAATTTTAAAAGTAAGACGTCTATTATTATCAAATTATAGTTGAACATTTCTTCTTTGATTCGATATTAAATTCAAATTGTCATAACTAAAAATGGAAAATTTATGAGCCTCATAATAAAAAAGTCATTTTTGCCCTAATTTTTCCTCATTTGTGAGCAATTTTCTCAAATTTAAATTAAGATACAGACATTTTGTAAAACATATAAACACTAAAAATATTTTTCTGTCTCAAAAAAAAATTGAAATCAAATTGCTACTGAACTAAACCCTTTAGAGTCAAAACTCTTTTGATAATGAAAGATGAATGAACTATTTATGCTTCAAATAAACTCCTTTAACTCAAAAAAGATAGAAAACTGGGACATTATTTGTCTCAAAATAAAACCCTTAAAAAAGCTGGGTTTTTTAATTTTATATTGTATTTTTCATAGTTCAGTGATTTTACGTAAAAAAATAAATCCTTTTATAAAAGTAACATATAATTTTGCATTGGATAAATTTAATTTCATTTGAATTTCTGATTTTTTCACTCTTAAAAATTGCTCAAACGTATTAATAAAAGTTTAATAATAATAATCAATGAATTAAAATTAAAAATTCTCGAAAACCAGATTTGATAAAAAAAAACCCAACTAATTATACATTCGTTATCAACACATAAAATATTACTAGGATGACATATGCGTCCTAAAAGATTTTTAAAAAACTCAAATTTTGTTCGCTTGTATTATATAATCAATTTACATATTCATTAAAAGTTTATCCTATGTATTTTACTAATGGTTTGATATTTCGTATTCCACATCAGTTAATCAAATACTAACATATCTTTAGTCACTTTTTAAAAGTAACATTCTTCACATCATCAGTATTTCTTTACATTCGCTCTGTGTCGTTACATATAGTCTCATTTTAGTCTCAAACTTTTTTAGTCAGACAGGATATTTAAAAAGAAAAAATGTCTCGTTCTCATCCAATTAAAGAAACATTCATTCTTTGACGAGTACATTTCATCTAGTCATAGCTGACAAAACTAACACTGATCCACGATATTCAAAATATATGACTGCAATCACGTCGAGCTTTTTTGTCTACTCGCAACCTCGACTGACAAAAGGGAAAGAAAAAATTTGGAAAAACATATGGTAGCTACCCTTCTGTATTTTCCTTGTTGCCAACTTGTTAATATTATGCAGAATTTATTATTTATATACACTATACATTTATAAATTTTACCAATATCAAACCAATCGTTACTACTTGTAATATATTCAAAATTCAAAGAAAGGGCGCGCAATCCTTGATTTAATATATTTTGTATGCATCAAAATCAGAAATAATAATAATACACTTTTTGAGCTTATAATACGTAGGATCAGCTGCTTTAAATCAAAAGAGTCAAATGATGAAAATCAGCTGAAGGGAGAATACAGTGTGTTTTTGTTATTCCCAAAAAGCTCGTCGTGAATATGAACAACTTCTGATATAACTAAACGGAATGAAGTACTTTGTTTCAAGATCAATCCTGTTTTTAAAAAAATAGTATATTTTTATAACTATAATAACGACCTCTATTTTTGTTAAAATCTAGTGACTGTCCCTCTCTTCAGGTCAAATTCAAGGTATCCTGTTATAAAGTGTTTACTTCAATTGTTTATACAATCAAAATTGCACATTTTTTAAGGCTCTTGACTCATGAATAATATGATCACTCATGGATCATCCATAATAAATAACTATTTATAAGTATACATATATGAGTACAATTTGTACATACTTATATACCTAATTATAAGTATGAGGGTAGTTTATAAATCCTTTATTCAATGTCAACATACATATATCAAACTATTCTGTATAGATACTAATATATAATGATAAAAAAGGTTTGTGTATATAGCTAATATGACTGATGATGAAAATAATTATACGTAATACTTTTTATATATGAGACAAAAAAAATCAAAAAAACAAAAAATAAATGAGAGGTTGGGCCAATTACTATAGGCATTACTCATAGATATATATTTATATTTCATTGAATCTAAAAATAACTTTTTTATTTGTGAAACTATTTTTGATTAGGTTTGGATAAATATGGAAACACACAGTGTATATCATTTTGATTTATTCGAGGAGATTAGATTTTTAGATGTGTACATGTCATCATGATAAGTAATTGGTATGTAAAGTAGGTTTGATAAAAAGAGCTACAATTCATTTTTCTGTGTATTTTTTTGAGGTAACATCGTTTCAGCGAGTTTTGTAAAAGAATAAATATTTTAAGATAGGATCAACAACTTCGTTATTAGTTAAAAACCAAAGCTTTTAAATATTATTATTATTCTTATTACATTTGCTTCCCCCAATGATTTTGAAGAGATAAGTGATATTCTTCTGTTTCACTAGAACGTGCATTATTCTAACAGGATACAAGGGTCAAACCCCATGCATTCTACACGTTTGTAAATATCTTTAATTTCGATAATTTTTTTCAAATCTATTAAGGAATCAAACGAAATTTGGACTCGTTTTCATAAGGAACACGTAGAAATGGACGTTTTTGTGCTCCGCCCCTTTTTTCGTTTTTGTAGGGTGTTTTTATGACGATTCATAAATTGGCAATGGGTTCTACCTAGCTAGATGAGAGAGCATCTCCTGAAAAAATGCGTACATATCCATGAATTTCAGGTAGGGATCTTGAAAGGCGAACATGATGCTGACAAAGTAGGGCTAAGGATTTAGGTTTTAATCAAATGCCAGATAGATAGCTAATTCATCAGCAACAACAAGAACTTTGTTCACCCAAAGATATGAAAATATCATTTATTTAAAAGTCTAATAACGAAGTTGTCTTATTTTATAATGTTTATAATTTGAAAAAATCGCTGATTAGAAGCTACCCGAAAAGTTAAAGATAATTACTTGCTGAAATGAGCGAACATGATAAAATAGCCATGGAAAATGTCATTGAAATATTTTATTCTAATTTAGGTTTCATCATACATAGTATGTGTTCGTTCGTTTTTTGAATTATTGTGGCTATTTAACACCAGAGGACGATGAAGCAGAGACAGATTCCTTGACCCATTCAGCTGGAACCCATTGAGGCTCTCTTTCTAAGAGATTGATTTCATAGAGGAGTTGTTGATAGACAAGCTCAACAGAGTCAAACGGAATGACAGAATCAAAATGATGTCCATATTTTTCTTCCATTTCAGTTGCAATGAGTACTGAGTCCTTGTACTCATCCTCCTAAAATAAGAGGGGTATAAAGTGATTCATGAATTAATAAATATTAATTGTTTGACTCAATTATGATTATTACTTTGAACACTTCACCATATTTATTCTTTTGATGCTTGTAGACATTGAGGGAAGGAGGAGTAAGAAATATGATATAAGGCTTCAAGTCGGACTCATATAGGATTTGTAATGAGGTTGGTTGAAGGTTAAGAAGACATATTTTCCCTGAGTTGATGACTGTTCTCACTGAGTCTAATGAGGTCCCATAGTAATGCTTTTCAAATTCCCCATGCTCTAAAAACCTTTTATTGACAAGGTCCTCTTCAAACTGAGAGCGATTTACAAAGTTATAATCCTGGCCATCAATTTCCCCATCCTCTTTTGGTCGAGACGTATCTGAGTGAAAAATCAAGTAATGTACAAATCATTGGTATTCTATCAACATGGGTAAGTAATTCTGAATCTTACGTGGAACGGCAGCTGCAAAGCGATTGATATCCTCTAATAGTCTTAATCTAAGTTCATGCCTTCCAATGCTAGGGGGACCCACGAGAACAACGGGTCTCTTTTGATTGGCTTGTGGATAATATAATGCCATTTCTTCGTAGGGAGCCATTTCAATTTTTTCTGGAATGAACAGCAGTTTATATTTGGATGAATGTATATTCATGGAGATATAAAACAATAACCTTTTTTAAATGGTGAATTGGTTCGTTTCCTCTTATTACTTTTTTTGGCACATAAAAGTGAGGAAGATCCTGTGCCACAGGCTGTACCTCCAGATCCCGCTTTTTTACGCAATGGACTTTTTTCAGCTTCACGTGCCTCCTTTAAGTCCTGTTCGCGTTTTTGCTTTTGCAAAGCCATTCGATGCTGCTGAAGAGCCATACTAGGTATTAATCCCGCAAGGGTTTGTGTCCATTCTCCATCACGATATGCCTGCCACCAATGAGGATCTTCGTTGTTGATAATGTGGAGTATATCTCCTCTTTGAAATGATATCCCTAGTTCATGGCAAGGTATATAAAGGTCATCGTCTGGGTGATATGAAAAATGGGCTCTATAGTGAAACTAAGTTGTAAAAAGAGAGATAAAAAAGTTGTTGATTCTAAAATTTGGTTATATCATGCGGTTACGTACGACAGGCTCTGATTCCTCTTCAGCTATTACATTATTCTTTATTGGATTTTTAGGTATGATTACAAATGTAAGAGTTCCGCTCATTTGGCATAGAGTATCACAGATATCATGTACTGATTTTCCTTTTAATTTAAGTCCATTTACTTCAAGGACTTCATCTCCAGGATGAAGTTGACCACTCCGCTCAGCAGCTCCACCCTTGACAACACGGCCAATCACAACACGTTCCCCTTCATTTCTCACTGTTGCTCCCTAAAGGAAAAACAATAATAATTTAGAGTAAGTACTTCGTAGGTAAACCAAATCAATAATACCAATGGCTCGTTTTGTTTCATTATTTTGATGACCCGTGTCATGTCTCCATCCGTGGCAACATCAGCCACGGAATGAAGACTTCCAGAACTTGTTTTGATCGTGGATTTCTTGCCGTCCGAATTGGAAAGTGAACTATTTGGCCTGTCCTTTGTCCACATGTCTGCAACACATTGCTCCCAGGGCAATGCACCCTGAAGTTCTGCCAGTTTGTCATGGGAAAAGAATAAGCCTTCAAATTCAATTTTATGCAGGATATTAAGTAACTCCGTTGCTTCAGTTAAATGACAAGACTGGAGAGAAATCATGCACTGAATAAATAAGGAGATGTATTATAATTAATGGACCCACTCTACTTTCAAATCTCACTCTATACCTCTTGAACTAATGTCCTTGTGTCAGAGCACAAGGCATTGGGAGGACATTGAAAGCATTGAACGGCTTGGATGGTATTATGAATAATGAGAAGGTGTTTAAATTCAGAATTTGTGGCTAGATTTTTAAGCTCGTCTAAACCGAGTCCATCTTCTGATAAAGATTGTAATTGACCCTCAACTCTTTCGATACAGCGAAGCATCTCTGTTGCGTCTAATAGTAAAATAAATTAAATAAAGTACCCGTCAAAATGGAAGTGATTAGATCTTACCTATGATGGATTTAAGTGAGAGTGTCTGGCTCAAACCTTTGTGCGAATTTTCTCTGAGACCCTCATTTGTCTCATTGACTGGGTTTTTGATATTATTTCCTGGGGCGGCGGCAACGTGATGATGGTGGTGATGTCGATGATGGTGATGATGATGGTCATCCTTTCCAAGACTCTCTGGATCATTGAAGGATTTCACTGAAGTCTTACTTGCGCGTCGAATACTGTTTGTGCCTCCATCTCCTCCGATAAGAACTTCTTTTGATGGACTGGTTATGTCGTTTTTAGGAACAGAGCTGGGAATGATTTCTTCGTCAGATTTATCAGAGGGTATTGTTTGGCAAAGCTCAATTTCTTCATCCGTTACATGCCCTCCACTCAAACCTCCATTTTCCTCATCCTGAAGGAAGTAATAATTTAATATTCATTAATATCAACATTGTTCAAACTCTTAAAAGGAGTAATAACCGTGGAGGATTTGATGGGTACTTTGGCTGTTCGATGATCTAAATTAAAATTGGAAACAGACTCTTGCAATACTTCACTTTGCACTTTGGTTTTTCCATTTTTCTTAAAGGAGAGATTAGTTTTGGAGCCGAGCTCCTTGACAGGAGCTGAATAGATGGGATTTGTATCCCTATCATTTTCTGGAGATGAGTCACATAGTTGTTGAGAGAGTTTGGTCATATCTACTGGTTTGATTCTCCGAAGAGCAGAGAGTCTCTCAAGCCTCTCCTTGGCCTGTTGTTCCACTGCAATAACAAATGCATCTTGGACATGCGAATTTTCCGAGAGCTCTTTGGCTATTATATATATACATAGAGAAAGTAAAAATATATATATATATAACATAAGTTCAAATGTTTTTCCTCTTACCTAATTTGTTCCCAGTTCGTCGTTTAACCCTCAGGCAAATTGTACGAGATTTGATGCACTGTAAAATAAATACACGAAAAATGAAGGGAGTAATGAGATAACTTTTTGAAGAGCAATGAAATTATTACATTGTGAATATGTGCTATAACATCTGTATGAGAAGAGTTTTCCAAGCAAATTCCATTGATTTCCAGGATCTCATCAGCTACTTCGAGGTCTGCCTTATCTGCAGGGGAACCTATGAAAAAAAATAAGTAGAATAATGTTGAGGCGGGTTGTATTATTTACATTATTTTGAGAAACAAATATTAACAAAATGAATATATTATTTGAAATACGAAAATTAAGATATCTATTGGATCAAATTTCTAAAAAAACAAAAAACAAACAAACTTAAGAAATAAACTAAATGTACATAAAAATATACCATTTACTTTTTTCTTTCAAAATCCCTTATGAACTTATTTAATACGCTGCCTAATGACCAATTTGTTTCTCAATATAGCCATGAATTATACATTAAATCCTTATTAAATAATTGTTGGGGTATTTTCATGATCAATGATCCCAACCATTGGATCCCAGAATATCTTGTTCATCGAATAATGTTTCGAATGGAAATTAAACAAAAATTAAGTGAAGAAGAATAGAAATCCTCTGAGCACTCAATTAAGAGGTGAACAAACACACAATTTTTTTCATGGCTATTTCTTCCATAAATGATTACATTTATGCCCAATTTGTTGAATGAAGAAAACATTTACTTTTTTAAAAAAAGTAGTGAGTGAATGCATTGAAAAACATAAAATCAATTGATATTTAAATCACTTCTTGAATACTTTTATAATCAATGCGAAGAAAAATAATAAATAAATGAATGAAAGAAAGAAAGAAACTAAAGGAATAAAATAGGAAGAAAAAAAGTAACAATATAAAAACAGATCTTTTTTTTTTTTTACTTTTTTTTAAAGATATTTTATCTTTTGTTTGTTTTGAACATTTATAAAAGATCAAAGACCATTCATTCTATGGCATATGAGAACATATAAGATATTAGCAATTACATTATTATATTTTATAAGGAATTAAAATGACAATAAAAGGATTAATGAATCAATTAATATTATATAATTATCCTTCAATTCTTAGAAAAGGGAGACGAATCTCTTCATGTGACTTGATGTTGGTTCTTTTATCATTTTGTTCAGTCAATTTTTGTATCAAATTTTTTAATTTAAAAATTTTTTTTCTACTAAAATTACAAGGAGTGGAAAAGCTTAAAATGTTCCTCAGTGGTTGACGACAACCCCCGATTCTCTAAGAGGTTATCATTTAGTTACTTTAACAAGATAAGCTTTTTTAAAATACATATAAATGTTATATAAAATAATTTGACAATTCCTTATATTGACTTATCTCATCTAACCTTCAAAATAAGTCGGTGTTATTTTTGGTGTTTTATTTTTTTTTGACAAAGAGCGTTTTATATTTTATTCCTTTAAGAGACACTAATTTTACTCGGACCTCAGTACAAAAGGCTTTCCCTGATGGTCTAGATCAAGGGTTGAGAATATCGATTTCAAAATATTATAGCTGTAACTACAGTGAGTGATTTCAACTATGAAATGGATTTCATCATATAAAAACTGTGTAGTGAGTCTTCATTCTAACCAAGTTGTTGTTGAATGATCTCATCAGGGGTTTATCCAATAAGCCCTTAAAATTTCATAATTTGATCCTCAATTGGATGCTTAAAACAAATAAATACATGCTGATACATCAAGGTCAGTGTGATAAGAAAGTTCTGAAGCATTCAATTTAATTAATTCTAATTATAATTAGGAAAACTAGGATTAGAATAAACCTTAAAAAATATGCGTTCATATATTGTATTTGTAGATTTCTATCTGTCTGTTACATATAAATTTCAAAATTATAGCTGATTTTTGGCATGTGATCCCCTTAAGACATTGCACTTAGTATAGGGTAATTTTTTTTTTTTGCCCCAGCACCAGAGTATCTATGAATTGAGTTTTTGTTTCACTTTATGCTTTAAATCTTGACCATAGAGGAGCATTATACTTGTGCCTAGATTTTGAGATATCTATACCTTTTCACATACTAAATGAGAATATTGACATGCTAAATGAAACAGGTTTGGGATTTTATGAATAGTGACACACTAAGTGGAATAGTGACACACTTAATGAGAATAGCGACAGACTATTTGGAACAATTCCATACTATAGGAGAATTAATAATTTTTTTTCTTCATATCCTTAATGACGAGACGTACATCTGAAGAAAAGAGGGATCGACAGGAAAGAAAGGTACAAATTTGTGCAACCTATTCTGCAAATGACAATGGATGTGAACATGCCACAAGTCTGGGAGACCCACAAGCAATTATCGGTGAGTTAAGTGTGGCTATTCAGCCGACAAATGTGGAGGCGTGTTCAACTCCAAGGTACTCGATATTCATCAAGAACATACGGCAACTATTTAATAACACTTAAGACCATTGATGATTCGTTGTGGGCAACGTTTAGCTTACGTGTTTCGAAACAAACCGTGAGACGCCAATTGGATGGGATATCCTACACATTGAAAAATGTTAGGCTGCAAATATTCAAGTAAAGGTTGGGTAGGCAATGAGGGAGATAGATTTTTGGGATTTGTATAAAAACTTTATAAATATATATACATATATATATATATATTTAATTCTCAAATAGAATGGAATGGTTCTCATTAAGTATGTTGCTATTCCATTTAGTATGTCACTATTTAAAAATTTCCTTGTCTGTTCCATTTAGTGTGTCACTATTCTCAAAAATAGAATGTGAAAATGTATAGCTTGAAGAATGAGATCTCTAGACCTTAGTAAGTAATACCTGTAATTATCTAGTAATAACTTTTAAGTTTTTTGGAGAGGAATTTATGCCCAAAGAGTGAGAGATAGAGGGTTCTAACATAGGCTACTATTTTTTCCAACCTTAGCGCTAAATGGCTAAAATCTTGTTTAAAACAAATTTCTATATAAGCACCAAAGGTGCTTGTTAAAATTGTTAAAAAAAAACTGATATTACAGGCGCTCACAATATCTATGAATTGAAGTGAAAAAATATATTTTCTATTTGCACAATAAAAAAGTTTTTTAAAGTTTAATTTATTCATCAAACATTCGACGAGCCATGCTTGTTCAACTTGTAAACATAATTTGCATATTATTATTATTATTTTGTAATATATGGTATATGTATTTCTTCTTGAACAAATAATAGTAATTCGGAAATGGATTTAGTTGAAGATGTTCTTTATATGAAATTGAATAAATATACATAAATGGTTACACCAGGGGTGTCAAACATACGGTCTGCGGGCCGGAATCGGCCTGCAAGGAGGTTCAATCAGAATAATTAGAAAGTAGACAAAATACATTAAAGACAGATTAATTTTTTTATTAAATGTAGTTCATGAATTATCCACTAGGAGTGCATTTGCGTCTTTCTTTATAAGAAAAGTTTGTGCAATTTTGTAAAATGTTTTGTAAAAGTGTTGTTTCATAAATTTTGGGTTCTTCTTTAAATCAAAACAAAGAGAAGACATGATGATATTTTGGTTATTTATTGCTAGGTATGCTATAATTTTCATGGTCCGGCCCACTACGTCTATCCAGTCTACGTCTATTACATGACCTGCGATGTGAAATGAGTTTGACATCCCTGGGTTACACCTATGTTGATTAGTCATGTGTCGAATTTCAAAATCTATAAATTTGTGTATCTAAATATAAATATCAACGTTTGGAATTTAAAGATCTGAGATTGGGGGAAAAAATGAAATTTATGTTGATGAGGATAGAATATTTTTTTGAATGTGAACATAATTTGCAAATGCGTTAGGAAAATTCGCCGTGTAAGGAAAAATTTGTAGCAGGTATTTTAAAAATCTTCTTGTTCAGCATTTATAGATTAGATAACTGTTCCTTGATTTGAATATCTTGGTATGATAATATATTTAGAATTGGACAGGATTATTGTCTATTAGAACAAGAGTTAGTTACACATTTTTGCATTATTACAGAAATGATGATCGTTTTTATGACCCAGAACTTGGAAACCTGTAGCATAGCTTCTGGAACTTTTTTTCCCCAGGAATCATATGTTAGTTCCTTTTGACAAAAGTTCTATCAAACAACCAGGAGAAATTAATTATTTGCCTACACTCGTTTTCCTTATATAATATAATTCCCTCAGATCCTGAATACTATCAATGTAAGATATTCAAATCTAGAAATGCTCAATAATAATGAAATCCTTAGCAATAAATGTATTAATTTCAAAATCCTTGTGATGAATTTTTCAAGAGTCCAATGGCGTTAATTAAATAGCATGATCTGGAACAGTGGCATTTCTAAAACCCATTTATGAATGTAGAGGAGAGATTTGTATAGAAATGACGTCACATTCATGACACCATAATAATTACTCATGCAAGTTTTCAAGGTTGTGTTTTATCAAAAAAAAAAAAAAAATTGGGTAGCCCTTGACCCTTATGAGTCGGAGTCTTTGAGAGGGGGGGGGGGAATATGCCCCATACATATATAAACACGAAGTATTGTTGTGCTTACATCTTTATTTAATTGGATCTAGAAAAATTAAAGGAAGAGGCCCTCTGACTGACTGACTGCCTGCCTCATTAAAAAAGAAAAGAAAAAATAGAGTCCTTAAGAAAAGCTCTTGTTATAATTAATGAATGCTTATGACTTATGTACATATACATTATATATATGTATGTACATGGAAATACTGAGGAATAAATCATCATCTTCTCATTCAATAGAATTTGCTAACTATACTACAACATTCGTGTACGTATATATATATATATATGTAAATATATATGTAAATATCAATTCAAGTATAAAATATTATTATTATCAATGTACATACATAGTAGTAGATAAAGTACTAAGAACAAGCAAACAAACAAAAGTCTTTTTTCCAACTAATGCACATATATTTCTCATCTTTTGACAATATTATTAATCATTTGATTACTCATGTATGTACATAATACATATATTAGTGATCTACATATATATAACACTCGAATTCATACATACCCCTCCTGAATATATGTAATTATCTCAATTTTAGAAATCTCTCTATGTATACATATATTTACTTGTATAGAAGATGTGTGCTTGTGACTTTCATTAAAGAAGTCCGTCTTTCAAGTCCTAAAAGAGACATGAGTGATAACTAGGAATGTAAATAATATGCAAAATGCCGCGTGCGAGATTTTGTGGAGTTGGCTCTTCAAACAGGTCTTTTTGTACTCCAAAGCTGTTACTGAGGGGAGAACATGTACCTGATAGTAAAGATCTCACATGAAGGAATACATGCATTAAGGTTAATAAAGCAAATAAAATGTAAACAAAAAGGGCTCAAGTCCTCGTATAATTATTATTAGTTAAAAATATATAATTTCCTCACATTACTTTGATTTAATTTTCTGCCACTCATCTATGGTATAGGTACATATTGTTATTATTTATTATTGATGTCTCCATTTGTAGACATATATAATGGAGAATAGCAGCTTGTAGCTCAGTAAAACGTCATGACAGCTCAAGCTGCTTCCCTCTCAATATTCATCAAATTGTCAAAGTTACCAGGTTGATTTTTTTATTTTATTTCACGCACCCCATTTGCATATTATTTACATTCCTAGTGATAACGAATGCTCCACAAGTTCTATGAAAAAAACACACAAAAAAACAACAACACACTACTAATGAGCTTCCTTTCAATTCAATAGAAATTGAATTTAATACTTCTTATCTTTTTGTAGAGATACAAACTATCTTACAAATCATTGCTACATGCTCAAATAATCTTTGACGATGAGAAGTTCTGAGAACCAGCTTTTGCAGAAGGAAAAAGTATAAAGAAGAGATTCAAAGATCACAGAATTAAGCAGCATTTTACAATAATTATAATAATAGTTAATTATTTACATATAATATGTGTTATGTAGAAATTGCAACTTGTTACAAGTATATGTCAAGTTAAAAAGTCGATGGATCCTTTATTTTTTCTAATAAAATATACAATTTTTGTGATGTGGATAATTCAATATAAGGGAATGAAGTCATTATTTCGTTCAATTATTCATTAATAAGCATTCCCTGACACATTATAAAATTAAAGAGTTTTATCTCTCGTAATTGATTACAATTTTCTTGTCCAATATACATATAACCACACATATTTTTTAATTAAGTTTGCATATCTTAAGTATGTCTTAAATTATGTCAAAATTAATTGAAAAGTTGGAATATAACTTATAACTATATGTAAATTAAGCAAATATAACTGTTATTTTATATAATTATTATTATTATTTGAAAATATGTACTTTTTTTGACACTAAGGATTGTATTTTTAGCCTTAAAACATCTTTGTATTAATGGAAATGTAACATTTCTAAAAAAAATAAAAAAAACAATTTATATCTTAATCTATCATCAGTATATATTAATATAAAATTTAAAATTATAATTGTATTTCTTATAAAAAGAAATCTCACATCTTTATCTAGTTTTTTCAATTTTACCTCGGAGTGAGGTACAAAATTTTGTATAAAATTTTCAAAACTCCGTGTTTTTCTATGAAAATTTAACTTGAAATAGTTGATATCTATGCATAGAATTATGTTTTTAGTAACACAAAATTTAACTCAAAAACTGATTGGAAATAAATGAACACTTTTTAAATCAATTTCATACAAAATTTCATCCTCCGAATCCATTTCATGGATAAAAAAAATTCTTGTTGTGAGATGTTAAACTAACTAATGACAGCTGAGATGTCAGTTTCTATGAGCACGTTTTTTTATATATCTGGGTTCACATAGCTTGATCAAAAAACTATCACTAATATATAGATATTAGGGCTAAGACAGTACGAACTGCGGGTTAACGGTTCGTTTTGGTACGCTTGAGAAAAAAATTCTCAAAAATTTGACTACGTTTTATTCTTTTTTTTTTTTTTTAAATTTCGACGACTACTTTTTAATATATGTACCTACATGATTATATAAAATAAAATATTTCAAATGTGACGGATCCAGATTTAATTTGTTCAAAAAAACTGAATAGGCTCTTTTGAAGCCTAGTCCAGGATTTCCAGACCTAAACATTGTTATTTTACTAATATAAAAATTAAAATTATATTTGTTGTCAGCTCTCGATATTTCTACTTTCATTTCCCTTATCACCGACTGTTTAAACTATCGAATTAGCTCTTGTTAAACTGACTTTGAACAATTATCATCTATTAAATGAAGAGTAAAGTCACAGTAATTAGGATGAATTAGCTTATAACTAGGAATCTAAATAATATGCAAAAAATATGTAAGAATCAAAGAAAGAGAAAATCATCAACCTGGTAACTCTGACAATTTGATGAATGTTGAGAGGGAAGCAGTTTGAGCTGTCATGACGTTTTACTGAGCCTCAAGCTGCTATTCTCCATTATATACATATACAAATGAAGACATCAATAATAAATAATAACATTATGTATGTAAGCCATAGATGAGAGGCAGAACATTAACTGAAATTAATGTCAGGAAATTATATATTTTTAACTAATAATAATTATACGAGGACTTGAGCCCTTCTTGTGTACATTTTATTTGCTTTATTAACCTTAATGCATGTATTCCTTCATGTGAGATCTTTACTAGATGTTCTCCCCTCAGTAATAAAGGAAAAATGATAACAGCTTTGGAGTACAAAAAGACCTGTTTGAAGAGCCAACTCCACAAAGTCTCACACTCGGCATTTTGCACATTATTTACATTCCTACTTATAACCAACTGACTTATGGCCTTCTTTTTATTTCTCTCTCTAGAGAAGAAAAGTTTGAATAGTTAGGGTATTAATAAGTGATGTCCTGGCTATCTAAAAGTGCAGTTATGTGAATTAACTTTCGGACATTTGCTGATGTGGCTATCTTTAAAATAATAATAATCTAACGATGCAAATATTCGATACATAATTGGTCCAGTGGCTTCAATAGTAAAGGGTGATAGGTAATTTGATAGATGGATAAAAGAGGAAGAGATTTTTTTTGCTTCCTCTACATCCCTCTTTTTTTTGTTGATTGCCTTACGTGATGATGTTTTTAAGTTCGACTCACTGATGAGAGCAAAATGCTGATTTTTGCTCTTTTTTATATTTTTATTCTTTTTATGGGCCATTTGTAATAATAATAATAATAATGAAAAAAGGAGTAGATTTAAGAAAAAAATGTACAATATTTGCTCCTATTAGAGAAATAAACTTTTAGAGCAAGTTGCTTCTCAAACTTTTATGTCCTAGGACGATCCAATGAACAAAATATTTTTGATCCTTTTACTAATGGAAATTGATTAATATAGAAACTTAAAGTTGTTTTTCATATCCGTATGTATAAATTTTTTTTGTCCACTCACAATCTCGACTCTCAAAAGGGATTTAAAACAAAAAAAAAATAACAACAACAGGTGACTAACCTTCTTTATTTTTCTTGTTGCCAATTTTATAATTTTGGCCTGAGTTACTTTTTAAATATAAAATACATGAGTACATTTTGACCAATATAAAAATCAGTAAATACATTGTGTATAATATTCAATAACATTCAAAAATTCTAAAAAAAGGGCTTGCAATCCCTGAATTAATATATGAATCAAAATCATATGTATAATACGCTTTTTAAATTCATAATACTTAGAGTCCGCTGCTTTGAATTATAAAAGTCAGCTGATCAAAACAGTAGTATTTTTTATCCTAAAAATTTCGTCCTGACTACGAAGCACCCCCCAAAATAGCTCTGGGGTGCACCGTTAATAAATCATCGGCATAGTTGTTGAATGCAAAATCAGATAGGCTATTTTTTTTTTGTTCAAACTGCAAATGAGAATGTGGGCAGCTATTTGAGGAGCCGTACGGATGTGGTCAGAGCACATATTTCTAAAAATGTAAATAATAATTATCTGTCTATGTTAATGAAATATTCGATATATCAGTGATAAAACTAAATGTTCAAAAACACATTACAATGAGTTTGTCTAAGGAATGATGTATTCTTGCATACATTGTTTATGCATAGAAAGAGAGGCTTTAAGCATTGAAGATAAATGCATATATGTACATATGTATATGTAATACCTTTATTTCATAAGTATTTATGTAACTAAATACAGTCGATTCTCTTACTCATGAGATCGACTCTTACGAAATCTGCTAAAAGTGTAAAAAAAAAGTCCCTTGGGTTATGATACTATGTATATATTATTTTTTTTTGCACAATATGTAGTTCACTTATAGCTAGAGAGCTTGTGAACAATCCTAGCCAAGTCATGAGAAAGTGCTTTTGAGCGAGCCAAAGCATTGATCTCTCAAAACATGTTTTTGTTCACTTTTAACGAGATTTTTTTATGGGAGTAGAAAAAATAAGAAAGATAAAATGTAATTCTGGATTAAGAATGAATGTACTCTAGATGTTAATCATCTCATTTTCAATACACAAGTACTATTATTATTATTATTATATTGCAAATGGACACTAAGAACAGTGTTTTTCAACATATGGATTACAGAATCACATTAAATACATTTTGTAATCAGGATATGGCTATAAACGTAATAATTATTTATTTCAAGGGCGATCAAAAATCCCTCTAAATGTTGGGAGCAAAATGACCATGAGCAGTGGGTCTCAGACCAGTTGGGAACAACTGTCTTAGGAGTCAACACTCTGCTTCCAAAATAACAATTCCATTGATTCTGACAAGATACTTTTCTTACAAGGTTGGGTAAAAATGAATCTCCTTCCTTCTCCTTAGAAAGGGAACAACCGACTCTACATCAAATAACATTTCAATTTTTCCCATACAATATTTTATGGAAGAATAAGAATAAGAGCTGCTAATTACTCACCGTATAATTTGACTTTTTTATCTTGTGTCTCAACCAAAATGATTACATAGCCTCCGAGATCCACCATTGTAATCTCTTGCAAGAGCTCTATACCACAATCATCCTTCTCACCTTAAAAGATAAAAAGAGAATTGACTGAATATTCTCGACCTGCAGTTGCAAACTTATTTAAATATAGGTATGTACAATTTGGATTTGGGTCAAAATGTTTACTTGACCAATCTGCTTGTTACCATTTGAACATCTCATGATGTCTTATTTGATCATAACATGAGTCATTTTAATTATCCACTAAGTGAATTGAATTGATGCAATTATTTCATTTGGCCAATAAAAAATAACTTAAATATTTACAAATTTAGTAGCAATGGAACTATGGACATTTGAACTTTATAATGCGTCAAACATTGTCATTCACAAAATGACACAAATAACTTATCAAGAATTTAATGGAAATTATTTATTCTTATCACAAGTACCGATTTGGTTCTCGAAACTCAAGGACTTTAATTGTATAATTAACTATACATAGATTAAAACATTTTCTTTTGAAATAAACAAACAAAAAAAAACAGGTACTTTTTTTATCTTTTTCTTTTGGTCTTAATCCCTCTAAGTCTTACATAAACATAAAATGTAATTCTTGATTTAAATTGTTTTATCTCAATTCTTTACAAACAAATTGTACATGTTTGTTTGATGAAAATACCAAATTTTAGACACAACATACGTACAAAGGACATGTCGTGCACAAGTTTTATCTTGTACAACAAATAGATTGATGTACAAGTTAAACCAATCTTGAATGATATGAAACATTTTTATAATCAAGGTAAATGCAATTATTTAGACTTCATTGCTGATGAAGGGTGTAAATAATTATTGACTATACTAACAAGAATTGCATATTTTATGACATAGGTTTTTTTCTTAAATAGGCGTAGAAATCAAAATGAAATGACATTAGTTATTAGTTTGTAATGGTTAAAATGACTGGGGTCGAAATAATAACAACAAAAGTATAAGACATTATGAAGCGAGCAAATTACAACTTGTACACTATCCTTGGCGTACAAGTTACAACTTGTACATACACTAATTCTATAAATGATGTACTTCCAAAAAATATATTCCCAAATAAATGTCAAGAGAATATCGTGTATTTATTTTATTAATAGCAATGAATTGACCAAATAAAATAAAACTTTCGGGAAAAATAGACTTTCTTTATTTAATAAATATTTATCCATTAGGATATTAAGAACGATGCTAAATTATCATATATTGATGCTTTTAATAATAATTTTCATCATAAGTTTATAATAATATTTCTTTTGAAAAGACTTTTTCTTCACATAAAGAAACAGAGAAGAAAAGGAATGGAGGTAAATTTATAACAACACCATTCTTGGAGTCCCCTTCATAATATATTAATCTATTGTTTTACATACATATATTTCAATATATGTATATATATATAGAAGGAAGAATCAACAGAGAGAGAGAGTAAGAATCAAAAATAATTTACAATCCCAAGTTACAGGGATTTGAAAAACGATTGTAATTTCTACATTCAATCAAAGCATGATATTGACCCCACATTGCTCTGAATTGTCTTTCTTATTCTTTATTTAGCATTTTTCTTTTTTTAAAATAAAATAAAATATCTAAATAAATCTCGTCAAAGGATGAATCTCTTCTTACCCAATTCATTTGTAGTCTTTTCTTCTTCTTCTTCTTCTTCTTTTTCCCTCTTTTTATTTTTTATTTTTCGATGGAACGAACAACACTTATGTATGCTTGTAGTACTTATATGAACCACACTTTGATACTCTTGTTTTGATGCCCTTTTTTCACAAGTTTTATTATCATTTTTTTTCCTTCTTGTTGAGAGACTTACTTTCTCTTTTCGTCCTCTTCTCCCCCTTCACTCACTCACTCACTCTCTTTTTCCCCGGTGGCTGCTCTTGCAACACACTACTATTTCCTTTATAGAGGTTTGTTGTTGTTTTCCTTTCAAAATAACTAAAGAAAAGGAGAAGAAAAAAAAGAAGAATAAAGGGGGGGGGGGGAAAAGGAAGAAGAAGAAGAAGAAGAGAAACGTAGTACGTAGTTTAAGTGCTTTCTCTCTCTTTTACACTCTACATTCTAATATTTAAGCGTATTACGGGAGAAGCTGCTGCCAGAGTAGCAGCATACGAAATACATTTCTTTATACACTGTCAAAATTCGTTTAAAAATTGGGGAAAAAAAGCAAAGGAAGAAGACACAAACATCTCTAATATATGTACCTATAGACATGACAGTTGAGAAACCTCTCTCTTTAATATTCTCATATTATTATGTAAATATATAATAATAGGCTGAATGGAAGGTGTATCACATTTCTCATTCTTTGCAATGGATGAATAGAATTGCCCTGAAGAATAATAAAAAAAAACATATTATTGCATAACAATAATATATGTATACATACATATATATTTCTACTATCCAGGAATAAAAACGAATCCCTTTCATATCTATAAACATTTTCCCCCAAACCATAGAGTATAGGAACAAATTCCCATACATAGGCCTCTAATTTGATAAGTCTTCTAAACTTGGCTTTCTTATATGTATTCATGTGAGAGCTTCCTCAAATAAAGACCAAATCTCCTCTTTTTTCCCCCTCTTTTTCTCTCTCTCTGTTTCCTTCCTTTATGCCATTTTGAAAATGATTGATGAGTTTGTTTCTTCAACAACTCTCAAGTAATCAAAGGAACGAGCACCTTAATTAAGGGTACGAAAGGCAAAGTAGAAAATACAATAAAATAAAACGGTATGAGCATTTTCAGCTCTGTATTTTGATATATTGCTGATTAGAGAAGGGAGGGGGGGGGGAGAATTTGAGTCAAAATCTTAATGATACCCCCATGATTTCAATTCTCTAGGTCAGTGTTTTTTCAATTTTGTATTTAACGCACCTTTCCCCCCTCTACATATGTGCATTTAAGCATCTGGGCCCCCTTTTCAAAGAGACAACTTTTAAATTTTTTGTAAGTTTTATTTTTCATGTTGTGGAAAATCTTCTTGCACCCCTCTTGGAGAAGCTGAACGCCTCCAACAGTACACACCTCACAGTTTGAGAGCCACTGCTTTAGGCCATGCACCTACATACATTATTCATATATACATATCTGCTAATAATACACTATCCCATAAAAGTTGGTCAAAGGCGCTAGAATCTTGGGTTGGAACCAGAGTTCATCCCTACTCTCTCCTCCTTTGACTAACAAAACAATGAAAGATTGAGTGATTATGGTTTCATCAATAAAAGATGCCAATTTTACATAACTAGGATCCATTTTACGTGTGAATTTAGTTTCACCGTCCCTGAGGGGTGGGGGATCTTTAGAGGCTTAAGTCATTTTTACTTCTACAAAATATAATTGTCATCACACTCAATACACATTTTTTTGAACTAAAATATTGAAAACAAGGGCACAAAAATTCATTTATCCCACTAAAGCTTTTCCATAACAATTAAATTAATTCATTGTTGGAGTTAATTGTTAATTCATTTTCCCAAAATTTTGCTCAAAAGTCATTGTTTCACCCGTCAATTGTTGCAAATTGAAATGTATTGTCTTGACAACAGCTGCTATTCGTTGTTATATGAGTGTGCAAGAGAGAGATAGTCAAGAAAAGGGTGTTAAATATACCAACTCACTCACCTAGTAGGGTGAATTGATATCTTTTAATATATGTATTAGAACCATTTTCAAATAAACAACAAAATGATATGTATAATACTTATTCAAAACACAAAGCGTTATTCTTATCTAACTCTCATTTGAGAAAACAAAACACAAAATAACGATAGAACTTAACTGCTAAAATAATCAGTCAAATAAGTCCCTGGTACTATATAGATTTGACAATATAAAAACACTTCGAAATTTATGAATGAGGCATGAACGATTACCTTCTAAGTCGTTATATAAATGCACTTCAAATCCCATTCATCTGGCTTAAAACTGATAAACAGTAGGTGTTACACCTGTATGAACCCTTTGTGCGTATCAACTCTCCTTCAAGGACTTTTTTTTGCCTTGTTTATAAATATATTTGTGTTTTTATGATACAAAATATTTTCATACAGGGCTTGTATTTACAATAAATGGCAACTACGAAATCCTTTTTTTTTTTTTTTTTTTTTTTTGGGGGGTGGTGGAGATTATTTCCCTTTAGTTGGCTAAAAATCCGTCTTTTTGGTAAAAAAAACCCCTGAAAAAACGTACTTCTTTCATTTTATCCCACGATGGAGAAGTATATAAATCCTAATTATTTGGGTTGAGACTTTTGGAAAACGCTACGAGAAGATTTTGAGTGAGACTTGTGGGGCTATTGATATGACATCCTTGTACCTATCAACTGCTTCAATATATAATTTTAGAGGAGGTGAAATATAATTCTTGTATTGTCGATATATGGACAATAAATTTCAATATTTAAAACAGCATTATTTAAGTAAGAATACTATAATTTAATTCTTCCTTTAGAGTTTTATCCTTCTCTTTTAACAATTCAAAAATGAATGAACATGATTCAAAAAGAAAGAAAAAAGACCAGGAGTACCAACTCAAGTACCATTCCTAGTTATATTTTATTAATTGACGGGTTTTTTGCACCTCTCGAAAATAATTACCTTTTTAAGAGCTAGAGAGGGTGTGTCAATTTTACGACTAATTCATTTCCCCCAATTTATTTGCTTTAGTTACTATAAAAATCAATAGCAAAATCGATATTTTCTGGTTGTTTTTGTTGCAAAAGTCTAATTTTGCATAACGTTAGAATAACAATTTCCTTTCATTTTAGCACAAATATCTTTAAGCCTTATGCCTAGCTATGCTCTGCGTAGTATCACTACTTTTCATTCATTTGGAAACAAAATTAAATATATGGTTTTAAATTTTTAATCATCATTTATTGTGAACCTACTACGTCAATTATCTCAAATCAATCTTGAAGTACATAAATACCTTAAAGTAATTTATCACATAACCTTAACGTATCAATACGCTATTAAAATCAATCGTCATACTCCCCGACATATTTAATTAATAATTATATATCATTATCCTTATTATCAAACAACCAATATCTCTTCATGTGAAAGGATCTTTGATCCCATAATGATATTATATATATAATTGAGGTTTTCCTCTACTTATTTCAAAACTTTTCTTGTTTGTTTTTCATTCTCCTGCTTATATTGTGATTTTTTAATAGTCATTGCAACGGATAATAATAATAATCCCTTCTAGAGCCTAATTAAATTACATGCAAAGTACTATGTATATATACATGTGGCTCTAGAGATCCATTTTGGTATCACTCTTACCTAAGAGTGAATATGGTTATTGCTTATTATTTAATAGCAACCTATTAGAAGTAACATGATTCATACTCAACCCTTCAATGCTCAGAATACACTAGTATGGTAGCATGAATAGTAGCAAATTCTACAGCTGACGAAAAAATACAGTGTAAATTATCCTAAAACGTTATATCTAAAAGTGTCAATATTTACGTAACCCCCAAAGTCCCTTCCTGTTAAAACAGCAATATTAAAATAAGGGTATGTTTTTGCATCAATATCTCAAAGGTCGAGTCTTCGACATTGTTAGGTGGTCTTCTTAGGCACAACAAATAAACAAGTTGTGATTACTTATTAGATAGAAGGCTCTGAGACATATCCAGCTTCTCTACCGACTACTTATTTGTGGGTACGGGGTTGTGTAAAATCAGACTTCTATGCTATATTGATAGGATCATGAATGATCCTTTGTGTTACGTCTAAAAAAAAGCAAAAAAAAAACAAAAAAAAAAACACACTTTTATGGCCCATTGATATTTGTTTGTAGTTGAGGTCTTGCCCCTTTTTGTAGACTATTCAAATGTTAAAAACTGAAATCTCTTTGTTATATTTTAACTTTGATATACTTCACTGAGTAACAAAAAAATACGTGTGAACAATTTTATACTTTTATAGTTCAATGGTTTTTGTTTTTGTTTTTGGCTTTAAAAAACAGATGATTGCCTATAGATATGATCATCAACAGTTTAATGCTTGCTATGTGTTTGAAATATTTTGAGGGGGAAGGAATGAAGGAGGAAATGTCCTTGATTCAATGGCTTACCCTTTGCTTTTACTTTATTTTTTATATAATGCTTATTTTCTGGATTCAACATAACTCTGTTCAGATAATAATAGCACTGGTCAACAGTCAAAAATCCTCAGGGGCAAAAGTATATTAAAAAAATATTTAGTTTTACACGATGATTTCAAATCTGTAATTTTTTTTTTTTTTTAAGACTCTACTTTTTGAGCTCTTTTTTCCAACTTCAATTTAAGCCAGGAAGCATACTCATTTTGTGCATTAAAAAATCATGATTCGCTAGTGTATTTAATGCAAATTCAAATTTCAATCCTTGTTTTGATTTAAAGGGACTCCTGAAAGCGTAGGGGACGGGAGTAGGTCCAAAAGTCGGTTAAATCCTTTGTACTTAAATAACTCCTTTAATAGTTGATGAAATGAATTAATAAGGAATGCATTCAATAGCTGAGACCCACAGCTTTCAAACACAGATGTCAAACGACCGATAAGAATCCTTAACTAATAAGAAATCGTCCATCTAAATGAGTAAATTTTCATTACATTTCGAGCAAAAATTCAATAGAACGGTAGTATCATTATTATTTTTAAAATAATCATGAACATACACCACGATATAATCTTTACTATATCTCTCAACCTCTCCACTTGAAAAAGTAAAAAAGAAAAAAGACTCAAAATCAGTGAAAAGTTGAATAATTGACATTGATACGGAACTCAACTGCATCGAATCTCAACGCCTCCTCCGGAAAAAAATCAGCGTTGAATTAATGGGCTCAACTGTACATAAAATTTTAATTTTGACCTTGTAAAAAGGACATAGTCCTCTCCTTGTTCTAATGCTATTTTAAATGTAGAGGGTACATCTCCAAAAGTGCAGTTGTTGTATATTTTTCTCTCTCCGAAATCACAACATAATAGTCAACAGGTGTCTACATGTGGTACCGTATGTCTATATCCCTAGGAATGGGACTTTTGGAGAGTGTGATGGGAAAAAGGGAGCAGGTTTTATGGTACTATTAAATTCATACCCATGTTAATATCAGCTGCAAGTATACATATATGATTTTAGGAGGGGATATATTAGTGCTATTATGAAGAAACACTTCAACATTTAAAACAATATTAATTAAGGAAAAATAATGTGAATATATTCATATCATAAATGATCATTTATTTTTCATAAAATCGACAACTAAAGTTGGCAAAAATCTTTTAATTCTTCCTTTAAAGCTTGATGCTTCTTCAATTGTCGTACAAAGAATGAACATCATTATTATACAAAAAGGAAGAGTACCAAGTGTTGTTTTTCTCTTTTCTAATCACAAAACTGCAATGAGGAGTCTTCATTTTTTTTACCCATTAACAACCTTAAATTAGTATTAAATGATGAAATATTTAGCAAGAATAGATCTCAAATAACGACCTTGTGTCTTCACAGATTACAGAGATGTAGAAGAAAACTCTTATTATGAAATTGTTTTAAATTCTTGTTAAAATTTAAAAAAAAAAAATCATATTTTTAATAAAGGTATCAAATTACTTAAAATAATTGTTTGAAGAATCCAAGGAAAATGTTTAATTAGTTAATTATACTTGACAGGAAATAGGCAAATATTTTATTCATCTTTTTCTTTTTGAAATAAAAAACATTATCATTGCTAGGTAACAAAATAAGTATAAATTTAAATTAAGAAGGGTAAATATAAATGTATGTACATTTTATACGAAGGAAAAACAAAAGAATCCCTTGAGTATTGGCCTCCCTCCTCATAAAATATGGATGTTTATACATCCATTGAGGGTATAAGTATACAGTATATTGTGAAACAATGGGAATTTTTTCTTCAAGTTGCTACTCCTATGTTGCAAAGAGATTGTAAATACCTAAAACATGAAATCAAGGATTTTAAATGAGTTCATAATGTAATTTTTTTTTTTAAATATGAAAACTACTAATTCATAAGTATTTTGAGATTCATTAACTATTAAGCTCATATATAATCTATCTTTCGAGTTCCATACCTGATAAATATTATAACGTAGTGGTCCCCAACCTCCGGTCCGTGGATCAATCAGTGCCGGGCCGTACAAGAATTAGTTAGTTATTTCTGTTTTATTTATTATCTAAATCTGGGACGATAATAAAGGGAGACTTACTACTTCATCTACAGACTGTAGGAGAAGAAGAAAATATTAGGTATAAATGCAAATTACAAAAGTTAATTATAATTAATTGTGTGGGGTAGTTTTGAATTATTTTTGGGTTGATAATTCTTAAGTGACTCATCGGATTTCACGGGCTACAACCTACAATGCCTACTACATTTTCTCCGCTCTCTTTTGTTATTTGCAGCACTGTTGCCATTTCCAACAACCTATCTGTGTGAAGAGGGGCTTTCTGCAGTGATAGCCACCAAAACAAGGCAAAGGAGTAGACTGGACATAAACAACACAAATTGTCAAGGGTTGACAATTTGTGTCCGCAGTTAGAAAAAGATTGGGGACCACTGTTCTAATGGATCCAATCAATGTTATAATAATATAATTAGACATTGTATAGTCCCTTATCAAATTGGAGCAGTCTAGCTACAACTTATATCCATTATACATATAGTTAATATTAGTGTTGAAGTTAACGAGATCCTTCATGGCACCGATACCAATTTTTAAAGGTCCATGTTCCTTTAAGTTTCAGTTTCCTTTTCCATAAAAAAAAAAATAATAATAATTTTTTTATGTTACATATCTTAATCCCTCAAAGTCTTGGTTTTGAGTGATGTGCTTTTAATCAAAATAATAAACACTACACATCTGTAAAAGGAGACAACTAATATCTCAGACTTTTTTAAGAGATATTTAATATGAAGGATCTACATACATATTAGAGTAGATATATCGTTATATATAAAAAAATAATAATGTTATTTGAAATTCTAAGAGCTAGATTATGTTGTATCTCTTTTTTAATCCAATTATCATATATTTTATGTGTTATAAATCAGTTTTTGAAGTGCGCAAAACAAAAGCGTACAAATTTTGAAGCTGAAATCAAAACCAATGAAATAAAGTTCATTATTTAGTAAAAAAAAAAAAAAGAAGATTCCTAATTGGCAAACTTTTTATTTCTTTAGAACATTAAAAAAAAAAAATGAAACATATTAGATCGATTAACCTTGAGTAAATTTAAACATATTAGATCTCTCCCAGAAGGATTTTTCTTAAAACTACTACATGTTTGTAGTGAGCCCTTCTTCGACCCCTTAAATTTAAGAAGTCACAGTGCTAGTGATGACCCATTTTTGAAGATGTTGTTTTGATCTGGATCTCTCAAAGTCACGATATTATCTTAGTTTTGGTCTTGGTGTCAAGAACCAAGGTCAAAGGAACTGGATTAAAAATTTCATTTCCTTAAGAACTATTCTCTAGGCTTACATCACTTAAAGTCTGAGTATTGACCTGGTATCGATCTTCAGTGATGTGGTCTGGACCAAAACACAACAAGGTGCACTATAATATTGTTTTAAAATGGGAATAAGTGAGTTCGTCTTAAAGTAAATAATTTTGACCCATTTTTCATCTTTAAAATCATCCCAAAAATGGTCAATCTAAGCTCAGAAGGCTTAAAAATATTTAAAACGCATGCATTAAAGTTTTATGTTCTTCGGGTTATTTTTTGTCTTCCCCAAAACAAAATAAAACCCATCAATCAATTTCTGACATTTTACTGCTACCTACTTTAAAAATGACAAAATTTAGATTTTAAATGTCAAGGCATTGCTAAATTTGGTCAAAATAGGAGTCATATGTATATTGATTTGCTATGATAATTTTTATATTTAAAATTGTGAGTGTACAAGACGTCTGAGAAGAACCAATTTTAACCTACAAATACACAAGTTTCCATATTTAACATATGCCAGTTCCAGGCACAGAACATGACATAGTAG
Source organism: Lepeophtheirus nordmannii (assembly GCA_963680855.1). Taxonomy (NCBI): domain Eukaryota; kingdom Metazoa; phylum Arthropoda; class Copepoda; order Siphonostomatoida; family Caligidae; genus Lepeophtheirus; species Lepeophtheirus nordmannii. Next base: position 10,670,869 of record OY804525.1, read on the forward strand.
ACTTGAAATTTTTCAAATGAGGTTTTTATAAACATACCTTTCAGTAGAAAAGACCATAGTGCACTCAAAAGTGTACTTTGAATCAAAGAAAAGGATGAAAGAGCTATTGAGTCTCATTTGGATAAAGTATGCACTGCCCATGAAAGCCTTTGTTCCCTCAGTTTATTCATCATCATCATTATTCTTTATGTACATAATGTTTATGTACTTTGAGGGATGTAGAAAATGTACTTAAAAAAAGAAACTGCATGTATTTAATTAACTCAACATACACACACACACACACACAAAAGCTTCATTCAATGCCATTCACTTATTATTAATTTTCCTTGCCACAGTGGAACTGTTTTGTATTTAATTCATTTAAGCACTCATTCACGATTAAATTACTCTTTATACAAAGAAATTTAAATTTTAAGGATGTCATGGATTGTACATTGTTTCGACCCGGCTTGTTAAACACAAATGAACCGACTTTTGTTTCTAATTAGATGAAATGAAACAAAACATTTTCATTAACGACTAAAAACAAAATTTCATTCAGTTCTCATTTTGTAATCCTTACTTTAAAAACAGTTGGTTTTTTTTTTTTTCAAAAATAAATAAATACGAAAATAATATCACACTTCAAACTTAATTACATCTCTCAACCTTTCATAGAAAAAGGCCAGAAATGAAGAGGTAGCTGAAAAATTAAGGCCCTTCTTTTCCAACCGTTGGAAATTGGACTATACTTTATTTACTGTTCACTGCTTTGCAAAATAGCTAAGACGTAGGTAAGGGGGGGGGGGTACTTTGCCACCTGATAGTTTTTGCCATTTTAGGTTGATAATTATATTTGAAGATCTATATTATTCTGCTCTACAAATTTTTTATAACCAAAAAATAGCCCCCTGTATATTTTGTTCCAGCCTTGTGTGTATGTAAAAAAAAAGAAAGCAAAAATTTACCTGGTAACCCTGACAATTTGATGAATATTAGAGAGGATAGCAGCGTTAACTATCACGAATTTTTACTATATCAGCTATTCTCTTATCCTTTTAGAGAGGAAGACATGAATGTTTTCTTTGAGAGGGGAAGGGAGGAAAGAATCACAAAGTCATACTGATCAGCATATTATAAGTTCACTCGATTAGATATTTGATTGATGAATCACTATTATTTGTAGACGGTGTGTATTACTCCGTTACTCGTGTTCTTTCCCTCAATAATTTAGGAATCATGATGTCAGTTGTGGGAAAAAAATCCTGTACGAATTGTCAACCACTTAAAGCGTTGTACACGAAAAAAGGCTTAGGATTAACAGCTCTGCTTATGTATGTATTCACTGTCAGTTAGTTGTTACTGTCTATAGGTGGTATTTACAGTCTTCCAAGTATCGACTCTGAACCACAATCCATATCCAAAAGGAAGACCATTATGAGTGAAATTTGATATAAATTGACTATTACTCATCAGCAACCATCTGTCAGGTCTCGTGAATTGTAACGATAAAACCTTTGCAGAAGCAAAAAACCCTTGATTGGAGAGAATCACAATAAACAGTACAAATTTTAGTAATTTCAGGGGGTTAGGAGGATGGTTTTAAAATGCACGAGTCAATGATTTAAAAATATGTGTACATATCTCTAGGCAAAAAGCTAGAGTCAGTTTTTTTTTGGTTTTTTTAAATTTAGTGTTCTAGAAAGAATAATTTTTCATTTCTGCACATGAATCTTTGACATCCATATTCACTTTTTTTTTCACATTTTTCTTTTTATATTACTCCTTATATGTAAAGTTCGAAAGTTCAATTTATGTAGAGGTGAAGAGTTTCTCCTTGTTGCTTTCCACTACCCCTCTTTGAAAACAGATGTTGAACATGTTTTACAATATACGAACATATGTGTGTAAGCCCATTATATGTAAACATTACACGTGTATGTTTATCCGTTGGCTTCAATATTGCATAAATGCATAAATACTTACAATCTACAAATCTAGATTTTTCTCTCATCATTGAGCAAACGCTTTCAATCATAGGTTATTTGAAATGACAGACTTTTTTTAATTAAAAAAAAATTCAAGAAATAAATCTTTGACCCTAACGGATCAAGTGCCTGATATACCCAACAGCTTGGGATTTTTTATTTTGAGCTCATTCTCAAAATAATTGAGTCATTCGAACCTCCACAAAATTAATGACAAAGAAAAAAAAATTCATTATCAGTTCTTGCTATATTTAAAGTTACTAAATATCAAATGGTTCATCCGGAATCTTTTAACTGTATCATATACATCAGAATTTAAAACTATATTAAACACAGAACATTCAAACTCCAAAGAATCAATAAAGAAATTATATAGCAGATAACCTCTCAAAATTAATAACCATAAATAGAACGACCCTTGATTCGAAATAAAAATATTTAAATAAAATAAAATATATATAAACACTGAGCTACTGCTCAAGAGTAGGCAATGTCGTCACACTAATATAGCCAACATTTTACGTTTAGTGATATTAAAATGTGATATTCAGTTCTAAATTGCATGGAAATGGAAAAACGAGGGTAGAAAAGTTAAAACTTGCGCAGAATTTTGTCCTTAATATCAAGATGCTTGAGACTCATTTTTCCAAACCAAAAAAAACAAACAAACAAAAACATTGTTTCAGTTTGATTCCATACTGTGGACTCACCTATAGTAGTCTTCATTTTTATCTATCTACCTATCCTTTTTTTAAAAATAAAATAAAAGAGGGGTTCAAATCAGTTGGTAACTAGACGAATATTCTAAGTGCATTTAATTGGAGTTCAATAAATCAACGTTCACAAGAGTAAAAAATTGAATTTAATGTGTAAATTTTATTTTTCTTTAACCTATTTTTATTCTATTTAATTAAAAAAAAATTATTTTTTTCAATGGTGTATTTATGTTACGATGTATTTATATATACGATCGTATACTTATTTCTAACGATTTTTCATAATATCAGAGGCTCCTTGAAGTACAGTTTGTTCTTCATCAACCCTATACATGTGTCCTGAAGTGTTTTTTTTATCTGACAGGGGAGGAAAAAATGTGTATCCCCCACATAAAAAGATCCTGTAATTTAAAAGAGAAAAAGGATTTTCATTTTTACTTTATAAGAAGTAACCTTGAAAATGTTAAAGGATAAAAAAAATACTCTTAAGCCCGAAAGTTATTTTGTATCCCTATATTACGAGTAATGTAAAAAGTCTGAGCTTTTTGATGATTAATTAATTATTATTTTTTTTAAATTTTATTCATGCAAAGCTACACAATTTGATATTTAAGTCATTCAATAATTGATAAAAAGTTGAAGTTGATCACTCAATTTAAACAAGTAAAGATAGCCGAGCTTCCAATTAGTTCATACAAAATATCGCTAGTATAATTTAAAGAAAAGTACCTTTTAAAAAAAAGTCAATTTTATAGAATAAGTTCTCACAAAAAGTATTCAGTGGATCTTTTTATGCTACCACTAAACAACATATGTACACTCAGTGTCAGTTGTTTGGGTAACTGAGATCTGAAACAAAGCTGCAGATACTTTTTCTTATTTTTCTTATATATATTTAGTGACAATTTTCTCAGACATAAACTAAAAAAAAATTAACATTTTTACCAAATGTTTTATACTAATTTTTGAATTTAAGAAAAATATTTTCTCTTCCTGACAAAATACTATATAGACGATAATAAACGTAAAGACAAAAGGAAGACAACAAGAAATGAAATGATGTACAAATGAAACAAATTGTAATGAAAGAATACAAATTGAAAAGTTGCTGACAAAATTAACACTGTCAAGGCATCGGAAATAATGAGTAGCCCAGAGTTTCATCATAAAGGACTATTTTCATTGTTTGTTTGTTTTTCATTAATACATTGACTACGTAATGTTTAAGAAATACCAAGTATGAGTATTCTCGCTTTATTCGAAATAAACCTTTATCTCTTATAATAATCTAAAAAATATCCATATTTGAGTTTTTACTCCAATTAAGTCATAATTTACCAAGAAGTGTTCAAATTGACTCCTTTCATCAAATTTTTTTTGATTAAAAATTCTATTTTTGAAGTCTCAATAATTATTCAAAAACTTTGCTATATATCTTTATTACTAGGATTATTAATTAGTTATTAATTTAAAAGAGATGAAATAAAAACGGTCAAGAGCCAACGTGTAAATGACATTTTTTTAGGCGGGGGGGGGGGGGAGCTTAGCTCACAAAAATAATTAATTAATTGGAAATACATAAATATTACAAAATAAAGCTTCTTAGACCCCCCTTCCTCCACACACACCCTGAAGAAGCCCCCTGATAATGATCTATTAAAAAAATCTTTGACCCTCTCTTATACATAAAAATGGTTGAGCATTAGTAATTCAGATTCAGATAAGTATCAGATTCAGATCCTTTCTTTACTTTGATAAAGAAGATAGAAAATGTTATTCATGGCGAATTCAAGGAACAGTTTCTCTAACTTTTAATGACAATCATTTGAGACTGATCCTTATTCCTAAATGAATGTAAACTCAACTTTAGTTGCGCATAGAAAAAAAAAATCACCTTATCTATAGCAGTTACACTGCCTTTCTTAAATATATTATTAGAAGAATTTTTTCTGAAATAGTTATATGAAACTTGGACATGACATAAGGAAATGAAAAAAAAGAAGAAAAAAAAAGACACTTTAAAAATAAAGATTTTTCACTTAAGTTACAGGTTGCATCATAGATCAAAGTGACGTAACGCCGCCATGTTGGGATCAACGAATTGATATATTTTTTAAATAAAATGGACACATTTAAAAAAAAAAACTCAAGGAAACTTCATCAAACAACTAATAATAGAAGACATCTCTAAGCACCTATATTGAATACAACTTGATGCCAAAGAATGCCAGTGGTAGGTATTTGAATAAAATCAAATTAATCTACATATACTGAAAATCCCTATAAATTGGCTAAATTCTTACAATTAATTTAGTTTTGCAATGAAGGAGAGTAATTGTAGAAAAATACCTCATCCTTGCAAAAGTAATAATTAATTTAGTATTTACCACATTATATATATTTATGTGAATGCAGAATGATGTAGTAATTAAATATTTTTAATAACTACTAATGAGGAGAGATTTTTTTTTGATAGACGGTAAAGGTGTAAGTAAGTTTTATTATTGGCCAGTCCCATTCTGAGATCCAAATTCAGAGTAGTAGTTCTCACTGTTCCTTAATTTTAAAAAAAAGTAAAGACTTATATTGTTCTAAAATTAGGCTGTTGTTGATGACCCCAATTTGGCTGACTTTCAGAATGATGACGTCACGTGAAAGAATTAAAAAAGGGCCCACAAACTATGAACTCCTTTATTGTTTCGTTAGAAATGATAAACAATTCAGGTTTGCCTCTAAAGTAGACACAAGACTACAAACACAAATGGAAAAAATGCGTTTTATGAGCATCCAAATACATACAGTGCTAACAAGAATGACATTAAAATAATGTCATTTGAGTTTTTACAGCTGTTGATGCTTTTAGTTTAAGAGGTTTTTGTTTTGTTTTGTTTATCTCTATGGATTTTTATTACGTTCATAATTAGGTTTTGAAGTTTTTAAATCCAAGAGCTACTCAGTTTTCTGTTTTTCCTAATACATATTATGAATGTTGATTTGTTCATCTTGAATAAACTGTTCTTAAGCTGCAATTCATCGTATTTAGTGATTCGACTTTTCTAGAGCAAAATAACAATTTTATAATTAAAAAAATTGGAAAACAGTTAGTACTTTTTTTTTTTGAATTTCTGTTCATTCGTTAATTGATCGTTGTGGGGGAAACAGACTCCTCCGAAAAAAAGAATCATAATTATAATAACACCCCGTATCTAATGTTATTTATAAATATATAAGATCCTTCTTGGGATATTAATACATTCCCCTCCCACCACAACATCGTATATACAGCTGATGTTAACAAAGGTATTGCACTTCAATAGTACCATAAGTTTCGCTCTCGCCTTTTTCTCACACTCTACAAAAGTCCCATGCCTAATTATATTATTGAATGAAGTATATATATTGTGAAAGGAAAGAAGATCTGACTAACAATAAATATTTTTTTTGAGTCTTTCTCTTAAAAATGTCTCCACTTATAAATTGGTTCAGCATTGAAAGAAAGTGATACAACGCAGTTGTTATATTGGTAAGATTTTTTTTTTCGTTTATATAAAATGTTACTTTTGAGGTACATTAATTTAGATACATTACTAATACAGACCATGGCGTGTTTAAGGAGGAGATGTGAGAGAGGGGGGGGGGATATTACCCATTTAGATCCTAGTAATTTATTAAAAATGTACATTTTATTGTAAAAATTTCTCCTTTAAAAATTAATTACTCTTATGGAAATGTTTTTTTCCTCCTGATTATATAAAAGACGTAGAAAGAAATCGATGATCGAGTTAACAAAGGGGTCATGCTTCTAACAGGTAATGAGGTCGATGCATTTCTATACTGCAATGCATCTTTTAAACATAAATAATAATAATTATAAAAAAACAGTTATATCTGAAAACAATCAGCTATCCTTGATTGTTTCTATAAACAAATTTTAATGAAGTATAAAGATATTTCAATACTTTTTCCCCTTTTATTCGCTGTAATTCACTGATTGATTGATTGATTTCAAGAACAACTTGTTCATAGATCAATTTAAAACTTTTATTTTAATTGTGCTTTTTTTTTTTTTTGCATATAGATGGTTTTTCTTTCAAAAATCATAATTTTTTTGACTTTAGATAATATATAATTATCCTTTAAGTAATATTTGAATGCATTTTTCCTTAATTCTCGAGAATTAATCGATCAATATATGAATAATGTTGTATGCAAATGAGTCGTTTCCGATGCAAAGACATATATTTTTGACTTAAGATAAGTTAAAATATAGATCTTTTGTTAAACAAAACTAGTTTTATAAACTTTTTTCTAATACTGAGTGAGTTATTGTCGACTTATTGGAGTTTGCACATTCGAACCGACAAAAAAATAAAAAATTTGACACAAGAAGATAATAAAATTATGAAAAGCGTACAGTTGAGCTTTACTTAAAATTTAAGATCCTAAAATTTAGACTTTGTTGTTCCTAAAAGTGATTTCATAATTTTTTGGAGTCGATTTCAAAGTGTGTTAATAAATACTAACAGGGTAACAGCTATGTTTTTTTATTATATGTTTTGTTTTAAAAGGTTATTAATAAGTTTATTATATAAATATCTTTGTTTTTCTTATACAAAATAAAGATAAAAAATATTTTCTAAAAACAAGAAACAAAATTAGTTTATTAATATTTTGTCCTAAATTTATTAAAACCAATCAACCATAGTATCCTCTTTTTTTTTTAAATAAAAAATATGGTTAACCTAACTTAGATATTTCACCATTCTTTTGGTAGAATAAATCATTTTATGTTTTCAAGCTCTCATCATTTTAATTTTACTCTAAAAAATGATTCATAACAATGAAAAAAGCCCGATTTCACATTTAACATTGATGGAATTGTAGCTATAGGTCTATATTTAATAAATACAAGTCATATTGAGTTCAAATAGTGCTCCTAGATTAATCGGTTTCAAAATATAAATGGTTGACTTCATGGTTTTTAAATGAGTTAATTGGCTAAAATGGTTAAAATTAATAATACCTATGATGATGACGTCAGAGTACAGTCTTAAATAAAAGGTTTTGTAGTATAAAAATTCAGACAGTCCGTATGAATTCTGGTCCTTGGGTTTTAGAATCAAAAGGGAAATTACTCACTCTCTGCTCCTTGTCTATTTGTAAGATAGAGAATAATAATACACACATAAGTGTCCCATAATGGCCCATTACACTGGTCCTTAAGCTTATTTTTTTCCTGACGTAAAAAAGTTGGTAGTGCTTCCAAATGCAATTTTACAAAAAAAAAAGGTCAATGTAGAATTATAGCTTGTTAGGAAAATGAAAAATATCCATCTATTGACGGATTTAAAGGCCACTAAAAAAATTGGTTAAATCACTTAGCTTTAACCATTTGGTTAACTAGATTCAAATTATTTTTCTCTTTTTATTCTGGTCTAGTCTTAGTCTTTTCCATTATATACCCCCCCCCCCCTGTTAATATCCTTGTTCCGGCGCCCTTAACAGAGTCATTAATAGATTTATATCCTTCCAAAAAAAGTTATTTCGGGCTCACTTTTATCTAAAATACCCTCGGGTTGGAATTATTAGCGTGAGATACAGCTGGGATTTCAAATTTTTGTTCTTTAAACGATTTTCAACCCTACTCTTTTTTAAGAATCCAGCAAATATTACCAATATGTCTATTTCAATCCGGCTTTATAAGCTAATGTGTTGGTTTTGGCCGGATTCTAAAAAAAAATAATTTCGTCTATGGATCTGTCTCAATACTCTTGGGCTCGGATCAAAATGTAAAAATAGCTTGAACAAAAGGATATTATAATTTAGAGATTGAATTAATTCACAACTCAAGGCAAACCAATTCGACTTGAACATTGGGTCAATTTTACCTCAACTATGCTCGGATTGGGTTTAATATGTCTTTGTTTCAATTCGAACTTTTGTACCTCTCCTATTTTCTGTTTGAATTTGTTTTTCAAACAGTTTTATGTGATCAATGCGTCACATTAAATCATACTTGAGTAGTTAATGTGTGTAATTGTGTTCAAGAGCAAAAAAAAAAAATGTTTCGAGTCTGGTTTGGAGTTGATTTTTTGAATTCGATCTAAATTCTATTCACTATATATTAACATATATATTCCGAGTCGCATCTAAGTCTCTTAGAGAATGATTTGATTCATGAGACAAGTATTAAAACAAATCCAGATCAAAATCCAAGTCATAGCCGAATGAAATGAATAAAGACACTTGAATTAATATTACAATTATGTTTTTACTCATTAAAATGTACTGTAAATCAAAGCCACATTATAGTTTATTTTACTTCATTAGAAATTCAAATAACTTGAGAATCCTTAGATAAAAAATAATATTTGTACATGAGTAACTGACATTTACCCTAATGAAAACCACAATATGTACATGTATCTATGTATGTTTGTTGAGCCATTATTTTCTGCCTATTTCTTGAGAAACAAGAGACCCATTTTTGTGGTATACATACTTTCCTCTTCATGTTTTGGAAAGTTTGGATATTAATGTAACAATTAATCAATTTTTATTTCTTAGTCCATTTTTAGAAGATAAAAGAGTAGTATGACATAATGGCATGATTGTGCCTAGTTTTCTTCTTGCTTATATCTATAGAAAGCCTTTAAATGACTATTTTTTTTGTTAGCTCCATAACACTTTATCATACTTCTTTTCTATGCCAGACGAAAGGGATTTCAGCCTATAATAGATAAAAGATTAAAATAACCATTATATTGGGTTGGCAACCAAGTTCTAGCCGTTTTTTAATACTTTATTAAGCTTAGAAAATTTATCTGTTATATTGCAATATTTTATTTATTGTGTTTTATTTCAAATTATTTCACTTTATTTTCAAATCATCAAAATGGAATGTCAAGTTGAAAAAAAATGTGCACTTTCGGCACCTCCTTCTCTGTGCATTCAATCGAGGCTTTACTACTGCAAAAGCTGTTCTTGAAATTTGTGTTGTGTATGGGGAAAATGCAATGGCAGAAAGAATCGCTCATTACCGGTTTGCTAAGTTTAAAGGGAAAAATTCTGACCGACCAACTGAACTTGATGAATGGCAGTTCAACCAACTTTTGCATAAGGATTCACGCCAAACAACAAGGGAATTGGCAGAAAGGATGAATTGTTCTCACACGGTTATAAAGAAGCATCTTCATCTAACGGGAAAGTCCAAAAATATGGAGTGTGAGTTCCTCATGCTCTAAGTGATAAGAAAAAAATATATATTGCAATATAACAGATAAATTTTCTAAACTCAATATAGATTAAAAAACGGCAAGAACTTAGTTGCCAACCCAATACAATACACTAAGTAACTTACAATTTTTCAGTTATATCAGTTTGAAAAAATTATACTCCTTTACTTTGAGAGATTTTGTGGGGTTATCATTGTATATGATTGATTTTCTTTTAAGTGTTCTAAAGTCACGAGTTGGGTCTATCAACATTTGGGTTATTAGAGGGACAAACTAAATAAATTGAGTCTATGTAGACCTTCTTAAGTATGTGTATATATGTAGGGTAGACTTGTGTTGAAATTTATTTTACAACCGTAACAGACCCGTTTCACATCTCTAGCCTAAAAGATTGTTGCCTGTTGACGTGATGTACATTGGTGTTTTTTTTCTCATCCTCATTGAAGTAATAATAAAAAAAATCACATTTTAACTAAATCTTTTTTGGGGGGGATTTTATTTATATTATATTTTATACATATATTATCCCTCGAAAATTGGGATTTTGACTCTTACTACAGCAATATAAATATATTTGATTAATGTCGAGACCCTTTTGAAGAAATGACATTAATTAGGATACATTAATCATTAATATTTACCCTTTAAGATCAAAGCTGAATTACTATATTAACTTTATATATGTAGTTTACTCACTATTCAAAGCCCACATCATTAAGTTATAGGATCAAGTCTATGGACCGATAGGATCTGCCATTTTTGGTGTATGCTATTTAACAATAAAAGACAATAAGATCTTCATATAATCTATTGACCTTTACTTAAGAAAGAAAATAAGTCCAAAATTATATTGACATTTGTATGGAAGAGTTTCATGCATAGATGAAATATTACTTGCTATACTATTTTTATTAATTTTCCTGATCCCCTTTCATAACTTTCTAGAAAATTATAGAATAGGGTATCCAATGACTAAGGAATGCGTCAATTATATAGAAAAACAAGTGTTTTATTATTATAAAAGGAAAATGATTAGTTTCTTTCTTTAATTTCTGTTAATTATCTTGTTAAAGGAGCATAATAAAATTATAACATATCTATAGTTCTGTGTATAAACAAATAAGATACTTCCTGGGGCAGTAATAATAACAATAAATTTCTTTCCCCCCCCCCCCCCCCCCTATTTCCCCGATCACAAATAAAAACATATAATAGGGAGCTGATGTTAGCAATGATGTTATTTTTTAAAGATAGGGATTTTGTTGAGGTGTTGTTTGGTGCCTCTGCATTTCATCTGCTGATTTTTATTAGACAATGTTAAATAAATAATAATACTGAAAAGTAATTTGTAGCAAGCTCTAGACCAGACATGGGCAAACTAAGGCCCGCGAGCCTTATACGGCCCGTTAGACAATTTAATCCGTCCCGCCGAGCTTGCACACTACAAGCAACGCTTTATTATATTTGCCCACAGGTCAATGCTCTGCTGTGGCCCCTTTTTCAAATTTTATAACCCATAGTGGCCCGCAAGTCAAAAAGTTTGCCCATCCCTGCTCTAGACTCAATCAAATTGAATTCTCTCTTCTCTGTATCGTTATCAAAGTAGTCATAACAACTGATATTTTTCTTTCCTTCTTTAAACTCAATGATATGACAACATTACGTCCATGTTTAGTTATTTCAATGGTCCCATAAGATGAAGTTTAGTTTAAGAAAGGAAAAAAAAATAATAGCGGTTGGGTCCTTGATGATAAATTTTAATTCAGTATTCTCTGTATTGTTGAGTCTAGAGCTTGCTACAATTATAAGTAACCCCAGCAAACATTCATTTAGAAGTCCACCGGCACCCTACTTGAAACTGAAGTAGCGGTGCTCCAGCAGTTCACCATTAAATAAGCCGCAGGATCATCGGTTAATTAGAGGGTGGGAAAACAAGCACCATCTAACGACAGACTTCGACATTAATTATTTTAAGCTTCCGCGCAGTCTAACGACAACTTTTGACAACAAATTCATACAATTTCTAATAAAAATATAAAAATTCTTTATTTGATCACAGACAACTTATAATAGAATGTTTCTTTGAGCAATTAATTTAAATGACCAAAAAACAAGTTAATGAAAAATGTAATTTTTGATTATGTTTACGTTATGAGTAAAGTAAATAAATAAAATGTTTGACACATAATACTTGAAATGATACTCTCTGAAATTAAACAAAATCATCAAATGATTCTCTTTAGATTTAATAAAAAAAATAGACAATTTTTTTTTCTCTTCTCTCGTCCTCCTCGATCACTGGCTCCTTTCACAAATCTAGTTATTTCCACTTAAACTTCGTGATCCGAATGTTCCTTTAGGCCTGAATTTTTCCAGACTGCACCTACAAAATAATTTGAGAAAAAATTAGATAGAGTAGAAAATGGATAAGTTATGTAAACACCATATATGCTGAACTGTTTCAAATTTAAATTGCAATGATATATAGGCCTCTCTCTGAATAATAGATTGATGGTTATAAGCATACATGATTATAAATTTGTATAAACAATATCATAACAAAGATATTTAGGCCAATAAACTGATAAGTAATTTTAACAAATAATATATAGAATCAATTGTATTATATTATAAGACATCCAGATTAAACGAAAAATATAACATACCTGGAATCATTTTAATAAATCTAAGGTCCTTTAATGCCAGCTTCCCATAATGTCTAGTCCAATTAGAGTCTAAGCTCGAAGGTCAGACCCACCTTTGGACGATATTTTCTGGAACTTAAATTTTTTTTTATGAGAAAGTTTAGTTACTTAACGAGTTTAATATTACTATTTAGGAATTAAATTAAAAAAATAGTTCAAGCCAAATCATATTTCTCACGTATTTTTCATATGTACCTTTAAAGCTTAGACTTTTATATTTGTATATGGAAGTAACTAAATTTATTTATTGGGGGGGGGGGGGGGGTTGAATTTACAAAAAAATTGTTTAATCACCTTTATTCTACCTCACTATAAAGTTATAAAAAATCCTCTTTATCTTTAATTTAGTCTTCAAACGTAACTAATTCGCTGTAGGAAATTATTGGAAGATTAATTTTGATGAGCAAGACATATTCAATAGCTTCTTCATTCCTAAGAAAGGATTGAATTGCTATTGTGTTATTCTCAAATCGCTGATATCACAAGAGACATCCGGATCCATTCAATAAACATGGTATTAGTAAAGATTCAGGTACATCTGATTTCACACCTGGCTTAATCATGTAATATCTTACTTTCAGTCAAAGGACATCAAAATCTCATTCAATTTATGGATAAATCCGTCTCTTCTTGTTTTCCCGTAACCCAATCATTGGAGCTCTTAAGTCGAGTCAGAATTTTCAAAATAAAATGGGAGATAGACGAAAAGTATACATTTATGACAATGGACGATACTAAGGACTTCAAGGATCAATCTATGATTCGTCCTCTAGATGGGCATTTCCTTGGACGTTTTTGCCTTATTCATTTCCTTAACACCTGAACCTATTTTATACGTGATAAAGGCAGTGTTTATGTTATGTAGTGCTACTATTTCAAAGGTGAAGTAGAATAATAATACAAGCCTTAGAAGAAAGAATGCCTCTACTTATTAGTGTGACAATAGTCGAAAAGATATTCCACTTGAAACATTCAAAAGTGGATAGTATAAAGAATGCCTGATACATCCAGTTGAAGAATATTGTTGCCGTGATAAGCACTGACTTGAAGAATTTTGCTTGTACTAAAATGCTCCGATCGTCAATTGTGATTCTGAGAGGGGCTTTTGCATGATGAGGGGATGTGCTTTTATCTAATGTCATATTTAAAGTTTGGCTCATCTCGTGTATATTGGTCTTCATGAACTTTATTATTCCATTTTTATGGAATATTTTTTCATTTATTTGTTTTTGATGTTTCTAGTTTTTTAGAACATATGCAATCGATTCAATGACTTGTTATAGTAATCGATTTCAATGTAATTAATTCCCTGACTGTTATGACTTTTTTTCTTTTAAATTATATTCGAAAAATTTAAAATTGTAATTATAATGTTCATTTTCATCGTATTATCAATTTAATCTATTTTTTTGTGTTTATTTATGAAAACTTAAATTGGAATTACATTTTCTTTCCGAATCAATGTTCAGTTTTTCTTATATAACTATATTATATATATTTGAGATAATCATTATGAAATTTCATCCTATTTTATTTTTTTTATGGAAAAATTTAAGTGATTACAAAATGTGTTACTTTTGACTGTTTGAAGTTTTTATAATAGTTTTAAATGATAATTAAATTGTTGAATAAAAAAAGTAGCCACTACATGGTTAAATAAAATCAATTCATTTAATTGTATGGGTTTCTTAAAAATGTAATATGAATTATAGGACTCACTTATGTGTAAAAGTGTAGTAATTTTGAGGTGCAATGCCGACAAAGACATATTGAGGTTAATACTATATCAGTATTGATTGAATAATAATTAATTTTCGAGTCAAGTCCAAGTCCATTTCAAAATGATTCAGGTCTCATGCTATGGCATTACATAGTTGCTACAATTTTAAGGTTCTATCCTTTACAAATTTTTATTGACACTCAATAATAATAATAATCTATTTCTGAGTAAAACATAAAAATAATAAGTTACATTCCGCCCCTTCAAATGTGATCGGCTGAAATTCTGCCTTACTTCAAGGGTACCATATTTATATATGACATCATCTCGGGCGTGCATGTCAGCACTTTTTATACATACATATTTGATATTAATATTTAATACTTAAGAAGCTACCAGCCATTCCAGCCATTTTTTTCTGTTAAAGGGAGCTCTTACTTTGTTCGGCGAGCCTGTTGTTTTATTTTATTTCCTTTGCTTAGAAGAAAAAAATGCAACGAAGAAAAGTAATAAAAAATAAATTAATTTTTCATTAAGACTGTTTTAAGAAAAAAAAATATAGCGGACAACTATCGGTCCGACATGGAGGCCCCTTAGCGTAAGACTTGCGATGGTCCTCTAGTGGAAAGCTGCTAAATCGTTATTTTTTATAGGGCCACGAGCTGTCCTTTATTGGTAAGCTACCGGGTGGTTTCCCGCCCTTGGCTCGCTAAGTCAATGTTTACTGGTTTATTGTCGATTATTTAATATTGTCAAATAACAATAATAGATAATAATTGAAGTCATTCTTTCTCACCTCAACAAAATGCGCCTTCTGTCGCTCTACAAAAGTTGCAACCCTACCAATGACCATATTTTGATTTCTAAAGAAGGAAACTTGACCTCATTTGAACCAGTTTATAAGGCAGGGTAGTGTATTTTATTACTCTTAAGTCGATGTTCTAAATTACATGGACGCAGGGTACACTATCTCTACAATTCAACATAGGGCCTAGGCTTGTTTTCCAAGTAAAATCGTCCTTGGACATTATTTATGCTAAGATTACGCCACGGCTCAAAGATAGCACAAGCAATTTTAACATACTGTGATTTAATACACATACAACCCCACATTTCATAAATTTTTATATAAATGTCTCAGGAACATTCGCTGCCTTCATTTTAAGAACCTTATTCTTGAACTGTTTTCAATACCATATCAACTATTCCTTGGGTAACCTTTGATAATTCAAGCCAAATTATTCACAAGTAATCATTTCGAATCATTCTGAAAAATTATTTTATATACTCCCTTTTGAACACCAGCACTTGCTTGCTTTTGCACACTATATGTGTATGTATATCATTATGTTTTTGAAATTAAAATAAATAAATTTTCTTTATTTGTAGTATTATTGAAACTGTGTACACATTGATATAAGATGTATTTATATTTTTTAATAAAGGTATTAGGAGTAGTTGTTACAATAATTAATTAATTAAATATAAATCTTTCAATTGATACCTTGAAAACATTGAAGAAGAAGAAGACAAAAGGTGCCAATGGGGCTTCATATTAAAAATAAACAAAAAGAAACATGGAATAATAATAATAATATGTAATGGATTCAAGAAGTATCTAGACATGTGCTGTTGTTGCTTTATATATAAATGTGGTGTGGAGGGGGGGGGGGGGGTCTTTGTTTTTTTGTAAAGTAATGTAGGAGATAAATAATACTTCAATTATATGTATGTATATATATAAAAAATTTCCTCATTTCAACATAAATGCAAAAAAAAATTGTGAAAAAAAAATGAAAAAAAAAAAAATGTTGTAAACATTATAAATGATATCTTGACTAAAGTCATATATAAAAAAGAAAGAATTTTTAACCTATGGCACTGAGTGTATAAAAAGAAGAAATTATTACAAAGTTTTTTGTTTTTTTTTATAGATAATAATAATTAATAATTATATAATATGTAATAATAATAATATAGAGAGACACCGATGATAATTTAATAATATAATAATGATAGTAGCATATTCGTAAATAGTAATAATATAAAAAATGAGGAGAGACGCTTCCGCCGTCTATATAGAGTGTGTAACTGTGGATGTGATCGATCATATCAATATGTATTTATAAAAAAATAATTCGTCTTATATATTATTATTATTAATATTATTTCTGTCTCGGATCCCGATTATTCCGCTCTCTCAGGAAAGAGTCATTACGATCCACACGAGGTGGAGAATTACGTATTTTGCGATTTCGTTTAAATTTGTCCATGTTTTCACCGAAGACGTCCCCTGTTCTTAGAGCAGATATCAGATCATCAAATTCATTTTTCTCTCCGGATCCATTGCTCAAATTAGAGACAGAAGAGTTGGAGGAGGAGCAAAGAAGGGATCGACCTCCTCCGGCTGTACTCTTTTTCCGCTCAAGAGTTCTCATTCGCATCTACAGTCATATGTGTGTGTGCAGAAAAATAAATTCAATGAAAATATAATGATTATAGGAGGATTTAGTAAAGTATTAAATATTAACCTCTTGATGTTGCTTTGCAATTTTTTCTTCTTCTTCCTTTTTCTTTCGTGCATTTTCATTTTCGGATCTTGCGTCTAGGAAACTCGATATGAATTGATCAAAGGCTCCAAAGAATTCATCACTCTGACTCGTGGCAGGATCTTCGCAAAAGAGTCGACAAACGCGATCAAACTGTAAGGAATAAAAATATTTATTTTATCAAGTAATCATTCAGCACATTGGTCATTTTTGTTTATTTAAATCCAATTTGTAAAGTTGGGTCTCTATGAAAATAGTACAAATATTAAAGTATCCGATTGTATGAAAATATTCTTTAGGGATCATTTGTATGACACATAGCTTTTCATAAATCTTTTCAACAAATTCCTTGTAATTTTTTAAGGAACTTACTCCTCAATATGAAGTAAACTACTGTCTATTTATGTTCTAATCTATTTGGATAGTCAAAGACTAGACATTGAGTTGAAAGACCAGATGATAACCTATTGCGGATCAAGGGTTGAGAACCCAGTCCCAGAACAGTAAAAGTTTGACAAACATGTAACATCTGAACAAGTCAAAGTAAGTATTGTGTCACACGTCTAAATAATATGTATTATATCAAAATGACAAAATTTGCATATAAATTGTATATCATTTTTTTGCTATTTCCTTGAAACCTCCATAATTAACAAATTATGATTTAAATCAGCCATCCTCAGTAATGATTACTAGAGATGAATCAATCATAATATTTTGACTTCCATTCCGGTTTCATCATAAATCTTAAGGACGCAAAAGTCGTACCATAGAACAATTTTTTTTAAAAATGCCATTACCATGGGTAACAGACAGTATCGTCATCAATCAATTACAGCTATATATGAGATATAAACAACCAATGTTTTAATTGAGCCTCAATTATGTACAAATAATGACAGACTATTTTTGTTCATAAAAAAATAGTTTCAAATAGGTACACAGAAGTACTTCACTATCACCTTAGTGATGATAGTGCCTGCTAGAGGGCACCCTTCAAATCCGAAACTTTTTCAAGGGCCAATAACTGCAACAGAACGGGGGACAAGAACGA
Organism: Lepeophtheirus nordmannii; assembly: GCA_963680855.1. Lineage (NCBI taxonomy): Eukaryota > Metazoa > Arthropoda > Copepoda > Siphonostomatoida > Caligidae > Lepeophtheirus > Lepeophtheirus nordmannii. The sequence continues at coordinate 10,688,818 of OY804525.1, forward strand.
TTTTAAGTCATATACATATTATGGATCAATACAACCCTAACTCATAGACTACCGCACGTTTCCGACACTTCTGTGCTTTGTATCCCCGCAACAATAATCTGTTGTTTTGCTGCGTATCCCCGGGAGGTGGTTGAGAAAATGAGAAAAAAGTAGTATCGCATTTTAAGATAGTATTTTCACCCAATAAATCAAAACATATAAACAAACCGGTCCGCATGGACACAATGGGGAAATAAGACCCTCACGAAAATGGTTCCGCATGGAACCAATGGTAGTCTATGAGCTAATAATGGCATACAATACTAACTACAAAATAATTATCACTTACCCTTGCTTTCATATCCGAAAACAAATCCTCCAACTCCGCAAGTCTAACTGATGCCATACTCACAAATTCCCGCATTACAGTTAAATATCTATAATAGAATAGAGTAATAATTATTAACATACGATACACACGATAATTAATCAATTCATCATCAGAATCAGTGAATTTACCTATCACCATTGGTTTGAGGCTGCGTTCGATGGAACTCAACCTCCCGATTCACTTCCTTCATTCCATTTCTTAAAAGCGCCATATCCTTTTCCAGCTCTTTGATGCTGCATATGAAAATACAATTAATTATATGAGTTAGTCAATAGGAATGACTTTGACTTACTTGACTTTGGCTGCGTCCTTGACGGATGGAATATCTTGCTCTAGTAAAAGACAATCTTTGAACTAAAAAACAAGCAAATTAAATCAATAGAATTTATATATATATATATATATATATGTATTTTAGGAAGTAATGAAAATTTTGATTCAGGCTGCACTCTTGAGGCATTTTTCCTTGGATGTATGTAGATATTTAAGACATCATACCAAATTTAAAGCTGATTGATTTATGCATACAACATTTATAGTTCTAAAAGTTAACTACATGATAAACTAAACAGAATGTCACAAGACTCTCACAAACTCTAAAGGTCGGTTATGTGATTGTAGTAAACAGCAACTTTTTTGCTCCCATCAGTGTGAACAGACCTTTATTCATGAGAACAAGAACGTGTGCCAAATTGTAGTCCACTAAATCAGCCACTTATAAGATATAAGTACAAAATGGAAGTACTCAACTATACATAGTCAATCACTTTGCAGTAGAGTAAATGAGCGTGAAATGACCTGAAATTTTACACAGATGTTTACTACAACCAGACAAATAATGCATGAAAAGTGCAGCTTGCAACTCATTAATTTTCATGTTTGTTTCACTCCTCCCTAATGTATCTGACTTCTTCTCTCCCCACCTTTTGATCACAAGTTTCTGCTATGTAATGTAAAAGTGTAACATTTTTGTTACAACTGGATTTTGTATCACCAATACGTGTAAGACTTGACAGTTTAAAACCAACGGCGTTTCCTCGCTGTCCACGATTCATATAGTTCCCAAAAGCCAAAATAATCTCTAACATTTTTTTGAGTTTTTTGGATCGTTGTACCTCCTTGGAAGCCTCCAATACAGCTGTTATTTTAGGTTTAATTTCACCAATCCAGATCAAGAATTTCTTCTTATAATGGAGAGTCCTTAGCCGTTGCTCGTAATGGGTTATTCTATAAGAAATAATTGAAGTTAATTATAGTCAATAAAATAATGCAAATGACTATTCCTACTTTGAAAGTTCAAATAAAAATCTGTCTGCACGAGCAAGCTGTTCAATTTCATCGGCATGTTCGTCGAGCAGAGCCCTTTCTTCAGGACTAGGAGTGAATTTCAACATTTGTTCAACCATGTCGACGGGAAAATTGTCACGCATATCCATACTCATAATTGCTCTGAAAATTGTTTAGAAGATTACAAGAATTATTATGACGAGTTATTGGGATTGTCGGTGAGTACTTACTTGGTAATTTCTTCGTTTGACATTTTAAGCTTGGATAATAAGATCGTACAATTTTGAGCCCGTCGACTATCTATCACAGATATAACCTTGTTGCGTTTGCAAATGGTACCCATAGAACGTAAGTCTTCCATTGAACCTTCCGACTGGGATAAAACAACAAAATAATCATACAAATAATATATAATCATACAATCTAATCTTACAAGAACGCCATTCTTTTGATAAGCAGAAAACAATCTGTCTACTTCAGCCAAATTAAGATTTTTGTATAATTTAGTTTCTTCAATTTCGGTCCATATAGTCCCGGAGACTTTACAGTCAGGAAGTTTTGACCAATTGAATGATTTAAGAGGATTGGATGATTGAGGAACGTTCTTTTTAGGAGTAGGTTTACTGGGTGGAGTTGATGATAAAGAGGGGGGCAATGGAGGTCCGGGTGGAGGGGGTGGACCTGGAGGAGGAGGTGGCCCAGGAGGTGGTGGTGGGGGTGGTGCTGTTAGCCCAGATATCGGAGGTGGCTTTGGAACAGAAGATGTGACTAGTTTAGAAGGAGATGCTCCACCAACTCTAGACTCAATTTCGGCTAAGCGATTCTTAGTCTCCAAGTGAAGAGCGACTTCGGTTTCAAGTTTTTCTTTTGTTCTCTCAAGATTGGATTCGATGTCCTCCTTCTCTTGCGTCTTAACATCCAATTCCTGTTCTCGAGTTGCCAAAGTATTTGCAAGCTCTGTTGCTTCTTTTTCGAGCTCTTCTGCTCTCGAACGAAACTCCATGAGTTCCTCCTCCTTTGCGAGTTGCTGAACAATTTCTTTTACGTTGATTTGTATGGGTGATACATCATGATCTTCTTGATTTTCGGATTGTAGTACAATTTGTTGAACCAGTCTATCAAATAAAAACCAGTGCTGAGGGTGTGATCCGTAATCAACTAAAAAATAATAATAAATGATAATTATAGTAAATTCATTAGCTCATATGGAGTAAGTGCCATCAAGTTTTGACTTGGGATCATTGGCACATAGGCATGCATTAATCAACTCACGAGGTAAAAGTATTAAATGTTGGAGCAAAGAAAGGAAATGTGGAAAGGCCGCTGTATGATTTAGTTTCTTGCGTATAACTTCAAACATGGATGAAGCACTTTTTGTGTCGACGTGAACTTGATCGTATCTTTTTGCCAATTCTTTCTCATCGTCACTTCTAACCATCTCAAAAAAGTCCAAATGCCTAAAATATTGGTAATAAGAGAATGAGACTCGGATATTCCATCATCTATATTACCTGTTAAGCGTTTCATTTTCATGTTTACGAAGTTTATCAATTGTAGGCTGTATTCCAAGCATAAGAAACTCGTATCGGAGATGGAGCCGAAATTCTAGGTTTTCTTGCCCAGGTCCATAATTAAGAATAGCATTGATAAAAGACATTATGGCTGTCTTTAGATTAACTTCATCTTTATATTTCCCGGTGCTTCGATCCAGGTCATTGATGATACTCTGTAACAAGTAAAGAAAAAAATGTTATACAAAAGGATATCAGAAGAAGAGGATGACTAAACCACCTGAAAGCGTGTCCGTTCATGACCATAAGACTGATAGTGAAGCATTGCCTCCAGAACCTTTTTATGGCCTCCAGGGACGAGGCACATAGCTCCAAGGATTTCCAAAACAGCGACCTTCGTTTTAATATTTTCAGTGTTTAAACTTTGTGCAATAATGTTGACGCCTTTGGGGTGAGCCAGAACGTGGGCTCTTCCAGTAGAATTATTCATGAGTGCTTTAAGACATCCTAGTAAAGCAGTATGAACAGAACTTTGGCCTGTGTCATAGTCCATATTAGCTAAATAGTCCAGAAGGGCGACAAGTCCTTCTGCCTCAATAAATCGAGTTACAAAACTATTGGGCTGAGTTCTAAGAGCAATTTGAAGGCCATCTATCGTGTGAGAACGTGCCTTAATCTCGGATTCATCATCAACGAATGAAACCTTAAAAAAAAAATAGGATAAAATTAAAAATAAATGTATGGATGAGAAGAACCTTGGTAAATGAATTCATTAATTATTTTATCAATTTACCTTGGACAATTCTTTAACTTTTTGAATGTAAATATCAGGATCGTTCAGTGTCGTGTTTGCGGCGTTGTTTTGAACACCCTTTTGACTGCAATATAGTTGCCATTTCTTCTCATTTGGCAAACTTAGCATTGCTGTCTTATTAGGTGCAGAGAGATCCAACTCCTCCTGTAAAAAAAATAAATATCACAAATGAATAGTGAACGGTGTATGAACACATGGGAGGGAGAGGGGGGGGGGGATTGATATCTAATCAAAAGTGTTTGAACATCATTTATCTTCATTGGAAACACAATATACCTCTGTGTGTGTATGTATACATAAAATCTGTACAAAGACATTTAAAGACTTATCATCATTACAGGCTATATTTTGCCAGATCTAAAATAAGGATAAGCCATTTTTTTTTTACTTTGTTATTTCCATTATGTAATAATTCCTTTGAATACATATAAATATGTAATTATGGAGTTATACATATTATTCAAAGTATTTATTGAAGAGTGAATAGTCAAATAGCAATCCTTATTGAATCTCACAACCTTTCCTCAAAAAAAAAAAAAAAAAAAAAAGCCCCGATTTTGCATATATGGTAGCTAACTAATTAAGTGCCAATCATTAAAATGGGACTTTAAAACGAGCCCGTCCTTGCTATTGATTCTTGAAGAAAAAAAATCCCAAATGCTAAAGTGCCCTTTGCAGGGCGCCATTTACGCCAAAGGTGCTTTAATTTACCACCAATAGGGTGAGATTATTTTTTACTTACTAGTTTATTTACTAATAATAATTATATCAGCACCATCTCACGGCTAAAAATAAAAGCTCGTTTACATTAGCCTTCAGTAAAATACTTTAAGTATCTTCGATTGTTGTGCATATTTGGAAATAGTTTGTTTTTATTTTCAATTTAGTCCTAATTAAAGAACTCCTTTTTTTTCTTATAAATATTGGGTTTTAATACATAAAAAAAATACTAGCTTATATAGATTAATAACGACATTACTGGTCGATATATATTATATGATGATAACGTCAATGAACAAAGCTTGAGACGGTTTTTACGCTCGATTTGAACGCGTCTTTAATATATTTAAAATAGGGCGTCAAAACTTTGGAACGGATGCATTCTTCTACAATTATGTACAACATTATCTTCAACCACTGGACCATTCATTTTTGAATAGTAAGGACCTGTTCACTCCTCAAAACAAAAATCGATTTCGAGCTCAATCAATCCACACTAAAACATTATCTAATAAGGCTCAAGGGTAGTAGAAAAATCGAGAGCTGGCAGAAATAATTTACTGTTATTGATGTTTTGGGAATGATTTCCATAAAAGAGCACATGGCCCCAATCAGGTTTTTTTTTTTTGTAATATAGAAAAAGTATTTTGGATCTTGTTTAAAAAAACTGGACATTTCATGTATTTATGTAAAAATCCCGGACAGGATGTATAGAAAGAGGTCATATTTTCCTGGGAAAGGAGAACGGTTATTACTCATCACTCAAAGCATATAAAACGATGGAACTCCGACTCTGATCCTTAAAAAAACACCATTCAAACAAATTTGATGTAACTAAATATGTACATACATACCCCGAATACAATTAAGGATAAGGATATTAAGTACAGGGTCGATTAAAATTATATATATATATATATAATCAAGTGGTCAATTGATTGTAATAAACGATACCATTAAGATCAAGGCTGTTAAAAATCCACCTCCCAAGGGTAGATATACGTATATTTTATATGTAGGTATGCAGTCGTATATACAGTATACACAATGATTCAAACATTCAAAACGATCATTAAAACCTTTCATTTTTGGTTTGATGCTCAAATAGAACTCACACATGCAAAGAACAAAAAATAAAAACCATTCATTTGAAGCAGGGAAATATATATATATATATATATATATGTAGTTATATATTCAAGATACAATGACTTGAAGGATAGATTAGGGTGTGATGAATCGATTTAAAAAGGCACAACAACAAACAAAATGGTTTTTTGAAGGTCCCTTTTTTTCTTTATTGAATTGAAAGGACTTACACAACCCCCCGACTTGCTTGGACTTGAGCATCACAAAGACTCGAAATTTGATTCGATCTCGTGGGTCTAGCTCAAAATCAAAGACATTCCTACACAAAACAAAATATTGATTTCAAAATATATGTATACACGTTTTTTTTGGTCCTAAAATATTGCCCATTCTCGTGTTTTTTTGGACTCAATAGCAAATACAAATCTAAGTGAGGTGCATCATTTAAGTAATCATAAAAATCATATTTTTCTATGTAAATGCTTCTACAATGATCATAAATACTATATTTCAAACTCATAAATATTAAAAAATTATAGGATTCTCAAAATATATATGACTTGGGTTCCCCTTTTTAGAAATATGTATATATATGGACTTGTAACAGAAATATGAAACATGACTCAAAGTTTGTGTCACGAGGCTCGACTCGGGAAAAAAAATAAGTCATCAACAGTTTTGAAGCAGGTGTAATATTATATGACCCTTTTAAATATCATTATAAATTTACTAATTAACGAGCAATATTGTTAAAAGTCCCTTGTACTTTACCAGTACAAAGATAGCATAAAGAGAGAGCCTAAGAAGAACAAGGAAAGCGAACTCATGAGTAATGAAAAAAACAAAGCTTTGTTCACCAAGTTAGTTTTAGTTTACTTTTAAAGATATTTTCAAACAACTATGGTTGAGATCCGACCCAAATGAATGTAGAATTAAACCTTTTTCATCTCACTTTCATACGCTAAGCAATATTGTAAAAATAAACTCTTTCCAGTCTTTTGCCTAAATAATAATAATTTATAAATAATAAATAATAAAATCTCTTTAATAATCGTAATGAACAAGGAAGAAATTTGCTCTACTTATGTTAAACAGAAAAATCAATTGTACTCGTTCATACATTATTAGTTAAAAAAAAGGTGATATCTCCTACCCTCAAAATGAAATCAGAGCGCAAAAAGATGAACTCAAAATGAAAGTAATTTGACCTTGCACTATGTAGAATAAAAGTACGTATGTATATACACATGAAAGTAATAACAACAGAAACTTTATATGTACAAAGTACAAGGCATATTTAAATATCATTGCCTTCTTCTTGTTGTTACACTTTTACGTTTTTAATTTGGAAATAATTATAAGTAACATACAAATAATCTTAACTACATACAAAGAACCATTTATATTTTGCACGTTAGAAATATGCATCTAAACATTATATATGTATGTAGGTATAATTTACTTATGAATGTGCCTAGATGCAAAACCAAAAGAGGGAAGTAGGAAGAAGTATACATGTGAAGCACTGAGCATGTTTATTTGGTGTTTTTTTTTCTTTTCAAATCATCGTCATTGAAAACCAAGTTTTCACAAATTTGTTACTAATCCTTTGTGGTTCTACAAATGTGTACATATATATGTACACAACATGTATGATTCAAGGAACAGGATTGAATATACATTCATATACTACTACACTACGTGTTTACTATAATTATTCCAAGGGGAATTATTATTATTATCTAATTAATTAATACTCTACCACCTATGAAGGTACATAACACGTAGATTCCCTCATAGGACTGCCGCCAATTTGTATGCCTCCATATGAGATTCCATTTTTTTTTTTCCTTTATAGAGGAGAGTCACATGGATGTCATTTTGCAATCAACTTGATGCTCAAGAAAGAGGAAAAAGAAGAGAATCCTTGAACCATCTTGATTTTTCAAATATAAAATGTACATATACATATTATTGTGTAAATTCAACACATTTCCCCCTCTCTACCTATATAATATGTAATCAGAATCATTGTACTCAACTCAGAAGGACCTAAATCTCGTCTTTGTATACGAGTTTGAGTGAGTAAAAACGTTCGAGCCTTATAATCAGTTGAGTTGCAAGTCCTTAAAGTCAAGTTGCAGTTGAGTGAGATATGAAGAACAACTGTAGATAGTCCCTCCCTGTTCTACACAATATATCTACATATATTCTACAAGTCCATCAATGGCGCTGATAGAATGCTAATACTAATCATTTGAAATAAAGGATTTTGACACGCGTGAGTCTCAAGTCTAGAGTCCTATAATTAACTATTCATGTTTGAATCTTTTAAAATTTGAGTGCAAGTCTAGTAGAAAGAGCACCAGTTAAATGATTGTTTCAATGCACTCAGTCATATGAGCATCATGCATATTGAAATTCAGTCATTTACAATGTTTTTATTCGGGGTTTAATCAGTCCAAGTTTCCCTATAACACGGGTTTTTTTCATATCAAGCAAGAGCCTATTAAATAAAATTCACCATCTAAAAAGAATAACCTGTTAGTTTGACGACACCATATGAGTCATACTCTGTGTCTCAACTCATCTGCTATATCCACAGAACAAATTATACTCTGAACCTTTCGGGGTATTGTAGCAATTTGAAATAGAGGAGACACATTTGGTTAGTCTAAAAAGCCAGCTCGAGTCTAGTTTTTCAAATCTGAATCCTGTCTAAGGAGATTGTGGTGATCAACTTTTGTTCCTACTATTATCAGGATTGATCAAAACATACCCAACGGAATATAGAAATAAGTATGTAGCTTATTATAATCAAATAATCGACTTTCCCTCTCCACTTAATTACCTTTGTAATAAGATAGATATGTACTTGTGTATTTCTCAAGATATTTTTATATTCTATTTTATAGAATTCCTATTGCTACAAGCGAAATTAAAACAATTACCATAGACAAAAATAGAAAAAGAAAATGTCACAAAAAGGAATTATTATTTTTTTAAACAAAAGATAATATATATATATAAAATAGCAAGACAAAGTATTATCTTTTCCTTAAGGCAATATTCAATAAATAAATATAGAAAGTAGATTGATATAAATATGAATGTATGTACAATATACACAGAATACATTGAAAGTCAAATAACTTGAGGAGGAGGAGGCAAATACTTGAAAAGTGAATTTTATTCGAGATACCAAATATCAAATACACTTTCAGTTTCTTTAAAAATTTGTCTTATTAGATACTTCTTGCAGTATGTCCTCTTTAAAATAACTCTCTCAACCTTTCTTCCTTAAAAAAAGAGAGAAGGAGAGAAGGAAAAAACATCGAAATCAGTTGCTAGCTCAATTTTTCCAATGTCTGTGGGACAATTCCCTTTATTTTATAAATTAGGAAATTGTTCAGTGATTAACATTCGCTACTTTAAAGAGTTTAATCAATCATGAACGTTGTTTAGGGCCTAAAATAGTAGAAAAAAGGTACAGAATACACTCAAAAATAAAGTGTTTATAATAGTATCTTAGTGGATATTAATACCGTGTCTAATACTTTCAAATAACAATTATCTAATTTTATAAATTAGGAGAATTATACCTACAAAAAAAATATTTATATATATATATATATATAAAATAGCAATGACTTGCTTAATAGCAATATTTCATTAGTGTATTTGCAATAGGTATGTAGACTTGACTTATGTATCTTGAATTACTGGTTCTCTAATATTCAATGACTAGAGATTCCCATTTTCTATAATTAATTATTTTCTTCACTATGATTATATTTAATAGAAGACATTAAAAGACAACATCATCTGCAAAATTTCAGATCCTCTCTATGCCATTTGTAACATTATACTTAAAAAATGAAAAAAATTGACATTTTCGGTTCTAAATTGACCCTAAAAATGCACTCTTGTGCAATCCTAATTTTAAAGATACGGGTTACAAAGTGCTGTCATAGTATTTTTTATGTCTTTATCCATCAAAAAACAAAAATAAAAACACTACAAGGATGTCTGAGAAGGTTTCAAAAGTATATATATATATATATATATATATATGTAATCCCAAATGACTTTAAATATAAAATTAGCAATCTTTTTTAAAAAAAATACTATAATCAATGACGATGTTTGTATTGAGCATATCTCAGACACCTTAAATTTTGTAAAAACAAGGTGTACACTAATTGCTTGTTTGTTTTGGTAGAATAAAACCTATGCAACAACAAAAATTAAAACATTTGGCCCTTTTAATCTTTACAATTAAAAGAGTACAATACATTTGACACTGGACAATTTTAACTCCAAAATGTCATTTTGTTCCCCCATTTTGAGAGTGTCAAAAGGATCATGTCAAAAATAGCGCAAAAACCTCTCATTTTAGAACTTGTGTTACACATGAATTCCTTTTAACAAAAAAATACCATGATACAGTAAATTAAAAACACCCATTAAAAACAATTGCATGCAGTGTTTCTCAACTGCATGTGTATCGACCCAAAAGTGAGTCATGAGCCTTTTGAGTTGCAAAGACATAGTTTCAAAAATATAAAAATCATACAATTTTTTTGTTTTGTTGATCAGGTCATGGGAGTAAAAATTCCAGATGTTCCTCACGATTTAACATTGATTGACCTCTAAATGAAATTACTTGGCTTGAAGGGTAGTAATAAAAATGTATCGGTGTGTTTGCAAAATATTGGGTCTTTGTGCTGGATCAGTTGAGAGGCTTCACTCGTATATACATATATGTATATACAAAATATCCTTTTTTTTCTTCTAAATAATGAAGAAAGATTAAATCTATGTACAAATAAGCGGAATAATAAATTTACAATCAGCATTGTTTATGGGTTTTTTTTTTGACAAAAAAAAAAAAAAAAAAAAAAAAAAAGAAAAAAGAAGATTTTGTGACTCACAATATTGGGCGCTTAAATAAGAGAACATTGATATAAAAAAACAACTGTAAAGTTATTTCAGTAGATACTTTTAAGAATAAAAAAAAATAAAAAAACAGGGCTCTTAGATTCGAGCATTATATGTATATCCAAGTCTACTGCTTTAATGATGTAAGTAATGTGTGTGTATCTGCATATTCCTTGGGTATCTATGTATCTAGATGTGTCTTTTGTACATATATAAATTGATGAGAGGAATAAAAAACAACAACAACAGCAGAAAGAGAGAGAGTATTATCATTATACATTTCCACGTTTTTCGAATAAATCGTGAACTTCCTAGATTTGTATTCCTACTATTATTTACACACCTTAATAAAAAAGACATTTCGGTCCAAAAATAAAATAAAATAAAACAAAACAAAACAAAATAAAAATGAGTACGTCTTACGAAATACTCATATTATTATTATTTTGAATATAAATAATAATGAATACGTATATTTTTTAAAGTTTTTTTTTTTTTTTTTTTTTTTTGGTAAAGGTAAGTATTTTTAATTATGTGGAGAAAACATGTTTCAAAAAAAAAAAAAAAAAAAAAAAAAAGTGGGGGGGGGGGGGGAAGTTATTTTTCTTCAAGGTCACCTTTCTATAATAAGTAACTTATAATAGACTTCATATTATGCACATTCTAAAGAAGCAAAAGAATCACAAATAAATAAATAAATGAGGCTGTGAAGGGCCTTAGACCTCTTCCGCTCTTAAAAGCCTTGCTATTCCACCTCCTCCTCCTCCTGGACCCATTTCATTTACAAAAATGGCTCCAAAAAGAAGAAAAAAGAAAAAAAAAGGAAGATATGGAATGGAAAGTGAAAGTTCTGTACCGAGATATGCCTTATATATATATATATACATGTGTGATGGGGTAAAGCCATAATACATTAATGGTTCGAATAATAATAATAATACAAATAACAACTTTGCAAGACCTCCAAAAAAAAAAAAAAAAAAAAAAAAAAAAATTGTCTCTAAAGAAGGTAGAACGCGTTCAAATAAATAAATAAATAAACAAATAAATATTTGTGCCCAATGTCCATCACACATCTTTTGATTTATTTATTTCCTACGTCTTTTATTTAATATACATACATACAATGTACGTGATTCATTGAGGACGACGATTAAATTGATTATCCTCATGATTCCCCCCCCCCCCTCTCTTTGTAATCAAATCAGAAATGCTTAAAGGAGCAAGGGGCAACGTGCAAAAATGTGTCAAATCCTCTTTCTGTATGTATGTGTGTTTAGGGTTTCAAATATTTTACATACATATATGAACGCACCAAAAGGTTTTATTTTTAAATATTGAGTGCGCGTGTGGCATTTTTTGATCTAAGAAGCAAGGTCTAAGATTTATTGTTGAAGAGGACTAGAGATACATATATACATACATACATAGAGGGGGAAGTGTACATATATGTATATATAACATTGATTTATAGGCCTATTAATACATACATAGGTTTATGTATGTAGTTCAGGGCTTTTTTTTTTTTTTTTTTTTTGAAAAAAAGAACATTTATAAAATAATTTCATCAATGTTTTCTTAGATAAATGTATCTCATGCTTGGAGAGGTTAAGAGAAAAGAGGTTAGACAACTATTAGGAGCAGATTTCTTTCTGTACATTTCATGGGCCAAGAGAAAAAGTTGTGGCAAGTCACAACTTTATTATTTCATAGAATGAGATTTTTAGCTGTATACATAGTTGCACAGATTTATTTCCTTCATAAATATGAAAAGGATTTTTACATTTCAAAAATACCTTTAGTAAAATCTACGCCCTCAAAAACAAAGGTAATTGTGGCCCACGACATGGGTATCTATATGCCTTTAAGTCAAGTCAAATCTTACTCACCACCAACTCTGCGAATTTATCGTTCAACTCCTCCTCATCCGGCATGGGAAGAGAGGGCGTCACAGCTTGAAGAGAAAGAGTTCCAGCTCCATCCACGACACAGTACGTAATCTCTGGAGGCTCATCATTCCCAAAGCACCCACAGCACCAAACCCCAGCACCTCCCATACCACCGGCGCCGCCCTTTCGACTACTACCGCCTAATCTAGAGGCGACGCCTTCCATTCTCTTTTTCTTCCCTATTGTCCCGAATTCGGAGTCGGAGTCCACTTCCGAAGATCCTTTCTTCGTCGGAGGACTCTTACAGCTACTTAAGGATGTCCGTACTTGAGCATGGATGGCCGTTAGGGCATCCGATAACTTTGTAAGGTCTGGTTTGTGTGGGCGTGGAAGTTCGGGTAAGGAGGGTGGACGCGGTATGGATTGAAGAACCTGAGAGAGAGAGAGAGAGAAATAAATAAATAGCGAATCGAAAATATGATCAACAGTAAATATATGTATAAATAGTCCTATAGAGAGAAGAATGAAAATGAAAATGATTACTTTTGTGCAACGTCCTTGTGAAAGGGTCACACTAACTCAAAGGAAAACACTCTACATTCTATATCCTTAAACTTACTTATTATTTTATAGTAAATAGTACTATAATACTTTTCATAAATATATACATATATTTAACATGCATGCATTACTATGTCTCTAAGTAGTTACTTTTATTGCATATTTAGGCCCCCTTTGTTTCATAACGGAAAAAATAAAATAAAAAAGACAAGTCAATTAAAACATCATAAAGTTAACATACAAGCAATATAAATAGGCCAGTCATTTTGAGCTATAAGAGCTTCAACTTACTTCAGTGCCTCCCCCCTCAACTAAAAAGGATCCCTACATACATAAAATATTAATTATTGACACTTAAATACTATTCAAGAAGACTCCTTGAGGCACCGCCCAGGAGTATTCGCCTTCGAAAAGACCATTCAGAGTACAAAGATAGTAACAAATTAACTTTAGTTCTGACCTGCAGCTCTAGTTAGTGCCCTTGGAGAGCCTAGATATGGTCATGTACAATTTATTTATATGCATAGGCACATAAAATATACATATGATGCAGGGAGTAAAATAATTATATATGTAGTGGAGAAGCAAACCGTTAGGGCTCACGTCCGTCCTACAAACAACAATATGTATATGTAATTTAACTGCATGAGATAATGTAGGCTATTTAGTGATGATGTAACGAATGTTTTTGTAGAAAATGTGGATGGGAAACTTGAGGTTTTGATACATGTAGACAATTGCATTATTTATAAGTAATTTCTGCATGATATATTAGTATGTGAAGCTGTGATTTTTAGTGAATCTCTCAACCTACCTTTCCTCTTCCAAAATCCAAAATCAAGTATTATTTATTCGCCAATTCTTCCTATCTACTCCTTATTTAAATAGTATGTTATAAAAAGTTATTCAAAAGTCATTTTTTACGGATTCAAGTCCAGTTTGCAAGTCTTTTCCTTCAATATGAATGAAACTTACAAACAACTCGAGTCTTCGTATCGAGTTCCAGTATTGTTTATGAACCATTTTTACGAGTCAAGTTTGAAAGTTGAATGACACTTAGTTGCGAGTACGAATCCATGGCTCTAACGATTTAGTATGGAAATACTTTTTAATACAGTTTAAATACAAGAACAGATACCTACACAGATACCAGATAACTACTAATTAAAGGGAAATGTAAGATACAAATGAACAGAGTCTACCTAATGAAAAATACAATGCAAAATACTATTTATTTTTTTGTAGGCTGTAGATTTTTCTACTCCCCTTGATGGTCAAAATTATCCTCATATACATACATATGTACAAATGTTTTGCAAGTATTGTACGTCTTGGTTAACGAGTGGTAACTTATAAAACGAGCAAACATTTTGTGGTTGCCTACCAAATATTTGTGGTTATATTATGTTATTTTAAGTATGTCCTGTTTGAACAAGGTGCTGAATGACATCGAAGAATATATAATTAGCCTGCATTATCTCAGCGCCAAAGTCAAGGGAGGAGATGGAAAAAACCCTTTCCTCAAATGAGAAAAGGTAGATTTGTAAAATATGGTAAAGCACCATGAAGTTTCGTCGAGATGCAATAACATCAAATAACTAAGATAGGAACCCACCCCTAAGCAAACAAATTTCCTCAAATTCTAAAACGTACATAGACAAAAGTAATAACGTATTGGAATCAATTCCTAATAAAAACTGCAACCAAATGAAAGGAACATCAAAAAGTCTACGTTTAGTTGGTAATTCAGATTCACTTTCTAGGTAATATAGTGAGGGGAAACTAATTATATCAACGACTATTATTTGACTCCTTAGTCAAGGAAAGTAAATCTCATATGGAATACATCCGAATGGTATTTGTAAATGTATAATTTGGAGATGAAAAAGGGATGATTCCATTTTCCATTCATGATATTTATTTAATTAATGATAGCTATTGATTTAGATCTCGAGTATTTTGAATTAGATGCAAACGCATACTGGAACGAATTAGACTCGTATATATATATACACATATTCTTAAATGAAATGAACACATTTTTATAAGAGAAATAATGGCTTTGCTGCTATGTGTATTTAGTATAAGACAGCACGTCCTCAACTCAACTGGTCGAAGAAGCCCTTAAGAAGAGTATGTAGAGCCCAAAGTGAAAATCACAATATATTTATAAATATGTAATTTTATTAAAAGATCCTTAAGGAGAGTTCCTTGATTCGTACCTTCATAGTTTTTTATAGTAATGTATTGAGATGCGCTCACCTTGAAACGGAGAGAAATAAGAAACTACAATCATACCTATTCACATAGGAACGTAGGCACACACAATAAATAAATAAATAAATAACCATAAGTAATAATAATAATAATAATAATTTGTTTTTCAAACCATAAATAGAAGTTTAGAGAGGCAGAAAAGAGAAGAGAAGAAAGATTTCTCTGAAAATAAATATAATATGTTTTGTTTGTGTTTGTTAAATGATGGAAATGAAACATCAAAGACTCCATCATGACCGACCATATACACACTATGTGCTTATATACATACATACATATATATATCAGCAGCAGAATGAAAGTCATACAAACTTACATACATTCATAGAACATGTGAAATCCATTAAAAAAATATAATTAATAATGTATTCTATGATGTGGACATCGTTCTAGGTACTATGATGATGATTATTATTATTATTACAATGTTACATACCATGTACATAAATATGGTCTCTTAACAAAAAACCAATGAACGAACAAACGAATGTATAAATAAATCTATACTATGTACAAGGAAAGTGCAATGAGTCGAATAATAAAAATAAATGATTTTGTACAAATACCCATATCAAATGTACAACAAGCTCAAAGGACTTTCCTCTATCAAAAATGACTCTGAAATACAGTAACTTGTCTTCTTATTCAAATATAATTAAAAACAATTTTTCCTTTCTATTACACAATAACCCCTCACAACAGGTCCCATAAACTCCATATTGGAGCCATATAAAGTCCCACTGTAACTCAAATCATATTAGAAATTTGAATATAAAGCATCTAATTGATCGAAATAATTTCATGCATATATTGGGAATGTTAGCCTTTTCTTGATGTACATAAGAAGTTCAAGATTGCTTGAGGTGTTAGGGCACTAAATACTTAGAGTAAGTACTCCTCAATTTATACTCATGCACACAGTTCTAACAGGAGTACCAATTGAAGGCATAGAACTGATGTATTTAACATATCAAATAAACAAATTTCCCTAAAATCTTACAAAAGCTTTATGAATTGGCTTTAAAAATGCAAAAAAGCTCCATTAAACGGAACTTGATGCACAAAGAGAGACAGTGATGTTTGACTATAAACTCGTTAATGGATGGTAAAAATCCCTATAAAATGGATAGACTACTATTACAATTAATTTTGTTCCAGTTGGATTAGGGACAAACAAACAGGAACAAAAGGAGACAAATACCTGATCCTTGCAAAATTAATAATGAATTTAATGACTATATACATTATCATACAAATGTATGTTCATATAATGTGAATACATAATGATGTAATAACATATTAGGGTCTCCATTATAAAATAAAGAGAGAGAGAGAGAGATTTTAGAATGAATAAGCAGGTTTAAATGCTTTTATTTCTCGGTCCCATTGTGACATCCAAATAAAAACTTCACGGCAAATATTCACAATTTTCCTAAATCTTAAAGAAACTCGGGGATTTATTTTTATATGTATAAAATTTGATTATTTACATCTCCTCTAAACAGAATTTTATTCAAAGTGCTCTTTCAACATTGAGGGGACTTTAGTTATGAATATGATGTATTGGACAAAATACATAATAATTATTAATTTGTTCGGATAATCATTCAGTAGTGGACAGATAACATCTGTCCACTGCCCCTTTTTTTGACATGATGAATTCTTTGACACTCAATGAAAAATAAGATTATAGTAAAAACAAGGAATTGAATTTATATCATTTCTTTATCGAATGAATCTTCTTTGTTTAACAAAAATATTTACTACGTTGCAAAAATTTCCATTAACTTTGAACTTACATAAAATTAATAAATAAAAAAACAGTCAAAATCACATAGATTGACGTTTGAATGACGTTTCCCGATGATTATAATATATATATATATATACATTTGAAGCATATTTCGTACAAATTGCATGTATCATAATTAATCTGTCAAAAGTTTTAATTTGATTAATACATATTTAGAACTTTATGTAAAGAACAAACAGAAAATAAATAAATTACAAATTGTAGAAATTTATATTTTCCGTCTTTTTTTTTTAACTTTTTAAAAACAAAAAAAACAAAAAAAAACAAAACAATAGGACTCTCAATGGTACCTTTAAAACATGAACGATTATCCATTTAGTATCTTGCTCCTTGTTAGAATTCTGAACTATGACAAGATGCACACTAATTAGCCATGGTATTAAATGAAGAATTTGTTCAATAAAATTGGAAAGAATTGGCAAATTAATACCAATTTTGAGTCTTTTTCTTTCTTTCTTTCTTTCTTTTGAGAGATAGACTGAATATATCTATGAGATGGATATTGACATACGAAATTCAGCTCTATTAAATGGAAGTTTCCAAAAATAATAATAATAATAATAATCATCTCTAAAAATTTAATAAATACGAGTCTATTTTTTATTTTCAGTCTTTTACTTATTAATTTCACACACTGTCTAGTAGTGTGCAATTTGTCTTTATAATTGACGATAAATAATACATTTATTATTAATTGCCATTAGATATGCGGATAATATTTTCATGATACATGAATCATTGGAAATGTAGAGGGAAAATGTCCTCCAATAACCATCATTCAAGGACGTTATTTGAAGAAGAGTAAGGGGGGATTGATCCGTTATAGGAGCTAAGGGCACTCAACTTTGAGGAGGAAAAAATAAATAAAAAAATATAACGACTTTCATGTTCACTCCTTGCATATCTGATCAGTTATTGAAACAATAATAATAATAATAATAATAATATAACCAAACAAAAAGATGATAAATGCCTCTTCATTCCCTCGTCGTCGTAGTAGCAATCAGTCATCATTTATAGAAGGATCTATTCTTTCTTACTCAATAGGGGTCATACCATCAACCAAAAAAACCAAAAAAAAAAAAAACCCCATATAAAGTAATATCAATAATTAAAAATGGCTGATTGAAAGCCACATCAGATGTTTGAGAGGATTTCAATCTTGCTCAACGCTTCGAATACCATCAATGAGGAGTCAATGAGTGTCAATGACAGATGACACAAATCGAAAATACTATGTTTTGTTGTTGGTATGTGTATTTTTTTTACTCAGCACTGGATTTTGTCACCCTCACTCACATTGTTAGTATTTTAATAAGTCCAACAAGGGTGGGAATACGGGGAGCGTAATTGGCAACGCGTAATTGGCAACACACGTAAGTCATTTTCTCCTCTTGAGAGATGAATCAAATACTTTAAATGCCGTGATAACAATAAAGAGAGGAGAAGGAGGTTACTAAAGAATTAGCAAGAGAAATCGGAAATACATAGTAGTAGATACACTTGATATTGAATCAATTTAAAATCATTCTGGCTAGTCAGAGAGTAAAACAAATACGAAGAAAAAAAAAACACAGTTAGAAAACAAGCAAATATATATAAAATGTTATCATTTATTCAAGCGAATGACGAAACAAGAACACGAGTAAATGAAGTAAAGAGAATTCATTTTAAATATATATATATATATATATATATATATATATATATATATATATATATATATGTATGTTTGCAAGTCTTCTCTACTCTTCTTTCAACTACACAAAAATCCAGTTAGATACCTACCTCCATAGAAGAAGTACAAAGAGAGAGAAAAGAAAACCATGCATGCCCCCTCAGGACCTCTTGCAAATAAAAATAAGAATAGAAAGATTCCATTCTTGCATCGTCATATCAATAATATGTACATTTTAATAATATTCAACTAGCATCATAGGCCAAATACTTTACCCACCCGGAACTATGTCTTTCATTCCCTCTTCTTATATGACCTTTTCATATATATATATATCTTACAAGTTATGAAAGATACATCATTCACATGAATATATATATATATTATTTATGAAGAAAGAAAGAAAAAAAAACATGAAACAAGCAAAATCTTTTTTGACAGGCCTTGGTACGAATATAAGAATAAGAATAGTAATAATATAATAATATCTATGCTAATAGCAAATATGTAATATCACCACCATGTGGTGATGAGGACTTAACATTCTACATAAATAATGATAATAATAATAATAATATCGTAATTACAGAGGTCAAAACGTCCACCAAAGCAAGGGATACAATATACTTTATATATTTATAGATATATATATATATTAAATATTCAATATCAATTGTTGGAAATGAACGTAAAGGAAATTATAAATAAATAACTAGATTTTGATCGTTTTTCCATCTTTTTTTTACTCTTATATATATATATATGTAATTATATAAAATCAGCCCTAGCTGATGGAATTTCAATATATACATATATATATTTATAGATATAAACAACCCCTACAAGTGTTGAATGGATAAGATTTCATACTTTATATTATTATTGAATCCCTATCTCTGACTAATTTGATGCATTCATTTCCTAATGCGCAATTCTTCTTTAGAATGCATAATGATGACTACATTTCCTATGGTTTTATACGGATATTTGTGAGATAAATCTAATAAACTACAAAGGTTGACACTCCAATATGAATTAAATAACATGAAGTACACTGCATTTTGAGGGATGTTAAATTAATATTTGACTACTTAAAGCCAATACCAAATTTTCGTAAAGATATATATATTTTCGAAAAAACCCTCTACAAAAAATGGTTTTTATTTTCTTTTCCTTCATATCTATTTTTTTTTTACATACTTATTAATAAAATATGTACATACATATCAAAAATTATCCTTGAGGAAAAATTTTCTAAAAAGTGCATTTGACAATTTTTTATTATTTACTATTGATATATTGTTATTATCATATTTATAAATAAATATGTAATCATTATACTAATTTATATTAATAAATAAATTTATATATATATATACATATATATGGCTTACTTGATGTACATCAGGGACTCGAAGCACAATGTTATCCGGCAAGTTTAAACAATGCATTTTGAATACATATATATATAGCTATATATATTATGTATAAAATTGTATGCAAATTAAGTAACAATATATTTTATTTGTATTTGTTTTTGTTTTTTGTTTTTTAAAGAATATCTTTGATTTTCAAAAAAAATAAAAATTTAATTCACATATTCCTTCTTTTAATAATAGATCCGTTCATTCACAAGCATTTGAATTCAAACTAACTCCACATGAATATGATATTGAAAGAAGAGGAGATGAAGTGTGCGTTAGAGAGGAGGGAGGGGAGACGTCGTTACTTTAGCATAAATAGTATCAAGAACCATTTATAAGACACACGGGCCTGCCATTATGGTTATAGAGCGCAAAATATTCAGGATATACTTAAGGCATTACATTATTACATACCCGGGAAAGAGGAGGAGGAGAAGGAACTCATCAACTCAATGGGGTTAACCGGATTAAAGGGTGTTATTTGAATTAAGGTTGAAGTTTTTTTTTTTTTTTTTTTTTTTTTCCATCTTAAAAGAAAAGCAAATGACCCAAAATAATTTTTTCATATCTTATTCAAAGTATATGCAACTAAATATGTAGATTTGTGCAGGGACTTCAGACTGCAAATGTTTAAGAGACCGGCTCAAAACCATTGCCATTGTTGTTTTTGAACGGATTTAATTCAATTTGTGGACGGACTTTATGAATTAAAAGTTACCGTTTGGATCGGTTCTAAAGAAAAATTCGGTATATATGTACCAGTGCTGAGACACGGTTCGAAATATAATATATTTTCCTTTTTGACCTGGTCATAAAGGAATTCCTTCTTTTAGAATGATATTTCGGTGAAGAGCACTGGCTTTAAGATCGTGAATGAAATATAATCGTTCTTAAACCATTATTTAATCAATCCGTGAGAAACTGAAATTTTTTTTGCTCTCTCATGGAAATGAGTGGGACCTTTTAAAACTTTGTCCAACAAACATCACATCTTAACCTTGGTATATATATATATATATATATATATATATATACATGTAGATATTTTTAGAGGTAGGATTCGTTTAAAAAATTATGAACTGATCTAATTTAATCTCTGCATCAGTTCTATGGAGAAAAAAAAAAATTCCTCTTGATCGTTCTCATGATCTATAAAACAATGGTTTGAACCCATTTTTTTTAATGAATTGTAAACGTCAAGTGTGGCTTGAAATAAACAAACATTGCAAAGACGAATCCATACAAAGTTTTACACAGTCCTTCTTTTCAATTAACAGAGTAAAATCTCCTCATGTGGCCTCCTTATTTATACAACGCAGTACTATGGATGTAAATAACGCCACAATTTTACAAATATTGATGATTTTCAAAATATTTAAATATCCTACAATTTGAAGCATTATCCTTGGCTAAATCAAGCCTGATTTGATGACACATTTACGCCAGTGCAAGGGATTATGATTAAAACTTCATATAAATTATTTTTTTTCTTCAATGTTTACATGTCTAGAGATACAGCAAGCCTTTTAATTCATTTTTAACATACAAATCAGTTTATAATATTAATTACAATGCTCATGGCGCAGAGTTTATCTTTTATTCTACAACTTTCAAATAAAATAATGAAATGAGAGTAAAAAAAATCAGTGTTTTGAAGAAAAAAACCAAAAAAAAAAAACTAACGCCTTAAATCCCTCCTCTAAAAGGGTTCATCTAAGACTGGGGGAAAATTCCGTCACGGAGTGAAGTCTCTACACTAAATATTTCATACATAGGTAGGTATGAATGTATCTATCTATCTACATATATATATGGTTAGATATACAGTATGTATATAGTTAATTTTTGAAAGGGAAAATTTACCAGATATAATAGTTTTTTTTTTTCTAAATAAAAAAAAAAAAAATTAAAAAAAGCAGGGGAAATTTACTGATCACGATCTTATTTTTCTTCTTCTTCTTCTTCGTTTTCATTATATGTAGTAAGGTCTATTATTATTAAATCAGAAGAAAAAAAAGAAGAAATGATGAATATGAAAACAAGGTTAAGTCATCATCTAAACTCTTTGCATAAGTGGAGAAAGAGAGAGAGAGAGAAAAAAAAAAAAGTAATGACTTAAAAAGATAAAGACATCTCATTCAAAAAAAAAAAAATGTCTCATTTAATTAAATTACACACAGACTTTCAGTACATACATGAGAATAATGTATGTAGATGAAGGTTGGGTATCCAAGACACAGGGGGGGGGAGGGGGTAAAGGATTCCACTGAATTCATTTCTATAAAAGGTTACAGAGAGTGCAAAGAAGAAGAAGAAGGAGGAAATAAATATAAAAAAAAGAGTCACGATCCTTCTGAATAGATAGATGCGAAGTATGTACTTCTGTGAGAGAGTCTGTTTTGTAACATCCACCACCAAGACGACGACTCTCTTCTCACCCCTCCTCCCCCCATGCATATTACTACATAGGTAGGTAGGCGCATGTACATATGTACACATAAAGTACATACATAACCATGATAATCCACATTGATATAAAAGGCTGATCACAATTTTCATTTTTGTCAGGGAATGTGGATTTACATGCCAAATTCCTTGTTCCGTTTCCCCCCCCCCTTTTTTTTTTCTAACCAACCAGGCACACATTTTCTGTGAAACAAAAGCTGTGCTTATATATATATATAAAAGTATATATGTTATGTATTTATACAAACAAACCATTTCTTGGCACCCCTCTCTGGGGGTGATATTGTAATTCAATCAAGTTCACACGGAATGAATATGATGATGAATGGTGTGCACAGAGATATGAAGGGAAATAAACAAGCAATGTGTGATGGATTATTATTATGAATCAAGACACGAATCCTGATGATCATTCCCTCAATGAATAACAATAATAATAATAACAATAACAATACCTAACTCCTATGCATAGCATAGCACACAAGAGTCAAGTCTATAAATTGAAAAATAAATGTATCCAAGCATCAATGACCTTGATACTCATTTCTCTTCTTATGCCTCTTCTTTGGGGTAACTACAACAACTACGAGCCTCATGATGATGATGATGATAATGCCTTGGTGGTTAAGACTCATCACACTCGAAAAAGGATGCTCCTTCACGCTACCTACTTCTCGCACTCTTCCCCTTCTTCTTCTACTTCTTCTTCTTAAGGGATAAAATATTCTTATATGTACTTACATACTTATGTCCCATGGTTCGTTGTAACACTCTAGTGATAGCTAGCAAAAAAATAATCTTATCGCACGCATAAAGTCAACTTTCACTCAAAATACTCCCCCCCCCTCCCCAATAAATAACTAACTAACTAGGTATAAAGAGGAAGTAGCTAATAAATATGTAGGAATGCACACACTGATTCTTATTCAAAAGATGTCATCAGAAGAGAGTCGTCGAAAGAGTTGTTGCATTTGAGACTCATTAAGTAAAGTAGGACGCGACTTTATGACGAATTGAGTGCTGCTTACAAGTCAAAAGAGTCAAAATGAATTCTTATGTTAAATTGCTGTTTTAAAGTTCATTGTTTAATATTGATACAATGATCACAGGGGAGTTGCTCAGGAGGTCTCATTCAATAGTCCGATTAGTAGGAGAATTATATGGGCCTTAAAGTCGTTCCTGCCGTCTCCACTATGGGCCCTTGAAAAGCAACCAATTGATTTAAAGCCTCAAATTAATGTCATATAGAAATAACTTGAGAGTCATTGAATTGAATTTGTTCGGATCATTAACTCCTCTTAGTGTCTATAATGACGTCATTGGAAAAAGTTACATCCATGTTCTATGGTTGGTTTTTTTTTTTGCGTAGAATTTAAGCGCGTCCTTAGAATTTAGAAATCGTTCTACAAATTAGAACGAATGGTAAAGGACCCGCTCTACTTGTCTTATTAGAATCGAATGTGTCAAATTATAACTGGTGAGCAGAGAGCTCTGATCATTGTCCACTCAAATATTATAATTAGGTATGGGCATTTGAGTGAGTTGAGTGAGCTTGAAATTACTATCTGGTACCTCTGCATTTCATAAGCTGATTTTTATTTGACGCTATTGAATAATGCTTAATAAATGATGGAAGCTAAGAGGAGTGAAGGGAATTTGAATTGCCATAAGTCCAGGAGAAAAGACTTTCTTGGTCATGATTTCTTAATAATCGTAAATTGAACAACTCATAATTGTAGCAAGTTCCTGCCTCAACAATTTTAAAGAAGACTGAATACAAATTGATTATTATCAAGGATATTCGTCGTGGCAACTCATATTTTTCCTTCCTTCCTTCCTTAAACTCTCTACACCACCTCAACATTTTCCCCATGCCTCTAATCACAGCCATTCACATAAACAACAATGCCTCACTACCATCTCCCCCCCCCCTAAAAATAAAACAAAAAAAAAGAAGGAGCAAGGAAGCAGTGGAAAATACAAACATGGCAAAATATGTATAAAATATATTTAAAAAGAGTGAAGTGAAAGTGTGAGAAAATTATACTAAATTTTCAAAAGAATTATGCTTTGAGCACATATATGTATATATATTCAAAATGTCTTTCTTAACATTGAAATTCCTTCTTTTTCTTTCTTTTGGATCTCACACACACACACACACATTTATAGAATATAAAGTATGTATGTACAGAGAGTAAATATTTCCTTCTTAAAATGTGCATCCAAAAACAAAAGAAAACAAAAAACCCAATGTATATTTCCTATAACTTTTGAGCAAATCCTAATATGGAGAATACAATTTTATACAATACATACATTCAAGATAAAAAAAGAAGAAAAGAAGAAAAGAAGTACTCATCTAAAGGAAAATGCGGAACTTGATACGAAGGATCTGTTTGAAGCAGGAGACTCGACTCATACACATAATCGTTACTCCAGCTTAAGAAATGAGATACATACATACATAGCATACAATCATAGATGTATAGTACAATATAATTTTTGAACGTTCATCACACTCAAGGTTGTTAGGAAGAGGGGGGGGGGGAGGGAGGGAAAGAAATAATAAGAGTCATTATCAAATATTATGGGGCGCAGAGAAACGCAAGTAGCAAAATATAAGTATGATTGTATGTACTTACATACAATCATACATACCTACAGCCTTACCCACCACCCAACAATAAAATGTACAAGGTATTTTGCTGTCAACTGTCGATTTTTCTACTCCTTTTCTCCCCTTATTAAAAGTGTTTTTTAAACGTTGATCAGTATTCCCTACTGCATTATTTAATAAAGAATAACTCTTATAGTTGAATTGGCTTACGTCTACCAACTGATTTTGGGCCCTTTCCTCTCGTGCACATCCGCGTGTTTGAAAGACTATATAACATAGTTGTCAAGTCAACAAGAAAGCAAGTTTGTTTTCAAATATTGAAAAGGAGAAAATCCACTTGTAAGTTTTTTGTCTACATAAATATAAAGGCCAAATATTTCGGAGTCATTTTAAGGAATATAGCGAAATGTTTTTGGCTATAATTTCCCTTTATATCAAAAACCAAGGATTGTTGTCTATCCAATAGAGCAATTGGATAAATGTGTCTACTGCACATGGAGCCGATATGACCCCTGAAGGAACGTCCATTGGTTTTTTCCTATAATTAAGTTGCAATTATTGGTGGAGTCATTATTTAATTACTCAAAATCTACTATTAATACAAACTCATATTCTTTAAGAATATGAGTGCAGTTCACACTCATTTTTGAAATATTTCAGATAAACTTGGTTTCTTGTTGACTTGACACATATATAAACACTGCACTCTTTTTTATTATTACTATTCCTCAACAAAAAGGGCAAATTAATTTATGAGTATATTAGTTAAATATAAATATACAGTTTCTACACAACACATATTTTGATAGTTTATGTATTAGAAATCCATGTAGGTTTTGAAAGACTTTGATTGGATGATGACTATCCATACGTAATGGATTTACGAATGTTTAAAAACACTACATAGGTACAAAAGCAGTAATTGACTTGATGTCACAATGGATCTAAAGCAATTAATTAAATAATGTAGCTCATGTGTACTGATCCATACAACAACTTAATGGTACCTACAAATAACATATAAATGACATTGGAATTTGAAGAAATAAACACGGGTCAAAGTCCTGACATGACGTTGTTAATTACTTTATATATTAATAGATTCATATCAGGAGGGAATAAGTTTATTAATAACTTCTTATAGCACGTCCTTAGGATTTAGGAGGGGTCATCAAAATATGTTTTGGGAATAAACACATTGATATAGAGTTGTAGTATAGATCACCTTATCCTAGATCAAAGACTGGGATATTTTGAGGGATCCAAAAACCAGGGGGAAAGAGTAGTTTTTTCTTTTTCTGTAAACCATGTAATTGGTCGACCTTTAATCAAAGAATCATGTTTTTAATTTTGACCAATGAAACAGCAGCAACAAGAACAACAAAAAGTGAGTGAGATCCTTACAAATTGGTTTTTAAACCTAGAGCCATTTGAATAACCACATCCCCTAGTAAATGGTTTAACTATTATATTATGTGTACTAATAACTAGGGGCGGGTGTGTTATTGGAACTCTATGGTGGCTCCTTTCCCCACCTTGAAATGAAATATAGAAAATGAAGAAGAATTTCTTCCTACAGAAAAAAAAAAAAAAAAAAAATGATACACTAACAAACAACCATTACACCCATATGTATCTACATACACATGTATTTTATAATAATAATAATAATATTATTATTATGTAGGTATTATGATAGCACACAAACTTTCACTCAAATCCCATTATCATAATTGGTAAATGCATGACTTATAAGCCATAGGTACATATTTTTTGTGCCATATTTAATAGATATGAGAGAGCTCTTGATACAATTCAACAAAAAGACTTTTTGTATCTACAAATATATAATATTATGTATACATGTATAAAGACATAAAACACATTTTGATTCCAGACATAATTACTTTACACAACAAGTCATCCTCCTCCCTTCTTAAGAAAGAAAGAAAGAAATAAAGAAAATAGGGAATGAACGGCGGAAAGACACAGTTAGCGACTATATATGTATTCCATGCAAAACAATTCAATTGATACATAAATAAAAATACGTATATTTTTAATTACAAGAAATAGTCAAAAGATTCAAAGAGTAGATAAGAAAAGGAAGCGAGAAGAAGGAGATACAGCAGAGCCACTTACATACATACTATAGGATCGGGGGTCCTCTACTATATTAGGCCCTAAGTACATGATATATACATAGATATAGATAGATGGATAGAGAGGCTATACAAAATATTCAACGAGGCGTTTCATTATGTACATAAATATATGGTGAATAGATGTACCGTAAAAGAAAATATCTCATCATTATGTTCTTTTTGTTTTGTTAAAGGGCCTCATATATAACAAACTGTGTATGCGTGTGTGTGTGTGTGTGTGTCACAAATGAGGGGTCATTCCATAGCTCGAATGTGGGTGGATGATATTACATTGTAGTGAATAGCACTTGAGCAAGTTACAATTTGTACGTGTCTCATTTAATTACTATATACATTATATAAAACGCCAGTGACTTAAATTACTATCCAATTGATGCTCTATCATTATGTAAAGTGAGGCGCGCTGGATGGATTCAAATCCCCCAAAATAGTCTTAACTCTTGAGGGACGCGGCGTTCAAATCGAATCCAACGCAAAAGCTACCCCCCATGTAACGCACTTTGCTCAATGACATCGTCATTGAATATGATTCAATTTGATCCATTAATTTTGAACTATGTTTATTGTTTTCCTTAAATTACGGACCAGGGACGAGTCGGGTGTAAATAATATATTAGTCCTTTGATCATCATTTTATTAATTATGATCATCGCAGGTAACGTAAAGTAGTTAATTTCTGCAATTTAAATATTTTATTTCATGTTCTTTTTTTTTTTTAAATTGAGTCTTGAAGCAAAGTCCTACTCGTACACAAAAATATATATCTATTTAAACAAGTGTTTCATAATGAGTGGATGGAATGAGCACTCAATATTGGTATTCAATGATTTTGATAATGTTGACGCTACACTTATTCTTAGGAAAACTTTTTTTATATACCAATTATTTTTGTTCTTTTTTTTTTTTAAAAAAAAACCTCTTCACTCAACAAGAATAATACGCGGACAGTAATATTTTATCTCTCAATACCTGTGGTTGAAGCAAGCAAATAGGCACATAGTTTCATAATTGCATATGAAATAATCAAAAAGTTGAGATATTTTGACAGATGCATTTATAGGTAAATGACCCCATACGAAATACTTATAAAATACGATTAAAAATTTGCAATGTTAGTTTTTACATAGGACAACGTGTGCTCTGCTCTATATCTATACAAAAAAAATTTGGTAGACCAGTTCAATAATACAAAGTTACATGTGTGATAGCCCTGAAATTATGAAAAAGATATTTTCTCTGAAAAGATCTGACTCCAAGGATTAGGGCACTTTTCTTAACACTTTTTAGAGCAAGGTTTTTGAAAAAAACAAATCAAAACAAAAACCCGGTATAAACAATAATAACAGCTTTTTTTAATGTGGCCAATATGGAGCGTTTATAGCCAATGAAGCTAGTAAAATACTAATAGTTCTCTGTTCAAGGCATGACCACTGCACCGTAAGTAAGAAATAAATTGACAGTACCACACAAAATATAGCACTGAGCTGGAAAGAGTAAATCATCAGTATTTGTACTGGAAATAATAATAATATTAATAAAATACTCCTTAGTCTATGAGACCTCGTTTGAGAGTACACAAGCATCGCCGCCGCTCCATCACCAAGTATCAATCAACCCACTTCATTCATTTCACAATTATTTTTTTAATAGACAAAATAAAAATGTAGGTAATTTTCTAATACATAGAAGATAAATAAAAAGATTTGATAGAGCAAATATGAAAAAGTAAATACATGAACGGAAATGTGTCAAGTGCCACAGCAGCAGCAGCATTTGACTCTCAAGTGTGTACATATATGTATATGTATTTTTAAAAAGATAGCAACCAAATGATGGTATAAATACATACATACACACTATGATTGAATAGTAGGGAAGAGCCGCAGAATCTCTCTCTCTCTCTCTCTACATTGTCTAGTGGAAGAAGAAAAAGAAGAGGAAGAAATTACTTTTTGTCAAAGAGGGACTTTACGTGATGGTATCTTGAAATTTATTATTATTATTATCATTATTTATTTATTTATAATATGTATAAAAATAATCCTCATCAAACATAAAAAAACAAATATAAAAAAAATGATGAATATGACGAAATTTTCACTTAGACACACATATACCATATTCACACGAATATATGTATGTATAGAACCATTATTATGGTACATATCCGGTAAAGGAAGAGACGGAATAAAGTTTGAAGGTGGAGGAGGAAAATGTATGTACATAACAGACGCTGCTGGCTGCTGTTGAGATGGGTAAGAGGCATTTAATTATATTATTGTTGTTGTTGTTGATGATGGAGATAGTTAAGTATACATATGTACTCCACAAATGAGTATGTTTCTACCTATCATAGCTATATATATATATATATATATTTATATTTATATTTTTGTAGGTACACATTGAATAAAAAAAAATAAAAAAATAAAAATACCAAGGAACCATCTCTGAACTTTCACTTTGTATCTTAGAAACATACCTATGTACATAGTAATAATAATAATAAGAATAACAATAATAATATGTAATATATACATACATTCATTATTATGTGCAATATTGTGAAAATGATTACTTTGACTATTAAGTATGTACGTACGTACGTACATTTTGCAACTTTCTTAATAATAAATAATAATAAGTCTCGCGGTAATTTGCGAATTTGATAATTTAATTCCTTTTTCATTCCTTATTTCTCTTTCCTTTATTTCTTTTTTTTATTTTTATTTTTTACAATGGGAAAGGTTAAAGGGAAAAAAAAATATTATGTATACTTTTTGGATTTGACAAATGAGGATGATTAGAGTATTTTGTTCATTTAGTATACATACATAGTTGTCAAGTCAACAAGAGAGCAAGTTTGTTTTCAAATATTGAAAAGGAGAAAATACACTTTTATGTAGTTTTTTTACTTCATAAATATAACGGCCAATTATTTCGGAGTCATTTTAAGGCCTATACCGCACGGTTTTTGCTAAAATGTTCCTTTATATCGAAAAACCAAGGACTGTTGTCTATCCAATAGAGCAATCGGATAAATGTGTCGACTGCATATGGAGCCGATATGGCCCCTGAAAGAACGTCCATTGATTTTTTCCTATAATTAAGTTGCAACTATTGGAAGAGTCATTATTTAATTAATCCAAATAACCTATTAATACAAACGAAAGAAAATGTCTCTAAGAATATGAGTGCAGTTCACACTCATTTTTGAAATATTTCAAATAAACTTGGTTTCTTGTTGAGTTGACACACGTGTAATTTGCAGATCTTTATGGTATACCAGCGAGGGTACCTCGCATTGTTCAGGATTTATTCAAAATAGGAAAACACATATATCAAACAATCTACACTATGTTTACTCTCGATGAGGATATCTCATAAGGATATTTTTACATCGATGTGCATTCATCTAACTATGCTGGTTGGATGATATTCCATGAGTACTTAGGCCAGGAGGAGAAGTCTGAATCCCACAGGTAGCCATATTTCCGAAAAGTATTATAGCCAATAACCTTTGGGGATATTAAAACATCAAACAAGCAAAATTTCAGTCATATCGTTCAATCGATTGGAGAGTCCATTGCCAAAAAACATACTAGAGACACACTTCTAATTATCTAATTTTAAAAATATAGATCTCAACTTTTTCTTCAAAAAGAAAGATGAAAAAAAGGACGAAAATTAATTGGTAGACGACGTCAACCAATCCTTACCAACTGTGGAATTATCTTCTTCATTTAATAGTGAATAATTGCTTTGAGCTTAACAAGAGCTAGTCTAACTAATCAACGATCTAAACGTTAATATGTTTGTAATGAAGATATAAGTAGAAAAATCGACAGCTGACAATTTTAAAAAGAAAGTTATGTTGATGAAAATCAGGACGAGCTTTTTTTTGTCCACTCGCAACCTCGATTCTCAAAAGGGAAAGGAAACATTTGAAAACAATAACTGGTAGCTACCCTTCTGCCTTTTTTTATATTGATACATTTTACCAGTATACAAATCAATCGATAATACTTATATAGTATTAACAAATTCAAAAAAAGGGCGCACAATCCTGGATTGAGTATATTTTACATGTATCAAAATCATAATTAATAATAATAATACCCTTTTTGAGTTCATGACACGTAGGGTCAGCTGCTTTAAATCAAACGAGTCAACTCATGAAAAACAGGTGAAGAGAGAATATATAGTATTTTTGTGTATCTCGAAAAGTTCGTCATGAATCTGTCGTAATGGCGTTTGTTTGTTTAGAAAAGATAAGCAACCAGGTACCGGAGTAATAAATTGAAAGAACTAATCAAATTCATGTTTTAATTTACGTCATAAGTAAATAATGAACATACAATTCGTGATATTTTACATAGATTCAAGAGTTCCTTGATAATAACATAGGATAATAAATCCACCGAGCTAACTCCTGGGGCAATTTTACTCCAAAAGGACAAAATTAGGATCTCATTAAGTTTGATCTTTATGTAGATTTCAAAGTCACTTTTTTTTCTTTTACACATGACGTCATTGAGGAGTAAACAATGATGTATATGAAAGGGTAACGAAGGTTTTACAAACAAACACTAATGATGGAATATTATTATAATTATTTTACGTGCAAACAAAGTTTCGCTAACGATCGCAAAATTATATGTACAATAATACCCTTGTTAGTTGATTTGTAATGATGTTTACATCACACACACACTTACTAAGCCTCAACACACACACACTCACAAATAAAGAAGATGAAGAAGAAATATTGGAAAATTTCTAATTTTTTATTTCCCCCCCCCCCTTTATACATTTAAACGCCCCAATATTATTTCATTGACGTATTTGGTCAATTATCACCTTTATATTTGAATTTATAGAATGAATTGAGATATCCAGGAATGTTAACTATAGTATCTTCATTTGATTTATGGGACCTTATTTGTGAGCTCCTCAAATATTATGGCCTTTCAAATATAAATGTGTGTAAAAACCATCACATTCACATTTTTTTTCCTCCCTACATGACGAAGAATCTAACTGACCTTTAAATATACAATACATACTATATATTCGACGCCTTCGAAGGATTATTATCCATGAGGGTAATTTAAATAATATAGAAATGAAAGATAATAATAATTACTTGAAGACGACGACTACTATAAAACGTTTTACTTTGCAGATTTTTCGATTGAAAAGTCTCTCTGGATTTTATATATGTTGACGGGGCACACATGGCCTTAGAAACCACATAAGTATATATATATATATATATATATCTCCATAGAAACAAATGGATTATTATACATAATAAAAAGAGGCACGTGTGTTGGTCCATGAAAAAGGACACATTCCTTTTATATTCCTACAATACTTACATGTATATATATATATGTATATATACATGATCTGAGATGCATTTTGAATCATTAAAGAGAACATAAAGAGAAAAAATAACAACGTGTATAATATATATACATATATAAGTGTATATATACATACAAGCATATAAAAAAACCTACCACTTCCCATTAAACGAACCATAAAAGTTGAGAAAGGAAGAAAGGAGAGGAGGAGAAGAGCAAAATATCAAATGTAATCATTATATCTCATTAGTCATTAAGTAACATATATATGTGATAAGCCCCCCCCCCCCCCCAACCCTCTTCCTTGATTAACAACGCAATATATGTAAGTGCATAGAATAGGGTCAAATAAAAATTAACATTTCCTTCATTAATTGCTCCTGAAAGGGGAGAAAAAATGAGGATGAGGAATGAGTCTATGGTTTACATTAGCAACAGTTGAGATGAACATATTGATGTGAGTACATTTTTTACCACATCTCTCAACCCTTTGCTCCTCACTAAAACGGAAATAATCAAAGGTTTGTATTTACATCATTAATGTATGTATTTATCCAATGCCCTTCTCACTCCTTCCAACTACTCTTTAACTAATAGTATTTGTAGAATTGAGTCTCGATAGGATTCGAATTAAAAAGTATGCTATGAGATGACTTTTTTGTCCATGAATTTCCTTAACTAATACGTCCAATTAACAGTGTAAATTTGAGAGGGAAAGGAAAAGTTTTAAACGTATAAAAGGAAAAAGTGACGTCATCTATGTTGGAAAAAAAAAGAAGAAGATCTTCCAAAGATTACTGCCGCATTTCATCACTTTCTGTATTGACTTTGCTCCAACTTAATCCGTCAAATATACAATTATATGAGGAAGGAGCTCCTCCATTGGCAAACGTCAAACAAGGAATACTCCTCACAATGAGATATTTTATAAATCTCTCAAACTTTTTCTCAACCATGAGTCAGAAACTATTAAGTATTAGGGATATGATCATTGTATATACTTTGACAAAAAAAGAAGTAACTCAACTTCAACGAGTCAAGGCTTTGAGCATTTAATAAGTACTAACAACACAATGACATCCCCACTCGAATCCCTACCACTAAAGAACTAAGAACAAACCTTCTTTCTTTCACTTGGGGAGTATCTAAAGAACTTAATTGGTCAATTACTATATATGTAGTTAATTTCGAGTCTTTTCCCCTTCTCTTTTCGGAGGAAAGGTTAATCCTTGCCACATGCAATAGGAAGTGTTGTTTTAATTGATGGCACAGAGTGCATAAAAAAATAGAAAGAACCGCCATGTTGGAGACATGGTCATTCATACATATGTACTTACTGAGCAAAGCAAGCTATTGAAACATATTCCTCAAAAAAATCTTAAATAAACATTAAATGAGTATGAAAGTTACGACTCCTTCCAAGATATGAGGACTTACATAATAATGATGACGTCAGATGAGCACGTATATATATGCACAAATCGATAAATGATTTAAAAAAAACAAAAAAAAAAAACAATTACATTTTGCAATTAGTCGTGGGATGGGGCGTTCTGTTATTCTGTTACTCGCATAGCTGGTAAAGAGATAATGTTAATCGTGAAGGAATTTGCAATCATCGCAATGAGATGTATGTAGAAGTACCCCCATTTTTATCATAATTATTATTCCATTATGGAGTGCTCTTTGAGTCGTAGAATACATAATATCTTAAAAGGTTAATTTGTCATTAAAGGAAAGGCTACAACAGTAGAGAGAAGAAGAAATAACCCACAAAAACAACAAAGTTGTAGGGTAAAAGGTTATTATTGTTATTATGTATGTATGTATATTTATGGATAAATGGGCAAGTAGTAAGGGAAAAAAATAAAGAAGAAGAAGAAGAAGGTTTGTGCAAGGAATGGGATGGGTATCCTTCAATATGAAATAGATGGGTACATACCTAGAGTGAATCCGGATGGTTCCCCCCCCCCCCTCCTCCCTCCCTTCAACAAAATAATTATAAATCCTAATATAAACATCAAGTATACACATATGACGTACACTTGAAGGCGGATGACTTGAGGGGTGACGAGGATGTGTTGATTTTTTTGTTCGTTAAATCATAAACAAAAATACATACATACATACAAACCTTCAATTTTATTAAATTGCTTTACAAAAATAAACAATAATTCTTACATCGGTGGATTTTTAATATATTTAATTAATTATTTAAATTGGTATATGTATTTATACCAAGCAACAACATAATTAGCAATGTTACAACTTGTTGAAATTATACTACTATATGAAGCATTAGTTCTTTGCTGTCGTAATTTACTGTCAAGTCAACACAAAATCAAGTTTATCTGAAATATTTCAAAAATGAGTTAGAACTGCAATCATATTCTTAAAGACATTCTCTTTCGTTTGTATTAATAGTAGATTTTGAGTAATCAAATAATGACTCCACCAATAATTGCAACTTAATTATAGTAAAAACCCAATGGACGTTCTATATCGGCTCCATATGCAGTCGACACATTTATCCGATTACTCTATTGGATAGACAACAGTCCTTGGTTTTTTTTTAATATAAAGTGACATTTTAGCAAAAACCGTGCGGTATAGGTCTGTAAATGGCTTCTAAATATTTGGTCCTTATATTTATGAAGTAAAAAAACTTACAAGTGGATTTTCTCCTTTTCAATATTTGAAAACAAACTTGCTCTCTTGTTGACTTGACACATATGTTAAAAAAACGGAGAGCTGATATTTTTCCACACCTTCTACAAACCAGGTATGCATGATTAGATTTAAAAGACTTTATTTGACTTAATGTATGATCTTTCAAATATAATCTATACCTATATTTAATTGTGATCAGTAGTTATGTCCAAATCCTGTAAATAAGATTTATTTGCATTCTAAGACCTTCTGAGTTTTTTGAGATTGTCTTCTCTCTTGCCCAAGACCCCTCTTTCATCAAGAGCAACTTCCAGATATCCTGAAAGAAAGACTGCCTCTTGCTCAGGCCTTGTCCAACATTCAAAAGGTCATCATTCTCAAGTTTAAGGATAAGCTGAATGAGATTATAAAGAAGAAAAGAGCCTATCAGAGGACGAGTAAGATTGACTCAGTGCTCTCTGGGGAGAACGTGCCTCGCTTGAAGGAGGACCACAACACTATAATTAACTTCAGCTACTCTCCTCATGACATTTGTACACTGCAAAAGAGAGCCTTAATCATCTTCAATGGATGACCCCCCTGATTATTCAGTGGAACATGGGCCTACTTGAATGAAAAAGTACATTTTTAGCTTCGTTTTTATGCATTATTTGAAGATCACAAGTGTGGTTAGGTACCTTTTTACTACACACCTTAGTGTACTTTGCAATCGAAATGAAAGATGAGTTGAGATATACAAATATAATCCGGTCTTGTTAACTTCCTTTTATGTTGACGTGTCTAACATATGTTTATAAATACATACATACATAGGTTGATGCTAGATAGATAGATAAATAAATAAATAAATAACTAGACCCTCCTTGGCCTTTCATCTAAAAAAAACGAACAAAAAAATAAATAAATAATAATAGAAGTCCTTCATGTGTTATTTTTTTTTTAAAAGGGTTAAATCAATTTGTAGAAAGAAAATAATAACAACACACACACACACACTTAATTGTCTCTCACATCCATCCCAAATAACATAATAAATACATGTGTCATTAGTAGTATGTATTATAATTCAACCTCTTCCTCTGTTAATCTCCTAACAAGATGAAGACGTCATGTTCCCCCCCCCCCCTTCTTGTTCTCTTTATCCTTCAAAGGGGGGTTGTTCAATAATACAATAATTGTAAGAAATCATTACTTTAAAATACTTAAAGAGTATTTATCTGTGCATTTATTTATTATTTTTGAAGGCCTTTTTTTTTTTTTTTTTTTGTCTTCACCTTCTTCTCCTCCTCCCTTATTCTCCTCCATTTGAATAGTTGGTTGGTTGGTTGTTCGATTTCTTATCTTAATTTTATTCATCACTTCATCTTATCTAAAATGTATGTATTTTGTGGGGAAAAAAAGAAGAAGAAAAAAAAACCTTATCAAAAAGAAATGTTATTGACTTGAAATATATATAAATATAAGTATTTATGAATATACCTACACATAATATATTCTTACCTATATAAACAAATAGGCAAAAGTACTTTGTAAAGGAAATAAAGATATTGAGAGGTTTCTTTTCTGTGAGAATATTTACAGCAAAAATGAACACTTTATTTGATCTTTCTACTAATAAATAAATATGTACTCTTGTTCAACTCATCTTATTAGACCCTTGAAGATTGATTTGTAAAATAACTAGAATAAGATGTATAAATTATACAACTCATAGCCCACTTTTTCTATCAACCATCATCATTGGTATCAAATTCTACTAATTTTGCAAAATCAATAAATACCACATGTCAAATAGGAATTTAATATTTAAGGCTCATTAACTGAATTTGACGGAGTAGCAATATTTTGGTCAGAAGGTCCTAATTCGAGATCAAGGCTAACAGAGAATTGATATAAATATGATATCAAGACTTTAAGGGATTGAAACAAGGTCGGTCGATACTAAGAAAAAAAAAAATCCTTCTAATATTTGGGTACTTTTTTTTTTCTTTTAGAAGAAAAGAATATGTTTCATCTACAAAGTTGCTTTGATCTTAGTCATGACGACATCAAGGGCAAGACAGTACTTAAACTTTGAAGGGTCAAGAGACTGAGACGATAGATAGCAAGACTTTAAAGGATTGTAACCGGGTTTTTTTAAAATTTTTTTCATATAGAAAATTATAGGATTAATCTACAAAAAATGGGCCTGGACCAATTTTTAAAAAAAGAAGAAGAAACATAGTACCATCACCTACTACTATTATCCTCCTATACTTAGGCCTAATTTTGTAACGTGATTGATCAACAATCACGCTATATCCTTTCTCCCTAATGAAAGTTGAGTCATACTCTACACTGCAAGAAGTATCTACATACCTTTGCTAAGCGTATGAATATATTGCATATGTAATGAGAAGAAGGAATACACAAGGAAGAAAAGAAAAGAAACTTATTTCATAGCTAGAACAAATAAATAAGCACAAGATGCAAAGAAGAAAAACAAATAAAAACAAAACCATGAAAGCATCACGTTTATAGAAAAAAAAACGTAGTAATAAATGAAAGATCTTTTTATAAAAAAAAAAAAAAAAACTGTAGATTACTTACATATTGATGATACCTTCTTTTTCTTTTTCTTCATCTTGAAGGATCATCACACATCTCCGCTATGTGAACGTGTTTATTATTATTATTATTACGTATATTTTATATCTAGGAACATACATACATACACATTGGCTGAGGAGGATAAATAAGAAATATGTACAAAAGTGTGAGGAGGCCAATGGTTTTTATATGTATATACCATACATTTAAAGGTGTGTTGTAGATTCTATGTGTGTGTGTGTATTTTTTCTTCCTTCATTTTTATATATATACACAAAAAAATAAAAAATAAAAATACATCAATGTTATTTTAAATAAATTTAAATTCTCCCTTCTGGGCAATCGAAAAACTCGGATGATGATGATATCTGATGATCTAATAAATGGTGGAGGCCAAAAAAACTACTGCGTAGTAGTTGTTGGACCATCAAGGCGTAAAAGGTCCTCAAGAGTCAAGGATTATTCATCATTTCATGTCAAAATTCTATTTACTCTATAAAGGGTGGTCATTTCTCTTAAGAGGAGTACGCCAACAATTCTACAATGTACATACACTTATGTAATACTATAAGGAACAAATATTGAATAGGTTATAGTAGGGGTGTCAAACATACGGCCCACGAGATGGAACCGGCCCGCAGTATAATTTGAAAGTGGAAATAATACATAGATTCAAAACATGGATTAAATTTTTTAATTAAATGTACATAATTCATGGATTATCCGCTAGGAGCGTATGTTAGTCTTTCTTTATAAGTCTCATGTAATCTCATGTAAAGTTCATTATTATAATTTTCGATGCACGTACCTTTAAGTTTCTGCAATTTTGTGAAATGTTTTGTAAAAGTGTTGTTTCATAAATTTTGGGTTACATTGAACAATGTCCTTGTTCTTCTTTAAATCAAAACAAAGTGACATTTTGGTTATTTATAGCTAATTATGCTATAATTTTAATGGTTCGGCCCACGACGTCTACCTAGGGGTTGTATG
Source organism: Lepeophtheirus nordmannii (assembly GCA_963680855.1). NCBI lineage: Eukaryota > Metazoa > Arthropoda > Copepoda > Siphonostomatoida > Caligidae > Lepeophtheirus > Lepeophtheirus nordmannii. The sequence goes on from OY804525.1 coordinate 10,728,061, forward strand.
TAGCCCGACATATGAAATGAATTTGACACCCCTGGGTTATAGGGTAAATACTTGAATTCCCAACAGTATTTGATTATAAACACCACTTAAATGCTGATTTTCTCAGTATTTAGAAATAAACCAACAAAATAACGAGCTCAATAATATTCTACTCAAGGCAATTGAACCTAAGACTGAATGGGTCAAATTTAAATATGTATTTGGAATCATATATTTTGAGGTCAGGTTTTTTGGAGGAGTTCAAGAGTTTATCCTCATTCTTATCTCCATAATTGATGAACACTTCTAAATGATCATCAGCTACCCTAGCAGGAGAGTCATCAAAGGTTATATCATACGCGAGACAATCATCTACGGTCGCTCCTTAAGTAGAATAAAACATGCACCAATACAAAGTAGAAAATGAGGTTGATATCATAATTACAGGGGTCAAAAATTGTTTAATAACAAAAAAACAACAACAACCACACTATAATATAGAAAAAGGCTTTTTCATCTGAGCTAGCAAGGGTTTAATAGAAGGACGGATCCAACTACGTGTTTCGTAGGATATTGTCCTTTAATTTTTATTGGAGAAATTTTTGCATTAATCTCCATATTCACCGATTTGATGATTAGGGAATGGGTTACTTATCATGGAAAGTGACAAAATGTACTCGGCACTCCCACGGTCATGTCCTCTTTTTACATCCTGTTGAGGGATTTTTCTAAAATAAATTCATGATATGCCTTGATTTTTTTTTTTTTTTTTTTGTGAGAAAAATAATCAAAAAAATTGACCAAAATCAAATTTTGATAATAATTATTATTTTTTAATAACACAGGTCAACAAATTTGAAATGTCAAACATCCTAAGGGGTATAGGAATAATAAAAGATATTTAGCTTTGCATGCTGATTTCAAATCTATAATTTCTTTTTTTTTCGAAAAATCGGACCCTACTTTTTGAAGTTTTTTTTTGCCCATTTTCCAACTTCAACTTCAATTTAAGCCTAGAAGAGTACTCAGTTTGTGCATTAAAAATAATGATTCGCTAGTGTATTAAAATGCAAATTACATTTATAGTCTTTGTTTTGACCTATTAGGACCTTCTGGGGGCACAGGCGGTGGGCCCAAAAGTTGACCAAAACGTTTGTATTTAAATAGCTCCTTAAATATTCCATTTAACACGCCCGATAATAATCCTTAACTAAGGAGAAATCGTCTATCTAAATGTGTAAATTTTCAGTGAATTTCAATCAAAAATCCACTAAAAATCAAAGACTCATGGTAGAGTTGTAAAATGGGCCAAAAAGGCTCAAAAAGTAGGGTTTGATTTCTCACAAAACCGTTGGACTCTCGAAAAAAGAAGAAGACAGATTTAAAATCAATGAGCAAAACTGAATATCTTTTATTATACTTATACCCCTTAGGATTTTGACTGTAAACCAGTTTAATAAAAAGATCCCAAAATTATGTTCATATTTCATTTTTTAAATTCTACAAAGTTTCGTAGTATTTATCAAACCAAGACTTAAGAGAGCACATGTACATTTTCTTGAAAATCAGAATATGAATCATTTATAACCATTGGTTTGTATACAATGCATCCCAGAGCTTTTGTCAGTGCTCACGATTGCGTTCTTGAACAATAAATACATATATATATATATATACCGATATGTAACAGCAAATTTATACAAAGTTACAATACATATGTATCCATTTTCATTCGTAGAAATACCAAAAATTTGCTCCCTCGAAGGGTTTATCTAATTACGTAATACTAACTAAATTAATAGGAATTAAGAAATGTATTCATTTAAAGCCAAATTAAGTCGAAGGCAGTGCATCAAATTAGTAAATAAGGGATTATAATAAAGGCTCTTATTTATTCTAATATTTATATATACAATATGTTTGTTTGTTTATTTTTTTGAAATTCTATCTTTAGTAAAGCTAAAATTTATTAAATATTTTTTTAATAATTTACTCCTTCTTGTTTAAATCCTTTTTTTTTTTCTTATTCGTTTATGAATGTTTTGATTGTTTCTCAAATAACATTATGTATTATACACATACATACATACATACATACAAAAGAGATTGCAAATGCGTGATAAGAGGATCTCAGAAGTCAAATTTGTAGAACCATTTCCCCTGAAACATTTAGTTACTACAAACCCTCATGTAAATACATAGGTATGTATTTGCAGACTTGAAGGTCATTTGAGCAAAACTTTCAACACTTTTTCCATAGTCAAGCCCATAATTTCGCTTTTATTAGACATTTTCACTACTCATTTAAATAATAATACTCTGAGAGAAAAAGAGAGGTAACACAACTAGGAACTACATACCTTTTAAACAGGATAGGCATAGTTAGTTTTTTTTTTCAAGAAATCTAAGATAGATTTATAGGTATGTATGTATGTACACAAAATGCGAGATGATGGTGACTCTTCACATTGCCATTTTTTTTTTTTTTTGCAAACGGGACAATGCGTAAAATATCCCTCCAAAAAGAATCCTCTAAAATATACATATACCCAACTGTCTCATGTAATTTTATCAGCTAAATATATTTATATTTATATATATATGAACGTACACTAAATGTACAAGAAAACTACGACCATAGTCATTAATTTAATTATTTGGAATTTATAACTCTAAAGGATTCCTTGACAGGCGCGCGCAGAGGGTTATAAAATCCCCTTCATGGAAGAAAACAAAAACAAAACAGTGATGAAGTCTTTTTTTTTGTTTTTTTTCCCTTATTTCATTATCTCTTTAATTTATGGACGACTCCGTAACTTAAAAATCATACAATTGAAAAAGGAATTCATTACCTCTCCACTCCCCCCTCCCCCCCCCTCTTCCAACTCCAAAAAGAGAGAAAAAAAAACAGACAGGTCAAGATGAACTCGATAAACATATAATGTATGTATTAGTGTTGAAATTTGGACCGAATTGACGACACTCTTTAATTGCTGCTTCCTAGTAGATCAATTTAAATGGATATTTCAATCTATATAATCGGTCTCAAGACTCTGGAACGAAAGGTAATTGCCTACAAACCAATGGGTCTCACACTCGTAACTATCAGAAATTAGATAGATCTCGCAGTGAAATGAGTGTCACTCTAAAACGTTTCGTAGGACGCAATATAAGTAATAATGTTTGATCGTTTGTAATCACCTTTGATATTCTTAATTAAAATGGTTCTAAGAATGGAGACATTATTTCTGGTCTTAGTTAGTAAAAGTTTGTTACTACTTCTCTTATTAATATAGAAAATATATTTTTCTCAGACCCAGAATAATAGCATATATATATATATATATATATTTCCATAGAGGGTCAAGATACGTGATCCAGAAATGCTCAATGATTGAAATAAAAATGTTAATTTTGAAATTCATGCACTCACATATGCTCCAAATCCAAGTTTTAGATCATGAAACGAATCAAAATCCCATCTTTGAACCTTTCCTCTCAAAAAGAGCTCAAAATTGTGTATGGACATTGACCCGTTATGCTCAGCAACGTTTTGACTACTTTCTTTTTAGTAGTAAATTGTTTACAAACAAACAAGATAACATTCCGAGTTGAATTAATCTACGTTCAGATAAAATAAGACATGGGCTAGTAAATATTCCAAAGAGATTCTAATTTCAAACCCTTTACTACAAAATCAATGGATTAATTATACCCAGTATTTAACTAACTATCCATATATCAGGGAAGAAGAATTAGGCACATAGTTTTGCTAATTGAGTACAATCTAACGCGACTTAATACCTTGGACATCTATTAATAAATCCGTGATGTAATCCACTTTAAATTGTTATAATTTTAAATTTTGACTGACTGGTGTTTGTTTATAACTTTTAAACCTTCAATTGAGTTTATCTATGTAGATAAAATCAATTGAATTTTAGGAGAGTGGGGGCTATAAAAATACATTCAAATAATATTCATACATACATGAGTATATATATATATAAATAGGTGATCATATTTGCACTAATTCTTCAAAAATGACATCATATTTGAAGTGAAAGTGTTAATCAAATAATACAAATCCTGTCATTTTTTATAGGTAAATGGATTTGCAAATCTCTCTCTCTCTCTCTCTCCATTTCTTTATTTTCTTTGTCTATTGTGGAGAGAGGAGGGGGTATCCATACCATTTTTATTATTATTATTATTATGTATACGAATATGACATATGTATGGCAAAGTAAGCACAATGGTGGTTGAGGCGAGTGAATGGCTTTTCATTCAAGTTTGATGGATTACCTTTATGCACTAGAACGAACAAAATAACATATATATATATATATATATATATATATATAGCATGAAGTAGTAACTATTAGTTGAAACTATGGGTATGAACTGTTCAATAAAGGGGACGAGGACTCAAGGACTTCTTCTTCTTCTTCTTCTTCTCCCTTCTCCTTTTTTTTTTCTTTTTTAAAGTAGTGAAAAAGCAAAAAGGGATGAATCATGTGTTGAGATACACAAAGGAGTCGAGTATATGTTATAAAGAGAGATGGAAAAGAGATAGATCCCCCCCCCCCTACCTATTATTCTTGAGGGTACCTCACCACCTCAGTGTGTAGTATACTGTATGTATACATAGACGTATATAAATTTTAATAATACATATTATATTAAATTATTATGTAGATGGGTATGCAAATGAATATGAAAATAGAGTAATTCTATTCAATATTACAACCTTAAAAGATAGGAATAATAAAATAAATTGAAATTTATAACAATTCCAAGTGTGTATGATTAGAGCAGGATATAATATATACATATAGTCTGCATATGAATATAATATGTATCCAATATAAAGATAGTAAGTACACCATTGTGTACAAGATACGATGCTCCTCACAAAATTATCCTCCATTTCTTTGTTTTTGTTTTAATGAAAAAAAACAAAAAAAAGTATGACTTTATTGAATTCCTATAATATTATTGATTTACAATAAAATGTCCCAATTTCTAATATAAGCAATTTTGTCTAATTTTTTTTTCTTCTTCTTCTCTTATTACACTATAAACGACTTTGCATTTAAGCAACATTGGATCCGTACTAAATGCGAGTCTTCTTATGATGTTAAAATCTCTTGCGTCCCTCTGATTGATCCGTAAAAAAACGTATGAGATTTTAAAGTTTTTTTATATCATTTTGCACAATTGAGTTCATTCAGTAAAAAAAACAAAAAAACTTTAAGCCCCTTTCATGCAAAAGAAGAGTTTGTCTTTATTTATATGTACATAATTTAGGCCTACTAAAAGTACATATATTATTCCTCAAATATGGATGGGATTCATGGATATTGATATCGTTTAAAATTGTTTCATAGAACGGATTACGAGTTTGATTCGGACCCGTCATTAAAACTACATCAATATTTTAGGACCGACCTTTTGCGTGTAAATTATCTGAATGAGAACAACTTTAAAAGGGTTTTACACATTTGTTGTGGACAAAATCCCTTAGTACTCGGAACCAAGGCTTTGAGAGATCAAAAACAAGAGAAATAAAAATGTTTTTTTTTTGTTTTTGTTTGATGTAGAAAAGGAATTTTTTTAATGCAATTACTTTAGTCTGGACTTGACACAGAGACTAAGAGAATAATATCATGACTTTAAGGGGTATAGCCCATGACAAAGCTCATGATATCTACTTCAACTTTGCACTGGGGACTCTCAAAAGGGTCTTCCTCAAATGAGAGTCTCTCCATCCCTCAAGTCCAAACATGCAGCAATTTTCATGCAATTAGCTCATGAACCAGCTCAAGTAACTGAATGCAGCATATGATGAGGGAACTGACAATAAGAATGACTCTAAATGTATCGATCACTCAACTTGACGCAACTTGGTTTTCTTTTATTTAACTATTGATTAATTTATTGGTTGGAGTAAACTGCATGAATGATTGCTTTTTTTTTTAATTTTTCGAAGGGAAAATAAAGTGCAAACGCGTCCAAATCAGGTTTTAATAGTATTGTATGTAAATATATATGTAGACACCTTCAACTATGTATTGCACAAGGAATGAGAATCCAATGGCAGTACAAATGTATGTATACATACATACAAAGAAACAATCAATTAAATCCATTCAACTATTGTTCAAAGAGCATTTTGAACAATACATATTATCATCATCACAGATGTTCATATGTATGTATGTGTATTTCAAAATGTGAAAATAAATAATGCAAAATAGTAATTAAGTAGTTGGATGTAGGTACATACATACAATGGAAGTTTCCTTGTCAATTAAAAAAATGACAAATTTATTCAACGTCACGAAGGAATCGAAAGGAATTTGTTTATTGTAAGTATGTATTTTTACCTACATAAATCTTTATATATATATATATATGTATGTATGTATCAAAATAACAGTTAATTCAATTAAAGTTTCCTTCAGAAAATAGGTAGGATCGATATATTATTAAGTATTAAGCAAACATAGTACCTATATGTGGATAAGTTTCAAATCATGCCGTGACATTGATTGACATTTCTAAAGAGGCTAGAAGCGTTAATTATTATTATTATTATTATTACTAGTGATGTAGATATTATTGTGAAAGATTTTGATTAAAAAAAAACACCAACAAATACACAACAATGCAAACAAGAGCAGCATACAATTGACTTGAAGCAATATATGTATATATTTATGTATGTGAGTGTAAATACGCTATAAAAGAAAAACAAAACAAATGAAAACAAAGAATAATAATAATAAAGTATATATATATAACTATATATATATACTTAGGTATTGAATTCAAGGATTGTCAATAGATTAATAAATAAGGAACATGCGTGTCTGTGTATTTATGTATATATTATACATACATATGTAGTAGTAGACCTCGGAGTCAATAGGACTTGACAGCCACACCCTACATGCAGAAATGCAAAGTACATACATAGACTGGTCCTATCATTTGAATGTAGAAAATGAGTACATATATGAAAGAAACTATGGGGATTCGCGTATTTGGATAAAGTCAATTTTCTAATAAATAAATCACTAACTGACAGCTCACACTATGTACACACACACAGGGTCCAAAAGGCCTATTAATTTACACTTAATTCACAAAAAATGACATCCTATTTCCACCGGAGTCCCTTGATAATAGACATTGAATACTATGAGGATAACCATGAAAACTCTTTGATGAAAGTCCATGAACGTATAAAGGATGCAATGGACAAAGAGCCCTTTTGGAGATCAAAGCCAGATGCATCTGACACGAGCAATCCCACAAATTAGGCCTCAAAATTAACTCTGAAGAGTCACTAAAGGTCATGGAGGAGGATGAACCCTGGTTGAATTCTAACTGTTTAATTTGATGGAGCTTACATATGTGTACTGTACACACAAGCAGAAGAGACTAGTTGTGACTCTGGGTTGAATAACTTTAGCTACAGATCTGTCTTCCTTGGACTTTGCTGTTCGGGGAGCAATTAAAAGATATGGACTTGCAGCCATTTTCACTTGGCATAGGAAGGACCTCATATTGAGATCCCATTTATAGCTTCTCATTCAATAAATGGAGAACACACTCTGCAGTTATTAAAGTCTAGCGGGTAAACCTCTTAAACAGCCAAGAGGTTATGCTTCATTAGAAAAATAAATAACACACTATGAATTCCATTCTTGGAAGAAATAATATGTTAAAAGTCAATTAGCCTTTTGCTCCCTAGTACACATATGCTGCAAGTAAGAGTCTAATTAATATCATTTATCAAAATGTGTCACCTTTTAATTTAATCTCAAGAGATTCATAAATAATTTGTACAAATTCATCAAAAGCTATGTACAAATGTGTAGTTATGTATGTATATATGTACATATGAAGAATGTTCTTTAATCAAGTTATTTAAAATATATACATGTATTTGCACTAGACGTCGTTTCAGGAAAGTCAGTAAAATGAGAATTATTCATGGGTATGGGTCAAAGAACTTCCTGGAATTTGGTTTTTCCACATAAATTAATAAAATGCACAAACGAAAAATAAAGAAGGACCAGGGAATGAACTTTCTCTACAAAAGCAAGCAGAAGTCACATACTATATTTAATTATAGTCACAAAATAGGATTTTGTATGTACAAGTTGCAACATGTACAAAAAATGTTTTTAATGTTTTTTAACCAGTACGTTTTATTCACGTTTATAAGAGCAATAGTTTTAATTCAAAACTATAAATTGATATTATCAACTCTTTGTAACCCATTAATGATTGGTGATAGCTATTAGTTCATTTAAGAACCCTCGACCCATTGAATATTGCAATAGGTAATAAAATACAGTCAAATTCAATCAGTCCAAGTTTTGCTTTTGCATGGTTCTTCGTTTCAATATCATTTTAAGCACTAAAATCCATCATTTACATGAAAAAAACCAAAAAAAAATGTTCTATAACGTTTAGATTCAAATAGTCCGATATATTTACGGAAACATTTCATGATGGTACTCTTTGAGATATCACTGTACACATAAAAAAGTCTAAGATTACACAGGGAAATTATGAAACATCAGAAAAATGACTATAAAGTCTACCTCATTTAACTCATTTTTTGATAATATTTAAGATGCAACTCGCAGTAATTGTGCAAATGTCAAAATCCGTACTTGTGCGGCAAGAAGTAAAATAGACATCGTGCATTGAAAATACATAGATAAATATGTAAAGAGATAGATTATAATATGTGAATATGATGGAGAAACTATTGATTCATCACAAGTCGATATCCATTAAAATTAAAATATATGTACATATTTTGAAATCAAATGAATAATTTAGATAAAGATAAACGCAACAACTTTTATACAAGCAATAAATTGATAAGTGAAGCCATATCAAATATCAAATAAATGTACATTTAAAATAATAATCAAAATACATAGTATAAAACATAATGTTTGTATCAATTTAACTGATACTAATATTATGTATGTAGTTACAAAAAGAGAAGAGGTTTCTAATTTCATACCGCAACCTAAGGCTCTTTAAAATCACGCAACTCCTCATTCCACATTATACAGGCATAAATTGTTGAATATTCAGCATCTTACCTATATAAAAAATAAACAAAAGGCTTTAGAGTATACATATAATTTATCATATTTTTTTATTTTATTTTAATACATAGGACGAAATGGATTAAGGGAATTGGATAAAAGGGTTCTACATTTTTATATATACATATATAGGAAGAGAAGAAGTATTATTATAAATGGATGCTTTGAAAGACAAGATTTGCTTTTACTTTTTTATAAAGAGGAACTCTTTAACAAACTTAGGGGCAGAAGAACAATGGAACATTACTATTATATGTACATACAATAGAAAGAGTTCGACCTTTTTCCTTTCTAATAATATAAGTAATAGAATAGGAAAGTTAAGATATATGTTATAAATATATACATACATACATAGACACCACCAGGGGAGGAGAAGTGAGGGTACATTGAGGAAGGACAGACGACTAAGTAAGCCATATATTCTACTATGTTACATACTTTACTACTTCCCCTTTGTCTGTACATACATTCTATTGTAATCTTCTCTGTTACTCTTTCTCTCTCTCTCTCTGCTCCGTCTCTTTCTTTTTCTCTAAGAAGCAATCCCATTATTTTAAGGTTCCAATTAGGAAACCATGAACAACAATGGGGTCTAATGAGAAATATCTATATATATATATGGCTACTCCTTTCTTTTTATTAAAGATATCAAACTATTTACTATGTAGTGTTGAGACTTACTCCGCCGAGACTGGTTCTTCTCCTCCCTTCCCTACTTCGCGGTATATTGTTATTTAATTTGTATCTAGATCAATTAGATTATTGTATATATCTTGTTTCGATCCCTTTATTTCATCCTCCTCATAAAATTCCTTTTGTGTACTCTGCAACCTTTTCTCCACGAAAAATAAGCAGAGAAAACTGACATTTAATTCTTCCCAACTATGGAACTAATATTTATTTAAAGGTAGACAATTAATTATAATTAACAGCTGAATAAAAGCTCATTCAAGCTCAACATATCCATGTTTAGAACATAAATGAGAGGGGGAAATCAACGGCTTACAATGCAATACTACTCTGTACATTTTTATATTAGTAGTAGGGAAAACGTCAGCTCTCTCTAATAAAACAAAACAGAAAAAAGAAATAAAATAATAAAGGCCCAATATCGACTGATAACTAGGCAATTATGGTATTTTAAGGACATAATGTTCACACCTTAACAATGTATAGTTTATGTTTAACAAATCAACAAATCGGAGTACCTAATAATGAGGGATAAGAAGAGAGGGCAAATCAAGAGCTGACGTAAGGGCTGTTACGAGCGATATTTTAATACTAAATCAACACTGAGGTTTAGAATAGTATGTTTAATCTGTCTATGACTGTGAAATATGAAATTTTGTAAATGACTGAAAAAAGGTAGGGACTTTTGCACTCACACCTAATCATAGATTCTGGTCATTCTGGTCAACAGCTCTAGTTAGATCCTGGGGAATAATTATATTCAAATTGAAATCGATTTTTTTTTTTTTTTTTTGAATTGGTCAATAACTGAAAAACTGTGGCGATATTTGTTCCCAATAGACTGAGTATCAACCTCAACCAAATTTACTTTTACTACTCATGCCCTTTATTAGTATTATAACCCATGATTTGTTGAACTCGAATGAGTGAAAATTGTGAACAATTCCCCATGATATTAAAAAAACCGAATAGTTCAAGAACTAAAAAGAGTCGAGCGACCACCAACCACTTTTTTTTCTTTCGTTCTTTCCCTTTTTGGTCGAGAAAAGATACAATGGAGATGTCTCCTCATTTCAAAACACACTTAAAAATGTATACATTATACCAGGGGTTTTTAATCTGGGTTTGGTGAGTCAGTTTCAGGGGTTCTGTTCACCCTTTTACTATTATTCGTGACCTCTCCTTGGTCATACAAAAAAGCACATTTTATTTTTCTAACTAAAAAGGGTTCAATGAATGAATGTATGGAACTTGTGGGGCTCAGACCCTCCAACAGATATACGTACTAATATATAAAGTTCGAACCAATCCATAGTTTTTGAACTGAATCCCATCACGAATACTTTCTTCATCAAATACAAAAATAAGAAATGAGCGTCTATTTCTACTATTTGAAGATATCTTTAAAGTATTCCATCAGTTATTACTTATTATACAGGCATAGAGAGTGAAAAAAAAAATCAATTCCTATTACAAATTCCAAGGATACGTAGGAAAAATGAACTAAAATGAACAAAAAAAAAAAAAAAAAAATGCTAACTTAGTTATTTATCCAATAAATGTAAGTACATATCTATTTTTAAAAAAAATTCGATAGAGCTCTATGTATATTTAAGTGCAACATTTTTTCTTCTACAATTACCTATAGGTACAAGCTCTACGTATACATACTTCATTCCCAGATACATTGCTATAAAAAGGCCTTGAGAACGAACGAACAAACTTCATACATAATTGATTTAATGTAAAGTTAAAAGGGAAGAAACAGGTTGTTAAGAGAGTAGTAACAACAAATAAAAAGGAGAGATAATTATATTGATTCCAGCAATTAGTGTATAGATACAAAGGTACATAATCATTGTTCACGTTTCTTCATGTACATACATATATTTCTTTTTCTTTTTTCTATGTATCTACCTAAGGAGGGAGGCACAATTACAACCTTTAATTAGTAATGGATATTAATGGATTGAGTAGTGTGTAGGAAAGTACAACAACACAGGGAGAGCCTCTCTCCTCCTTCAGCAATCAATTAATAAGTAACAACATGATCATAATATATATATATATATCTATTACGAATAAAAATATCTACGACCAAATGCAACAGGAAATAAAACCAGTCAGAACGAAAAACTATGAGGAGACACAAAATGATGCAAGACCCCCCATCCATTGATTTCACACGACAAAACCCGGGGGTATGTATGCATTAGGAACACTCATTTCCATGGAAATTGTCCTTCTGCGATGATCCCAGGATGAATTTGATACCAGACTACATAATATTTTTAAGAAGAAAATGTAAATTTTAAACTTTTATCTTTCGTGTCAAATCCAGGCAAGTGAAACTTTATCGGAATGATATTAGGTAGTACTAAGAATGATTCACCAATTATAAGTACATATATGATTCATGACCTTACTCAATAGTTGTTGGTTGTTTCAATAAGTATATACCTACATGTAAAACATTCAAGTAATAATTAAGATCCATTTAGGAATGGAAACATTCCATATTATAAAATATGAGACATCTCATGCTGCTCCAAAAACATAATGAAGTTTCAAAACCGATCATTAAAAATTGTTTTATAGTAAAAAAAGTCAATAAGAAATCCTTTTTGAGCTTATTTAGGCATCATTTTCTTGTCGATTTGCATCATTTCCTCAACGACATCTATCGTTCAAAAGTTTATCCCAAATGAACCAACCATCAATGAGTATTCAACTTTTTAATTAAAGGAAATTATTATGAAATAATTAAATGTAGGATTTCCTAGGAATTTATTGTAGGTGTATATAACAACTAAATAATCCCTCGCGTATGTATTTTCTACATGCGATCCACAATGGTTGATGTCATTTATCTTTTGTATTTTGAATACATCAATACTCTGAACAGTCCATGTGATTGGTTCTGAGAATATACTCTACTCTCAAAGTTACAAGCTAGAATGCCAATGGTGAATGATTTTAACTAAGGAGTCTTCAAATAAATAACAAAAGACTCCAGACAAAACAGGCTATTGTACAACAATACACACTGTGATGTAATAACCCTTATTTTCCCAACTGAATTTATGGCACATCTGAGATAAGATTATAAAAGTATATATACTCTAGTCCCCTTCTTCCCTCCTAATTATACCAAACTGAAAAGGGGATTCGAACCCCTTTGACTCCTAGTTGTTTAATTTTTTAATGGACAATATCGATAAGACCGAGCTTTGACTCTAACAGGTAGAATGTTCAAGAGATGGTCCAATGATGACGTCACATTTATTTCGATTAACATTTAGTTATTATAATTTAAATATACAGCAATAGCTCTTATATAGTCTAGATAGTGTGTTCACTGGATATACTGCTCCTACGAACAAGCAACAATTTAATATTTTTAAGTGTCTACTAATGAATAATCGTGCATACATACTGGAGAGCAAGACCCGGACTCTGATGGAATCCAGACTGGATAATTGTGGTATTACAATTCTATTCGTTACCCTTTTCCCCCAGCTAAATGTATGGCTCATATATTCGATTTATCATTGCCTAATTACATATGTATGTACATATACAGAACACTTCTCCTAATGCATGCTGCTGATTTCCTAACTTTTCTCTATACCCTCATTCCAACTTGTTGAAAATCTGAAGTTGTTCCAATGTGAAAGAAACCCTACTACTCTAGCTATGGCAACAAAAGAATGTATAGAACGCGGTGATAATCCAATAAGGCCATATAATCGTAAAGAGAGGGATGATGATTGTCAATCTGCAATCTACATAAGTGACATTTAAAGTTTACAGACCTTGGCAATTGAAAGACAAAATAATTTGCTCTAATTTTAACTCAATTTTAGAGACGATTACATGCATAGTAAATAGAGGAAAATATCAACAATGTAGAGCCATTTATCTACATATTTCACATATTAGCATTGTTGTTGTTGGCAGGACTACTTTGAATACAAAGCAAGGCTGCCTATGAATTGAAGGGATCGAGAGCAAGGGAGAGAAAAAAAAAAATTATTCGTCATTTCATTTGATTTCTTTCATAAAAAGAAATTTTTTAATATGACCGTTACACTTTGGGGTCTTGATCGTCAAGTAGTACATGCGTTTCTCTTAAGGAGTACTCTTAACAGTCTCAATTCCTAGAGTCATAAAATTACATGCAAAACATAAAGTAAATAAACAATGGATATAAATATTAAAATGTAGAAAATAAACAAGGGGAGATATATGTACATATACCTATACTATGAAAATAGGTAACCTTTGTTTCATAATCACACTGTTTAACAAATTACAAAAGCACTTTTTTCTTCTACTCCTAAGACAATGATATTATAATAGTAGGCACATGATTATTATTTTTCCTTTAGTTTTTGTTTGTTTATTGTGTTATTTGCAAATGATAAATTGCAAAGTCTTCTTTCTTTCTTTCTTTCCTTTTGTAGGTACTTTACCCTTTTTTGCACAAAGTATTTCATATAATAATAATAATAATACAAACAACAATTAGCATATTTGAAGTTAGGATCGAGAGGGAAGACACACCACTAAATAAATTAGTGTTGTGGAATACACACATCAAATATCTAAAAATAAGTAGATCCAAGGGAAATGGTAGATTATTTATGTATGTATGTATGTATTTTCCAAAAACATTCTCCTCACCAATGGTGACTGTCAAAAAAGTTCACGGGCTAAAAGTTGAGACCCTGGAATTTATTTGTACAAATAATTATGTTTTAAGAGATGAATTCACTTTTGATGATGGCCCCCTTTGCCAAGAATCATTCCGGACTTATTATCGGTCTTTTTAAGGCGGATATGCCGTTTGTATAGTAGACATCGAGTACTTTTAAATGTACGTGATTACAAAATATCATTTGAAGGCATTGGTAAGAACTATTGAGTCATACTGTATGTATATGTTGTCACATGTCAACATATGACGTCACAAATACCCAGCTGATATATAATGTACAATTTGTTAATATTATATCGAAAATGAAATACAATTCAAAGTAGTCCGAGCGTGTGTGTGTGTGTGTGTGTGTGCTTAGAAGCCCTCATAATGTCTACACATCACTAAGGAGCACATAATACACAAAACCAAATAGGTACCTGCTACATACAACTAAGCATAAATCAAAGAGAAACCTACAAGATACCGGATTCTCCATTTTCAAATATTGCATCTGTGTATAGAATGTATGTGTTATAACTCCTGATTACTCATCATCCACTTTTCCGATTCGATAGTTTACATCTTTGACTTCTCCAAGTGAGTCAATCTATTTTTATAACATATTATATACATACATACATGTGAAATGATTTGAACTTGATTCATACATATGAGTGTAAATTTTGTTTACAAATGATTCTGACATTTGAGTCTTAATGTATGTACATATAGGAGGAGAAGAAGAAGGAGGAAAACTAGCTATTAGAATGGAAATGAAATTGTGAATGAAGAGAGCTTCTTCTTCCTCCTCATGAGTAGGTAGGAATGAAGGGCAATCAAGTGACTCGTGTTCATATCAGGATCATGAGGAAGAATTCCATACGAAATTTGCTTGTATAATTTTGTAGTTTGATTTTTACCAATTGGAGCAGAGTAAACACAACAACAGTCATGAGCTGATCGTTATTGACTCTCTCAACCTCTCTTACAAAAGGGGAAAGAAATCAATTCGTAGTTGCTAAAACAATTATTTCTCAACTATTAATAACCATTTAATAATATAATTCACAGCTTAGTAACATTAGATCATTCGAGATCGAATGGGTAATAGATAATCAACAGCTATACCTTTCCTTCTCCAAAAAGAACAGAAAGACAAGGCTCAAAATTATCTGGTAGTCTAGCTAAGTATGACATTTTCTTCAATTGTTGGTTATTCTTAATTAATATTATGGATGTCATTACCCAAACTAACAAGATTTAATTGGAGTCAGTTCAATAAATCAATGTTCAAAGCGCTGATAAGAGGAATGGGGGGGGGGGGGGCAGCAAAAGCACATAGATCATCAACAGCTGACGAGAAAATGAATAGGACTTGTATTTTTGGGAATATCATAGAGGGCGCGCGTAGTAATCCCTTACCACTTCTTTATTCTTCATATCCAAATCGAATGTTTCGATTATTGGATTCATTGCTCCAAGAACTTTGCGTATTCATAGGTATGTAAACACACGAAAGCAAAGGGCTGCTCTTCAAAATAATTTTGAATCCTTGATGATATCAGTATGATCAGTATAATTAATTAGATATAAATTAAAAATCATTCCCATATGAATAGCACATGTTCACATGAGAGTACTTTAAAGTACTCTCATCTAAAAATATCCTATGATTCAAGTTTATAAATGTGTGTACATACTCTATACATATATCTATGATACAGCACTAAATAATAAATGCATAACAAAAACATAATTAAATTTCAATCGATATTGAAATTTAATTATGTTGTAGAGTGAGTCACACAAATATGTAATTTAAAAAAACAAAACACATATTTTCTCTTATTAGATTACAACTTGAATACATACATTCAAGATGAAATTTCTTCGAAGCATAAAGCCTCTTGGATATACCCTCATGGTGGCTTTTAATAAAAGAAATTACTTATACGGAAATCGTCAATCGAGAGAGAAACGTTAAATGGAGCATAAGTTTTATACAATATGTATGTATATATTGTACATATAGCCATAAGAAGTATATATATGGAATGATTACGTTTTTAAAGTTAGCAATAAATGTTCATACATTATGCATAGGCTCTGTACAAGATGGGATTTTGTACAAGTTGATAGTGACAAAAATATCTAATTGCAAAATACCCAAGGCATGTCACTTTAATTAGACACTACAAATAGATGATGCATTCATTTCATTTTTATAAATTTACTTCAGCTAAATATTATCATAATTTTAGGATTCTTTGAAGACGCTCAACATGTCATGTCATGTCATTAATTAGTGTATAAAATTCTCATCAAAAAGTCAGCAATTATTGCCTTGAAGATGTTGAAGAAGATCAAATGGAAATTCAATCATTGCATTATGCATACTAATAAATATACAGAAGCGCCATCTTGCGACTAAACCATCTAAATGTTTTGTGAGTCAATTTTCATTTCAAAATATGTCGTCTCATTTTTTGATGTCAAATTGTATATATTGTGTAAAAGTTGTAATTTGTACAATATGCAGAAGCAAAACGTACAAATTACAGAGTTTATAACGTCTAATTTTATTAAAACATCAGCCCTTTTAATTATCTCTCATTATTTGACGCCCTCATTTCATTTTGATAAATTAAAATGTCTTATTTATTATATATGTGTATATATATATATATATATATATATATATATATATATATATACATATACATATATATATATTTAAGAGTAATGGAACTGTAATTTAATAATATGCTACAACACAATTATAGATACACTTATAGGTATATCCATTAGTACTTTTCATTTAAGAAAAAATAAAAATGAAAAGAGTCATAAATTACAACCTTGACATATTGAACATCCAATGGAATTTCAATCTTTGTATTATATTTATTACTGTATATAGTCTTTATTTATATTGCTTCATTTCTTCTTTTTTTCATGGCAATTTGTACGATCTGACTGTACAAGTAACAACTTATCAATTCACCATAAGTCCTTAAAAACTGGTGCTTTACTCTTTCTGATCGATCAAAGCAAAATCAATTTTATTCTAAATATTTTTAATTAACTTTTTATGTTCTGCCTATAAAAGGTTCATCCGTTGAGAAAGACTGTGTCAAAGGATCCGCAAATTGCACACAAAGATCGCAAAAGAAGAAGAGAAAAACAATTCGACCGCGATTAATGTAAAATAAATTGATAGATTCCATGTGTTTGAGAGGCCATATTGGAACGAAATAAAGTCACTTAAATCATCATATAATGGTTTCATAATTTCATGTGCGTAATTTACTAGAACGTTGTATAGCCCACTTATCAAGATTTAAAAAACAATGAAAAGTAAAAAAGTAATTCTATGCATCATGGGTATTCATAGCCAGCCAAGAGACAACCTTTATTCCATTTCTTCAAGACTATTCAAAAAATGGATTCAATATGCACGAATGAAATAAGTGCAAAAACTTTTCAAAGGACTTTTTAGCTTCCATTATTAATATTAAAAGAACCAAAAAACCAACAACAAAGAAACAGCAAACAAACAAAAAATGATCGTGCAAAGTCACAATTGAGATTTACTTAAATATTCAAAGTAATTTTTATTTTTTTCGAAATATTTTGTCGCAAATGAGAAAAAAACATCAACCACCATTCACGACGTTATCAAGGGTCTATATTTTACTCATCCTTTGGGATGTGTAGGACTGGACTACGATCCTACAAATGGAGCGACGCAACAATCCTAGGAGTAGGGATCGCCGCCAATTACCCTTTAGACAACAAGATAATAAAATGTCATTGTATAGTCTAGTAGCCATAAATGAATGACACTACTCAACAACATTACAACACTCTGTAGGCATTCTATAAGTGGCTCAAATGAATCATTTATGACCACTTGAAAGAGCAGGAAGGTAAATACCAAGTATACAAAGATATTTTGATATACGTAAGCATTTGAAAGGAACCGTTTGCAGCATTGTATGCTGTACTCTTCCTAATTCTATCTAAGTGATTCATATCCAATCAAAGGGCCTATGTACATACAATTAGGTCCTTTAACAGTTTGATACACAATAAGTATAATAACTGAATTATTATTTATTATACTAAGTACTAAGAATGTTTATGGAATTTGAGATATTTCAAATGGGAACAATGCAATCAGGGGGACTTCTCTCTCTCTCTTTATAATGAGTTATAATAATAATAATAACAACCATTAAGTACTTATTATTAGTTATCTGTTATACAAATATAAGTAGGCAGCAGCAATGTAGCCTATTATTTTTGTACGAACTGAGTCATTCCCTGAAAGGGACATGATACAAAAAAAAAAAAAAAAACACAGCTAGAACACAACAACAGGTCCACAAAATATGTGCATATATACATGTCCATACAATAGCATACATCATACATACTTTAAAAGACCACATCAGAGACTTTTCAAAACAATAAATATTTCATTCCATCTTGTATTGTATGTTCGACGATATTACGTGAAGTACCCCTTTACTTCCGGGCGATATGGTTGGTTAGCCTTCACGGTTAAAATGCATATTCTTATATGTACATGTAGGATAGAGAGGGGGGGGGGGGGCAGTTCTTCTTATTATTTATTTTTTTCTTCTCCTCAATGAATAATCAAAGGTACAACATACCAACCATATATTTAAATATATACGTAATTTACTGTCATGTCTATGTAGTTATTTGTACATAGTATGGACTGCAGAGCTCTTGGCTAAAATAATAATAATCCAGGCTCTTGCAATGAGAATTGCTTTTGCTATTATGTATGTATAGTTGACTCAAAGTCCTCGGCACCCCTCTAATTTCTGTTCTTCCTCCTTAAAACTCTGACTCAAGCCATTAAAAGTTGTTATTAATAGATAATACATGAATGAAATTTAAAATCATAAATCCTATGAGCGCATTCCAATAGGATACAAAAGTCATCATCGATCAGTTTTGTGGTCAAAACTACCTTCTCATGGGGGATGGATCAAGACGAAGAGGAAATAATTGCTTTTGTTTTCAGAAAAGGAAGCTTGAAATCCAGTCTTGGTTTTTACACTGAGACCAGGACCAATTTCTAGAGCCACATCACAAACATTTATGCATTTCGGACTATCTTGAATGTATAAAGATCCAATACTGACAAGAATAGTAAATGCTTTAACTAAGCTTAAATCAAAAATATATACAAGTAAAACTATTTTTCTGTGTATGAAAGATACTAGGAACGACGGTACAGATTGTCAGTCCCATATACTGAACGGAATCAACTCTAATAAAAAGTAATTTATATCATGACTTGTCTTTTATTTCTTTAACTCTCAATGGTAACGTAGTTTTTAGATGTCTAAAAGAAGTAAGTACATACATACATTGGTACCCTTGATCTATGTAGAGCCTCAAGGGTAAAGCTTTTTTTTTCTTTTCTAATCTTTATTGTACGTGGTTTATAATGGTTCACTATCCACTGTGGCACAAAGTATATTGCAACCTTTGTATGCCGTATTTTTGATTATTTTCTATCCATAATCAATAAAAATAACTTATTTTGTGTTTATAGTGCACTAATATACTAATTAATATAGTAGTAAATCATAAATTATGAGGGGGAAAAGTGCATTTCTTCGCATTTTGATTAGTTAAGCCTTCTTGCTGTGGCTAAAGTTGAAATATTTTCAAAGACAACTGTGCATATTTACATATACATAACTGAATATATGGAGACAAAACAACATCAAAAATGAAAGATGTTTGTTTGCCAGATCTCATTGAATGTCTTGATTCCATCATGAATTATTTATGTGTCTCTTTATAAATGCAATACGCCCACGTAATTACATATAAAAATGTGCAATTTATGTCTCTTTATTTGCAATTTTCATAGTCCACGGCTCTTAGGAAGAAGAAGAAGAAAAGACAAGCAGAGTAACAACATACATAATATGATTGTCACGGGGTAATTGTTTTGATTCAGTAGTTGAATGGACAAACAAACAAATTGCAGATGAGTACGTCCACCAATATTTTATTTATTTACATATTTGCATAGAATACAAATATTTACCAATTTACCAATTATGAATTGATTGACACTATCATTTCCCTTTGATCTCATGTACAAGTAAACTTGGATTATATATGTAGTGTGCTAAAGATCAAGTATATTTGGTCATTATGGTCATTTGGGTTTTGGGATGAATAGAGTCAAAAATTAAACTATTAATGAATTTCAATCATTGCATTGAGCCTACTTATCACAAGTTAATTCTTCATTTAAAATATTTCATCTCATTGTTCGTTTGCAACTTGTATGTACAATCAGTTACAACTTGTATCTACACAACATGATAAATGATGAATCAATTTATAATAATGCATCAAGAGGCAATGGAATGAGGAAAACATCCTCATTTAAAAGTTGCACTCGTCAAAAACAAAAGCAAGATTATTTTTCTCAAAAAATGAGTCAAGGATTGCATTTGAGTTATTTAATTAATTAATTATCTTCCATCTATATTAATTAATCCTTCAGAGCAGGGGCTCTCCACTGATTTAACCCCCATAAGACCCATAATTTTGCCACGGTGCATTCTTATTGATTTCATTTAGAGATCGATTAACAAGTTTTTTAGTCTTTTGACCAGCTATCAGAGAATCACTTATAAGAGGTTCACGATCCAATTTTTGGTTGTGATCCATCAAATGAGAAGCATTGATTCAGATGATCCACAAATTGCACTTAAAGGTCACAACAACTAAAAATCCTTCATCACAATAAAAGAAAAAGAAATTTCATGTATTTGAAAGGCCATATCGGAGCTAAATAAATCATCATATAAAGACTTTAGACACCAGGGGGTGTCAAACACAAGGCACGAGTGTGGCCTTAGGTGTAATAATCATATTTATTTGTTCTTCTGTTGTTTTTGTTTTTTACGGGTTACATCAGGCCTTTGATGACAACCATAGTATTATTATGATTCTAGGTCAAAATGGAGTTAACACTCTTGCTCTAGACTATAAGATGTTTTCACTGACGTCACAGATTGTATAACAAATCAAAGCGACGCCATGTTGTGTGAAATATACTTGATATACTTACAATAAATCTCTATTAAATACAGCCATATATAAATAAAATCAAACTAAATGTTACTGTTTCCCAATGAAATTTCTCTATTTCTTCAATTAAGTTTGTTTTGGATGGAGAATAGGACAAGAAAGTAGGAATATTGTAAAAAAAAAATATTTGATCTTTGCAAAAGTAATAATTAATTTACTAACTACACACTCTAAAATATGTGAATGTATAATTATGTACATATATTTTTAATATAAATTATTAGGGATTGAAGAGATATTTAAATTTTTAATAGACGCTAAGGCGTTAAGACATTTTATTTGTAGTTTTCATTCTGATATACAAATCCAGAGCAGTCATTGACACTCTTTTTCTTAATTGTAAAGAAATACAAGAAAATTAATATTATCAAATTAGGTTGTTTTGTCCACCTCCTTCAAGATGACCAAATTCCACAACCATGACGTCATTTAAAAATGCCCTATATCTGAGCATTTCAATAAGAAATAAATGTACATAAATGTAAAAGTCTTTAATTCGGCAAAATAGTTTTAATGATAAAATATCATTTATAAAGTTAAAAGAAGATGAAAACTTGGACGACGTTTATTCATTTTCTTGTTTTTGTGTTGAGTAGCAAAACAGATAACTGTCTAATATCTGTTTCAACACTTACATATTAGAAAATTGTTCAATTCTACACTCACCTTGAAATATGTATGTATTTAGCAGAATACATCTCACAAAAGTATTACATACATACATACATACATAATGTAAAACATATATTATGTGTATCCTTTGAAAGTGGTGTTATTCATCAATATTATGTGACATATACATACATACATACGTATGTAGATAGCACAACACGTACATGGAGTTGTGAATTTCAAAACCTCACTCTTCAGATGAAATGTTGTACGTGTCCTTTTATTTTTACCTTCATCTTCATAAAAAAAACAAAATCTCATTTTGTATCTGAGA
This sequence comes from Lepeophtheirus nordmannii, assembly GCA_963680855.1. Lineage (NCBI taxonomy): Eukaryota > Metazoa > Arthropoda > Copepoda > Siphonostomatoida > Caligidae > Lepeophtheirus > Lepeophtheirus nordmannii. The sequence goes on from OY804525.1 coordinate 10,750,682, forward strand.
GAATATTTTTATATGCTTTTAACTACATACATATGAAAAGTGATAATAAAGACACAAAGCTAGAACAAATGGTTCATTTGTTGTAGAGCCATCAGAGTCAAATATTATGAACTTGATAAGTATAAAAACATGCATACAAAGGTATATATATATATATATATATTTGTAGAGAACCATTTATTATAGTACTGCATTACACAAAGGAATAGGACTTTAAAAAAATGTCCGTATTGTATATATACTTTGGGATTTATAATTAATTTGTTTATGTTGACGTTCACGATGAAGTGGAATGAAGTACAGGGTAGCTCGGAGTGCTACTCGACCATAATTCGTTCCGCAACATAGAATTGGTATCGAAAATGATTTAGGGAAAAAAATAACTCCACTTGTTATGAATCCCTCTTTATATCGAGGGATTGTTCTCAAACCATTGGGGAAAATAATCATATATACATTTTGGGGGGATCAAGAGGAAGTTCTCTAATAAAGCAAAGACGTTCTTATCCCTCTACATTCTGGAGAGTCAGAAGCAGGGTTGCGGTCAAGACAACAAGATCAAGAAGACAAAAATAATACTGTTCCTTGTATTTGTAATCTAAAGTTGCTTTGACTTAAATCTTGATCAAAATCTTTTACAAAACTATTTTCCATATCAATACCGAACTTGAGAAGCATATCATTAGTGGGCAGATGTAAAACAATGGAGGAACAAATACCACCACCTACCTCTCCTCCTCTCCCGGCCCTGACATTTTTATCAAATCATTTTGATCTTTTTTCAAAAGGGAATGACCAAGGTCCTTGGAGGCAAAATTCAAGGAGAAGCATGGAAATATGTTAAGTCAATAAGTGAGGAATGGAGTGAGAATTGTTTGAGGGCCTATGATTTATAGCTAGAATTATTAACAGAAGGAGAAAAATAGGCAAAGCAAAAAATTGCTCAAGGTTCGTAATGAAAATGAAGTCTAGTTTTTTTGTTGTTTTTTTAGTACGAACAAAGCCAAATACCACTGTTTAAAAATAGAATTAAAAATACACTATGCATGTAAATAAGTGCAGGGCAAAAATCTAGAGATATAACTATTCATGTCCAGATAAATGGGAACATTAATCATAATTACTCTTTTGTTATCAGAGAGAGAGAGAGAAAAAAGATCAAAATCTACTTGGATACACATGATAGGGACTTGACTCTATCTTAGGGATTTGTACATGGGTATTATATAAGATGGAACCATTGAGAAGGAAAGAAAGGTGAGTGTGGAAGACTAAGCCATAGACTTTAAAATAACCAAAGAGTGTTCAAGAGATGCTCAATGGATGGAGGATGTCCCATTCATTTGAAATAATATTTAATTATTTCAATTTGAATATGCAGCAGGAGCTCGATTAGTCGAGATAATTGCTTCTGTTGATATATTATCAAGTAGTGGTTACTCTCAGAGCTACGAACAAGTTCATAGTGGAATTTAGAGCTAAAAGGATCTTGGAAAAACAAAATAACAATACAATATTTGCCTTCGAACTAAACACCCTTTTTTTTATGGCGCAGCTGGCATAAGATTATAGTTAAACCTCATATAACACCGAGCTGGCAAGGGGATTCGAATCCCTCTTTGAGCCCTAATTTATGTTTGTCCATGAACAATAGAGATATTATTATTATTAAATAATAATAATTATTCATGTCCATATAAATGAGGGCATTTATGTGGATAATTATCCTCTTTCTTATTTATTAGAGAGGTTAAAAAAGGTCAAATGAATAGGGGGAACATGATACAAATATAAGGATTTGTACATATACACGTTTGATGGAACATTATATCTTAATACGTAGAGAAGTGTCTTGTCTTGTATTATTTACTTTTTCACAACAACAGCATGAAGAACCCGCGGTCAGCCCAGACTTCTCTCAACATGAAGAGTAACTGTAACAACCATTTACAACTATGTAAGCCTATTACATAACAAACATAGGTACATCATATTATATTATATTATAACCAAGAGATGTTTAAGGAAGATAGAATTGATGTTCCCCCTCTCTCTCTAGCATACATTATATATCAGATGATGCTCGTTCGAATCATAAAAGTAGAAGAACCATTATAAGGTATGTAGATATACTATTCGTACCATTAATAATAATAATAATAAAAATAACAATATCATTAAATCCTTACATTAAACTTGAAGGTCACTTCACTTACTCTCTTATTTAGTCCAGGGCCTAAATATTATGTTAAAAAAAAGCAAAACAAAACAGGGGAAATACGTATTTTTTTATGAATGTACAAAACTATTTTACTTTTATTTTTCTCCCTCTTTAACTGACAAAAGGTACATAGCAAATTATGTATATCACAATGAAGCCTCTCCCCAAACCATGAACGACTCCTCTAAGTATTTTTGGTGACTGCAATTGATGTGTACTCTTTTGGACTAGCCATTTTGAACATTTTTGACGTGTTAAAATCAAATAATTTATCATATAGCTATAAATATCTCCAACTTTGGCTGATTTTCAGCTAGATTTATCCCCCAAAAAAGTCATGAAGCTGATAGCAAAAAATCAACTCTTGAATTTCATAAACTAACTTAATTTTTGATAGACACTTAGTCGTATAATAATTGATAATCTTATTTTAGCCATAAATCAAAATCCCCCCTTATTGGTGGCTGGACTTTAATATTGAATTCAACTAAATCAATTGTCTTGAACACGCTATAGACAGTGCATGACAAATTTAGAATTGAGTGGTTAAATATAAAATAGATTATTAAGACAAGAAATATTTAGTGTGTTCAATCATATTTCATAAATGTTTAGATTTTTATGATGTAAAAATACTCAAAACGACATCAAAAGAAATATTCAAATACATTTAGTCGTATTTTTTAACTTTTTAATGTAAATATTTGTGTGTGATTTTCATCAATAGTTATCTGGCAAGACTGAATAGCCCTCCCATTACATAACACAACGTTATTTGTACTATAAACCGCAACCCTTTTCTCCCCAATGTAAGAAAGTGAGAAAAGGTTCAAAATTAGTATGTACATATGTAATTACAAGTCAATTCTTACCAACTACGGCCCCTCAGTCCTCATTTAGTAATAGAAAATTATTCAAAGCATAACAAGTGCATAATTTGAGTTCAAGAAATCAACATTTCGAATAATAATAATAATGAATTAAAGTAGAAGGATCGAGAGCTGATCCAGAAACTTTTCCCCAGAAACATGGAAAAATGTAAGACATTTTTTTATTTATCAATACAGATAAAGAATGACCCAATATACTTTTTTAAAGAATACATAAATATTTGACGAGCTAATTACGGAAGTTTTTTACAACTTTTCTTAATAGAAAGAAGAAAGAGGTTGAGACACACACCATGAATATTACTCTGTAAAGTCCGCAAAGCAGAACAAAGATATAAATAAATAAATTAAATTAAATAAAAAGTAGCAAAAATCAACGCTTGAGTAATAATAATAATAAAGATAATAATTTATTGTTATCAAATCCTTTTGAAAGAGTTTATTCTGCCATTTTATTGTTATTATTCCGCAAACTATAAAATATGTATTGTATATGACTGTCTCTCTGGAAAGAGATGCTGACTGTTTGTATCTTCATACATACTTATTTGTGAATTTATTGTCAAACACAAAAGCACACATAGAAGAAGGAGGAGGGAGATACTAACTTAGTATATGATGAGTATGATGAACAGGAGGATCCGTGACGCTTTGTTAAAGAACAGTCAACAAGAAGAGGAGTTGTTCCTCCTTCTCCTTCTCATCTTATTTACATATTATAAAAACATCATATTAAATAGTTCATGCATATTTGACGACTTTGACACTGAACAATGATATTGAACAACATTTATTTTATAAATTTGTTAAAATGCGTGAAAAAAAAGAAAGAAATAAAGAAAGAAAAATACATAGTCGAGGGGTGAATATATATATGTACATTAAAAACAGTCAGTTAGTTGACATGTGTAATTTTATGTATGTAAAATAAATAATAATAATAATAAAATAAAAAAAACATAGAAAAAGTCACCTAGACACATAAAAGAAATCCTGTTTCAGCATTTTATGTACATACAATGTACAAACTAGGACGGACCGGACGGCTCACATAGATTTTTATGAGGCAAATATTCATGTTTTGTAGAGAAATAAGTCGATTACATAGTATGAATGACGAGTTTTGTATTCATATTATCCCCCTTGATAATTATTTTGTAAAAATAATCAGTCAGGAATGTTCAAAAATAGCATTTTCCTTATTCATCACTAGATAGAGGGAACAAGCCAGAGCTCCTCTTCCATGATTCTGATACATTCTACAAAAATGTAATTATTTCCCAGATAATTTTTGAAATTTTGATTCATTGTTGCATAGAGCACAAACGCCTTAGCTTTGGTTTTATTGATGAACTATACCTGGAATTTTATGCACGTTCATTTGTTTCTTTGACATTAACTTACATACTATATGTATATATACATACATATTATGATATTGATTGTCCGAAACAGAGAAGTAAGGAAGAACTTTCAAAAAATGGACGGCCATATTTGATTTTGCAATTGTTAAATAACATGTTGATAATTGTTTGAAGAAAGAAAAATATCGGTGTATGTAAGCAATATCGGCCCCACCATTGACCGAATACCGATGACTCTTTAACCCCCTATAATTGACTGTATTAGTCGAGCCCTAGTACAAACATACAAATATGCTTTGATTCAAAAGTGCTAGAGCCTCGACCTCGAAACTTGGACTCAAGTTACATTTAAATTTAATCAAACTGCAACTTCAAACTACACTCAGAAAGGAAAAAGATAGTGACTCAAACATACAAGATTCAAACTGGAACATGAGGACTAAAGGCGGCTGGCTCTAGACACAGCAGGACTATCCTTTATTTCAAATTATTCTTAAAGTGCATTTTAACTTTTAAAACATATGATTTAATGAGAATATTGCACATGACTGAATTAGAGATGAAGTCTCGGACTTTGTTTCGAAACTGCGACTTTTTACTCGACTTGGAGTACTCAAAGTGTATTGATTAGTCTGTACGACTTGAACTAAAAGACTTGACTCGGACTCCCTTCAAAATGACTTTGTCAACAGCTCTGAATGATTAAAACTATTTGGAAAAAAAAATGTACATAGATTAGTAGAATTAGTAGAATTAACAACGGATATATATCTATTTAATGTACAAATAAAAATGAAAATTTGGAAGAAGGCACACCTTTATTTCAATATTTTGATGTTTTAATTCCCTTAGAATATTGAGGTCAATGAAGAAAGTGACTTAAAAAAAAAAAGAAAAAAAAAAGAGTACCGTACGACGATGATACTTATGTAAAGAAGAAGAAGAAGAAGACAACATCTTCCTGGTCAATCAATACCATTCAAAAACCAAATATTTTTCAATTTGTTACGCCGACTTTATCATAGCTCTACCAAGAATGCCCCTCCCTTGGCATAACCATAGATTAATCATAATCATTATTGATTTCCTAGATATTATTCAAAAATATTCTTCATATGAAGAATGATACAACAAAATATTGAGAAGAAGGAACTTGCTAGAGTGTAGCCCTACCTATTATAATTACGAACAACCATCTAAGTACATACTTAAATGACCAATTTAAAAGTATAAAAGATTGGTTGTTGTCTTTATCACAGAGAACACATTATGTACTGTCAAGTATGTATGTCATCCACAAAGTTGCAAAATTGCGTACACGTATACACAAATGGATTCGTCCAGGACGCAGCCCATCTCGTTTCGGTCGCAAAGTATCTATGTAAAACATACATTTATGGACCTGTATTTTGTACGCAATTCCCGGACGTATCCCTTTGTGTACAAGTTCATATTTTACGATCTGATTCCGAGGTATTACAATTATGTATTTGTATGTATTTTTATCTTTGATGCCGAAGCAGGAGGGGGCCGAGAGGCCACTGTCTTCTCTCCGACTTTTTAAAAGTGACAAAGGAGAGTATTTGAGGAACAAACAGTATGTAGAGATTTCACATTCTATTACGCTAGTGCCCTAGTGGAAAGGGGTAATAGATCCAAATAATTGTAGCATTCCAAACCTTTTAAATCCAGAGTGTTACGAGATAGCGTTTGATTCTTTTTCCATGGTTGAAAACCGTAGATTTTAATAGTATTACTACGACGACTTAAAGGGTCTGAAAATGATCCAATTCGGACTTCACAGAGCTTTCCTCTGCATTCAAATAGAAATATGTAACTAAGCACATATTAAATTGACGTCACTCATTGAGCATAATCCCTTGATCTCACCCCCCCCCCCTCCCTTAAATTTATGAATTGAAGTCAATGACTTTTTTTTTTTAATACACACACACACACATCCTTGTTGTCTCATACATATTAGTTTTTTTCTATATATTGTGGATTTGATATCATCATTGGCATGCTATCATCATATGAAGAATAAAGTCACTAAGAGGAAAGGAGAGAGTTAGTAAGTAAGTAGGTATTTGTCCGTAAGTACACACATGCATGCAACAAATGAAATGAAATATCCCGTGAGTACATCATGTGTTGTCAAGAGGTCGTAAACATATTTGAAAATAATGCAAGAATGTGAACATAAAGAAAAGCTATAAAAACATACAGATAGAACATTCTGGTGAAGAGTACAGAGCGAAGTAAATATGGCAACAACTCCCAAATATACATACATAGATATATTTATACTACATATATCATGGCAAGAAAGAGAAGCAAGAATATGATATGATTAATCCCGTTTGATATGTGTACACCTAGGCGGCAAGCATATTATGCAATAAAAGAAGGAAGGATGAACGAACCCTTTACCCCTTCTTCACCCAAATCGACTTTTAAACACAGACATTCATGTAGCATATCAAAATCAAATAACGAATTTGCAACAGGTGAAAGAGGATAAAAATAGATTAATACCATTATTATTATTATTATTATTCTACCTGTTGGAGCAATATGTATAATACAAATATGAATATTAACACACACTCCCCCAACTGACGTATCGAATCCATCATGCACTATGGACATCCTCAACCCAAAAAGTAACAACAACAAAAATGACGAGAACATCCCCCCCTCCACACAGACACACATTTATCAAAATCGTCATGTTTAGCTACATAAACGTTCCAAATGACTTTATAGACAAGCAGACTATGTATTTCCATCAATTATTATTACGGGACTTTATAGTCCAATTAAAAGTAAGGGCTTTATATGATTAGATATATATATATATATAGTTTGTACATATCTGCTATTGTTTAAAAACAGATGGTTCTTCGACACGTGGGGCGTCGTAGTTTATTTGTTTTGTTTTTTTATGAGTGTGTTTCTAAATAAATAAACAACTCTTGTCGTCGTTAGGGCAAACTCGTTACGAGCTCAAGGGATGAATGGGAGAGTATTATAATTTAACCCTTGATTTAGAGCCATGCATAATTTGATGATATATGAGGAACTTGACCTGGCTCCGATCGACACGACCTTTCAACCAACCATAGGAACTAATTAGTATTCGAAAAGGCAACTGGGAATTTGTATTCTAATTGGGAAAGAACTCTGAAGGATTTATTAGGAAAATGTTTATTAATAGAAATTGACTGTAATTAATATTGGTTAGTTGAAGGAATCAAATGAAATCCAGACTCATATGACGAGGAGGAAAATAATTTTTAGGGCTTGCTTTTCTGTTGAAGTGTGGTCACATACTACTAGGGGGGAAAAAAGTACTTAATCATCAAAATTCATTTTATATCCTCATGTGCCAACGTTTTTTTTTTTTCCAATTTTCCAAGCAGTTACAAAAACACAATAATTAAAGTACAATAACTGCTGAGTTTAGATATCCTATTAAAATTAAACATCGGATGGTTGGTTTTTTTTTAGTAATAGGTCACGTAACTCGAGAAATAAACCACATACTCTCAAAGTTTTAAAATAATACAGTCTGCAATACACATTTAAACTTTTTTGGTTTTCTCAACATTTCTCTAAATTGCATCAGTTTTCAGACATTCTAAAAAACAAAAAAAAATATATTTGAGCTGTTCACAAAAGGACGTCTGTATCACAAACACTAATGAATATTTTGATATGTAATTTGACAGAGATATCAGTGACAGTAGTGCCAACTTAAAAAAACACGTATCGTTATCGGAATCCCCCCCCCCCCACACACACACAAAAAAAAATCAAATTTCCGGGTATTTTTTGCTCATAGTAGTATGACTTTATTCCACATTTTCAGTGGGTTTTTTTTGTTTTATTTTTGTTAGCAGACGAATTTTATACATCTAATAATTAGTAGTAGTGTTTTGAACATTGATGGGTTGAACTCGAATCAACTAAACTGTTACTCATATTCAATGAAGAAAAGTTTTACAGGTGGGAAGAAGAATTGGCTAATAAGTAATAATGTACCAAGAGAATTACTTGGTTGGTTCGTTTTTCTTTCTTTCTCTTTCTCTTTTTTTGGATGAGATCTACAATAAGGATCACAACACATGCAATGTTGAGATGAGTAATCATCCTTAAAAAGAGATAAGTACTACTCACATTCTCAGAATATATTTCCATACTTCATTTTTCCAACTTTTAAATAACTTTTAATATTATTAAGCAAAGGAGTCGTGTACAAAACATAATAAATACTCTCTCTCTCTCTCTAATGATTCCTCCTTATACCATAAAATACAAAACTCGTTCCTACATTGGATCTATATTATATTACTATAATATGTACATATACCAAACGAGTTAGCTCGGATAAAAAACATAAATACCTTTAAATACAATATTCTAAAAAAAGTTGCAGTAAAAAATTGAAATACGACATCATTTCCTCACGAATTAATCTGTATAAACATATCCATCTAAAATAAGCGAAAAGGCATTCAAGAGCTAATGAGTGTGTTGGTAGTAGTAATAATTTAAATATGCAGGTATGCATATAGTATATACATAGGTAGAATAAAAATTCGGTTCGAAGCGTAATTTTTTTCCAAGTACTATTTTAAATGATTCCTTTCAGACCGAATTTTTGAGCAAAACCCCTGGTTTTCAGTCCATGAACGGATATTCAGATAATCGTTTTTAAAAGGTTATTGCTTTTTTTAAGCAAGGTAATAATGATTCGATTAAGGGAAAATAAACATAATTTTGTTCATTTGTTCACTGTCATTTTGAAGGTAATGTCATTACCAGAATCGACATTTTAAACAATTGACTTTCTGGAGCGTGGTGCGCTTCGTTGACATAAAAACTACCGGAACGGGCTATAGGAAACCAAAATTGGCCATCATTGTCTATTACAGTACAAGGACCAGATACTCACTTTATATATTTGCCCGTCTGGCTCGCATTTTTGTCTTTAAATGGAAGAAAAACTGTCAAATATGACACATTTTATCTTGACTCTCATATCATCTTTGATTCGCGTGCTTAAACAACACTGACTCAAACTACACTTTATTTAGTTCGAATTCTTATCTTGTCAACTGATCACAACTATCTATATAATGCGAGACATAAAGCAATCGACTGGATTTAAAAAAATGATAACAGTCTTGGACCGGTCCAGAGTTTCAGAACCAAAATTGGAACACCAGTGTCAACCATGTTAATATGTGGATAAAATGATCCGGAAATCTTTTCTCTTCAAAACAAACAAAAACCTAAGTAGATGGTGGAAAATATACTTTTTCGATTCCTCTACCAACCACCCACTCAAGTTATGACTCTTGCACACCTATCATTAAATGGATCATAAATCAAGCCATCAAAAAAGAAAATAATAAAAAGAAAACATATATCCCATGCCTACACATTTAACGTATCTCTATTAAGTTTAAATGTATTTTTCTACTCGCATCGGATAGATCCATCCTTTTAAGCAGAATTAATACACATTTAACGCTCTTAATATGAACATGATTTATGAGAGTCAAGTCAAGTCCATTTGGAAGGAAGGCTGTTCCTCTCTAACCATGCAACATAAATATTATACTCAATATCAAAATGTTATGTTATATTTTTATTATTATTATTATTATTATTCATCTTCCTCGGAAAGAACACACACATATGTATTATGTGATCCTAGTCAAACATGTTCAATTTTGATATATCTTTTATATCAATTCGAACTGGCCTCATTCATTTTTGATGAAGTGTGTTCAGAATGGATACAACTTTGAAGGCATATTCAATATGAATTGAATCAATTGTTTTTCTTCTCTTTTACTAAATGGGTAAAATCTTCTAATTCGAGCTTTTTAAGGAGTTGAGTTTTTTTAGACTATAGGACTCAGTGCTATAGTCTTGAAGGAAACCCTGCATGGTCAAACAAGTTAGCTTTAATCGATAGATATAACACTCTTTAAGTGTGAATATGTATACATGACTTGATATAACTAAGTCAGTGCACGCATAGAAGATCAGACCTTTTTAAATTCAATTTTGATGTTTTATGACGTCATATTTGTACCTTCATTATTTAAAGTCTGATGACGTCATTTTTCAATATTTGACCATTGATTACAATATATGGAAATTCTTTTGAAAATCATTACTCTAGCTCTCGATCTGACCAGATCTGAGGACTTATATATGCCTATGCACAGTACTATGACTAAAGTATATTTAAAAAAAAAATTAAGGAGCGATAAGTTAAATATAACTCAGAAACCAGCTTTGAGTGGCTCATATATATATTCAGTGTCTTTTTTTTCTTCTTCTTTTGTAGTAGTTCCCTTTCAAATTTGACCGTGGTCCATCACAGTCCAGACTTTGCACACTGCTTTTTATCGTAAAGGGACCAGTAGTAGGAAAATTAACTTCTAGAGCTGTCCACGAAGATACAAATACATATTCTTTAGTGATAGATCAATTACAATACTCTTATAATTTATAAAAAAACATAAAAATAGGTTGGGAGAATGAAGTATGATATATAATTTGAGACCGATTTAATATCAGTCCACAGTTTGAGAAATATTTTAGTACAGCCTAGTGAGACCCTGTATTTCGTCAAATTATCAATCTGAACCGGTCTAGAAAAAGTCACGTAAAACCGGACCGAGAGAAAGCTCGATCTCGGACCGAATTTCAACACTAGTATGTAGGTGCACATACAATATTTAAACATAATATTATTGTTATCAAATATACATATATACAAAAAATATGGGAGTACTCCCTCCCATTTAAGGCTCCATGTTTCTGTGGAGATAAAAATAAGTTTTGAAGTCCGTGACTCTCTATAAATAATCATAAAAAAGACAGGTGATTCTTGAAAGGAAAGGGTTTGTAAAATCAATACTGTTTTTGTTGTTGTTGTTTTTTGCAAATTCTCCTTTGTGTGTGCCTTGTGGTACGCAAAACTCCAATCCACCTGCTTCATTTCACATATATAAATATATATTCACAAAGAGCCATAGTTAATTCATATGAATACACCAAAATAAGATACGTACAAGATTGTTTTAATTATGATCATTTGAGCGACGACTATTGTTGTACCATTAAATTGGAAGGAATACAAAAGTCCATATTTTGTATGGAGGTGAAATACATTCATTGTATGTATAAGAAGTAGGATATACATATTATGTTGATCATAATGGGTCAGAAGCATGCACACCAAATTTAAATTAAGAGTTTTAAATTACATACATACACACACATATATATTGGATACAAATTGTTTCAATTCCATATGGAAAGGAATTTTGAATAGTGATTCCGGAGGGATACAAAAATAGTAATGAACATGAAATTACAGTAAGAAATTGGATAACTCAAATAGTTGAATAACTCGAAGGTAGGCGGCGTAAAATAACAACTTGACTCATCTCAAATTTCGTGCTATACCTAACTAGAACTGTTTATTAATTAAATATAGGTAGTTGATTTAAAAATCATATGCACATTTGTTCTACAATATAAGCCAATTTCCTGGACCCAGAGAACATGCACTATATTCATAATTTTGTTTCTGACTCAACTTAAAAAATTCCTTAGTGAAATATTACAATAAAAAGAAAATGTACATTGTATTTCTTCGATGTCAGCTATCGATTTTTCTACTCCTCTTTAAAATATATTCTTATCAACAACGTTGATTGGTTGAACTCGAATGAGCTTGCAAACTAACAACTGATTATTTACATATATTAAGAATCACATCATGCTCTCAGTTAAAAAAAACAAACATTATACAAACATTTTGCCAATTGAAGATAAAGGTCTGCAACCTTTCAGACTCAGAGAACGACCTCGTTGATTTCAAATTCAAAGGACCATATCATTAAATAAAATCTGTACAAATACATTTTTTTGAGCTCAAAACCTGCCTTATTTGTGAAAAGCCTCATAATGATTTTACATACCTAGTATATGCCTTGTGTACAAGTTACGATTTTGTGCGGGCTAAAAAAATGAAATGAAGCATATTAAATATAAAACTTAAGGTACTTTTGATAGAGTTACTGCAATGATTGAAAACTCCATGTAATTGTTTTAATTGATACGTACTCTGTGGCTCATTCTAAATTATTAGTGCTCATAATTCTTTACCATGTATATGATTAATATTAATCTGATCAAAATGAAATAATAGCATCAATGAATGGTTAGTAATAATGGTGTACTAAATCAATAGAACGTAATGAAACATACAAATTGAAACACGCTAAACAAGTTTAAAATTCCTATAAAATCGCAACTTGTGCGCAACATACTCAATAATTTATATAATTGAATAACCAGATGAAAACATTTGCCAGGTCAGGAGTTACACAAGCAGGCCTCCTAAATAATTGCTCAAAAGTTGAAGAAAAGAACATAATATGTATTAAAATTTAAAGATCTAATGCAAAAAAGACGCAAGTCACAGTATTAGGTACGTATAAATCTCACAAGATATATATTTAATAAATTGATTATTATGGAGCGTCCATCTAGGAAATATTATTGTAAATGAAAAAAAAAAAACAATTTTCCATGTTTTAATTTTAATTTTTCATGTAACAAATACACAATGGACTCGCGATCATTCCTTCTCCTCAATTTATTCAACTACTTCTATTGTACATATTATTACGAATCGGGTCATGGAGCAAATAAACAAGGGCATGATCCTTTGACAAAGGATGATGATACTACCAATGTTTGTTAATGACGAAATATTTAGGATAATTACAGCCTTGAATAAATAAATGAAAATAAAATAAAAAGGTTGATTGATACGTGGGGTGGTTCTTTCTTTCTTTATTTCTATCTATCTATGAATACAAGTAAAAGATTGATCTATTGATTGAGAGGGACAGAATCATCATGTATGACATATATATATGTACATGTACAATTGTGTATCAAGTATTGCAAAAGACTATGTGAAAGACGACTACAGCATATCCGGCTAAGGGAGGAGTTAGTTTAGTCACTTGGACAATGCTGCGTCTTCGCGTCCAATAAGCCTCATCCATGGAATACACTTATGCTGGGAAATAAGATTTATATTCATTACAACTTTGTATAAGATTACATACTTTTTTTCCAAGAAGAAATAATACTATTTATTAAGAAGAACATGACCAAATATAGAATGAAGGGTGAGGGAACTAGGAGGTAAAAACATAAATATATATATGTACATTCAACGAAATAATAACAACAGAAGGGGTAAAAATAGACGTCTAGCCTCCCTCCTTAAACGTTAATTTAATTGAAAACTTCACTTCCGTTTAAAATAATAGTACTTATACATATGTAATAGCTACTACTACTATACTGTACTCTGAAGCATGTCAATAAAATATACATCTAAATATATGTATGTATATGTGTTTGTAGGAACATACATACATACATATTATGTATTAAAGAAATAAATATTTGAGATTTCTTCATTTGACAAATTTATTTTTCCATTTACTAGGGATGCAACTTCACACCGCGGTGTTATCCCATGGCTAACATGGAAATTAACACTTAATAAATATGTAATTCTTTTGTCAGCTGTAGATCTACCTATGTATGTACTCTTGGTAAGGTCTTAAAATTTAATTTCCCATAGAGTCATTTTTCATGTCACTTTGTGACATGCGCATGTTTTCTTACTCGAGAGATTTTTAGTTGGTTGCTCCATCAACAAAACCTAGGATTTTGCTAACTTCACACTCATTCATATATATATATATATTCACCTCTGAAGAAGTAAAGCATGGCAAATGATTATTTTTGGACATGCACTCCCTTTCTTAAATGACTACCTGTATCATCATCAATCCTCATCTTCATGGATTGCAAAAGTCTTGTCCTTCAAATACTACTGTCCTCTATCTATGTACATAACACCAATCACCCTTAATTGGCAATCTGAGTAAATAACGGAAAAAGAATCCGAATTATCCCTTGTGTTCTCAAGCTCCAAACAGTTGACTCTATGCTTGAATGAAGAAAAATAATGCAACAACAGAGTATGGAAGAAGAATGGTCAAACAAACTTCCAACTGATTCTGTGCTCTTCTTCTTCTTTCACTTTTCCAAGGAGGAAAGTAGTAATAACACACACACAAAAGAGCACATTCTCGGAAACAGTACAAGACAAGACGACTCTTCCTAAACACATTTATATAGTAGTATTTATCTAATACACGGAGCATAGATTAGTAAAATGACGAGAACACTTATTATATTTATTTTTAATATTACATAGGTATTGTAGTGTTTAATAGGCTTAGACAACTCAATTACCTATCTTTACTTTGAGGAGTTTTATCATATAATCATGTATCATACATGTACATATATTATGAGTCAAGTCAAAATGTCCACAAAGAAAGTATATGTATATATATATATATATACAGTAAATCCGGATAGGAGCAACACCTCGACTTTGCTCTTATCCAAAGTGCATCAAAAAACTAGATTTCTTCACAAACAAAATGATAATGATAATAATACTATGAAGTACATGTGTAAATAGATTATTTAATTACATAGTTCATTAATTAATAGTAGACATATACTATTTAGTCTATAAAATCAAGAATTTATCTTGCTTTTCGAATATTAAGTTGAGTGTGCAGGACTTTCATTGCCATTATCCACTCACAGTAAAGTCTTAGAGTTCATTATTATTATTATTGCATTTTTTTGGAATAATGCCTGTATAGTTACCATGGTGGTCAGAGTACATGAAAGAAATTCATGGAAGTAATCATAATTATTTATGAATTGATATTTGAGAATTTGATGAATTTGTTAACTTAGATATTTTTAGAATTTAAATGACGTGGTCAAATTAAGTGTTCCCTTTCACGATGAATTATATCCATACTTTGTTTTTTTATGCAGTCGTTTAAAGTAATGCTAAAGTAAGTCAAGACGACGTTATGGGAGATTGAGACTTAATTAATTTAGTAGATAAGGTATGAACGACGATTTTTTTTCAAGGAAAAAGTGGCCTTTTCAACTATTGTTGCTCTATTTGTATATGTTATTTAGGTACATTAATTTCTCTCGTTTAATGTCTCTTTAGATAGTTAAATAGAAGCAATAAATAAATAGCACCTATCCCCTAAAGATTAATGCGGGATCGAATCCCATTTTTTCCTTCATTCCTCATGACAACAGTGAAAAAAAAAAAAAAATCAAACAGAACCAAAATTACTATCCGAGGAATTCTTTTTATTTTCTAGCAAGAAAGAAAAAAAAGAGAAGATATTATCTTAAAGTTTACTTCTACATGTTTTCTATGATTTCCCAAGGGAGCATTTCCTTACGATGTATTAGGGTTAAAAACCTTCCTCACTCCTCTATGAGTCAACTACAAAATGTAACCACCACGCACCAGTTTTTAAACAAACAAAGAACAAAGTTCCCAAAACAACGAATGATTTACACATTTTATATTAAAAAAATAAGACAACTAATCGTTAGTATTATTATTAGTACTAATTATTATCAATATATGTCATGTACGTTCTCGTTTATTCGTATTGAATCCCGACTTCTACCGATAGCCACCATCCATTGCATGATTTGAATTTTTTTTTTCTTTTTCGAACGACTCCTTTTAGTCATGTCAATAATACACTATTAATAAATTTGAATTGATTAAAAAGAGTACAGAAGAGCTCAAAGATTGAAAAAACGAATAGCAAAAAATAGAGCTCAAAAAGTCTATTTTGCACTTCTTTCCCCCCTCCCCCCGTTATCTTTAAAAAATATTTGGCACGTTTTAAATATACTATATACTATAGTCATATATTAAAATGATGACTATTAAACTACTTACAACTATTTTATTTTTCTCTAAGTTTGATATTTATGGTATTATCTATATTTGCATATTATGTAAAAATGTACACGGCTCAAATATGCATGAATCATACATATATTTTTCACTTCCTTCCATGATTTGAAGAGAAGAGAGAAAAGATATTGTGAACATTACCGAAGGAAAACATTTCCTTACTTATGGTCGGATATATATAATATATATATAAAACAATCTTACGTTGTCAAAAGAGAAAGAAAAAAGGTTTGAAATGAACTCCTAGTTGGCCAATTACGCCCTATAATTCACAACTGTTCAAATTATTTAATTGTAGGGTTAACAACTTTGCGAGAAATAATTTGAGTTTACCAAATTCACCAATCAAAGAGCAGACAAATCAACAGTTGACAGTGTAGCTGTTGTACATATACAAAACAATCTTCCTCTTTCAAAAAGAGTAAAAGGCTCAAAATGATTGAGGAGCAATCAGCTGATTCTTCTCCCAAATAATGAACTATTATTTATTTTTTTAATTTAAAAAAATAAAAATACTATGAAGTGTTGATACTTGAGGGCTACAATTGTGATATTATGTGTACAAGTTATAATTTATACAATCTGCCAGAACAAGTTGCAGTATGTATTAATGTTCTGCTACATCGTTTATACATCCTGTAATACATCTAACATCAACTAATTTAATAACCAACTATGCATTTTGATCGATCAATATTACTCATATACGAGTGAATAAACTGTGGAGGACCTACAAACTATGCTCCAACATTGTTGTTGTTTTTTATCAAGGGTTAATATCATTTAGACCCTACCACCCGTATGAGAGTTTTTTAATATATTTTTTTCATGTGTAAAAAAATTAATGGGAATTTTTGCAACGTAGTAACAATGCGTGCGTCCTTGTTCAACAAAAAAAAAAAATCAACTAGACTTACAATATAAATTCAATAACCTTTTGTTCATTGATGTCCACATAAACCGGGTTTTTTTTTGCTCCTTTATTCATAACGTTAGAGAAGCATGGAAATGGAATTACTATACCCATGTTACCCATGGATTACCGATTTGAATTGATAATGAGGATCCCCTTTGGTGGCCTCAGTGTATTTTGTCCTCTCTTATACTTCAAATTTGTGCCTAAAGCCTTCAATGCCGAAGAAGCATACCGAAAGAAAAGTGACTGACTTCATTGGACATTTAAAATGTTGAAGGTGAAGAGAGAGATATATATTTGTCCATGGGGACGCATTTTGTCTCAGAATAAGCCCCTCTGACATCCTCTTAAGAGTATCCTTACATGAAAAAGGTTAATAGCCTCAGTGCTAGTCTATTAGTCAAAGTCAAAGATTACTCTTTTAGTCAATTTAAACGTCCCTTTCAGTTCTGTTCTAAATCTTGTAAACACATCCGAATCGGACGCAAAAGCCCCCCTCCCACGGAACAATATTTGTTTAATAACGTCATCATAGACATTCGCCAGATACTTCATATCCAATGTCTACAGAGATAATATATACTTTAATCAAGACTAAATTAAGAATAGTGGCAAACTATTTTCGTGCATGAAAAGTGGTTATAGTTTAAATAATGGAGTTAAATTGGTGACTTTACTATCCACTCTACACGAAATGAAGCCCTGTAGAAGGCTCTTTAAAATATGTAACGTTTTTTAAGGGCCGTTAACAAGGATTTTTTAAGTTCCATATTAAGGACCGGCACAACCCTACTTTTAATAATAAAATCAACGATCCAACTGCATTATCCACATCACAAGTGTAGATACATTAAAAATTATTCTTTTAAAAATGCGTTTTCTCGTTTTTGGGTCGTCGATGCCTTGCTTAAAATTATGTTCTACAAACAAATCCCAAAATCTACATGACACATACTTATTTAACATAATATTTCATTGTGTTCAAATGAGCCCAAATGCATATGAGTCATGATTAATGTTTATGGAACTGTCAAGACATTTGCATAGGTGCTTCTACGTATGATTCCATATCTAGTATGGCATACAATGGAGTTTCATTGTCATAGTCATTTATCATTTCAATCAAATCCTTTCGTTTATCTCTTATTCGGCCGCCAAGTTTCACTCCAAAAATAATGATGGACATGAAACGAGTTATGCCTTGAGTCAGAAACAGATGACGACGACGAAGACGACGACTTAAATGCATCATATTATTATTTAATTTAATTTTTTAGATGAAAAGGCTAGAATATTCTCATCTTCAAAGAGATGAGAATATCATAAATCATCCCCACTCTCAACAACTAAGATACTTTAGTATGTACATAGAAAGGGTCATTTGTAAGTCTAGAGAAATTGTGCAAAAATAACATTATATAGAATCACATTTATATATATAAAGGCCGTTAGAATTCGTTATGAACTGAATGGAGTCACACAACTGAGAGTGATTGTTTGTTATTTGTAATCAATAGTACAATACATTTTTATGTATGTAGAACTGTTGCTCAATCAAAAATAACACATTGATCGATGGAGTAGGAGTGCAAAGTAATATTTACTAATATGCACATACATAACTCTATAATAAGGGTGATATGTACAAACAAAAACTGACCTTGAAATGATGATAAAAGTGTAAATTCATTCAAGGACACAACCGGCATTTTTTATTTCATTTTTTTTTTTCTGTTCAACAACAAACAAAAAACACGTACATATACAATACATATTAGGTGCTACAGAGAGCATTAATCAAATATTTCCATAACTGTACAATATACAGGAAACATTGAGCTCTTTAAAAGAGGATTTATTACATTGCAGAGCTGAATACTCGAGTCTGCACAGCTTAACTCTCATTAAACAAGGACTCGAAATTCCACTCGAAGTGAAAAGACTTACAAACTCAAAGCAAACAGATATGCAAACACCTTTACTTTTCAATGAGTAATACTTGATAGTATAATTATTCTATCGTCATTTATTTATCATTTTATGCAAATAATTGAATTTTAGTATATATAGATGATGATGACGCGGAGTCAGGAGTCGGAGACTCAAACTCGAATCACCTTAGATGTATGTAAGTCTCATTAAACTACAACTTCATACACGTTGACACGTAAAGGTAAAAAAGACTATTGAATAGGTCTCTAATGCCAAAAACATATAATGTGTCTCGTATATTTATCATTACGTAGGGTATGTTATGCATATAAAAAGGTGTTGTGGATTGAATGCAGTATGAAAGAAAAGTGTTGGAAAAAAATAATAAATGAATACATATACATTTATATATATATATATAGGAATCTATATGTACAGAGGAGATTCTCAGCATGAGCTTCTTATAACTCCCTAAAATCCTGGGCCATCTTGTTGCTTGCACATCCCTTTTCTTAATATGACCATAATTTTATGAATAAGCTGAGCTATTTATGAACAATGATTCTTCCTCAATTGAAAGCTCCACCAAGGAAAACTGTGGGGGCCAATTAAAATGGAATCAAAGTACATACCTACTTAGTTTTACTCACTTGGGAGCAAGTACATGGAATATATGTATAAAATCATTCATGCCAACGACTACAATGTACATACATATGTACGTACCTACTCCTCTAAAAGGAGTATGATGTTAGATGTAGTAGTACTAGGAGAAGGAGGTGAAGAAGAAGAAGAAGCTGCTGGCTGCTGTTCAGTCCTCCCCCATAGAGGGAAAATTGCATTCCTTTGCAACATGATCCCCTTCAGCACCCATGTATAGTCACTACTCATTTTGCAATATAATAAAACATGTTACTCATGACATATATATATATGTATAATAAATCAGTTGAATATCAAGTTGAGTAAAATTCATTGCAAGAATTACACAATCAGCACATACACACACATACATACTTAAAATACCTTGACTCAGTAGATGTGATATTTGTACATAAACTAGCTATTTATAGAATAAAAATATTCAGTCATCCCCTAATGTATAAAAACATATTCCTTATATCAGAACCCTTGAGAGTAAATATAAGCAAGGGATGATGTCCCATAGAAAAGAAAATCATAGGTAGAGAAATTGCAAACTATTGAACAAAAAATAAGACAGTAAATCTTATTTCTGAGTACTGAATTCAACTGGGGTTAGTTAATAAATAGAGGAGTATACTCCGAATAGTCAGTGAAGGGCTACGAGCTAACATTTCTTTTGACATGATCTTAATACACGTACGTAATAAGAACTTGAAATGATCGATTCTCGGACCATACACAGAGATTTGCCATGTGTTCGCATTGAAAATGTGAACGTCACACCAAACTAATTTGTTAAATGAAGTGTTTAGAACACAGATCCATCCTGATCTACTCCTATTCCATGTTTGTTTGTCTCAATGTTTTGACCCCTTAAAAACTTAGGTACCTAAGACTATGTAATATATGAATCTGCAAGTCTTTTAGTAGTTGAATTTAACAGAATATATGTACCCACGACGTCCCACGTCTTTGAAAGGACTTATACACATCAGATTTATCAAGTTACAATCAAAATGGATAATCTACAGAGTGGATTATCCTTCTTCAATTTCCTATTTTTTATTTTTTAAAGAAATACATTTCATATATTATATATATAGTTATGAATATTATGTATTATAGATTTTTGCAAATCCCTTGGTACTTCTGTCATGAGCACTCTAGAGACATCTATAAACGCTCAAAACTCTTCAAACATGAGAGAGAATGAATAAGTACTCTCATCATTATTTTTAATTGCCTCCCTAACACAATCTATAGGGGCATTCATTTCCATAATATTGAGGGTCATAACTCAAGAAGGAAGCGTTGAGTGATGATGATATTGTTCTTCCGACAAATGAGTCGAGGGACTCATACCCTAATGACCGTTATAATTATTCATGGTTTAATTTTTAAAAAAAGAAAAAAAGAGTGAATACTCGAAATATATATATAGATAGATAGATAGATAGATTAGAATCCATATTGAATATGTCAAGTTTAGCAATTAACAACATGGCCCAAATTCCCTTTCACAAACCCTTTGATTCCTGACTCCCCCTCCCTCTCCCTATGCATAAATATAGTTGTACATATGTAGAAGTATAGAGATTAGACAAGTCATATAATTTGACTTGTTTCACGACGGTTATATCATCGAAGGAAGCGATAATTTAAATAATATACATCCGCAATAGGAAGAATCTTGTTAAAAGCGAGTGGATGATGCGCGTCTCTCTTCAAGTCATCATAAAGAGAAACACATACATATATTTATATATGTATAGCAACATCACAGTTTAAAGCTATAAAGCTCAAGCATTATATATATATATCTAGAAATAGGTAATAGCAATAAAATGATGTACATATACATATACTTTTATATAACACCTTAATTAGTTGTTGTTTTTTTACCTCATCATGTAATCACTTCATAATAGAAATCCTCTCACAAAAACTTATAATGCATTATTCGTGTAGATACAAACAATGAATTGATTACGATCAAAAAAAAAAAAAGTCACATAGCTTTACTTATATATATTTATATGTATATATATAAATATCCTGGAGTGGACAAGGACAATCCTCCTCTCATTAAAAACACATCCCCACACCTTTTTTTTTTTTTTTAAACAAGTCATCAATTAAAAAAACAGGAGATGAGCATAAAGTAACCCAGTTGATGCGACGATATGACTTCATCTCTTATATCCTCCTCCTTCTTAAATTAAGACAAATAATATTTAAGCACACAAAGAAGACATCTGCAATTTTCTATACTATAATACAAAAACACACAAAACACATATTTGCGCTACTCATTATTAAATAATAATAAAAAGAATTAGAATAATAAATGAGAAGAAGACGAGAATTAAGTCAAGGACATTCTCATCATAATCATCAAGGGTTAGGAGGGAGGGGGGAAAGAGTTGTTGACAAGAGTTTGACGGCTCTTGGATGATGATGATGATAGCACCTAGTATGAGAGCCAATAATAATAATAATTTAACTCCTTGAGATGTTAAGGATTTTGCACAAAGTCTACATACATAGTATGATGAATCAACGACTATGTTTATTACTTCGGTTTTATAATCTTTCCCCTTTTCCCGTTTTTGCTGGCTGAATGATTCATGCTTTTTTTGCTGTTTTTTTACGATTTGTTATGACTATGATGGGAGAGTAATGGCCTGGGGTGGTGTTGGTGGTGGTGGTGGTGGAGGGGTAGTTATTATTGCATTTATAGGTGTAGTGAGTTAAGTTAAGTAATATAGAGAGTGTGACTGCCTACCTTGTAACAGGAGGGATTCCTTGATGGTTTTCCTTGCTCTGATCAATTATGATGTGAGATGATGAACTTCATGGCAGATCCCGCTCGAAGAGAGAAAGAGAGAGGGAGTCAGTTTGAACGGAATCACTCTGAACTTTTTTAAGCAGCAGCAGACGACTTTGTTGCTCGTCTACTGTCTCTAGTAGTGGTGAATCTTTCCCCACTCTCTGTAGGTTATTTGCTATTACAATAAGAGTAATATATATATATATCGTTTTCTTCCTCGTCTTCTTGAAATGAACACACAAAAAGTGAAGGAGAGAGACAGAGAGAGAGAGAGAGGCAAAAGGAGGATGGGGGAATTCACAGTTAGTTAAAGGAAAGAATTTCCCCCGGCACAGGATGGCAAGAAAAAAAAAAGAGGAGAGGGGGGGAAAATCAATACTCAAAACTATTCCTCACAACTGTGAGTACGCCGCCTTCCTTGATGGAGTGGAGTGGAGCGGAGTGGAGGTAAGGAGAGGAGGAGGCACACAGAACTTATTCAGCACTAGAACCAAGAAACACTGCACACAGACACACAAAAAACACTAATTAAAGTCTTTTTCTTGAACCTCAAAAATATCAAGATCAAAACAACCCTTTGATCCAGGAATCTGCTGATCTTTTCATGTTTTGTTTATATATTGTAGGTAAATAATGGAGTGTAGACAGAGTATGTATATATATATATATATATATATATAAAAGGAATGACCGGAGCGCGTCAACCTTCCTGAGCCTTAGATAGAACTAAGGGGCACATGGATTACACATTATTATTTTTTTTTTCTTCTTTTCCTAGGGAGAGAAGAAGAAGGGACAAAAGAAGAGTGAGCGCACTCCCTGCCGGGTTATTTCTACACTACCGGCCTGCTTTTTCCCTCTTTTCTTTCTTTCTTTCCTTCTTTCTTTCTTGTTCTTTTTTAAAAGAGCAGCAGCTGAAGATTTTTTAAATTCATGTTGTGTGTAATACTCTAATACTCACTACTATAATAATTTTGTGTTGTTTGGTTCTGTGTGAACAATATTATTTCTATGTATAGTAGTTAAGTATTGTAATACTATATATATATATATATATATAGTATTATGGCTTGAATCGCATGCGCTGTCGCTTAATATATATATATATATATATATATATATTACGCGATGCTGCATTGGGTGTGACGTTGCGTATATTAATATTATTGTTGACTATCAGAACTATCAATAATATTTCTTTTTTATTGGTTTTCTTAGTACTCCTCTGTCCTCTTCGTATTAATTCTATTCATTCTTGATAGGGGTAGAAGAAGCTGAAGGAGGAAGTCTCTTGTATGGAGCACACACACACACCAATAACAATAATAAAAAAACAACGACCAGGGGATAGAACCAAGATATAATAACAATAATAATAATATTTATTATGTATTAAAACGAGAATACATAAAATTGAAAGTCGCAACAGATACGAAGTCGTGCGTGTATAAAATGATAAATGGTTGAGTCGATGAGAGTCATTTATTATTATAATCAGTAAAGTGTCTTTTTCTCTATTCACAACTATGTACATACATGTTATTACCATGAGGATATACATATATATATATAAATATACTATGACATTTAAATTGTCTCCAAGGTCAGACAGTTGAAAAAAATAAATAATAAAAAAAGACACTAGGAGCTGATGGTATCATCATTTTCTTGAACCATGTCCATGGTGTGTGGTGAACAAATATGGTCAAGGAATAGTAATAATAATAATAATAATTAATATTAAAGTATTGAGTTTCTATAAAAATTGAGGTCATGCTCTCTGGCTGGGCTAGAGAGATTTGATATTGTGTAATGGCGTAGTCAGGGTATTATCGTCACAAAGATTCGAGTTGTACGTGAGAATCGAGTCAAATGACTTATTACATAATAAAATGTCTTGAATTATGTATGTATCTAGGGTGATCAAACTGTTTTTTTTTTTTGTACACGGACATGTCCTCTTTTTGCGCCTGGTCGAGGGTATCCGAATACTTTTTTGTGTGGAACAAATGGTTCATGTTATTAATAAAATTAAAAACAAGAATTTAAAAAAAATATTCATTTGGAAAAAACACTCTCCCTAAAAACGTGTGTTCCCTTTATTGAAAATCAAAATATATTCGAGTCCACTTTAGCTACATAAACATGAGACAATCCTAGGGATTCGGACTCGAGTTGCATTTAAGTCTCATTCAACTACAATTTCAGACTCGAAATGAATATGAATATACTCGCGATTGGAGGTGAAAAGATAAAAAACTTGAATAAAAAGACTACCGCAGACACACGTACAAACGTCCATTATTTTGAATTTAAATAATAATAATGCATTAGGCGCCATTTATCTTTTTATGTAGGAATATATAATTGAATATAAAATACATACTAATGAGAAAGACTGAATATGAGTTGGACACTCATACAGGTATGTACTGACACCTCATGAGACTCGAGTCATACATACTTAAACAGCAAGTTCAATCTACAAATGAAAATACTTGCAACATTTAAACTTGACTCGGACCTTTGAGCATATCTGCTTCCGAGTCATGAAATGACTTGGAAGATACTTGATTACTTCATTTGAGAGGACAATTTGAATTCTACCTTTATCAGGCTGCTCCCTTGACTCGAGTCATGAGTTTGACTTGATTTTAGTGACTTAAAGTCACTTGAAAGTGTCTTGAATCCCTTGGATAAAGCAGCCATCTCTGCTAACAAGAAGATTTCTCTATTATGTACGTATGTATGTATGTAAATACAATTTCCATTCATCTGAGACAAACTGGATACCTACATACATTCATACTACTTCTTCCCCATGCATGCATAAATTAGAAGGATAATTAACTGTGTCTAAATCTCATTAAGACACGCACTTATATCAAATATTACTTGAATGAATAATGACTTTGAATTTATTTATACATTATTTCAAGATGAATTGCCAAAAGAAAATAATAATAAAATATATGAGAGACATTAAGAACTGTTTATACATAGTGTATTAATTATAATTATTTCATAGCTGCCATAATTAAAAAGTGTATTTATAATTAGTAATTACACATCGAGTTATAATTTATCTCATTTTGATTTATGTCACTTATTTGTCTCTATATACAATAATCTATAAACATAATATTAGCGGGTATAGACATTAAAAATAAATAAACTCGTTTAGTGATACATTGAATAATAATATGCAATTTGTTTAATCAATATTTTTAATCATAGCCTTAATAGGATCCTCACACTTTTATAATACATACATACATCGTGAGAGGGGTCATTTTTGTATTTTTATTTTTCAATTTTCAAGGATTGAATAACAAGGCCGAAGGCCAGAGTGGTACATGTTATTATGTAGTTGACTAATGACTAATGAGTATAGTTGGTATTGTTGAATAGGTTGAATATGAAATATCCTTGGAAGGGATGTAATTTTTGATGAATGTTTTGTATGTACATATCTACACCGTTACTGTAGCAATGTCAAACTTAGTTAGTGGAGTGTACATTCTGTGTAGGTAAGATGTGCCTATTCAAGGAACAGGGTTTGAGTTACACAAGCTGTATGGAGGCAAATGAAATGATGAAAGTGACACTGAATTTAATAAACCTCTGGAATCACATATTATGTACATCAAACAATTTACTCCCAAGTCATTTTTTTTATTCAAATGACTTGAGGGTTATTTGAGAGTATTCCGGGAGCCCCTTGTTTCTTTGACATGGGGAGAACTTGAGAAGTCACTTTCATCAAGACGTCTTTTGACTCGAGTCACAAGTTGACATGCCTCACATGGGTCAAGATCATCCCACTCGAGACTAGGTCGAGTTAAAGAAAAGAACAAAAGAAGCTTTTTCGTAATTTAGTTGTACATATTGGCCAGAACACTGAGATCAATTCTTTGAAAGAATCGAGACCCAGACAGTTCCAATACGGATTTTGAGAACCCCATCACTAACACGCATTATATAAGAAGAATATATGTTAAATATATGTACTTGTGATGAAGATAACCCCAATGATTGAGTTGTCATGGGATAGTTGATATATTAAGAGTCTAATTTTGGCTTTTTCCATGAAAATTACTAATTGATAATAATTAATTAAGTTTTCTGTGGCACAGTATACCTATAAATAATAATTAATTAAAAGGTCGAACATATTAAATGGATTTATAAGCTATTATATTATATAGTTGGTAATTAAAACGTCTGGTATTCAACATAATATGTAATTAAATAAGGCACAATATAAATTGTAGCTCTTACAATCTTCTTCTTATCACAACTTGTACAAAATCCCAACTAGAGCATATTATTGGCTACATTTCATAAACTAAATGCATGTTTTTGGATACCATGATTGCCTTATCAAAATATTTAATTTAACAATGATATTGTGTTTTTTTGTGTGTGTATAACCATATATGTACAGACAAACTCGTTTTATATTCAAAGCTTCTTCCTTTTATCTTAATCAGAGTGAGTTTTTGCTCTATTATGATGAATAAGGAGCTCTCTCTGTTTTAGTTATATTTTAAAAATGCTTATTATTACTCACATATGTGAAACTGATACATATAATATCTACAAATATATATATATATATATATATATATATATGTATGTAATTCTCTGCATGACTTTTATTCTTTGTTTTGTTTCGCAACCCTTGTGATAAAAGACACAGTTATTGACTGAGAAAAAAATCCAAAAAGTTAGATTGTTGATAAATTATGATATTTTATTCTGTATGTATATAGTATGTAAAGATTTTTTTATCACATGATTTTTAATAATATTTCCAGATGCTTGGCTTCTCCCAGAGCTCTCATGTTCACAACTTCTTCCTTTATTTGTTGAGTCAATGAATTATATTTTTTTTGTATGATGTAGTGGGATAAGTTTGTACAACATAATATATTATTACTTACGTTCCACAATATGAACTGCAAGAGGCACATGTGTAAGTATGCTCAATTCGTATCTCCACTTATATCATTTATCTCCCATTTTTATAACAATAATAAATAATAGTTGTGAAATAATGACAATTGAGTAAAATATTTATATTATGTATGTATATAATTAAATATATATATATATATCTGTTAATCTAGGAATTCAATGATGATGTCTCATCAAAACATGGGAGTTGAAATACATATAATTATATTATATTTACTCACTAAATTTTGTATCTCATTTTTGTCGTATTTTTATATTTTATTTTGCTTTATTTGTGTGTGTGTATGTGTTGCCTTGGTAACAAGGACTCTATAAGTTTAGCAAGAATTAATGTCTATGTATTATGATTAATTCACATTTTGCAATGGATCCTTGACTTAAGAAAATGGTCGTTTATGGCAATGTTGTGCATGATATTGAATGTATTTATTCAAGAATGACACAATAGAATGTGAATGCATTGAGCCATTATAACAAACAAAATAAACCAAGTGTAAGTACTTAATTAGAACATTAGCGTTTTATGGAAAGTAATTTTTTAAATTATACATGTTCTATACTAGAGCTGTTCATTGATAAATCATGTTTTTAAGATCCCGAGTCACGTTTTCGAGCCTTTCATATCTCTAATACGAGTTCAATTCAATTTGTAAGTCTTTCAGTCCTTGTACGTAGTTATGAGCAAAAACGAGTACAATTATTTAAAAATTATTGTACATAGACTAGGATATTAAAACCTTCAGTTTGGAAGATTTGAGCAAGAGTGGATGCTATATTTTGCACCTAGGGACATGAATGTAGCTGGAAAAAGGAGCAAATTTCTTTCTTTGAAAACATTTTGTCAGATCTCTTTTATTTTAACGTTTGTTAATTGCAAAATGGCTTATTTGTAAATGAATTCATGCATAACGAGAATTAAATATTTTCCCCTCATTTTGAATTCCTAAACTTCTTAATTCAATCGTAACCATCAATATTAAAACTCAAACATATACCTACAAACATAAATGAAACTTTAATCAAATTAATAATTTGAAATAAAAGGTGTCAGTGAGGTTTGAGGCTTATTCAAATCTGATTGTTTAATCGTCGAGTCACAAGTCCTTTAACATCAAGTCCGAGTCGAGTCTGAAGAGTTAAGTGCAACTCGATTTCTAGTCCTGAGCTCTGCTGGATCGTCTGCAAGCTTTTTGCTCGACTACAATCCTTACAAAATATTGTTGTTGTTGTTTTTTTGGGGTGGAGGGGAGGGGCTGGGGCAAAAAGTCCCTTACCCCAAGATTATTGGACGCAAATATGAAGAAACTAAGAAAAAAAATTAATAGAAAAGTTGCTAGTTATCTAGCACCTGTGTACATCGATCTCATTACCAGTTAGAGACACAACTGACTCTTTGTTTGTTCATCACTATTTACTATCTTTATATACGTATATAATCATCATACGGTATCTATAAAATAAATGTTCATATATCTGAACTGTAGATCCATATAATAAAATAAGAAGTTCTATGAACACAACGTTCATTTTGCAAAGTAATTGTATCGATCGTAAGTTGTATTTGAGTCTGCCTTTATGTTTAGTTCTTGTAAATTCCAAGCTCTCATGCTCCGATTCAATTCCGAATCCATAATTAAAAAAATGAATTAAACCCAAATTCGAGTACTAATTCTATGGTTGTGCCCCTTTTGACTAAATTATTTACAATCGTAAGATTACAGTATTAGAACTGTAGGCCCTTCAACTGAATTTTCTACCACAGAGTTCAACATATCAAGTACTCAATCATGTAACTAACAAAATTACTCCATGAACCTATGGACCTTCTAATTAAATTTCAATCATTGGAGTAACACTTGAAATTTCTTTATTTAAAAGAGCTTTATCTTCCATGAGGGCTACAGCATGTACCATGTACTTGTGCAAGCTACAACTTTTGCAGAACATACATATATGTTCAACAGGCAAGTATATAAGTCAAAGATTTGACATATTATACTCTGAGTCAAAGTTCCTTACACTTTGATGATAAGTAATCAAAAGTATTTAGCAATAGAAACAAATTTCCGTAAGAAAATCGTCAAATAATGTCATGGATACAAGGGAAAACAAGTGTTTTTTTGGGTTTTTTTTTGTAGAGCGTTTCTACTTTTACAGGTGTGAGATTTACTAAAACAGACACACCACATATACAAAAATAGAGTCAAACACATAATAATTGTTCATATGCCTATATGTAGAGTCAAAGTTGTATTATTTATGCCATACCTAAAATAAAATAAAAACTTAGGACTTGACTCCTTGTTGCTTTATGTATAAGTACATTCAACATTACCTATCCACAGATAATGTACATTTATTTCATTTTTAGTACAGTAGCATACGCCCTTACTCTGCAGGCAATTTACTGATTCAACAAATCAAATTCTCATACATAACCATTTATGTATGTATTATTTAGATGTATGATCCCTGCTTGATAGGAATTTGTTAGATTAAATATTCAAATAGCTTTGCATAATTTATGTAACTTCATAATATTCACTTAACCGTATTTTAAGGAGAGAAAAAAATAAAAATAACCACGATTTAAATTAAAGTGATCGTGATGTAAGTTGTATCTTTATTCGTTAGACACGTCGTCCATATACCACTAACATATATAATATAAAAATACAATTGTACTCGTTTGTCAGCTATCGATTTTTTTTGATTTTTTTTTTGACTCGTGCATACTTTTTGTTACTGTGGAAATATCTCCTCTCTGAAATAAATAAAAAAAATAGTTCAACGGTTAAAATAAGAAATGGCTCACTACCAGAGGGATTTATGTTATAAATGCCCATACAAAGTTATGACCTTTCGACTCTCCTGTTAATGTCACTCTTTGGATGAGAAAACGTTGTGAGATAGAATAAAGATCGCATTGTGTCTAAAAAGCTTATCAAATTTTCCAAAGAGCACTCTGTAATTATGGCCCATGGATAAAAAAGACATTTACTTACTTACATGATCTCCCATGTTGCATTTTGAGGTAACAAAAATAACAGTATTACTAATATAAAAATATTTATTTTATGCTTCATGCATTTATGTGCATGTAATTACATAAGGACCTATGTATTCACAAGCACGGGGGTCATTTTGAATATTATTTCAACCCTTTTCAAATATTGTACACAAAGGATTTCATTTGGGAATTTGAAAGTCGTCCTTGAGAAGTTGAGACTCTTATGGATGTGTATATATGTAAACGAGATATATAAAAAAAAAACTTTACCCGTGTAAACACTCCATCCGAGAGAAATATAGATATTTTCCTTCAGTTAAGACTCAAATGACTCATTATTCCTTCAATGTTTCCTTAAAAATATTTCCGTGGATAATCCGTTTCAGATCTTGAAGCAGTATTTAATTGATATCAAACTTTGAGCCAAAAAATATGTAATTGGTGATCTCACATCGTATAGAGTCACTTTGTGTCACGTCATGTAAGCGATATTTACTCAAATGAAATCACAATTCACGTCATGGGCAGTTTATCAAAATATCAATCAAAAAATATTCGAATAATCTTGGACCGGTTCAGAATTACCGGATCGAATCGCAACACACATAAAAAAACCTTTTATCTACCTTCCTATACATATAACTTGTTCTGCTATGAAATTTCTTTTTTGAGATCACATTAAAGAAGATCTGTGGATGATGATAAATGAGTCCCTTCTCAAGTCATTTAAAATATTGATAAGACTTTTTAGGAATATTTAACCTACATACTTAACTCAATACTTATACTACCAAGTAGAATGCAGAGTGAAAACATTGTAACTATGTATGTACGTACGTACGTAAGGCTTACATAAATAGATCTACATACATAAAATACATAGTTATACTCGGATTGTAAGTGTCCCGCAGTACTATTCAACCATGATTATTATGAATATTTATAATGAATTAATGGAATTAACTTATAATTTATCATCTTATTTGCCAAGTGCACGTTCTTTTCTAGATACATACATACATGCATCATCTCCTTTACCTCATTTCACACACAAAAAATGAAAATTGAAAGTGCATTTTTAAATGTATGTATATACATACAAGTTTTTGTTATTCTCATTTCGATTAAAGACGTAATAAAAAGTTGTTTATCCAAAAAGTCATTGTAGAATATGAAATGTATTTCATATTTGTCTTAGTGGGAACGGAGTGTTTGAAAATAATCTTATTATAACTATTATTATTATCATTATTTATGTAGGTTAGTGATGAGCCAGATCAAACTTTTAAATGTGAAATCTAGTCATGACTCATCTTCGTCTCGACCCCTTAGAGTCTTGACCTTGTTTTCACCTCCATTTTTTAAAGTTTTATTATTAGTGTTTTGGTTTTGCTCGTAGAGCAAGAAAAACATGGGTAGATGAGATAAGGTGTGTGCAAGACTGAGCCACTGACTTGGCATCATAAAAACTAAGGTGTATTTTTAATAGATGACGTGACATTTGTTTTGATTAACATTTGGCTATAATGACGTAAGTGTCAAGTAAACAAGAAACCAAGTTTTCTGAAATATTTCAAAAAATGAGTTTGAACTGTACTCATATTCTTGAAGACATTCTCTTTCGTTTGTATTAATAGTATACTTCGATTAATTAAATAATAACTCCAATAATTACAACTGTATTACAGGAAAAAAATACCGGTCACAATCAAGAGTAAAAAACATCTGGTGTTTATGACTATGTAGTTACTATTACTATGATTCATGGGCAGCATGATAGTGGATTAAGTTGATTCTTAATAGGAGAATTAAACAGATGAACTGGTTTTTGCCAACTGCAACTAAATAAATCTCTGGGGTTATGAAAAAGATGAATGTTATTTTAGGGACCATATCGTCTCCATATGCAGTCGACACATTTATCCAATGGCTCTATTGGGTAGACAACAACAATCCTTGCTTTATTGATAAAAAGTGATATTTTAGCAAAAACCGTTCGCAATAGGTCTTCAAATGAATCCTAAATATTTGACCGTTATATTTATAAACTTAAAAGCGGAGTTTCTTCTTTTCAATATTTGAAAATAAACTTGCTTTCTTGTTGACTTGACACATATATTTTTCATTTGAATGGAATCGAATATTTTGGGTTATGAGTTCAATGGATGTACATGACTGTTGGTATCTGGATTTTTTCAGACTCTCAGCACTACTAACTAGACTGCAAATTATGGATTTTATTACATTAGGGTATCAAAATCAAGCTAAAGCGAAAGCCGGGCTGTTGGAACTAAATCGATTGCCTCTTTCCACAGGGGAATTTCTGGTGGAAATATAAGATTTCAAATCTACTCTTGTCCATTTATTCCTATGGCATCAGGGATTGGAGTACCATTGATTACTATGTTTGTCTTTATCTATGGTCTGGACATGATCTGAAGCAAGGTCTTTTTAAAATGGAAGATAATTAACATTCCGGAAATGATTATGTATATTTTACAAATAGAGTTTCATAAATGCATGCTCTCCCCTTATCCTTATCTCCATTAAGCCTCGAGTAAAGTAGTCTCCAATAAATAATTTTAAAACTGCATTTTATAAAATGAATATTTTTTTTATATTCTGCCCGAGCAATCTAATTGCTTAGTGATAAAAAGTTAATTTTTTTTAAAAAAATATTAGTCATTTCACACATATTTATCTACAAAATATCTTGGAGTTAAATACAAAATATTATATATATTAGTTCTTTATTTATTAAATGGGATGTTTTTTGAGTGAAAGGGTACTTATAAATACTTGATAGGAGCAAAAAAAAAAAAAAAAAAAAAATATTCTCACATTAGTATCCCTCAAGCATCAACAATTATTATTGATCTCTTCAATGATTGCACCCTGATATAAAGTAGTAATGATTTATCGATAAATCAACTTATTTTAGGCAGTTTAGATCCATTTTTGTCCGTAATTGCCCTAAAAAATAAAATCTATTTTTTTTCCTTCAAAAAGTTATAATAATTATATTATTAGATGAAATGTTATTAAGACCTTAACCATTGAAGGGCCATTGCAGCCATTTTTGAGCATTTTTTCCCCCTTAATTTATATTTTCGATCCTAACAAGGTATGTGACATCATTTTTAACTGTCATATTTTATTGTCAAAATACTAAAAATGCACATAAAATCCAAAGCCTGTTTTGAATCCGTCCATCAAAAAATCAAAAAAACTGAATCAGCTATTTAAAAATTCTAAGATGTCATTTCTCAAAATCTTGAGAGATGATATACTGCGACGAGGAAAATTATGCAGAGATCAGAGTAGGCATTGTTAAATAAATAAAAAGGATTGACCCATAAATGGTTACCGGTTTTAAAACTCCCAAATAATTGGTATTGCTCCTACAAAGACCCAAATCATTCGAGCCCTAGTGAGTAGTTTTGTACTCAAGATCAACATCATACTCGAGACTGAGACATTAAAGGATTGAGTCCAAAGGATAAAGTTGAAATGGGTTTTCTATCTAAAAGTAAATTTTGATCTTCACAACGAGACCAAGAACTACATAATTACTTATTCATTAATTTTCTGAATCCTGATCTTCTAAGTTCAAATTAATGAATAATTTTCTCTGAATATCACAACTACATACTTAGTGATATGTAAAAAAATTTGGGGTTCAAAATGTTTCAGTTTCATAAATCATGATATCGGTATTTGTGACGTCACATGATGACATGGCATTTTAAAATATCATAATACAGTGAAATTATACATCGATAAGTATCATGAATAATGAATATACAAACGATCTTTTAAAACACTCATGAGAGAACAATGGCACATTTGATGTAGATCGCTCTATGGCCCAGTTAAAGAAAGTGGACGTACATTTATGTCAAGTAGGAACTTATGACGTCTATTTGGTGTAACTGGGTCATAGTTGCACATTTAGGCCCGGTTGCACCAATTATGTAAACTTAAATTTCTATCAACTATGAACTTATGACGTCATTGTATTTCAACTGATTTAGATTTAAGTTTGGCTTCATAACTATAATTTAATTATTATTATTATTAGATAAAGAATAGCTCAATATGTTAAAAGGAGTAACGCAGTTGACTTAGCTAACCTTTAATTTCTTGGGCCCTTCTTCTCTCTCTTTTTCGAGGAACAAAAAGCCTAAAATATATCAATCCTGGAATCAAAAAAGAAACAATCTGAAATTCTCACTTGGATCATGGATTTTCTATTTGACGATAAAAATATGTATGTTGTTTAAACCCTGATTTTGTTACTGCACCATGAACAACATCTTTGTACATACAATGTCACAACTCATTTGTTATAGGGAGATAAGAATCCTTATTTTTTTGTTTTTTAAACTTGAGTAGTAAAAAAAAACAAGAAAAAAAACTAGTTTTAGTTCATACTAATATTATTGAAATAAATAATAACTTGTTATCTGAGGAAAATACGTCATTCACCTTACATAGGTACAATTACAGAAAGAAAAAAAAAGAAAGAAGATTTTGTCCTTCCATCACATAATATAATATAAAGCATTTATCATTTTGTTTTTCTATATATGCATTGAAATTGCATTAGAAAGAGTAATATTCACACTAGGTATGTAATACCTCAAAGTATTTAAAAGATGTGATTTGTAAATAGGAAATAACATGACATCAATTTGTAGTTTATATATCTTTATAAATTGTGAGAAACAAACATAAAATAAGTCTTCCCCCTCAAAATTGAACACCTCATGAATCCTATCTCTTCAATTGATGCTCTTTAATTCGTATTAGATAAGGGCTTCAACGACTCCAGTCTGAACTTCAAGGATTAGGGTTTATCCCAGTGTTTCCGTTAGCCGAAATTTACCGGACATTGAACGGTAAGATCTTCTGATGTTCGGTATTTTTTAGCCCCTCTGATCAGAGTGTCGGGTAGAAATACCTTTGAAGCACAATTTGAGCAAGAGTTATTTCAGTCTATTAACCCATTTTAGGTGATCGCATAATACATTATCCACCCTAAAAAAGTACTTAAAAAACTATTCCGAGTGGGTCCAATTGGCTAAGATAGCTTGTGATATCTCCGTCGGCAGCGTGCCAACAAAGACAGATTTCTCTCTGAAGAACCCAATCAAAACAGTTCAGTGTAGTCTCCATGGAGAGAACAAAGTATCAAGACTGATCTGCATTGCAAGTTGCAAAGAAACACTCGCCACCTTTTGGTTTTAAATCACCTACAGCAGATTTCACTGCAGCAAAAAGGCATAGAAAGTAGACTAAAATGATCCATAATGATTATATGTCTTAATGTCAGATATATTATAGAGTCTGTATATCATTTCATTATCATTTTAAGTTTCAGATAATATTTGACTGAAATTTCAAACATTTGTCG
This sequence comes from Lepeophtheirus nordmannii, assembly GCA_963680855.1. NCBI lineage: Eukaryota > Metazoa > Arthropoda > Copepoda > Siphonostomatoida > Caligidae > Lepeophtheirus > Lepeophtheirus nordmannii. The sequence goes on from OY804525.1 coordinate 10,786,836, forward strand.
TCCGGTAAATTGAAGACCTCTCAGACACGTTGTTCGCTGTCAATTTTTTTAAAGCAGAAACCCTGGTTTATCCTTGAATACATTTTCAAGTTCAATATGGGAATAAGCAAGTTCAATATGGGAATAAGCAAGTTCAATATGGGAATAAGCAAGTTCAATATGGGAATAAACAAATTCAAGTTCAGTTTATTTATTCCCATATTGAATTTGCTTGTTCCCATATTGAACTTGAAAAGGTATAGACTAAAACGGTGGTCTGTTTCACTTTATTTAATGCCACCTCCTACAAAGGGCATCTAAATCCCCTAAACTGACAATTTCCTGTAACTTTTGACTTGATAGGCAATCTCAAATTCAATCACTTTAGTCTTTAAACCTCATTTTGGCCTCAAATCAGCCTTCATCAACCTACAACAACCTCAAAGGCCAATATAACAAAGTGTATGATCTATTTTGTGTCAATTTACGCCCAGATTGCTTCCCTAGTTCTCCTAGCTGACCGTGATGAGGATCCCAACAATCGAACTAACAAAGGGACTTTATATATATAGGTCATAAAAATATCCCAATATCACTCGATTGGAATAAATAAATATTGTATTTATCGTCACATTTAAAGTCAAACTGTATTATATGTATTATGCACAAAGTGTTTTTGTCCTTCAATTCGATCTAACAAAGCTGAATTTTGTATTTGACTGTGTCTGCTGGTTTTTTATATGAAGTACAAATAGACAGAAATATATATATAGGATCTAAATAAAAATCTATTTTCGTGTATGTTTGTTCCTATCATGATATAAGAGGTAATATTTCTCCACCACCCTCCTAGTTGACTCCCTCTCCATATTCGGATTTGACAACTTTTCAATCCATAAAATAACAAATGTTGCTTTTTTGTATCATTCCGTTTAGTTCTGATAAGTATATGTATATTATATCATAATATTTTGTGTCAAATACATGTAAAAAGGAGTGCTCCTGACTGGTTCTCAAATATGAGCATCAAATTAAGAGAGCTTTTTAGGGATGTTGATGACACGTGCTCTATAGAATCTATATTATGTGTACATACATATATATATATAATGTAGCTTCTTGTAAAATGTTCATAATAATTATTATTATTATTTGGATCTGATGTTCAATAAAGGGAGGGTTCTCCTTCCTGAACTTCTTTGGATAGAGTAGATGATGTGATCTTCATTGTAGACATCTCGCAACTTTTCCTTACACAAAAGGAGCATGGAAAAAACTCTATCAAAAATAAAAAGATAAATATTAAAATATTTACAACACGACTATTAAATTCTGAGTACATTGAACTCATATATTAGGCATTTAGCCTATTTGGTAAGTTTCATGTGCTAAATTTGGTCAATAATTTTTTCCATCAAATACAATCACCTCATTATCATAGCTGATTAAGTAGATGAATTACATAATTAATAGAAATAATTGTATAATAACACAACAACTTTCTTTCTTTCTTTCTTTTTCACCTATTATTCAAATTTGGACATACGTTAAGGGACATACAAAGTCATCAAATCTTGGCTTGCTTTGAGCCATAGAATAACCAAAGTTTGTTTGATTTTCTTCAAAAATGGGTCCAATGGACCCGCTGGTAGTTTAAGGGCTAAAAATATTGGTGGTAATTATATAATTAGGTCCTCTACCATCACATCTTGGGATATTCTCCATTTAATATATAGTATGTACATTTGTAGATTAAATTGGGCTAATTAGAGTTGAAGAAATCAACATTTTAAACACTGGGGGGGGGGGGGGGAGGAGGGGAGATAATTAGGCACATCGACAGCTAACAAACAAACAAACAGACAAAAATTCGTATGAGCTCTTAATGTATTGGAAATGTGTAGCATTTTACAAAATAAATGAGTTGACCAAACGATTATTTGAGAAGAAAAGGGCTGAATTTAGGAGATGAATAGCTGCAATGAAATTATTTATTTCCTTGTTTCTGTCTTTTTAATAATATATTGTCCAGAAAAGACATGAAATTAACTATATGCCATTTTTTATATATACTATATTTTACGTTTACATATGCTTCAAAATATAAATACTAAAGTCAGCTAAATGCTAGATTCTGTTGAAAAAACAATTTGGTAAAAATCTTAAGGATGTTTTGCTTTCTAAATCTTGATGTTCTTTCCGGTCCACCCTAAATCTTTAAGACACAACTGAATCGGATGTAAAAGCCATCTTTTAGAACATCCTATACTTAATAACATTATATACAGCCTCTGACAGGATCATCATTATTTTATCTTTAATACCTTGAAGGTAAAAACATCCAATGTTTATAAAAATAGTTTAATTAAACTTTAATTAGGAATAATGTTAAAAAATTCTAATGTATGAAAGATACTTACATGGAGTTACACTGAATGAATTCAATTGGTAAATGGAAGAGCAACACTATAATATTAGTGATAATTATACACTGTAGAGGGCGCTTTAAAATCTGGAATGTTCTTTCAAGAACCATTAGTAAGGATGGGACAGGATATGACACGACTGATTTCAAGTTCCATAATTCAAAGTAATATACATCATGGCTATGACTTGCATTTATTTCTTCAAATTTCGATGGTTATGTTTTTAATAGGCATTTGGTACCCTTGATCTATTTAGAACCTCAAGGGTGAAAATCCATTATTAATCCATCACCAATCAAAGACTCTCAAAACCTATAAACACTTTCAAAGCATAAACAATCAAAATATGAATGATATAAACTTATTGTGATGGCCTGTAGAACGTACTTCAAAAACTTAGAGCTTTTAAAAGGAGGAATAATTCGAAATGGGACCGATTTTATAGTCACACATTACTAATTCTGTCAAACAATCATTGACTTACAATTTTTTAAGTAATATAAAAAGAAAGTTTGGAAAAATATTTAGATAAGTTTTTGATGTACATATGTACATATTTGAGTTAAATTCCTTTCAAGTTATCTGATCCTCTCTGGTTTTTTAAAAAGATTTTAATGATGCCAAAAAAAAAAAAAATCTACATAAATCTACTATATACATACATTAAAAGAGTATTAAGAAATGTTTATTTTTTTCTTTCAAGCTTTATAGGCTCATAAAATTAGATTGTGAAGAGTTTGAGTAAATAAATAATGGATAGGTAGTGATCATCATCACCGTTTGTCACTCTTTATCAAATGAATTTGTTTCTCCGAAATTGAATAATTATAGATCATACTTATTGTTCTTCATCTGTTCAATTACTTTTTTGTAAGAACCTCTTTTATTATGACTAAACAATGAACTGATCCATTTACATACAAAACAGCTTCCATCACCATGAAATAATTTCCCTATCTCTCCATCTCCCAATTCTCTCAAAAAGCTACCTCCTCTATTATACAACGTATAAATAATAATAATAATTATCATTATTAGTGTCAATCCCACAAGGCACAAAGGAATGATTAACATTTGTGTTACTAGAGGTAGAGCCGTTTTTACAAGTCTGAATACAGACTGAGTCTTTCAACTACGAGTCTCAATTGAATGTCTAGTATTTTCCCTTTGAATCTGAGCTGAGTTGCAGTTTAATTAGACTCAAGTATGACTCGAGTCCGAGTTTCCAGCTCTACTATACGACAACCCTGATCACGAAGCAATCTTAGGAGCATCTTTCAACCTTTCCTCCTTAAAAAAAAAAAGAGAAAGAAAATTTAGTTGTCAGCCTGCGATTTTTCTACTTTTTCACCACTTATCAGTGTTCTGAACATTGATGGATTAAACTCGAGCTAGCTCTTGCTTGATTCGGTGCAATTATCTATTATTAAATTAAGAATAAATCAGTCAGTCATTTGGGAATAATTGGTTCACTACCAAGTGATTTTAGGCCCTTTTTCGGGTTTTTTTTTGGAAGAACTGTTGAAAAATATGTAAATGAAGATCACAACGTAAAGAGGCCGCAAAATGACATGATAAATAGCCAATACAGCCCTATTTCCTAACTGTTTATCTATTTGTAAAGGTAATAAAAACTTAATGAGAAATGATTAGAGAATAATTAATCAATGTTCAGAGCACTGATAAAGAGCAGGAGTTTAAAAAAAAAACCAATAGCTGACAAGAAAACAGATAGAAAATGAGGATATTTTAGGAATACCTTTGTGGGAAGAGTCAAAGGGATCTCCATGGGTAGCTTGGGATAATTAGACAACAGAACATCTATAATCTTGTGAACAATAATACTTTGAAGAGTTCGAGTAATTGGTTCATTGATATACAGTAGGATATTTTGAGTCGAAAAAGTACCAATTTTTGGTACCGGAACCGGTTCGAAAATATTGATGTCGTTACAACAGTAAAGTCTAAGAGCAATATAATGAATTTTGGAACAATGCATTGTGATAATTGTTTAATCGGATCAGGACCTAAAGAACAGAGCAATTTATTGAGACACTTTATTATTTGAGTGACAGGGAGGGGGGTTTGGTTGCATGGGGATTCTTGGCTCAACTTCTCCAACTATGAAATAGGATTGATGGGGTTGTTGAATAGGTTTAGTAATTGCATTTATTGGCTAGTCCCCTTCCTCTTCCCCAACAAACAAAAATTAATGGCATGGCCCAGTGTATAAATACATTGTACAATGCATATCCACGGTACAAGAACAAATTAAACATGTATGTATGTCTCTTTAAGTGTCCACTTATTTGAGTCCATACATATAAAAGATCAGAGCTGTCAAAAAGAATTATGAGGTTCTATTCTCGTGATTAATTATAGGGTCTTCTCTGCCAATTACTTTAAATATGTACATACTTTATAATAATAATAATAACCATAAAACGCCATTCATATATTATTTAAATATATTCTATCACGTTTTTAAAAAACTATACTCTCTATAGAGTAGGCTCTTGTCACAAGTACTCTGAGAGGTCATTTGTTTGAATCATTTTATCTTATTTTATGCGTGTGTCGACATATATGTATGTACATATATTATTTGATACTCAAATACATAAATAGTTTTCAAAACAATAAAACTAAATAAAATATAAACGTGTCAAATCCTTCATGATAAATTTTCTAAGACAATAATCAAATTAAAAGCCAGACAAAGGGATTTATAATAAATTATAAGATACCCATGTATTCACATATGAACATATCTTTTCTACCTTGGAATGGAATGCAAAATGAGTGTCATGAGCAATCCTTTTCCTAGAATTGATGTTCCTTTGATCCATCATTTGAAAGTGCATTGCTCATATGTTATGTTAATGCTTATTTGGGGTTAATATCCGTATTTATATACATATATTATACAGAATTGAAGTAGGAGGAATCTTTACAATTTCCTTTGGATACAGGATTTCGAAGAAACTTACAAATGAAACATCCAAATAATATGCACATAGAAAATCGATTGTACTGTGCATTACAGTCAAATGTAGACACCTTGTATTTTAGCAAACAAATGCTATTTGATCAAGAACTATATATATATATATATATATATTATTGAATAGGTTAAAACAAAACACTTATCCCAAAAAGTAACATTCATATCCTGTATGAAACTATTTTTGATTGCTCTATACGCGTGTAAGGAAAGATTTGTTCAATTTAACACTTAAGACAAGTAAAAAACACAGTTTAAAAGAGACTTATTGTTCTTGATTTGGTCTGAAATGGATCCGTAATTAAAAATTAAAGTCCATGAACACAATTAAAAATCCGATTTTAGTTTATATAATACAACAGAGTAATCACACAACTTTGCAAATGTATTTTACTAATTGCGCCTCCCGTGTTCCAGGGCTCATGTCCCCTCACTGCCCTATCATCCCATACATATTATTTGCTAAATAAATAGAATTTCAATGATACTAACAAATGTATTCTTATTTTAGCTCAACTTTTTTGGTCCCGTATAAATTGTCCACCCTTTGCTCGAACACACTTTACTCCACAATGTATGTTCTATTTATAGGGGTGGACATTTTGTTGAGATGAGTGAGCGTACCTGTAATTTCTATCTGGTACCTCTGCATTCTAACGGCTGATTGTTATGTGACAATATTTAATAATACTCAGCTACTGATAGTAACCAAGAGGATTGATGGGAATTTGATTTGTCAGAAATCCAGGAGAAGGTTCATACTTTCTGTGCCATGATTTCCTAATAATCGTAAATTGAATTACTTATAATTGTAGAAATGTTTTGCCTCAAGGATGGAGAGAAGAATGAATTCAAATTGATCTTCAAGGAACTATTACCAACTGATATTTTTCCCCTTCCTTAAATTCAACACTATTTGAACATTTTGCCCATGTCTTAATCATCAATCATGCATAGATGCACATCTAATAAGTAATAGTTCTGTCATCGCCTTAGTAGCACGCTCCTCTCATATTATACCCATCAAATTATCATATTTATCAAGAATATTATAATATTCTTAATAGGATCTACGTATATATATATATATATAATGATAATTAACACGCGGATACCTAATGGTAGTATCGTTGTGGATGAATCATGATTAGGAAAGACTAAGATCGACATAAATGGTTCACTTCATTATGTACACTCACTTTTTACATTAGGAGAATTAGCTATGGAGAAAGTACTAGGCCAGGGTCATGGGTCAAATTATATAAAGTACGCCCTGCATCATAAATGCCTCTTTTATATATATATATATATAAAGCAAGAACCAATCAAAATTATGGAGTGTCCCCCCACTGGAATTATTCTTTAAATTATTATTATTATTATTGATCCCCTTCAACTATGAAATGAGATTTTCGTCCTTAATACCTTGAAAGGTTAGAAACACTGGAGGCTACATGACCCCTTCAGTAAAAATATACCCCCTCTAGAATTACTATCTAAAAATTTTAGTGTGTGCCGTTCACCCACTAAAAAAAAGAGGTTTACACGCCTTTACTATCTTGAATGCAGAAAAGAGGTCGGCAATACCCAAAAATAGACAGGCAGACGGTGAAAATTGGGAAAATTTAGATCAATGACACATTATAATTTAGTATTAGATTTAAAACTAAAATGAAAACACTTGTACTAGGTGGCAACAGTGTAGGGATAGATTAAATATATTTAACGAACCCTCTTGCTCGTTCCTTCTCATTTTGTGAGTATGATCATTTACATGGTCGTCCAATCAAGCTAAACTGCCCACGTATAGCATGGTCAAAATTTACAATTTCTATTATATACGATCTTCCCCCTTATTCCCTGAGGGTCACCTACCCCTTGTTACTTTTACAGGTTTTCATAGTACAAAGATATGTACATTTGCCTACTTTGTAGACTTGAGCTATTTCTCTGACACTTTAAGCACATAACGCTCATAGTGACAATAAAATATTTGATTTCATAAAACATAAACAGAACCAATAAGAGCTTTAATTCCTTGAATTTGACCTGTCCGCACTGAAATTTACTTTTGACACCTTCCCCCAGAGCCTGACAAATTCTTGTAACTTAGAATGATACACTCCAAGTGTATTAGCTAAAACATTATAATCCATTGGTATGGGCATTTTGTTGAGATAAAAAGTATGCCCACAATTACTATCTGGTGCCTCTACATTTTATTTGATGATTCTTATTGGACAATATTAAAAAATACACAATAATTATATATCATCAAGGTAGTGAACCCAACTGATATCTTTCTTTTTTTCCTTCAACTCAAATTTATCTCAACATTTTGCCCATGTCTATTGATCTATCAACTTCAAGCGATAAAATTAGTCTTGCATGCACGTTCCTACTCACTTGGTCTAGATCTGGTAATTCTTAGGAATGTAAATAATATGCAAATGGGGTGTGTAAGATAAAAAGAAAGAGACAAACAACCTGGTACATCTGACAATTTGATGAATGTTGAGAGGAAAGGAGCTTGAGCTGTCATGACGTTTTACTGAGCTACAAGTTGCTATTCTCCATTATATATACAGCAATAAATAATAACATAGATGAGAGGAAGAAAATTAACTGAAATTAATGTCAGGAAATTATATATTTTTAACTAATAATAATTATACGAGGACTTGAGCCCTTTTTGTTTACATTTTATTTGCTTTATTAACCTTAATGCATGTACTCCTTCATGCTAGATCTTTACTATCAGGTAGATGTTCTCCCCTCAGTAATAAAGGCAAAATGATAACAGCTTTGGAAAACAAAAAGGACTATTGTTCGAAGAGGCAACTCCACAAAATCTCGCACGCGGCATTTTGTATATTTTTTACATTCCTAGTAATTCTTAAGCAATTCGCAGGTATCAGGGAGCCACGTTCTATAAATTACACGAGACTACCAAAAATTCTAAGAGACATGTGATATCCTCAATATGTTTGTTTTTTTAATCAAAAAGACTTTAATATTGGAGCTTAACTCTTGATCCTTACGAGGAATTTACAGACACACACAAAAAAAAAATAAAAAATAGAAGACTTTATTTGATTTCTGCTTACAGATTATCCATTCCAAATCATACAAGTAATACCCCATTTTGAATCTTGCTGTATTTAGGCATTCCCTGATTTGCAGGAAATGTTTTAATCTACAAACTTGTCTGCATTTCTAGAAATATTCGTATCCAAGGGGGATAATTTATAAATATATACATATACTCGCAGACCTCAATTTCAAATGTTCATATTCACTTCAACATGTGACTCACATTTGTAGATATTCACTTCATTCCTATTTCAATTTATTGAGGATGTAATCATCTTTAGGAATTATTATTATTAGTACATATCTTATCAATAAACATGAAAACCAAATATTTTTTTTAATTTTATCTACCCATAACTAGTTATAATACATACATGGTTAGCCGTTAAGGGTATCTACATACATATGTATATATGTATGTTTACATTTTATTTTAGATAATCAAATGTCCATTATTTATTTATTTTACTGTTAGTCGAGTTGATTATATGTACATATATTTCATTCAACCATTATTATACATACATAATCAACAAATTCCTTTACAATGATTGTATTTGTAAAACTACACTCCAGATCCCCTCAAAAATAATGGTTTTTAATCATCTTTTAGTATTATATTAATAGTTTGATATTTAATCCTTAATTATATAAATATAGTACTTATATGTATAGGTAAGTCCTTCTATAGAAACAGTTAGTTTAAACACAAACGTCTATGTAATAAGTAACAATTCACTAGCTATGTTCCCTCTATGATCTGTCATTATATACATATAGTTTTAATACATATGTATAACGGTGGAGAGTAGAATCATGGATACATTTGAGAAAAAACTTTTTAATTAATTTTTATAATTACGATTTGATGACATTTGTATTTAATTGTTTCTTAATTTCTTTCTTTTCTTTTTATGATATTTTTTATGACTTTTAAATGACAATTAATTATGTATAGGATATATATATTATTCTGTCTGTATAAGTTACAACATGTACGTCTCATAGCGTCTTATTTTTTAATGATAAAACCAGGCATTTGAATGATTATTATCAAATATTGCCATCAGAGGGCTTTTAAGTCTCACACTCTGAGACCACTCTTTCTACTTCCTTGAACAACTTCTTCCAAAGTTTGCTTCAAAATCAAATAGCAAATTCAAGTCAAACATATATGTTGTCTGTTTTATTGTCTCTTGCAGGTCTTCCAATAAAAATAAACAAATATAAATAGCCCAAAATACATTGGTAATTCCTCTCAACTGTCCCAATCATTCTTTAGCTAATTCACATTCAACCAATTAACAATCAAGACACGGTTAAGGAAAAAGTAGGTCAGCCAATAAATCCAGATGAATGATGACCTTACACAGTTGATGACGTCATGTGGTAGGATTTAAGCTGAACTAATTTTAAAACTTGATTTTGACCTATTAATATTTCTTATTTATTACTTACATATTTACGACTAATGGAACAACTTAAACTCTTGGGTTATTATCTAATTGAATACTTATCTATTAGTAATGGCTATGGAATTTCAATCCTTGTATACTGTAAATTATTCATTTAAAATGCTTCATCCCGTATTATTTTATTGTAACTTGTACAATCTTCTTTATTTATATCTTCTTCTCAATCTTCTTCAATTTACAAACATATATAAATATTTTAAAAAGTCTATTTTCTTCACGATTAATTTATTCATTGTGTGTTCAACTTGAAGTACCTAAGAGTATAAAAAAAAATATCCGTCTCATCATTTTTTTGTTTCATTTAGCAAATCTTCCCTGCAGCACTTTCTTGCAATACAGTACAACACCCCTTTTTCAACATCAAATTATTATGAGTCATAAGTTAGCATAAGGTGAACTCAACGGGGGGAAGGAGAAGGGAGAGATCTTGAGTGTGAAGAGAAACTTCATTTAAATAAAACTTACTGTAACATCTCGGATTGAGCAACACTTAATTAGTAATATATTTGATCACCAATTGGATTGGTTGTAAATAATGACGTCAAGTGTCCTAACATCACGTTTTGCAAGTCATGGCGGATCACAAATCTTGGCCGGTCAAAAGTAAATGTATAGCGGTTCTAATCAGGGTCTTATTTTTGAAAAGGGTTCGTGGCATGGATCGAGTGTTTAAAATATAAATACATGGCCCTATTTATCTACCTATTACCCATCAAATGACCCACTAAAGAATTGAAGAAATTAATGATAAATTAATACGAGCTTTACTCTCCAATTCTAGCCAAACTGTCGATCGGTTTTGTTTGCTGTAATTAATAAATCAGTGTTACACACGCCTTGTTGCTTCCAAATCTTTATTCTCTGAGTGGAAAATATATTAAAACTGATGATGACGTCACAGAAAGTTTTGAAATGAATTGATTTGGCAGGCTATTATCTCAATTTTTACCTGGGGTTTCCTTAAGGATGCATCGCCCCCCTTATTTTACAAGAAATAAAGTACAGATTGTTTAAGGTTCTCATTTTGGAGCGCGGCCCGTGTCCAGAGTTGGATTAGTCCTAGAACTAAATTCCTCATCCATCTTTTTTCTTCTTTAGCACTCCCTCTTTTCAGTGATGACAAATACAAAATCAACAAAAAAAACAACATCCGAATAGCATTTGAAGTCTATTTAGTCATCGGACTGATTTAACACTACCCGGGTTGTATTTTTTCGGGTTTTTTTTCTTTATCTTTTTGGAAGGAAAGGTTGGATGATGTAATTAATTCAGTCCGTATTCATTGGTGTTAGTCTACAAATATCTGTATGACTGTATGTATTTACATACATATTGTAGATTTTGATGTCATTTTTAGTCAATGGTGTCAAATGAAAAACTTCTTTATCATGTACATTATTGAGCTCGTTTTTTGTTTTTTTTTGTTGTTGATTCATAGAAAAATATATATATATACATAAAATGTTGGTACATAATTTTGCAAATGATTTAAGGATTGAACTACATTTTTTAAAATATAAATTCAATGCATTTTAAAGTATCTTTACTCGTGGCAGTAAACTTTTATAGTTATGATATATCGATAAGGCCTCAATATCATTTATTTTCTCACAGGCTTTAGGAATTGTTATGTCATAATAAATTAAATCGATTAAGTTACAATCAAATTTTAATTAAATAGTTAATGTTAAAGTTAAATCTGAACAGAAGGGTAACTCGAGGCTGTTTTTGATGTGATACCATCGCCTTATAGCTTATAAGCTCTATTTAGAGATGCAGAATTTTTTTTTAAATTCCAGTGAGCAGTATGTATAAGCCCTAAGACAATGGTGCCATGTAATGAAATAAACAAATATCAAAGCCTCCACTGAGACGACAACTTTTGCTCTGCCAATTTTATTATTTACCAAACTCCCATGACATCTTTTGATAACATCAATCTTCTATTCCGTTGAACTTAAAATTTTGAGTCTAATCCATTCCAAACATAAATAAAAGTCCTACTGCTCCTTGGGGCGTGTACCAGTTATATGTAAAAGGCTATGGAAAAGATATCCCAGGCCCTGCGATGAAACCTAAACATCACAGGCCCTGCACCCTCGTATTTTGTTTCAAAAGGCAAATAAGTTTCAAAATTTAATTCAAATATAAAAAAAGAAGAAGGCCCCGCATATCTATCCTATCTCTTAGACCCTGTACATGGTAGAATCACCACTGCTTGGAGTCATTTGTAGATATGTAACACTTAATTGTGTGTGAAATTTTTAGTAGTTAGCAATTTGAAAAGCATGTTTTATTTTCCAAAGCTCCTATGAATATTTCTTAATTCTTGAGGAGAGAAAATGTAAGACTAATCATATGGAATATACTTTATCTACAAATACTTACTAATAAATTGCCTCATCGAGGAAACTTATAATCTTTGATATACTCTAATTTTATGTTCCGGTAGGAAATGAATTTATGTGTGTTTGTTTCCATCCCATCTCAAACAAAGAGAGTTGCTGCTTCGCAGCTAATGTAATAAAAAGACATGACAGATAAAGCTGCTCTCCCTCCAAAGATTCATCAAATTATCAGGGTTACCATTTTAATTTTTAGATTTTTTCTTTTTTATTACATACCGGAAGTACACAGTATTTACAATTATAACCATTGGTACTTGAACTGACCCTGCTTAGAAGTGGGACTCATACAATGGAACCAGAAATGGAGGAACCAAGAGATCATCCCACTTACTCAAAAGTAGTTATTATCAAAATATGTGCCATTATTTGTCATGACTATGAGACGTCATTTCTACAAAACTACTATCCCCACCTCTATTTATGAATTAGTTTCAGCACCTCCTGGTCTAAAATTAGTACATAATTGCCTGAAGGTTGTATATTGTACATCCCTGTACAACAAATAATAGGTGTAGTAAAAAGCTATCAATTATTTTGCATGAAATTGAAGGCCTTATTCACAAGAGGGTTCCAAAAGGGGTTTGTGTGTTATGTTTCGCTCCTGGACAATCAAAACAAATTCACTCCGCATAAAATACGTTCAACATTATAGTATAGGAAAAGGTGAGGTTTGTTTATCAAATATCAACCATCATTAATTATATACATATTTATTTTAACTATGAGCATATAATATGTACACGATTGCACACAAATTATAATTTGCATTTTTATTTATACATATGTATGTATAGCTATTCAAACATGAAATGCTGCGACATTCCTTTGAAATGTGCACGTTATGAGGAAGAAACCACAGTTAGTCAATTAGTTATTTCTTCACATCCCACTGCTTCATCATTATTATTAACACTTGCAAAATATTTGAATATATTCGACACATGCAGGATACGTAATTGCTGCCCTCTATAGTTTAAAAAAGTCATTTAATTAATTATGTTATTTAGTAGTTTCTACCCCCACAATATCCTTTGTCAGCAATCAATTTGCCTACAGCTGCCTCTTAAAGGTGCTTTAACATTGATTTGTTGACTTTGAATTATATAAGGTATTCAGCTGGAAAAGTAGAAATAACACACCAAAGGTTACGTAATTGGTCAAGGTCCAGTTAATTTTGAACATAAGATTTAGCGATGTAATAAAGATTTGCTACCTGTTAGTGTCTTGTCTGTTAATCATAGTCCATAGAGTATAGGGCGTAATTGACTAATACCAGTTAATTTTCTTCTTTTCTTTTTAATGAAAGGTTGAGAGATACTACGTTTGTAGAGATGGGGACTGGAGGTACGGCAGTTCCCTCCACTTTTTTTAAAAAAATCTTACAGTATATGCCTCTGATAACACGGCACATCACGTCGAGCATTTTTGTTCACTCGCAACCTCGATTGACAAAAGGGAAAGGAAAAATTTGGAAAAACAACTGGTAGCTGCCCTTTTGTATGTTCCTTGTTGTCAACTTTTTTTTTATTTGGCAGAATTTATTATTTAGATATACTATATATTCATAAATTTTACCAATCACAAACCAATCGTTACTGCTTGTAATATATTCAAAATTCAAAAAAAGAGCGCGCAATCCTTGATTTAATATATTTTTTATGCATCAAAATCATAAATAATAATAATACTCTTTACGAGTTCATAACACGTAGAATCAGTTGCTTTAAATCAAAAGAGTCAAATGATGAAAATCAGCTGAAGGGAGAATACAGTGTGTTTTTGTTTATCCCAAAAAGCTCGTCGTGCATAGCACCTTTCTTTAATATTCTCAACCTTTCCTCCAAAAAGGAATGAAAAAGACAGAAATGAAATGATTTGTTGCCCATTCTTCCCAACTATGGGCAATTATTCATTTAATAGTAGTACATTGCTTACAACTTAACAGCATTTGATTTAAACTAAACCAATCAATGCTCAAAGCACTTTTAAGGGACTTTTATTCATATAAAAATTGTTAACGTTTAATATGGGGCTACTACCATTGTGCAGAATGATATCCTCGCAACTAAAGTTGCAAGGGAAAGTAATACAACAATTTGGTCAGTTTATATACACATTTTGTTGGCTATGAGATACTTTTTTGTTGGCTTGAGAGCCAGGGTGGACTATAAATTACTCTATAATAATTAGCTAAGCAACCTTCATGGCTTCACCTTGTTAGTTCAATTCTACGAAAAGAAAGAAAGAAAGAAAGAAAGAATAGCTGCATACGACACTACATGGTTCACATGATAAAGTGACGTTAAAAGTTGTTTTGTAACCAAGGAAATATCAAAAAGATAATTGGTGTGCATATTTTTCTGCTCTATATTAGAATTTAGCTTTTAACTAGAACCCTGTTGGATATTCTACAAATGCCCCTTATTAGATGTGCTCTAGTTGAACTCAAATTAGCTCTTGTTAAACTCTGAACAATAATAATAGTAATAATTTTCTACTTAATATTAAATGAAATAACCCAGTATGTAGTACATATATGTATGTAGGGCGTTACTGTGTCTTACTATCGGTTTGTTGAGGAGGAGAAAAGGTTGAGGATTAATTAAGGATCATATTGTCATAAATCAATACAATATAATTAGTCATTATGACTCAATATTTTAAACAAATACATATACATAATTGCAATTATTGATTACCTTATGCTATGGGGTTATTCAATTCATATAATATTTAATGTAGTTTATTATATTATTCATTTTATAATAATAATAATTATATGTATACGATTTGCACGTACGTCAGTTTTACCTATGTACATATGTGTGTTTGGTACATCCGGTTAGAAATAAAGTGTTTAATAGATAAAATGCTCTCAGGGCTACTCCTTACAACATGCAAAAAAAAAAAAAAATGAGAAAGAAAGATAAATATATATATATATATGTTACTCACAGTATCAAATGATGTGCCTCATTAAGATAAAGTAAAAAAAGCTTTGCTTGAAGTTATCAATATTGCATAAAGTAGAGATAATAATACATCCTGAACCAAAGAGGGATAATAAAGGCTAAGTGCTCCCTCAAGTGGAGCTCAAATTAGCAATATATATACATACATATACTTTAATAAGTGTATTTAAATAAATACTGCATATGTACATACTTCTTTATCCTGAGTGAAGCCAGAGCTAGCCCCATACGTTATATAATAATGATATTAAAATAAGGCAAATACCAAATAGTTTTTTTAATTCTTCATAAAGGAAGTTTCAAACCATTTGGTTACGCTTAGTTGAGATGTAATGTACTATTTATTTGGGATTCTTTTGAATAGACACCCTACATATATTGTACATTTTAATGTCTGAGTAGCGTAAAATATATACTAGACTATGTATTCATTTGCATAAATATATTATTATGTGTAGTGGGCTCTTGCCACATATTAAAGCTACCTATTATAGGTTATACGTATGGTATGAAAGTACATGCTCCTAGATACATCAATGCCCTTAGATTTATTACAAAACTCTCTTCCCACACAAAATAACACAACATTTACAATTGTATTTTTACAACGAACATGCATGAAACCATTAACCTCTGATTGCTTTTGATTCTTTTGAAGTTTGTAATAAATTGAATTCCTAATATATGTACATTAGGGTGATCCGTCTGCCCCCTATCGCACGGATTTTTCTGGCTATTTTTTCAGTGTTGAGGCTACTCGTGATAAGCACCCCTGTAAAATTTGGTCAATGATAAACCCATGCACAAATTGATTGAAAATTGCCACTTTTTATGATATTTAAGATAAAGTTGCTTATTGCTAGGCTATCCAATACCTTGAACAATTTTTATTTTTATTGCATTTTCTTAGAATTTTGGTACTTAGAAAAAGCAAGGTAGTCCTTTAAACTAATTAGAATACTGTACTGCCTACTACTGTATCTGTTCTATGCAAAAAGTTTGCGGTTCTTATTCAAAAATTGAACCATAAACAAAAATAAACAAGCAAATAAAACAAAAAAGAACAGATAAAACATGTTTCAAATCTATTCTAATGTCAAAAACCATGATTTTGATTTTACAGAGGAATCCCGTTGGTTAGGTGTATTGGCTCGTCGATTTTCAACTACTTGTAGTATGTGTTGCAACTTTGATTCTTTCTTCGCTGAACCAATGAAGTCTGAGCAAAGCTTGACTCCCCTTTCCGCTGCGTCATTGACAACTCTTAAACTATTGATCACTTCCATGTTTCTCAGATAGCCGTTCAATTGACACCATTCTTCCACTGGCTTTTTGATGAAACTTGAATCAATGCCCAGAATTCTGAAAAAACTCCAGCTGTCTTCTCCAACAAAAGCAGATACATCTTCAGTAGGTCCAACAGGAATTTCAGGAAAAGTAGGCTTTCCATAGCCTGAACCGTGCCTTTTCAAACTTTTCAATTGTTCTGTTGGCTGACAAGACATCATGGTGTCAGCAACTCTTTGCTTTTGGTCTGCCTTGACTGAAGTGCTGAAAAGCACAAGTGGAACGAGCTCTTCAGAAAGGTACCACATATGATTTGATACAACTTTAAGAGCTACTTCTGACAGATTTTGTTGCACTACTTGATATTCCTTCAAAGTGTTGATCAACTTGAGGTCATTGCTGGGAGCAGAGCATGTCTGGGATGCGGCAATCCACCAGGGGATATAGCAGTACACAACAAACTGTACGAATTTGTTGAGTTTTTCTAACTGCTTTTTTTGCAACATCACTGGCTTAAATGACTCAACCTGATTTGACAAAAGCACGATTTTCATAGAATACAGGATTTTTTCCATCCATCGTGCGTTGGAATCAATTGTTGGTTAAATTATCAAAATAAAACTTGCTTCCTAAAATGGCTTTAAGATTTTTTACTGCAAAATAAACAAAAAGAAAAATTGCTCAAACGATCTTTAAAAACTACATTCGGTTTATATTAACTTAATTAATGTGACTGGCTGCATCTTAAATAGTAGAAATAACACCCAAACTGAACATAATCATTAAGTTTTAAACTCATCATTTTAAACTCACTTGTGGATATAAACGCGGTGACGGATAAAAGAAGTTACGATAAACGAAGGTTGATTACCAAAGGATACACTATATTTAAAACAACTTGTTATTAAATTCAAAGTTTGAAAATAAAATTTTTTATTAGAGTCTAAAGTTTTAAAGATATTGTTTGACTTATCTAAAGATATAATTTAGCTCACTATTTCTTAAAAATCATCAAAAATTGAAAATTTTCAATCAATTTGTGCATGGGTTTTCCGTTGACCAATCGGTCTGAAATTTTACAGGGGTGCTTATCACGAGTAGCCTCAACACTGAAAAAATAGCCAGATGTCTAGCTTGAATTTTTCGTTTTTGAGGGGCAGACGGATCACCCTAATGTACATACTACTCATCACCGTGGAATATAAAAGACAGGGAAGACATGCTCTCCTTCCTATTACTATATTTTAGTAGAATTTACAAGAAATTAGAAATTAGTTGATATTATTTTATGAATAAAAAAACCCATTTGATCTTCATTTCCATCGGGTATCCTACATAGAAGTTATTAATTTAATTCTCAGTTACTCACCATTCCACCGTCTAAAAAGGTACGTAGTCACTGGTCATTAGGATGCGGTACTGCCGGCAGAGGCGCCCCCTTATGCATACCCTCTCGCCTCCTTTACTGATACCCATTTATTTTATTTAGAAAATAGGGTAAATTATACACTTCTAGCCCCTTAAGACACTTATTCGGCCTCTTAATCATGGTATTTCTCAACTAAGAACTCTCCTACTGATATTAATTTAAGACCCATAAAATACAAATAATCAATAATTAATAAAAAAGAACCCCCCCCCCCCCTAGATTGATAATTCTCAAAAAAGATTACAATATATCGTACTTCCAACTCCTTCATGGGATTAATAAACCTGCTCTCAGCCTTTCAAAAAACTAAAAAAATAAGATAAAGGCATAATAAGAACATTTGACATTTATTTGCCAATTCTTCCCAACCTTGGAGCTATTCTTAAAGGATTCTTGAGAATTGTTTACAACACATAGAATAACTAACTATAGCTTAATTGAGTTATAAATATCAACATTTAGACTACTCATATGGGGCATAATTAGTAAAAAAAATGACAGCTAATAATAATAATAAAAAAATGTACCCACATAGAAGTTATTGATGTCTTGGGATACCATTGTGATTGAGAACCCTGTTCTTCCAGAAAAAAAAAGGTACTAAAAAAAGCCAAAAAACAAGACCAATATAAAATATAAAAATATGTCAATAAAAACTAAAAAAACCAACATAACACCTATGTGGGATGACTTTACTTTTTTTATATGGCATTCAAAATAATATCATTAATTGAATGAAAAAGAAACAACAAAAGGCTGAAAATTCCAATAGATCTTTTACGTAATGTTTTATGAAGAGATCACTAATTAGTTAATACCTCTTAATGATGATTTCTTTTTAAAAAAGCCAAAGACAAAAGAAATACGAGTTATTATTATTAAAATAATTATTATTATCAAACCATAAATGAAGAATATATATATATATATATAAACACGAAAAGTGGTTAACAGCATGCATAACCAAAAAGAACTTTATTTGTTTCGAAAAGCCCTTCTTATAAAAATATATGACCTTGGAGTTGAATATTGAAATTTTTACTACAAGGATGCAGATCAAAATTCGTATACACTACAAAGCTGGAGACTTTAAATCTAACTAATCACCCTTAAGTTCTATCAAACCTCAACTCAATTCAAACTTGGATTCGATCTTTAAAAATTTAATAATTGACTCGATTTCGTAAAAAAAAAAAAGACTCCTTTTTTGAAAAACTCCTCCTAATTCGTTATTGTAATATATTTGATATCAATCAATGGATTAATTTATTAAAAATTTAGGGTTGCTGATGAATAATGAGTAAATTAATTTGATTCTAGAATGGACGATGATTAGAGTTGTGAAAAAAGCATTTTTTGACTGCAAAATCGTCTTAGTTGACAAACGGGGTTGTTATTATTTTATTCTTTTTTTTAGATTTTTTAAAGCTGTCATCATCCTTTTTGTAAGTTTCACAACAGACACATCTACTAAATAAATAAATAAATTTTGACATAGCAAAGGATATAAAAATACTTAAATCGCCATGAAAAGATACGACCAAATAAACATTTTACACATATTGACTTCTTTTTTCCTTTTCGTAGCAATGTTCTCAAATGAATCATATAAAAAAGCTACTTTTGTATGAAACTGCAAAATAATACAATATCCCTTTCATTTCCTACCTTATTCAAGAGTATACAGCACATCAGTCTTACCATATTTTGTATGACGTCAACTCCGACATAGTTTGTACGCTCTTTTTCCACTTATCTGGTCATGATTAGGGATGGACATTTGTTAGAGCACAAGGAAAAGGCGGGAGTGAGACTTATGGTACATTTGAATTAATACTTTTGTTAGTATCAGCTGTCTGTTAAATGTTTAGTGTGATGAAAAATATATCAATGCTATTGAGAGGATTTCCTTCAATATTTAAAATAGTATATTTGCAGATAAAATATTATAATTATATTTAAATCATAATTTTATATTGCATTTTATCAAAATTATCAAAAACAGTAGGGGTTGATATTTCTTTAATTCTTCATTTGCAAGGGAGACCTTCAAAGCAAACTCATAAAAAATTAACCTATCTTCAAATAAGAATAATATTTAATAACATGCATTTTTACTTTCCTAATGATACAACTGTTATTTTTCAATACAAAATGATTATTCCTAGTTATAAAATAGAGTATGCTAACTACCTAGTGTAGTATTTGACCTAATTTAGGACTGCCGTTAAATTTCATTCACTTCTATATGATGGTCCCAGAGGATAGAAAAAATCAATCCTTGATGACGTATTGAATAGTGTTTACTAAATATTAGTGATTAATGGTTTTTTGAGTTGTTGTTTTAGAACTTGGATTTTATTTATATCAAATTATGTAGGCACATCCAGTATCCTTCAAAAATTGTGCACTATATAAATATATTTGATTCACTCGAAGAAATGGGATGGAGAAGACTGATTAATAAGGATGCATAAAATTACCATTTACTGATATGGTGGATTTCGAAATCCTATCAAACTATAGGCACCAAAAAGTTAACTAAACCATATTATCAAAAAAAGATTTATATATCATTTTGAAGAGTAGCGCATTAGTTCTTTAAATACCAATGGTTCTAATTCGCAGGAGTAAAATCCCATTTCATAGTTGTAAAGAAGAGGAAGAAATAATGAATTATCTTCTATTACATATATCCTTCTGCTACAAGGCTTTTTAAATTGTATATCTCATATTATTCTATTGGAAATAACATTGATTGGTTGAACACAAATTAGCTCTTGTTAAACACTGAGAACATTGAAGAACAGTCCTTGAGGAGTTATGAAGAATTTATGTATTCTTTTTGGAGGAAAGGTTGCGAGATAAAATACAAATAACATTCTACAAAAGATAATATCTATTTTAGTATTTTCATTAAAATCAATGGATGAATCCCTGATAAAAGATATTATAGCAAATTCAAGTAGATAAAAGTAGAAAAGAATCATTTATTTTCGTATTTCATGGGAGATAATTGAAAAGCAATGAAGGGATAATCTATTGAATCATCTTCTTATAAGGCATTCATCTTCAATAAGGAAGATCCTCATTAGGCAAAATAATAAAATAACAGTTAAACGCATACAAAAACCCTCATTTTCTGCATAGTCTAGACTTTGCACAATAAATAAATATGTGTTAAATTAGATATATAAAACTTATTTAACAATAAGTACTGCAAAATATAGACCTTGAATCGATCGTACACATATATTTATTTATTGAGCTAGAGTTTTAAAATCTTCAATTAAATAGAAAATACATGACTGCTGAGATTTTTTTTTTTTTTTTCGCAGAGTTTATTCGGGCTTCAAGGTTCCTTTCTCCCTATTGGATTACATATTACATATACTTATAGTTTTGTTAATAATAATCCTTTACATATTTCAAGAATGATGCTGGTACATAACTCATGTCCTTATCTTGACTTTTTTAATATCCATCCATCCATCAATCATCAAATTGTCTTCTTAAACATACAACTTTGACCTAAAAGCAGTAGGCATATTAGCATTATTGAAGAAGCAAATGCAGAAGTGTAGCCAGCCTCACTAATCAGTGGGATCACTTACATTTTCATCCCGATTTTGAAAATTAATTATTATAACTACCGGTAGTATTTTACTACGTTCATCCCCATTTATCATGGATTTCTCATTATCAGGGAAGCTGTGCTCCCTATATTGAATATATCAAGGGCGCCATAAGCAAAGATGCCCTCAAAAATACATGAGGTGTCATATAGTTACAGGAAATTAATATTAGTTTAAAGAAAAATCTCATTCCGATATAAAGGGTGAAGCTCAAAATCCGATTTACAATAGGGTCTTTGAAAAAATCTAATTAATTATTCCAATTTTGCATATTTTCTATAATAAATGTATTAATGATGACATCATTAATTAATTATTAGTGATTTTTTCAAAGAAAATTTTTGAAAAGAAATATTGGAAAATTGTGAGCAATTTCTAATTAAAAATGTAGAAAAAAAACCTTATGATGTAAAAAATGAATAGGACTTATCTCCTTTCTTATAAACCCAGTTATAGTATCGTTTATGGTGCTAAAGTACATATTTCTCCCTGCTCCCTGTCCACACTGGCTACATCACTATGCAAATATATGTTCTGTTTAAAGCCAAAAACTTGAACTTGAGTCACATGCAAGTCTCATTAAACTCAAACTTCAGATTTAACACGGAGTCGAAGTAAAAAAAAAGACTTGTACTCGAGATCACAGACACGAAACTTTACACTGATTCTTGAATAGTTCTATCTCTGTGCTCCTAAGTCGTCAAAGGGGCCTAAAAGACGAAATGAATCTGACTATTTGATTCAAGCAAAGCCTCGATCTCCAATTATTTCACTCATGTACATAACATTTCAAGATTCTTCATTTTACATAATATGATATATATTTTGAGTCATAAGGAAATCATAATGGGAAATACAGTCATTTAACTGTGAATGAAATATTTATTATGCTATTAGATAAGTAATTCTGTCATTAAATAAATAATAATTTTAAAACAAATATGTTTCAATTGAATGCATTTATTTGAAATCTAATTGATTAAATTATTACGATTTTGCATGGGAGATTATATATTATGTACATATACATAGTGAGTTTTCAATGACCTAACAGATTGCATAATATATCCAAGCGACACCATGGTGAGGGCATAGAGTTGATATGTTTGTTAAATAAAAATGAATACATTTGGAAAAAATAAAATAAAAAATATTAAAGAAACTTAATGTAATGGCTTTAAAAATGAAAATAAAAACACCTCCATTGAATACAACTGGACTCTAAGGAGAAACAGTGATCACTGAATCAAATCAAATTAGTAGGGAGTGGAAGTTCCCATGAAATTGCTATATATTTTTTTTTACAATGAACTTATTTTCGAATGGACTAAGGACTCGAATAGTTGGATGACTAAAGAAAAATATACTATCCTTGCAAAAGTAATATTTGATTTATAGCCTACACTGTAAAATATATATAATGACATAATAACCTATTTTTAATACACAATATTAGTGTCTGCAAAATAATACAAAGATAGAGAGATATAATTTTTTTATAGACAGTAAAGGTTTAAATCCTTTTATTTGTCTGCTCCATGGTGACATCCAAATTATAAAAAGTAATAATAATTCACTATTGTCCTAAGTGTCAAAGAAATAAAGATTTTTATTCATATGAAATTTGGTTGTTAATGTCTCCTTCAAGCTGTAAATGGGGGACTTTCAGAATGATGACATCACGTTAAAACGCTCTATTTATGTACTTAACTATTACTATTATTATCATTAAATGAATATTTATGTCATGTATGACGTATATATTATATATACACATGATAATACATATATATAATCAATGAAACAAAATCCACACTTTATACACTAATTTATCAACAAATTAAAATAATGATTGACTTCCTATTTAAACATTGAATGATTATAATAGCTAGAATGGCTATTTCCAATAATAAGATTCAAATCGAAAAAGTTTTCAATTTGCCTATATATATAAGCCTTCACATAAATTGTTCACGTAAAAATTATAATTTCACTAAACCTCGTACTCCATACTACCGATTACTATAATTATTTTTAATTCCAGTGCTGAGAATAATTAATTATTCTCCTCGTATTGGAAGCAGATAAGAACATATTCCTTGACTTGGATTACTTTTTTGTATGTTTTTTGAAGTTAAAAGGCTCAAGTCCAAGTTAAGTCATATGTTAATTTAATGAGTCATAACTCATAAGTCACTCAATTATCATTTATTTAGTCCACAATTCTAGCTCTTACTTAGTTGGAATGAGTTCCTCACAAGTTTTAAAGGTATTTGTTTCGGCCAAGCCGCTTCATTTATTGAAATAAATGAAACCAATTTCATAGTGGTGCTTAAAACTTGTATCCTTGGTGATATTGAATGTAACATATCTGTTTATACTATCATACATTTTGAACAAAGTTATATCAAAGTATTTTGTCAAAAAACATTCCACACTTTATCCATTAATTTATAGCTACGTATGGGAAATATCCAAAACCAACATGAATGCTTTGTTCATGCTAATTCAAATTGTCATTCAAATCAAATTCACTTTTAATAAAACAAATGTAATATATATGGATATTTATCTATTTGTTGTTAATATATGCCGGAGTCCGTTTTGACTAAAAGTTGCCAAAATGATTTTAACTCATTGCTCAGTTAATTCCCACGAGGAAATATCATTCCACGAATAAACAGCGATATTTATGTAATCCTTCTTTCACTGATGATATTTATAAATTTGTACTGATGAATCACATGGTTCTACATTATGTATTTTTGCAACGTTACTTTTGTACCCTTTTTGAATATATAAGTATATACAGAATATCTCATCATGAAATATAGCTACAAGGTAATTTAAAACGTGTAAATGGATGATTGATTAGCTGAAATATCAAATTACATCCATCACCAGAAGCGCTGTAACCAATTCATAAAATCATAACCCTGGGGCATTTTTACAAAAATCACATAAAATATAAACTACACGATAATTACGAAACTTTTCATTGTTTTTTAAGAAATGGGGATCAATGGCCCTTTGCCCACTTTTTTCCGGCATCCATGAGTCATGACTTTTGGATCCTGGAAAAAGGTGAGCAATTATAACTAGCTAGTCTAATTTATCGAGTCTTTTCATTATCATTTCGAATCGAGTCTGATGTCATAGTTTCATAATACTTTAGTGTGATTCGAGTACGAGTCTTCAGCTCTGATATTTGCATTATATTTCATTTATATTTTGGTATAAGTCAATATTTTGACATAAAGAAAACATCATGGCAACAAACATTAAGACCGTCGTCACGATTCAAAAATTCAATATGGCTTAAATAAGAATGAGTCTTATTTTAGACATGCAATCACTCATTAATTATGATTTGAATTTCAAAAAACTCAATTCCATTGACGGACTACTCGTTAAATGCAATTTTTCTTTGTACATATCACAATATTTAACCTTGTATAGTTCTAGGTAATATATTCATATTCCATGTCTTATTTAAGGGATGTGCGATTAATTTTAAATCAAACAATAGTTTATTCTCCCTATTTTTTGTACCTCCCATGTCTCCCAGTTTAAAAACCCATTCTGCACTACTGGTTTCAGCTCAACAAGATATGTGGATTTTCACTCAAACTGTTTGAAATCCAAAAGATTCATGCAGCAACAGGAGAGATACAAATTAATACAAATATAGCCATCCGCTTTCTCTAATAATCCAATGGCCAGTAACAGGTAATTTTACAACTAAGGGATTTTAGAATTGATGGAGTGACGTCTCTTTTGTTACAGTCACTAGTCTTTCTGCTCTGATATAGGTTATTCTGTGTTCTTTCAAAATGTAGAGAAAAATCTATAGAGAAAGTTTTGCTAAAACTTTTCACATATTCTTATAAATTGCTTAAGGAAAGAAACAACTAATATATGACTATATTTTCCTTTTATTTTAAATGTATCATCAGCCTTCGTTACTACTACTACTAATAATAATAAATTAATTAATCAATATTGATCGATATCTAGTTATAAATACCTATTTATAGTTATGGAAACTTTAATACAATAAAAAATCCCTTATTATTTTATTGATCTCCTCATGCAAAAATCATTAAAATATTGACAAATCCTATTGGATTTTGAATTACACAATATATATTTTATTTCGATTTGGTTCAAATAATAATACTCTTTATTAACAAATATTTTCTTATAATAATTTATACCAATAAAAAAATATGGATGTGGTCAAATAGCTGTCACGTCTCTGAACA
Source organism: Lepeophtheirus nordmannii (assembly GCA_963680855.1). Lineage (NCBI taxonomy): Eukaryota > Metazoa > Arthropoda > Copepoda > Siphonostomatoida > Caligidae > Lepeophtheirus > Lepeophtheirus nordmannii. The sequence goes on from OY804525.1 coordinate 10,812,809, forward strand.
CACTTCAATAGAAATAAATTAACGTACAGTGGTGTAGAAAACAAATAGTTTTTTGTAGGTTTCATTGAAGAATTTTTACTCCAATTAATGGAGATTTTGGCTTTTACTCCATAATTAATTAATCAATGAATACTTCATGAAATCGTTTTATTTCTTCACAATTGAGATGTAGGAGATTCCCTACTGCCCTTTTTATCCAATGGTTTAAAATTAGGAACAAATCCATCTTCATTATCAAGACTATAGAGCCATCTATCCTTTTCTACACTGTCCCATACCTCTTCACTCCTGGATATAAACTCAACGTTCAGCCCATCCACATTAACAGGAATATTGTACTCTGTAAAACAAAATAAATAAATTACATATGTGAGTGACAAGCATAAAAGAAGTTATCTTTTTCCCTCTCAAAATTGAGTACCCTACAGTTCCTTAATTACTCTTCAACTCATGCTTTTATTATTATTATTATTAGAGATATTTTTCGATTCACAATAAAGTATAGACTTTTATTTATTATAATATCAATAAGTTGTTTTTGAGAAAATTCAATTTAATAGAGCTGAATTGTGCATTTGAATAAATCTATCAAAAAGTGAAAAGTACAAATTGATATCGAACTTACCAATGATTCTATTTTCTTCCTCCTCGTCCTCATCTCCAACAAAGTCTAATACATTTGGACTATCTGTACTTTTAGACTTTCCAGCCACTATTCGAGGCTTTAATAATAATTCATTATTAAAAATAAATAATGTTATAGAATTAGCAGTAATTTATATTTACCTGAGAGTTCCAGGCAGAAGAGTAAGAGTATTCAAACCTGTTTGAACTTGGTACATAGCTTTCTTCCTTGATCAAAGAGGCAAAATAATGCTTTGGGGCAACCAATGTGATCTGTTTGTATTATTAATAGGTTTATAAGTATTAAAAAAATGCAATTTTAGAAAGAAACGAGTTATTATGACTCACCCTCAGAGATTTGTCCCCTAATCCTTGAAACCCATTCATATGAATGAGAGCGTTTCTTTGATCATTGGGCTCTGTGAAACGAATGTAGCCAACAACGGCATTAGCTGCCTTATCTTGAATCACTAAAAGAAGGCCATATGTTCAAAAATTAATCGATTAGACACATTTTGTCATACTTACACTTAGAGAATTCATAGGACTCGAAGCGTGTGGCAAATGTTTTCTTGAGTTGATCTTCTGTGACATCGTTCGTTAACTCTGATACCCAAACAGAAAATTCTTTGTTTTTTCCATCATCATATTGCTCTGTGACTTTTGTATTTGCTGGACATAGTTGATATGCAACAGGCTGATGAAAAACAGTAACAGAAATTGATACTTTTTTATAAATATGAATTTAAACATTAGAAATAAAAAAAAGCAGCGGAGATACTATGAATAATATTATCCTACTATATAGTTGCTATTTCCGATTTTCGATCAAATTGTGTATATTAAGAGACATTTATGGCTTATTTTGTTAGATTTAATTTTTTTGCCTGATTTAGTATATGTTCAAGTCAATATTTTAGAGTAAATCAACATAGGATACTTTGTTGAACATGTAAGCTTTGTCAAATCTATGATTGAATCATCAATGCTTGTTAATTTTTGCTCTATTGTTAAAATATTGCTCATGTATAGAAGACAGTGCTGGTTTTAGAATATGCTGGGCCCGGTAAAGATGTACATTTTTTATATTCTAAATATAGGCTCAGGGGCCATAGTTTAGATCAATCAGACAGTAATTGTATTTTTTGGAAATACGATTGATCATCCTATTTTTTTTAGGAAAGAAGAAATTTTGGTTTAAATTACTTGAATGCTTTAAATCTTAACGTCACGAGGTCTTTTAATTATATATTTCAGAATGGGATGCATTCAATTGCACATAATTGCCCATAAGTTAATTTATAACTGACACTGATAAAAATTAATTCAGTAAAAACTGATTATAAGTGAGAATAATACACCATGGGTCAATCCTATTTATTACATTCAGAAGCAATTCAACAATCTAAGACTCAATCGGTAAAAACTTACCGTAATTTTTTTTCTATATAATTCCATGGAAATTGGAATATAAAATGATTACAATATTAGAAATCATAATATCACTTATAGTAAAATAATTATTATATAGACTTTTGTATAAATTGGCGAAATAACTTTTCTAGAAATATTTTTTCATAAAATTTAAAAAATAATATTTTACTTAATGAAAAAAATTATTTTGCATATTCTGAATGTAAAATCATTATCATGCTCGTGAAATAACTTATCCTATTAATTTTAAAATGTATATAATTACTATATAATATAAATTGATATTGCAATTTTGATTTGGTCCATTTTTCATGGAATTCTGCGGAAAAAAAACACAACATTCCTGTATTTTCTTTAAAAAACGCACTGCATGGAGTCCCCATTTATTCGTACTCACTTTCATGAATACAAATGACCAAATTTTGCGGATTTTTTATGTCGATCATGACTAATATTTGGAATGGACTTAAATAATATAATAAATATATTTCTATATTTTTAACAAATTTGTTAGGTGTGTATTGTTAAAATCGAAAAATAGTTTTATACTCTGATATTAGTGTTTAAATGATATTTATTTTGGGCGTCAATTTAATAAAAAATCCGTTTATTTGTACCTTCGATGAGGATTTCTATCACTTGCAGTAACTATATCCCCCAGAAATAACAGGGGCTTACTCTATTTCTCTATAGGGATACGGTGATTCTTTTACTCCACTAGCACACTCCTTGCCCTCTAACACAATTCAAATGAAACCATCGTATAGCAAAATTATAAACAACATAATAATAAAATATATTGGGGTTCCTCTCTCACATACACTCTTGGACATATGAGGACTCATATGGGAATAAGAAATGAGCTTAAATCTTACACACGATCACTCTGCAAAATTATAATATACTTTTATTAAAAGGAAGATATGGGAATTAAAAAAATATATGAATATATGTATATGTCAATTTGGAGCATAATGCGATATAATTTCGAGATGCGATGAAATGATTTGAAAGAATCATCGAATTTCTTTATTTAAAGACTCGATTTTAGCATTATTCCACCACATTGACGACTCCATGGATTCCCAGAGCTCTTCAGATGCCCATATTGTTTCTTTATTCATTTTTTCATAATTTAGGGCCTCAGTGTGATCTAGAAAAATAAATAAAAGATAAGGACTCTGCTCGGAGCAAGAACCTGGGAGCACGTAAAAAATTGAATTTAAAAAAAAAAAATTCTCGTGCAAGGACTACATGTATGTGCTCTACTCCTCAGGGTATTTTTTTGTCCTTACTAATGATCTCTGAAGAGTCTCCCTCGGTTATACTCTTTGACTTGGACTTATTAGGTTTAGTTTCAGTAACTGTCGTAATGACTGATGTAGTGGCCGAAGTGGCAGTTCTTTGTTGTTCCTTTTGTTGCTGAGCCGCATAGTCAGCAGCAGCCTTTGCAGCAGCGGCCGCCTGATCCACTTCCATCTGTCCGGATTCATCGTGTCTAAAAGGAGGGAGACTTATTTAAAAAGAGAGTTTGAAGAAGAGCCATCAAGTTAATAAGTGAATCGAATAAATATCGTAGTGTTATATGTTTTACATAATTTATTCAAATAAATACTCGGAATTAGAAATAATTATAATGAACAAATAATGATACTAAAAAACAACTTAAGAAACTTTCATAAATAATTGTTAAAAGTTTATGGATTTTTATATTCAAATAGTCCTTCATTAACATTTTGGATGGAATTAGCCCAAACCAGAGACTTTTCATGATACGATGTATTTAGGTTTCGCAATCAATAGGGAAAGGACAAAGGATTTTTTTCATGTTGTCTTCTAACTAACTCGCTCTGTTTAGTTGGAATATGTAATCAAAATATATAACTATAAGTATATGTATTCTCCTTACCCGTAATATGCCGATTGATCATAATATTGTTGAGAGTACTGACTCCAAGCAGCATAGTGTGACCAATATTGATTATAGTTCTGCCAATATTGTTGAGATGCATAATCGTTTGCGGTTGAAGTGGGAGCAGTGCCATTGGGCGCAACTGCATTAATAGAAGCAGCAATTGAAGCGGCCAATTGTGATGTTGCTGGTTGTTGTTGTTGACTTGCAAGAGCAGCTTGCTTTGCCTTTGGAATTGCTAAGCTCACTTTTATTGGCTTTGCTCCTAGTCCAGAAACACCCATCATGGATACCAAAGCCGACTGCTGCTCCTGCTCATTACCAAAACGAATAAATCCATAGCCTTTGCTAAATCCAGATTGATCCAGTACCACTACAGTTACAACAAACAAGGATGTTAGTTGATGATACAAATTATAATTCGCAGAAAGGGAGCGAAATAAGAGGAAAACCTACCTTTGGCAGATTTAATCGATTGGAATCTACTTGAAAAAAATTTGAAAAGTGTGAGGTCATCGACGTCAGGAGTTAAATCCCCAACCCAAATGGATGAATCCTTTTCACCAGGCATCAATCGGGTGCTATTGTGATTAAGTTTGAATCTAACTGGCTGTAATAAAAAACAAAGAAAAAAACCCATGTTGAAAGAAAGTACAAAATTACGTATTCATAGTATTCGCCACTTTACCTTTATCAACAACAACTAAGGAGGTCATTTAATGCCCCATTTGATAGGGGGTACCATTCCTGATGATTAAAAGAAAATGGATCCTTTTAATATCGTCCATACTCCAAAAAAGTAAGTATAGTGTGAAATAATACCTTGACTACTACCAAGTACAACATATCAACCGTCTGCTCCTGATCTTAATTATTTTCCCTTATCTTCTCCATAAACAACACATTTAAATAAAAAGAGAATAGACTTCAAATTCAAGAATGAATGACTCTAATACTACATCGTTGTTTGATTTATAAGGAGTAATTTGATCTCATTTCTTTTCTCTTTTTTTTGTTGCAATTACATGTGCCATGTTTACGTATGATTGCATAGGCGTTTGTATAAATGAATCATCACGCAGATCAGGGATATAATTAATGAACAAAGAGATGGATGGATGAATGTATAAATGATTGCAAAAAGGGAAGTAAAGGACCTCCTTTTTGAATATTATTGATAGGACAATCTATGAAAGTACATGAAAAATAATGACATTTTACAAAAAAAAAAAAAAAAAAAAACATAAATAAACGGAGAAAAAAAAAAAAAAAGTGACGAATACGAGTGAATGAGTGAGAGAGATGGGGCGAGTCCAAGAGTAGATGGGAGAGGGAGAGTGACTAGTGGAGTGTGAGAGGGGCCAAAGGATTTTCTTTCCTTCAGAAGGACTTTATGGACTTACCGGCGTGGAGTTGGGGATGATTTTACCATTGAGCTTATGCATGGCCATAAGTGCACAGGAATCATCTTCGAAGTTGATAAACCCGTAGGAGGCAGGTACACCCGTAAATTTGTTTTTAATGACTTTGATGGAAATGATTTTATCTTCTCCCATGAGGGCCAAGGAATTACGAATAAACTCCTCGTCCATATACGGCTCCAGCTAAGGGGAAGAAAAACAAGGTTAAAATCCGGTCGGTGAGGAGTCGATCCCATCGTTGAGTACTTACTCCACCGATCCATAAGGCTCCTTCACGGCTCATGATGATATATTTACTTTAGCTTGAGTAACTTCTAAGCGACTTTTTGCGGAACGAAGCAGAGGAGCAGGAGGAGGAGGAGGAGAGAGGAGAGAGAGAGAGAGAGAGAGAGAGAGAGAAAGAGAGGAGAAGAAGCAGAAAAGAAAAGAGAAGAGAAAAAGAGGAGAGGAGAGCTGCAGCTACAGTCTTCACGTACTACACTAATAAATAGTAGTACTAGTAACTAGTACAACTACTCACTATCAGCCAGCAGCTAGCTAGCTGGAAATACAAAAAAAAAAGCAAATAAAGACTCCATTATTATTATTATTATTATTATTATAATATTATTTTCGGGGGAAGGGGAGAATACATAAACAAAAAGAAAAGGCTACAGAAAGAGAGAATCAATGGAGGAGGAAAAAAAAGAAAGAGAGAGAGAGAGAGAGAAAATATATTATCCAAGAGTCTTTATGCGATAAGAGGAGGAAAGAGGAATAAACAGTGAAACCTCAAATGAGAAATTGCATTCTCTTTTTTTACATATTAATATTTTATGTGAGTCCATCTCATATTGAAATCATTTGATTCTACATATTTAGATATTCATTAGAGTATGTATAAATAAAATGGTTTGTGTTCTTCATGTCATAATAAGGAGTTTTCTGTGATGAGGGGGGGGGGGGGAAACTGTGCTGATGTCCGGAGAGTGGATGAAAGCGGCAGAGGGAGGAGCTTATCTGTGACGTCATAAGTTGCTCTCTTTCCTTTTCTTTCTCCTGGAATGTCACAGCTCCTCTCCAATTGTCTCGCCTGTTGGAGAAAAGAGGAAGTGTGAACGCTGAAAGCAGCTCGTACTTGTTGTTGTTGTTCTTGTTGTTGTTATGGACTACTGGGAACGGGCACTTATGGAATGGCTCAGAGTTGCAGGAAGGAGCAACTGTTGTACTGTTGATTGTAGCGGGTTTTGCAAGTTCCTGGGATGAAGGCGAGCGCGGGAATAGAAAAGAGAGAGAGGGAAAGGGAAGTCACGGGTTCATTCCTTCTTGCTCATCATGAGGAAGGCTCTGAAGCGGATCCTGGACGTATCTTCCCGGGTGAAGACTGCTCTCCGGAATGGAGATCCTGTTGTGGCTCTTGAGTCCACGATCCTGACTCATGGAATGCCGTTTCCTGTGAATGTTGAGATGGGTCAACAGGTGGAAGACATCATCCTCTCCAAGGGGGTCCTTCCGGCCACCATTGGTATTTTGGGGGGGGAAAGTTCGGGTTGGCCTCTCGGGAGAAGAAATTCTGACGTTGTCCAAGAGCAAATCGGCCCTCAAGGTACAAACTCAACTCCTCCATCCTCCAGTTGCAACCAACCTCATTTTTTAAAATATTATTAACTTCCAGGTGTCTCGAAGGGATTTGCCCTACGTGTTGAGGGATCCGAATGCTCTTGGAGGTACAACTGTCTCTGCCACAAGTTTGATTGCCCATTCCTGTGGTATTCATACCTTCGTGACAGGAGGTATTGGAGGGGTCCATAGAGGAGCGGAAGTGTCAATGGACATAAGTGCGGATCTCTATGAACTGCATCAAACGCCAATCACTGTTGTCTCTGCAGGGATTAAGTCCATTTTGGATATTGAAAAAACACTTGAAGTGCTCGAAACATTGGGTGTTTGCGTTGTGACGTATGCCTCCAGTCCTCAAACTTCTTTTCCTGCATTTTTTTCTCGTGAAAGTGGCTTTTTGGCCCCCTATAATGTAGAGTCAGCTAAAATAGTTGCTGAAATGATGAAAGTGCGTGATGATCTACAATTGAATTCTGGAATGCTTGTTGGAGTTCCTGTTCCTCTTGAACATGAAGCTCTTGGTGCGGAGAAGTCCATTTTAAACTCTGTTCAAGAGGCTGAAAAATTAGGAATTAAGGGTAGAGAAGTGACTCCCTTCGTTCTCTCCAAAGTAAGCCAATTAACACAAGGGGACACTCTTCAAGCCAATTTAGCTCTAATAAAAAACAATGCAATAATTGGTTCCGAGATTGCCAAAGAATATTCCGTTTTGTCTTCTAAAAATAGTACTGAAATGCCTTTGGTACGAATAAATACTCCCGTTGTCGTGGGTGGTGCAGGTGTTGATCTCATAGCTCAGTTCCTTGAACCTAAAATACCTTTGGATGGTGCTACTCACAAAGGTAAAATTGATATGCATTTTGGAGGGGTTGGCCGAAATATTGCTCAGGGTCTATCACAGTTAAATCTGAATCCAATCTTGGTATCGAGTGTTGGTAAAGATCACTTGGGAGCATCGTTGAAACAGGACCTTAAAGATGATTCCTATGTATCTGTTCTTGAAAACAAATCTACTGCTACGTATTGTGTTGTCACAAATGAAAAAGGAGATGTGCAGTCAGGGATCGGAGATATGAATATTCATAAAGAAATAGGTCCTGAACGAATTCGAGTATTGAACTTTAGTTCCTGTCCACTTGTTGTGATGGATGGGAATGTACCTGTGCCAACTATGAATGAAATTAAGAATAAGTGCCTTGAGTCAAATACAGTTTTGTTATTTGAACCAACGGATGTTCATAAGGCTCATAAGCCGTTCCTTGATGCCGAAAATGTCTCCGCCATCACTTATATTAGTCCAAATGAAAGGGAGCTTGAGTATTTTTTCAAGGCGTATGACAATGAGGTGGCTAGTCCTCGAAATCTTAAGGACAAATTAAATCATTGCATTGATCTCTGTCAGGATATACTAACTCATGTGGAAGTTATTATTGTGACACTTGCAGAAAATGGCATTTTACTTGTACGTAGAGGCTCGAGCAACGATCTTCTTCCATCGTTTAACAACCCTAGTGTTTTAGATCGAGGGAGCTTTCCTATATCTGCAAAACATTATCCTGCTCTATTAGCACCAGATCAAATTTTGTCATCATCTGGAGCTGGAGATTGCTTCATTGCCGGATTTATGGCATCCGTTTTGAAGAATAGCCATCAGGATACAGCAATAGGAGTAGGAATGCAGCTTGCAAAGCAATCTTTAGGACAGGTTTGTGCCGTACCTAAGACATTCGAACATCTGGACTGGGATTATTCTGTCAACGGAACGAATTTGCTCTAATCTAGAACAGCATTTAAATAAAGGTGTATGAACTTTAGTCTGTAGTTCCTTTACAGATCCCACTATTTTACCCCTTTGTGCCTTAATCATAGTACAATTTAGAATACATCACTTTTTAAATTCCTTATCTAACTCTTGTTTTTATAGTTTTATCGTCAGTTTTATAAAATAATAATAAATAAGTGAATGAATCAACGAATGCATTTAAGAACTTTTAAGTATCTTTTGAAATTCTTCATCAGTGGTCAGTTCCCCTTTGTTGTCATGCTCATTAAATTTGACCCAGTCGTCAGATATCGGAGATGAAACAATGTCGTCGTCAAAACCGAAGGCATCAACTATACCCAATGACTTTGGAGCCAACTCTCTACAGAGCTCTCGATTCAAGTCCAATATCTAAGAATTAAAATATAAGTCCATTATAAAGAAATACAATTACGTCATAATCACCTCTTGACCGTTTTGAGGGGTGATGAGTCCTTTAATGACGTACCAAGACAAGTCTTTTTCCACTACAGATAATAAATGTAGATGAATTATCTGGCGGAATATGGCCTCAATCCCACTTTGTTTTTCAGAAAGACTTTTCAATTCATCAATTGAGGCCTCACAAACTAGTCTATCAGCGTATGACTTGGAAAAATCTTGGATGAGATCCTGTTCCTTTAACATCCAGGTGTTGTAGATACCCTTTTCATTTTGAATTTTTTGTCCAACGCCTTTCAGAAATCCGGGCAATTTCTTGGTTATCTAAAATAAATATGTAATAAGAATAGATAGAGTATGCAACATCAAGCATGAATACCGTAGTTATCATGACAGGTGTAGTCAGTTTGGTCTTCAAATCCTTGTATAAAGTGTTTTCCTTAGATTTCAACAGATACTCCAAATGTTCAATATTTTGAGCATCAAAAGTGGTTGGAGTAGTAAGGGAATGAGGTTTAAATAGATTCATGTGCTCCTTAGCCACCTTTTGCATAAGAACAGAATTATCTCCTTCGGCAGTCATTCCTGCGTGAGCAGATCCGAAATAGATTCCAAGTCGGTTGACTGACAGATACCCTTGTCCCCCACATCTTTCTCTACATACAGTAACAACTTTGTTGAGGTGCCATGCCGTCATGGGCTTGATGGCGCAGCACATGGAAACCACCTACATAATGGAATTAATAATAGGTATCAAAGGTGAACTGATAAATAATAATAAATAATTAGTAAGCAAGACCAACCTCTAAATGTTTAGACCCATCTTTTGGTTGAAAAGCCCAACTATTCTTCACTTTATTTAAACCGATCGATAGTGCAATTGTAGATGACAAAAGAGGCATGAGTGCCCTTTGTTGCAACTGGTAACATAGAATTGGAGTATCTGATTTCCCTGTGGGTCCCACGGTTAATCTTGTTGCCGCATATCGAATGGCGATCGCTAATGATACTTTAGCAGCAACCATGCAGCCACTTGCAATACAAATCCTTCCGCTCAATAATTGATCCGCCATAGCCAAGAAACGAGCTCTCCCCCTTTGTTTGATGTTGGATACAAATTCTCCATTTTCATTTATATCACTGAATTTGTTCAATAAATTTGTTCGAGGAACTCGGACATGTTCGAAACTAATTTTAGCATTATCTACACCATTAAGGCCCATTTTATGACCCATATCCTCAACAGTTACACCAGGAATGGGACCCAAATTGTCATCTCTACATCTAACGAGAACTCCATGTATTCCCTCATCTATTCCATTCACCAAAAGTCTAGCAAAAACAACGACATGCTTGGCATGGCATGCACCATTTGTTATCCAGTACTTTTGAGCCAAAGTCGTGGGGGAATGAACAATAATTTCATCCGTCTTTGCATCATAAGTTGCTGTTGTTTCCATTTCCACAGCGTTGTTCCCATAGCCCAGCTCTGATAGACCAAAACAGCCTACATCTTCCAATGTATCAATACCTTTAAGTATGTTGTGGTGCCTCTCAGTGCCCAGTTTCAACACAGTTCCTCCAAAGAGATTAAATTGTACCGTCATTTTCGTGCCCATGGCAGGATCTAAAACTGCCATTTCGTGAGCTGCGAATATTCTAAGTGGATTATGCACAAAGTCCATAACTGATATGAAACCTGCATCACAAATTGCCTATACATACAAAGAGGAAGGAAAAAAAAGGACAAAATGACGGAATGGAATCGTCTGAAAATAGGAAAGACAATACTTGAAGTCTCTTCAATGCAAGTTCTCTTTCATCCTCAAGGGACATATTATAGCGAGGTTTGAAGAGATCCTGCTTCAAAAAAGCTCTGAATTCATCCCTCATTTCATGATTGTCATGATCCAGAATTTGTTTTAACTCATTCACAGGGAAATTCGGATTTGGCCAGGCCTTACGAATCTCAGGAGGAGAAAGGGATATGGAGGAGCGTATAATAGAGTCCAAAATTCGAGGTTTCTTGGAGTCATGAGGAAGAGATTGAGCGTCTGGCTTGGCTTGATGATGAGGACTCGATGCCGTTCCAAGGGATCGACTTTAACATGGTAAATAAATTGGAAAATAGTAGTATGCTATTCATTATATTCATATGACAAGTACCTTAAAAGTATGGAGTAGACTCGAGGCGTCTTCGCAATTCTACTTAGAATTATCGTCATGCTGGAATGTGGGGAGCGAGTCTAATCTATTTTAAGTTAATGTTTAAAGTATTAAAAATTACACAAATAAAAAGAACTGTCAAACGTACGGTACATAACTATTTATTATTTATTCTTTAGCTAGTACTAGCACCGGCCACAATTGGACTTTTAGTGCAGTGAGCTGGTGATGTCATCAGCCCAATCTGCCAGATTTGTAATATGCATATACATAATTCAAAAAGGAGTCTGTCAAATCCAAGTTTGGATTCATATTAATATTGTTGCAACGATTTCATTAGGAGTCATTGAGATACAACTATCTGTATAACTATGCATGAATGTTAGGTATTTAAAGACGCAAGTAATGTCATTATGCAAAGGCCTAATGGCCCGACGAGGCTTATATAATATATTAAAATAATATGACCTTTGTATATATACATATTCTAAATAAATTGATAATACGTATTTTGTTTAAAAGAAAGGGAAATTGGACTCTGACGTAGGTGTGTGGACATGGAACGTCATCCCTTAGCAGAGTTGATTCTGCCGACATCTCTCTCCAGCATAAATTATATTTATATGTATTAGGACATTTTTAAGCTGATAGTATTGAAGACCTCAATTGGAACGTCACTGATTAATAATAATAAGTGATCCAGCCTTGTCCTCCAGTTGGTTGCCTCCTCCCCACTCAACATGGCAAGCATTGTTGCTGATAAATTACTCAATTCCGACTCCTGGAAATGGGCCTTTGAGCTCAAAAAGCCAGAGATGTATACGGATAAAAAGTTTTATGGAGTGAAGGATCTTCCCTGGTACTATCAGTTGCCTCCTATCGTCTTTGTTCATACGCGTGAAGCCATGATGGATGGACATCAAATCCCGAATAGAAACTACTCCAGTGCAGTCAACATGAGGTTAGAATTTTCCTGCCAGCAGCAGCAGCAGCAGCAGCTCAGCACGCTCTTAAATCTTTAAAAATGTCCTAATATATGCTCCCTCTCTCTTAGATACATGGATCCCCTCATTACGAATGTCATCACGGACCTCTCCTTTTTGGCCAACTCTATTCGTACGAGCAAATGTACCAAGTTTGAGCTCAATGCCATGGAATGCTACGAATACTATGGGATGCGAAAGGGTCTAGACCTCTGCAAGGACTATTTTGAGGACTATGTGGAGTGTACTGAGAGCACAAAGCAGGTACTCATCCTCATTCAATACAAATCCCTTCTAACCTCTCTCTCTCTCTCTCTCTCTCCCTCTCACTTCCTTCTTTTTTTTTAAGATGAAAAGAATTTTTGCCATTCGAAGGCAAATGAATAAGCGATATTTAGAATATTTGGCTGGAAAAAGGGAGTACAAGGATGTATACCGATCCCATCCCACACCTTTTGCTTACCACGAACCGGATTCTGAAAATGAACAAATATATCGGAAGTATGCATAAAAAGACGTTGTCTTCTTTCTTTTAGTGTAGTAGTGACTCATTACGGATCTATAAGTGTAATATATAATTCAATCAGAAACCAATAAACTAGTAATGTTAAATTTATATAAGAGAGCATCAAAATGTCAAGGTGTGCATCATGATTTGTGTGTGTGTTTTTTTAAAAAATATATACATATTTAGCCTCTTGAAACTCATTTTTAAAATGAAATAATAAGTAAGGGGCTAAAAAGTCACTGAGAGATTTTTATCTTACTACAATACATCTCCATATTTGACAAATATTATAATGAAAAATTCAGTAACCGCTGTAAAATAGTTATCTACGTTACAAAAATATAAGATTGTAATATATCAATATTTTGATTTTAAAAACTTTAATCGTCAATATTCCTAGAAAACATTTGTTGTACATTCATTTTTGGGGCCCACGATAATGAAATATAGTCGAATTCTCATCCTCACATGACATATTTAATAGTAACTTTGGAATAAATCCCGAAAATATTTAATTGTGGAGTGAACTTACAATGGATTCTTATTTACGAGCTTTTTTGACAGCAAATAATTATATTAATCATATAATTTAATATTTAAAAAAAATATCCGATATATTATTCACTCACAGAACTCGACCCATATAGTTTTTTTGGGAGCTAAAAACCGATAAGGGATAAATCGAGTATTACCGGTTTTCATTGTCATTCGAAGAAAAATTTCTAAGTATTTTATATTCTTACACTTTTGAACAGAACTGATGTTTTTTTTCTTAACTTGTCATTAACAGCTATCAATACATTTTACATTGCATTAAATTGCAATATCATTTTGCATCCATTCCTACCACAATTGGTAGTTAGGAACGGAATAGATTAAAATAATCAATTTTATTTGCAGTTTATTTGACATTGGACCACAATTTGTCAACAATACTGGGGATATTTTAATTTCCTTGTTTTGAAATTAAATTATTATCGCTAAAGAAAAACCTGATTAAAAAAATAGTCCAAATAAAATGAGATTATTGGTATTTTAAATAACTCAATTTGAAAATAGCAATCTTACAATTAATAGAAACGTCTGCGGAAAAGGGGACGATTGGTCCCCATTGCGTGGTTGGGGGGGATCATTTAATATTAATTAGATAATAATATATGTATGATGACTGACTTAGGTACTTATTACTCAAGATTCAAATTGATGGGCTCGAAATACTAATAATTAATTCAGGTATGAACGGCGTTCATTTATCTGTTAATTTCTTCGCCATTTTTTTATTGCGCTCCACTTCGATCTCGTTCTATCTCGCTTCATTTACTTACCCCTTTAGCTAATTAAGGGAAATAAATTAAACAATGAAGAAGGCCTTGAACAGTAATTTTTCTGAAAAGAATGGACGAACGGAAAAAGTGTGAACGGGTTCATGCCTGCTAAAATTGCTATTCCAAACTCGTTTGCCACAATTGAAGTAAATCAAAGGCTTGTGGCCGTTTCTTTATATTTATATGATGACACACTGAAAATGATGCTTCAAACATCCTTATTTTTACTCAATGAGGTAAAATTAATTTATAAATGTGCTACAATCAGAGGAAAACACTTGTAAACATTAAAAATAATAATAATTTATGCTCAAATTCATAGAGATGCGACGATTAGATCTTTTTTTTTGTAATAATTAAAAACAACAACAACCAATTTCATTACGTTGATAGATCTATACAAAAATTGAGTTTTGAATAGGGATTTTACAATTTTATTAATATGGTAAAAGACTCAGTATTATAATTTCTCGATAATTTTCTCGCACAAAAATCCTATGAATATATAAGATACTTTTGGTTTTGTTATTTATAAAGAGGCAAATTTCATACAATATTTTCTATTAAATAAAACACGATTTGAACAACGAAGCTGCTTTTTTAACAAATTATTTTTAGATTTGACAAGTATAGTTTTGAGTTAACTTCCTCTCCACCCGATCCTTGCCGATACAGACCTGATTATGTCTTGTATACTTCTGCCAATCCATTCATACTCATATGAAATCATTTTGCATCATCATAATATATTTTGGAACATCACCATAATATGTCTTGGAATGTTGTGAAAAAATCATTGATTTGTCAGTTTGAGTCAAGTCTCATGTCTTTGAAGCTCAAATTCAAGTCAATTCTATGATCCTTGAAGTCACAATTATCATTGATATAAAATGCACCTGTTATTCTTTAGTTTCCTACATTGTGCACAGATATATATACATATATATATATATATGTCAAGTCAACAAGAAAGGAAGTTTGTTTTCAAATATTGAAAAGGAGAAAATCCCCTTTTAAGTTATTTTACTTCATAAATATAACGGTCAAATATTTAAGAGTCATTTTAAAACCTATTGCGCACGGTTTTTTCTAAAATATTACTTTTAATCGAGAATCAAGGTTTATTGTCTATCCAATAAAGCAATCGACTGCATATGGAGCCGATATGGTCCCTTAAAGAACGTCCATCTTTTTCAGAGCCCCAGAGATTAATTTAGTGGCAGTTGGTTTTTTCCTATAATTAAGTTGCAATTATTGTAGTCATAATTTAATTAACCGAAATATACTATTAATACAAACGAAAGAGAATGTCTTCAAGAATATGAGTGCGGATCTTACTCATTTTTGAAATATTTCAGATAATCTTGGTTTCTTGTTAACTTGAAACATATCTTGTTAGTCTATTCCCTCCTTCCTTCCTCTTCTCCTTTTTTATTTGAATATAAGGAATGATCATTTGTGTGACAAAATTAAAAATAGACTCACTTTTGATGCAAAAACATACCTTTGAGTTTGAATGTTTCTAAGTAAAAAACTTCTTATGTCTCTACATATTAATTTCATCAAAAATCTATCGTTGTGTCGAAAGCTTTAACATTTATAAAATGGATAAAACTATTAATATTTTAGATATTGTTTGTGTTGTTTGCTTTAAAGGGAAAAGCTACTAATATATGGCATATATCTGATTCCATAGACTTTTAATTAAGAAGTTTGTATGAGATGTTTATACTATTATTATCGAAGTTCTTCCTTCTTCAATTTGTGATTAATGCAAGATAATACTACACAAATATTCTAATCGATTATTTAACCAAAAGTTACATTAAACCTTCGATTATTCAACCTTAATTATTTAAAAAAAGGTTAGATCTTGTAACCATTGTGAGAGTTATGTTTGTAAAATTTCACAGCAGACATACATAAAACGAAATGTTAATTGTAATATAGTAGAAGAGTATTTATGTATTTGGTTTTAAGTACTTCAAGGAAAAGAGCATAAATGTTGAGAAAAAACATTGGAAGACAATTTATTTAAAATACCCGTAACTTTGAACCCTATACAAGAGGCAAATTAGCATCAAGTGAGAAAACCATCATCTATTTATCATTATAAATTCTTTATTTACATTAAGTCTTTTCATGAATATATTAAGAACATTACTATAAGCATATAATTCCAAGGATATATAGGCCTAACAAATTACCAAGTTACGAGTCATCAACAGCTGTTGAATATTAAAATATGTTATGGACTATCCAAGAGCAAAATTAAAATACTTGGGAATGATTTAAGAACAATTACAAAAAATAAACACTTAATTGATCCTAAATTTGAAGTGAAGTCAATAAAAAAGTCACACATTCCTGACTAGTATTTCGATAAACCCGGACTAAATTTTATGAATAAAAAAAATATTATGTTATGTAGATATTGTTCAGATATTCCCAATTTGATTCAATTCATAAAAGCACATAGAGGCATAGTTGTATATAGAATAGTATTTGGACTCGACTCAGGTGGGTCTTCTTTTAAAGTAACACTTCATGTTGTATTAATTCAAAATTTCATTGGAAGGATCAAAATGAAAATCCATCTTTAAAGATTCTGTGATAAGAAAACATACTTTAATATTTGTGTCAGAGTCTAACGTGGTAGATAAATATGAAAAAAATAAATGAGTATTACAACTTTTTTTAAATCGATACTCTAAATCTTTTCAATAATCTTTGTTACATATTTGGTACAATTGTACATAGACGAATTGAACTCAATAGGAGTATTCAAAATAATGAAAAATAACCAATATGTCCTATAAGAGCAAAATAAAGAATCATGAATCCCAAGTAAATCTTATCATGAGGACCTTCCAATCATTTATAATATCAATTATTTCTTCTTCCAGAGGTTTATATTTTAAAAGGTATTCTCATAAAATCAGAAAAAGAATAATTACAGATATGACTTGGGTTTAAAAATTAACTAAAAGTTTCAATTACATTATTATGACTGTATAGGAAAAGGATAGATTGGATGTAAATCAATGCAATAGACTTTTAAACAAACTCCATTATTTAAAAAGGTAAAAATAAACCGACATTTTCATTATAATTCTATTTCTAACAGTTTTAGAAGAGCTAAATGATGTAAGACGAACAGTTTTTCCTATATAATTAAAAATGATTATTGGTCATAAGGAGGATATTATGAGATATAAAATTACATATTTAAATTTTATAGTAATATTTCAATTAATCATGTTTTAGGTTTTTATATAAATATGAAGCTTTGGGCTTATACTACGAACAAACATGATAATTATCACACAAAGACTAGAAACACTATCAAAATTTAGTTAATATACAAAGATATCAAATGGGAAAGAGCAGCATTAAATAATTATTAAGATAAAAATATTTACAATCCTGGTCATTTATAAATATTATGTATTGACATTAGATAAATACTTTATATATTGGAAACAAAAATTAAGATGTGTGAGAGAAAAATTTAAACTTACATTCATGTAAAAGAGTTTATACTCAAAATAATCATCAGAATCATTACAAAAAGACTGGAAAAACTTTCAAAATCTAAATAACATACCTAAAATATCAAATAGAAAAGAGCAGCATTTTTTAAGATCCTTTAATATGTATAATGCAAGTCATTAATAAAGATTATTTTAATAATATTAGGTAAGTACTTTATACTTGGGAAATAAAAATTTAGATGTATATAAAAAAATTCTAACTTTAGTTAATATAAAATAAGGTATTGAGTCTAGTTATATTAGCTAATTTAGTAAATTTAAGTAATTATGCCTTGATTTTATAAAAAAATATTAATTAAGGTTATCTAATTTTAGGTAAAATATGTGTTAGTTATCCTAAGCTTTTGTTATCAATAGTTAAATAATGCGTTATGACCCTTAAAACATAAAATTTTAAAGGAAATTAACAGATCAATAAATGTTTTATACACGTTATACACGATACATTTTCTCCCTTTCAGTATTTTTATTTCCATTTTTAGAGATGAGATATTTATTTTTACAGATAGTTTATAAAACAATTTTTTTAGATAGTACTTTATTACACGTTAGTGTATAAGAAAATAATTTGAGCTTGTTTTTTGGTTTCTTATAAAAAACATACTTCTTTGACAACATTTTTCAATTTTCTCCCGGGGGAAGTCACAAAATTTACTGTCAATTTTTTAATTTTGAATATTTCTCAATAAAATTTTAATATTTGAGTTGCTGAGATGTATATCTATCATATTGTTATTTATAAAATAAATTGTAAAGTCCCTATTTAGTACTGTAATTCATCCTTGAACTTTTTCTTAACGTTAGCAAAAAAAAAAACACGATGGATCAAGATAAAACCCTCATTTTCTCAAAAACTGTTGATTAAAAAAAGTTGCCCATTTGAAAACATAAAATTTAGACTATAGGGAGTATGAAAGTAGTTTCAGAAGTTTTGGGACCTCAAATGAAACCTATATCCTAGTTTTTATATCCCGTGTATATATATATATATTCCAGTATTCTAAATCAGGTAGTCAGGGGAGTGATTACTCCTTCGTTTTATATCATGTTACATGTATGACAATTATATTATGAACTATGGCTGACTATACATATTCACCAAAATTTGTTTATAGATACGAGTTTTGCATTTGATTGGAACACGTCTTTAAGATTTAGAACGGGACGTCTATATTTTATAAATTGATACATCCCAATTGATCCTCTTTTTACAATCCATCTGTTGATAAAGGCTGCTTTAAACAATCCACTTAGATCTATATGAACTTTGAGCTCAGTTGAATTAAGTTATTAAGTTATACAACTCCTGAATAAAAAAAATTGTGCACCCTGAGATAGATAAAAAATACACAATTTGAAGAGACTTAATCGACAAGGGAAAATTAATTTATTACAAAAAAGAATGGTTTTTTATGTACTTTGTATGGTATTTAATTATGATTTGACATATATGTATGTCTACAAGTTATGTATCCATTCCTATATAGACATTTATTATCTAAGTTAGTATAATTTTGATTCACACAGTTCTGTTAAGAAATGCAATTATATAATTTACAGTTATATACATTGAATAAATATTAATTATTGATAGAAAATTATATTAATGGAACAAACGGTTAAAAAAGTATTTGCACTCTACAAATGCACTTATTTCAATGTGATCATTTATAAAATGATCATGTTAGTAAATCGATAAGAAAGCGTCTACATGTATTTATATTTATTAGAATATCCTTTGAGGATAGTAATTTTAAGTAATAAAAAACAATCTTGAAGTTTGGAGATGCCTTTGATGTGAAGTCACATAACAAAACTTGTCATGCTTTGTTGAGCAAAAAGATTATTCTTGGATAAATTATAATCATATAACAAATGACCTTAAGATTCATTTTCTATTTTTTTTTTTTTTTGCTGATTCATCTTCTTTTATGTAACTATATTGCTCAAATATAATTTCATAGTACACTTTGTAATCTTTGTTTCACAGACATTAGAGTTATTGAACAATCAGAGTACCTTTGACCACATGTTTCTTCCATTTCCTTAATCTCCTGAATGGTTTTTAAAGACGAGAGAAAATAAATATATATGTATCAATTTAGTAAATAGTATGTAGATAAATACCTGTATCTCTTTATCAATGTTGCTCAAGGATTCGGAAATCCCGAGTTTTGCAACAGGATTAATCATTGATAGAAAATTTTGTGCGCTCTTTGTCCAATTTCCTAATTCAGAAGGGTTATGATAGACTTCACAAACCCATCTTTTTTGACATACATTGCTCTCTGACTCAAAATTACTGGATCTTGACTCAGCAAATCTGAAATGAAGGAATGAAGGGTTTACGCCTCATGTGCTGTGTATATCTTATAGTATGTAGTAGATATCAGGGAGAAAAAACATGGGGATGAGACGGATCTTGGCATCCTTAAAAAATATTTAATAAACTAAATGTTAGTACTTTTAGGAGTATCTACTAACTTTAATACATATTAATAAACTTTTTTATACTTTGAAGGTAAAAAAAATGCTTTAAAGCATACAAAAACCTTTCCGGTCCAAAAAGGGATGGTCAGGCGGGGATCACTATCTATTCAAGTGACATGTTAGGGAATGCCTGGATCTGTGACATTTTGATTTTTTTAAATAAGGCCAACATTTTGGACGGCTGAAATCACTTCAAGATCAGGACTTTAAAGGTTCGAGACCAAAAGGAATAAATCGTTCGATTGTTGATTGCTGGTTGTTTTTTTTTTTTAGAAAAAGAAAATTTTAATACAATTGCTTTGATTTTGAGCACAAGATCCAAACATTGAGGAGTCGAGACCGAAATCGATCACATCACCATTTTTATTTTCATGATATCCCCATAATTAAAACTTTGTGATAGTCTTACAACTCTTGAGCTACACTAAGCATTCGAAGAATGGCTTTAAAATCAAGACCATTTCCACCCATTCCCCGATATGTCGTGGCATAGTGGTCATAGTAAGTTGGATAGCTGGAATATAGTTGTGTAGCAAGGACATTCTCCTCTTTTTCCTCTTCGGAGCCATCAATTCTATTGTAGGCGTATCCGTAAGTTTGATTGTAGTAGACATCCAGGGCATAGAGAGCTAATTCTAGGAATTGAATTTCATTATTAAATAGTAATATACATATAATGGTTTGTGCATACCGCATTTCTCACGTGATAGTAAAATATATGGTTACTACGAGAGAGGTAAACTTACATTGAGCGATCACCCATTCAATCATTCAATTATATAAACTCTTATTATCATTTTAGACTCATTCCTCGAATTTACTTATAATAAACTTTTTAATCAAAGTACACTCTCTATTAAATTCTTAGAGTAAGTTTTACATAAAGAACATAAATATCTTACCAAATAGAATGATAATAACGATGAGTGTAATTCCAAAATTAATTAAGGAGTTATTGAAGAGTCCAGCAGTAAATGCAGTGGTATTAAAAATGGTATCAATGAACCTTGCTTCTGAATCAATGGGAGCAAAGTCTTCATAGGGATCCAATGCTACAGGAGAACTTGTTCCCTTTGCAAAAAGCATACAAAACGCTGTCAAAAGTACTCTCACCGACATTTTATAGAATAGTAATGTCTAACTTAGTAAAGATGTACAAATAAACTAAATGTTGTGTACATGAATACTGTTCCATGAAAAGCAATCCTATGACATTGATAAAACATCTCCAGCGTTGTTGTACTTCTTTTCTTTTTACGAATCTCTTCTCGCCTTCATTACCTAGGTACTTGGCAACCATGCATTTCTTCCATATGGCGCGAGTGCTATACATTTACCTAACTATGTACGTCTTCAACTTTTTGAAATTCCATGCACTAATTATATCTAATGAAATGACCTCAAATTTCCATATTATGTAGTATTGAAGAGAACTTAATTAACATTTTTGTCCTAGAGTGAATGTCCTTGAAAACCCGGAGCTATGATTACTATACAGAATATACATATTATTGTGAAATATGTTCCATCAATTCATAAAGAGACTTGGTTGAAAGTAAACCAATTTTATTGTTGTTTCTCTTTTTTTTTTAATCGATGGAATATGTCTCGGTTAGCCATACAAAAACAAAAACCAATGAGGATAATTTTTTGATCCGGAAGATAATTATTAATTGATTGTGTATATTATTGTCTGTTGACAAGGTGCTTACCGTATATTAGATACTAAAAGGGCTCATAAATCTCACGTATTTCCATGGAATCTCAAACCACAAATTATATGTATTTATCATGCATGTGTTTAAACATACAAAAATATTGCCACCCAATCCCCTCATAGAGCAAGGGGTATTCTCAAGAGTGCTAATTTTATAAACTCCTTCTACCAAATTAAATCTCTGTAGACGTCACTCTATTATAGGCCTTAAAACAAAGTACAAATGTTTTAATAAACAATCAGAATTCGTTTAATGTTTTTTTTTATTTGTAGTGAATAAAAATACACGGATTATTCTTTATTCTTCATTCGTCAGAATATTTAAGAAAAAAGCAAATTTGAGGGACTTGTTCTTTTCAATAATAATACATTAATTAATTAATCTTTCAAGCAGGAACATCATATAAATAATGGCTTTGATTCATAAATAGAAAATGTCAGAATTACAAATTTGCTCTCATCTTTCTAGTACAAAAATTGAGCTGAGGCATTATTTATTTCTTTTACAGCACATTGGCAACTTTTTGATTGACATTGTATTTTTAGAAGTTGATCTGATGAAGAGACAAAACAATTTAGATTACTTTATGTTCTTGATTTTTCATAGAAAGATAACTTTTTTGTCATTATTATTAGTCAAAATGACATTTGTTGTGTCAATTCAGCCATTAAAATCGGTACAATATCTAACTGTCTGATTTGAATCTTATTTTAACCCTTGATTTTTTTCCCCAATATATCACCAAATTTCATTATATATTTTGCTTTTTGATATTATTTTACTTTTTTTATCTTGTTTAATAAAGCCTGTAGCAGTTTCTATGGAAACGTCATATCTAATGCCTTATTGAGCAAGAGTAGGAAGTTACATCTGCTTTTGTTTTTCAAACTTTTTGATAAAAACTTCATCCAGAAAGTTTATTCCAAACTAATATGTTTGCAATACAGCAAAATAAGGTCTTAAATATCACTTATGATGAAATTTAGGTCATTATTTTAAGGGTTTTTTTATTTGGGACACGCAAAGTGCCCAAATAAGATATTTTTTTTTCCAACTAATGTACCAAAAAAACTATTATTTTTTTAAAAATTTGTAGGTTTGCTATTTGGGAAATTATAAGAAATTAGTTAAAAAATCATTCAAAAATATTTGAAACTCAACTCTATGCATTTGTCATGGGCTTACGAGTAAGTATCTCGTCTCCTTTCCCTTACTCCTTCTTGCTTTTAGCCCTTTTATTCATAGAGTAGAGTGCATTATTGTATATAAATAGAAGTATCTATCAATTGATTGTATTTAGTACTTCTTCACGTTTCTCTCGGTCCTTGGATTCACATGGATGAAATCAAAATCAGCAAGAAATCGAAAAGTCATGTATGTATAATAATGTACATTGTTCATAATACAATTATATAACTGGTAATGAAAAGTCTGTATGATTATTCTGAATATCCTTGGCACAAAAGATATGTGTGGGTAGGAATGGATCTTGTGTTTAGACAAATAAGATTAAATAAAAGTTTTATTATGCAAAAAGGAAAAATGGCCGCCATTTTTTTTCTATTTTGAAGTCATGTTCATTCTTTATTAAATTTTTGTGGTGGCAACATCTCCATTTCACACAGGGGTTGTTCCTAACTGAGGTACTGAACCCCAGAAATTCCATAAATGCGTTCATCGAACCCTTTATAATGATCAACTACCATGTCGAGCTTTTTTGTTCATTCGCAACCTCGACTGACAAAAGGGAAAGGGAAATTTTGGGAAAATATATGGTAGCTACCCTTCTGTATTTTCCTTGTTACCAACTTTTTAATATTTGGTTGAATTTAATATTTAGATATACTACATAAAATTCTACCAATCATAAACCAATCGTTACTACTTGTAATATATTCAAAATTCAAAAAAAGGGCGCGCAATCCTTGAATTAATATATTTTTTATGCATCAAAATCATAAATAATAATAATACCCTTTTTGAGCTCATAACACGTAGGGTCAGCTGCTTTAAATCAAAAGAGTCAAATGATGAAAATCAGCTGAAGGGAGAATACAGAGTGTTTTTGTTTATCCCAAAAAGCTCGTTGTGTACAGCCAATGATGGACAAGCAGAGCGTGACGTCACAAATCATACGAGTTCGATCGAACCCAGGTTAAGAACCACTGCTCTAATAGAAGAATAAAAGAGTTTTTGCCAACATTTGTTCCAGCTTTTATTAAAAGAGTAGAATAAAATTATACTATACCTATAATTAAATGCCTATTGCTGTTTTTAAATATATAAGGTCCTTCCTAGGGTAGTGAGAATATTTAATTATAGGTATTAGTATAACAAAGAGACAGAGAGATTTTTCTATAGTTTTTGGGACAGCTTTTTATTCCATTAAATGTCACTTTTAAAGTATATTTCTATTTGTCTTCCCTTCACTTAATTTACTCCATTTTAATTGATGTATCAAGATAAATTCGTGGGAATTTTATTGTTAGTTTAGAGTAATACAGCTTCCCCTAGTGAAGAAAAAAGTCAATTCTCAGACAAGTGATAGCTTCAATCTATGTTAAAGCTGTTCCTCCTGATTTATCATAGAGCTCCCTCCTTGAGGACTGGTTGAAGATATGTCAGTTGGCTAGAGGTAAGCTCATTCTGTACTATACATTTTATTCTTTCAAGTTTTGTCATCATTTTTTCTTAACTCTCTGAGATAAAGTAGCAAAGTAATACGAGTATTTTAGTATTAACTAAGACTCAAACATCATCAGCTCATACCCAGTTTATTTCCACTTCTCTATTTATAAGTATTCAAGGTTATAAGACCTTAAACTATTAGAAGCATATGCTGTTATTCAGAGAATATGTAGATTTTATTGGAGTTTCTTTCTTATCTTTCCTGAGAGAAGAACATTAAATATTGTTTACCATCAGGCATTAAAGTAAATGCAAATTTTCAAGAAATATTTCCTATACTTTTTTGCTATATACACTATTAGTTCCAAAGGTATGTCTTCTCAAATCATTGGTTTAAATGAATTTCGTTCATACACCATAACAAAGGATATTCTGCTAGTTTGATGTGAAGGTACTAATTGTATGTTTCAAGCCTGAAGTTTTCTTATTCATGTCTTTATCTTTTAGCCATTAAAGATCAAGTTATAAGATCATACCAGACCCCCAGCTCTGACATGCAGTAGAGCTACGTTTAATTCATTTTTTGAAATAGCTGGTGAAGTCACAAATTTTTTCAATAAGAAACAAGGCTCATTTATGAATGAAATATGAATACACTTTATTGGTCTGTTTATATCAAGGGTCTTCAAAACTTTTTTAACTTCCATCCCCAAGTTTTTATTGTCTATAAGTCCTAGAGAGCCACCTTACATAGGAATTGCAAGAGCAATTGATTGAACATATCATCATTTTGGGGGTCGATATACAGACTTTGAGAACACATGAACTGAATATAAATATTATAATATATATATATATATAATTCATGTTATGAATGTTGTCACTTTGACGTCACATCATGGTGAGTAATTTGTTCTGTCTTGAAAATAAACTTGAAAATAGTGCTTTTAATAAGTGTGCACATCAGTAGTTTTTAGAAATGAGGGAAGGATTACTTGTTAATTTCGTGTACTATTTGGGATATAGTGGAGTTGTTATAGAGTAATTTTTTTACGATATTTTGAGCTCGAGTCTAAAGCGTTTAACTTGAAGTATGAGTCAAGTCTGAAGTCGTAGTTTAATGATATAACTAAGGAAAACCTGAGTTCAAATCCTGAGTAGGAGTTCCCATAAATATTGTACAAGTTAGTGCCAAAAATGAAATGAGATGAAGCCTTCTAAAAGAAGAATTGATTTAGTGGATTTGTGACACAAAGTACGGATTATGCAATGATTGAAATTCCATGATGTACATATTCAAGTAGCAAATTAAATTTTTGTGGTGAACATTGATAATTATGTACATGTATATTTTAGTGCACATTGTGTTTTTTCATGAGGCACTACATGCAAATGTTTAATACATGAAGAATTTTAACGGATCAAAATGAAATTAATAGTTGAATATTAAAGTATATAAAAGTAATATTACAATAATAAATAAGACGTTTTAAGACGTACACACATTTTTAATTTGTACAATCCACTTAAAGTACAAGTTAGAACTTAAATATACACGGCATATACATCCATAAAAAATTGTTATGTCGCGACAGTGATTATTTTGTAGATAGAGACAATAATAATAATAATTATTTAATTTGGAAATGAGGAAAACGTAAAATTTTGATTCCATATATGTATGACAAATATTACTTATCTATATTAAATGATCTAATTAAATCCATGTTGCAAGACATGGTTGTCATAATATATATATATATATGTAGACTCCAGGACAACTCATGGTTCAAGAGTATACTGGCACATTGAAGTATACTTGTAGTGTCCTTGGAAGTAACTACATACATATGTAGATATATTATCTAAATATATGCTGAAGAAATAGAGACAATGAAATTTGTTTTAAAAAGTATTTTGATTCCTACAATATTCTGTACATGTACCTATTTAAATAAATTTGTATATAATTAGCGTCCTTAAAATATTTATGATCCCTTATACATTGAATTAAATCAAAGTATTATTTTTCAATGTGGTACAAGTAAAGGTATAAATACTTCATTTATTTTCTTAGAAATATATGAGGTATATATGTATAATAACTAATGTGAGTTATACGGGATCGTAGTAGCCAGTCAATTTGTCTAAATTACTTACACAAGTAAAGATCCTCTTATTTTAAAATTGACACTGGGAGACAAGGACTTTTTCCCAGAGAGATGAAATGTAAAAGTCAGACGACAAAAAGATATGATTATGAATATTTTTTACACCGAAGTTATATATATATATACATATATAAGGGACATCCCTGTAACTAACATAAAAGTATACTTACTCAATCAATTAATTATTTATAGTAATAGAGGGAATAATTAATTAAAAAACTTTTAGTAATAGTTAAACATATTATGTGGATAGATACAAATTGTATCAATTAATATATACACTAGATTGTCCCATTTTCGAATCAATCCGTCATTTTGTCTGCACAAAAGAATTTTTTGCTGCTACCTATTGATGAAAAAAATTAAGAATTGAAGAGTTATAGACTTCAAAGTCCATTTTTGTGACCTCTCTTTGAAGTTTAATAAAAAAAGGTCTTTTTGAAGGAATATTAGCTGTTCTCAAGGTGCTTGAGAGGTCTGAAATGTTATAGCAATGAGGCCCACAAACTTTCTGAACCTCCTTTGAGATCTCATTGTTTTTGTGATGCAATTTGGCAAATGACATCTTCGTATAATTTTGGGCGTACAAATTGGTCTATGAGGGGTAAAAATTGATGCTTGTAGTTTTTCTTAAAGCACTACCTTAAAATTTTGAGAACAATTTTTTTATATTATATTTATTTGTTTAAATTTGTTAAATATACACTAATGATAAGTTACAATTCAAAATTTGCATTAGTTGTAATTTAATGGCACATTTTCCTGTGTTAATTTTATGCATTTATTTGAAAAAATATTTTTTGATAACATTACAGAGCATAATATTGACTTTTAATTAAAATAAATATTTTAGTTTAGTAATGTATTCAACTTAAATATTAATAGTAATTTTAGCTAAAATGATTCAATGTCGTCATATAATCAAGAAGTGCAAAATATACTTAGACTATTATGACCATAATTAATTTATTATATGTACACGAGATACTTAATTATTATGAATACTTTTTGGAATAGTGTAATAATATATTAATTAAATTTACATTTTAGGAAACTCAAACGACTCCTAGGATCCTGATTCTTCATAATAATTAATGAAATTGCTGCATTTTCAAAATCTTTTTCTACTTTTATTTGTCTTTTGAGTTGAAATCGAATACCTTTAATCAATTTTATCGATAGTATGAGTTGAACTTTTTTGATCAACAATATCTTTCATAAAGATTTTTATCTAATAAATTCATAAAATTAACAAGAAATGTGTCATAAAATTGCTATAAAATTGCAACTAATGAAAATTTTGATTTGAAATTTAATAAAATATAACAAATTTAAGAAAAATATCAGTTGGGTCAACTACCTTGATTTGAATTTAGTCTTCTCTATATTGTTGAAGAGACACAACTAACTACAATTATAAGTTGTTCAATTGACACAAGTCAACAAAATGAAGATTCAAAAATCTTAAGGGGCATCAGTATAATAAAAGTTATTCAGTTTTGTACACTCATTTCAAATCTGTAATTACTTTTCTTTTTGAGAGTCCAACGGTTTTCGAGAGCTCTTTGAGCTTTTTTAGCCCATTTTTCAACTTCAAATTCAATTTAAGCCTAAAAGGATAAACATTTTGTGCATTAAAAAATAAAGAACCGCTAGTGTAATTAATGCAAATTAATTTGAGAAACTCATAAAATACGAATTCTCATTCATAAAAATCAAACTGGAACCTCCAATGATTATCTTTTATAAAAAAATATGAATTTAAATTGTTCAAATTTTCAATATAAAAATCTTGGATTATTACTATAGCACACAGTTTATTAAGCACTATCGCAATTCTAAAAGTATGTACAAGTCAATTATGATCCGCTAAATGTGACTTATACAGACTCTCTACTTCACATGTGGATTTTTTATGATACAAATTTGAAAAAAATAGAATAAACTAAAATAGAATAATAATAGATATTATATTGCATCCAAAAATAGAACATTGGTCTCACGATCATTCTGTATAGTTACAGTTCGACAAGAATAATGTCTCTTCATACGGCAACAAGTAGAAGTATTAGTAATCTAATACCTCTACTTATTGCTGTTTGTTTATGTAGATGAAAAATATATGTAGTATTAACTATCTAAAACATCCGTCGAACAAAAAAATTTACTTTGTCAGTTGGGATATTCTATGTGAAGTGTACAAACCTTCACTGAATCATCATCGAGGATTTTGATAACTTTTGTTAAGGGTATTTATTCAAACAAAAAACACTATGTATGAACTTTTAAACTTTTATGAGTGCAAGAGCCCCTGTGGGAGTCCTTCAAAGTGTAGAAAGAAATACGAATTTCAGTAAACTAAAACTATGTTCAGAAATGGTCAATTTTTTTTTAATTTAAAATATTCGCAGCAAGAACAAAGTGCTTGAATTCAAAATTTGTCAATAAATAGGGTTTTGCAAAAGGTATCATACAAACATTATTGAGAAGTAGACAAATCGTCAAAATTGCCAATTATTCCTCTTATTTTGTCTCTCATTTCTGTTAGAAACATTGATGACTTAAACTCAAATTACATCTCAAGAAACAATCAACAATTTCTTATTATTACTAAATGTTGATCAATTGATTTTAGGTTTTTAAGAACAATAAAGATCACATTCTCTTGCTTGATGACTGTTTTGTAGAAATTGAATTATATATTTATTCTATTTTAACAATAAATGAATATACGTAATTAAAATGAATACAATTATACCCCTTTTTATCCTATAAACAAAAAAAAAAAAAGATTTTGAATTGAGAAACTTCTTCTTTTTGAAAAGGAGATTTATTGAGGTTTGAAGATGCGGAATGATTAGAAACAAGTTTCATTACTACAGATACATCTGATACATTTCATAATTTTTATAATAAGTATAGTTAAAAGAAATCTGATTCAGTCTTATTCAAGTGATTCCTAAGAGTTTTTGTGCCATCTTGGGCAATCAAAGCAGTGCATATACGACGGTCAAACTCCACAATTTCCATTACTGTTTTATCGACAATTCAATCAATGATTTATTTTTATGTACTACACCTATTAAATATATATATATAAAGAGTTAGAGCTGAACGTACTTCACAGAACAGGGATAAGTTCTTCAAAATGTGTTTCTGTTATAAGGAAATATAATTGTTAGTGATATTATCACATCACTAAATACATTTAAGCAATAAAATAGACAATTGATGCCGTTGAAAAAAAAATACGTTTGTGTTTCTATACATCTTTTTTTAATCAGTCAATGGTGACATTGACTTAAGGTAAGTCATTGAAAGATAGTTCAAGATACATTCTTTAAATACAAGAAGAAAGAAAGACAAAATAATACAGCTGGGGATCTACATTTATCTAAAAGTACTAATAAGCGTAGGGATTCGTGTATTGACAATGATACTTATTATCGCAAATAGGAGTATTCACAGTGCCCCTTAGCCTCTTTTCCTCCCCAAAAAAGAGAGAAGGAAGATAGGTCCAAAATTAACTAGAAGTTAGTTTACTACGTCATTCTTCCCAATTCAAAGGACCTCTGGATGACGTCAGGTTTATTTTGAAATGAGAGCAATAATTGCTTCTAGAACGTTATACAAAGTTCGAGAGTAACATGACATATACATAATTGTCATTGAAGGATGTTCAATTCAGATTCTCTTTTTTCTCTTATTTCATTCACTTTCAAAATTTCCAGTCTCTTTGAGAAAAAATAACTCAAATTTATTTCTTCATAAAGAGTGAGTTTTGAATTTCAACAAATTATTTGATTATTTGTTTGTTTTCTATCAGATGATCAACTGATGGAAAACAAACAAATAATGAAATTTGAACATTTATATTATTACAAAAATATTCCTTTTTTCAAAAAATTTCTTTCACACATTAGAGTCAGTTTTTATTAAATATCTCAAAGACAAAAAATGATTTATTTTTTTGTCCCTCAACAACTGAAATTATATTTGACATTTCTTTTTGAGACTTTTATGATAGTTGCAACCGTTTTCAGTCTGCCTGTTTTGTTAGGATTTTATAGGATTGAAAAACATGTTACTAATCTTTTGAAGACGAATCTTCAACAAATAAAATAGCCCTACTGCAGAAAGAACATATGAAAATATATTATTTAACTTTTGAATACTAAAAACACACTCTATACAACTAAATAGAAAGCGTCTATATTGTTAACTTTTCTTAAAGTGGCAGAATCTCCCACCAAAACGATCTAATGTGAGAAATAATGAACATTTATTAAAAAAAGAAAAAGCAAAGTACTTCCTCCAATTTTCTTTTCTAATCATACAACTGTAATTTTCTTTCTATAAAGCCCCATCTCTAACTACATTTATATACTAAAAGACAAATACATAACTGCCTCCGGTTTTCAAGGTTCAAAAATCATTGTTCCTCATATTTATCATATCGTATTTGCCATTTTTAAGATGGAAATTTTATTTTACACCCCGAGAATATCTCTTTTTCTTAAGTGCTTACTCAGAGCTGTGAAAATGGATGGAAATGGATGGAGTGTAAATTCCTAAAAAAGGTGTCTTTTGGTAACCTGAAGAATGTTCGTACTTTTATTAATTATTATTTTTCTTTTTTTGAAGATTCAAACGTTATTAGCAGAGAAGAGGCTCACTTTAGGAATCTGTCAGCGGATATGCCGTCTCTCAAACTTTCCATATTTTTATTATACATAATTTCAAACATGTTTTTTTTACTTTTACGTTTCTATGTAAAGTATAATTAGGGTTATTGTCGAAAAAAGAAAGAAAGGAAGAAAGAATTCCCTGGAAAGTGTCCATCACTCCAAAATTTTGTTAGTTAAAACCTGCAATAGATTTGTATTATTTGAAGACAGTGTGTTTCACGCTGTTTTTTTATCTTTCTTTATGACACAAACTTTTGCCTCAACTTTTTGTTTACTATGATATCATAGTAAAGGTATTTGCATAAAATAAACACATGTTTTGACTACAAACTTTTATAGTATATGAGAATGTAGCATGAAATCAAACTGAGAGTCATACAATAAATAAGGAGAAATATCATGCTTATGATCCAAATTTACTATTTTTGGACAAACACACGGTCAATGGTCGTTATTTAATCATCAATTGAATTGCCCAAATGGTAACTCTAAATCACCTTGTGTGACCCTAGGTGCAATTTGAGTGTGAAATCCCTGTGTTAGACTTGGTGATGGATATTTTGTTGAGATGAGTGAGCGTAGCCACAATTTCTATGTGGCACCTCTGCGTTTTATAAGCTGATTATTATTTGACAATATGAAATAATACTAAATAAGTGATAGAGGAAAATAAGAGAACGGAAAGGGATTTGATTCGTTAGAAATCCAGGAGAAGGGGCAACCTTTCTGCGCCATGATTTCCTAATAATAATCGTAAATTAAATTACTACCTATGAATATCTTTCAAATTTTTGCCTCAACAAAATTCAACTGAATTTAAATTGATAATCAGGATAGTGGTGCCAACTGATATTTTTATTTTCTCCCTTAAACTCAACAATATCCCAACATTTTGCCCATGTTCTGTTATACCTCTCACAAAACGTTTCAAGAAAAGAGTAATTGTCGATTGATGAGTGACGGTAAGGCAGTTTGCATTCTCTCTATTTCTCTCTATTACATACATACATCATGAGGTACAATTAAGAGCTAACGTACATTGTATCCTCACACATGCATATGTATTGTATTCAACTTAATTCAAAGATTTTGATAGGAATCTCTACACATATGTAAACATCGATCAGGTGTATGTTATTATCATTACTCACCCTTCAATTCTTTTTGAATTGCTCTTAAAGAACTAAATTGAAGGATTTATTTATGATTAGTCCGTCCTACGTGAAAGAATAGGAGAAGATGTTGTACACAAGTTATTGTTCCTGGATCCTGGCTCTTGTTATTGTTTTTTGGTTACATCCTACACAAGGATACAGATATGGTTACTACAGTTTATGCAACATGCTTTCATTAAAGCATACCTGGCAAAAAAACTCGGGCTATCAGCTTCAAGTTTGGATTCAAAGTGTTGTGCCCTATCCCTCAAAGGATCCAAACATACTCGCAGGTTTTTCTTCAGACCAAAATTATATAAGTCTCAATGAGATCCAATCTCCCTCTGGTTTGGTATGGAGAAACTTTGGGAGTAAGCGTCTGGATGGATGGCTTTACGGAAAGCTTGATTCAGAGGGGTATTTCAGAACAAATAAAACCTTATATGTATTTCCTGACTATAAGAGCGCCATTTATGGAACTTTTACGAAGGACGGTAACTTTGTTGAAGGATTCGAGTCTCGCATTACTCATTATAGGCATGTATCACTATACATATTTAAATAATAGTTTTTGTAAATTTAAATCCAAATACGTACAGATGCAAGGACGGAGTCATGGAACTAAAATTCTCCAAGCCCAAAGACGATGCACCTCTCCTCAAACCTTTTACTCCAAATTCGCACACTTTGAGTAAAACCCCATTGATCAGAGATCCACTTGAAAAGCGCAATGTTTTCTTACACCCAAGCATTAACATTCCAGTTCTCAAAAATGAGGATTCATTGTATGCAAGGCGGGACATGCCTCCACATACTTTGGTTTCATATTATAATGGCTATTTTGTAGAAGTTGAAGAAGCATTTACTAATTCTACCGATTTTGACAAAACTTATAAAAATTCAATGGGCTATAGCGATAGGTATATCATGAATATGCCCTTTGAGAGTGCAGACACCAAGAACTACGTCGCCACACTCGGTCATAAAGTAAATCATCACTTTTGGAACTATCAAGTTCTTTTTGGATTTTCAAAGCATCCCTTGTACGAAAAATTTGATGATTCATAAAATAAGTGAGTCATACTAATATATTTCCGTTACAGGTATGGTGAAATTCGATGTATCGTCTCACAAAAACATATTGTAAGAGGACAAGAGTTATTTGCTCACTATGGTTATCCTTTAGACAACCCAGAAGTTCCAGACTGGTATAAATATTTATACAAAAATGCTGCGGAAATAAAGCCTGAGGTCATCTTAAAGATTTAGTCCCTTAATTGTTATGGAATAAGACCTTTAAAAAATCTGAATACAAACTGAATACAAATATAAAATTATGACTGTAAGTTAAATAATATCTATTTTCAAATTTGTTTTGTTGATGTTATACAAATACATAACTTTTGAACTGGCTCATACATCTGGTACAATTATGGTTTATGTATTAGAAGTTTCAGAAGAATATACACGTGTGCTTATAAAAGTAGACTCAACAATCCAGGGACCGTCCTACAGGGTGGGTCAAGTACCCTCTACCTTTTTAGAGGTTTAAAGAACTTTCAAATAATTTTATTATTAAAATTATATTTTTTCATCGCCATGGGCTATCCTAAAAGTACACATCCCCTCTTATATTTGTTCCAGGCTCTGAAGCCCTATTTCAATCTATGTATATAGAGATTTACTATGGAGAGGAGATTAATAATTTTTAACCCAAATGTGTTCAGTTTGATCGGGTGAAATAGTAAATTAGTTTACATACTCGAATTTCAAATATTTCGAGTCTAACAAAAAAAACACGTTTTAACACAACAGCTTGAAATAAATATTCATACTCAAGCATTCAATTATGCTGTCATTATAAGAAGGCCATGATTTATTTTTCATGAATGATGTGAGTTTACTTTTTAGTGATTGGTCGATAATTCAAAAAACTGATTAGATTACATGTTTTACAAAAAATATAACAAAAGTGTTTGATCAGAAAAGATGTACTATTAATTCAATTGAATCCTTCATTCCCATTCATAACAATTCTAATAATGAATTTATATAAAAGTTCCTCAAACATTTGTTTCACTTTGTTTCAGTTTTTTGTCTCAATTTATTTAACATAAATACGTATAAAATGCATATATTCACTCTTGTTACTTTATCTCTAAGAAATATTTGCTACATGGCATAAATAAAAACATCTAGTCATTAAAGAAGCCCTGTTTCCACTCATGTACGACTTAATATCGTAAATTTACGAAACAACATACCTTTTTCACCTATGTAGAATCATAATTTATTTTTCATCGACAAAATCATACTTTTTTTTGTTAAGAACAAAACTTTCGTGCGGGCTAAAATCAAATCAAATCATAACGCAATCTTTATTCCTATATCTCTCAACCTTTCCTTTTTCAAAAATAAGAAACATAAAAAAAATGACCAAATTTGACTGGTTGTTGTGAGCCAATTACATCATTCTAAATAACTGTTCATCAGTTCATTCATCAACAGTAGCTGGAATATTCAACGTTTCACAAAATTTAATTTGATTTTAAGAGCTCAACATTAAGTAAGAGAGTAGACAAATGAACAAGTAATAGCAAAATATAATTATGAGTTGTTGCTGCAATGAGATAAATTATGTTAAATCAAAATTTAAGGAGAGCTCTACATCAACAATATCTATCAATTTTAGAGTCTTCTCTCGTTTCATATCTCTTATTTATATACATTCATAAAGTTGATCTAAACCACATATGTCAAAGTCAAGGCCCGCGAGAGGGTTTTACCTGGTCCGCGTGATGATATTAATCTATTATTAGATTCGGTCCGCAGGCAGCTGCAAGCCAGCAGCCCGCAAATATACCATACTACATTTCCCACAATGCAACGGGGAAGCGTCGAGCGGGAGCATAGCAGGAGGCGGCTTAATTTATTCAGCATTCATTCAGCACCATTCATTAGCATAACAGCAAAAGTTAATTTACAGATACCCATCAGTCCGGCCCTCGGCTTGTAGCCAAATGTTTTATTTGGCCCTCCGTCCATTTGACTTTGACACCCCTGATCTAAACACTTCAATTTCATGATCGGCTCCCTACTTCTAAATGTATGTACATAGAATACATAGACAGGGATGGAAATTCTGTTGAGGTGAGTGAGTAAGCGTACCTGCAATTACTATCTGGTACTATATGTTGACAATTATAAATATTACTGAATAACTAGTATAAACTGAGAGGACTGAAGGGAATTTGAATCGTCAAAAATCCAGGAGTAGGAACAAACTTTCTTTAGCATAATTGTTTACTAACATTGGTCAGCAGTCACAGATCCTAAGGGGTATAAGTAGAATAAAAGTTATTTAGTTTTGTATGCTAATTTCAAATCTGTAAAATTTTTTTTTGAGAGTCAGACGGTTTTCGAGAAATCGGACCCTGCTTTTTTTCAACTTCAACTTCAATTTAAGCCTAGAGGAATACACATTTCGTGCATTAAAAAATAATGATCTGCTAGTGTATTTAATGCAAATTTTAATTTCAGTCTTTGCTTTAACCTAAGGAGGGTCCTAGGGGTGTAGAGTGCCGGAGTAAGTCCAAAAGTCAGCCAAATCCTTTGTATTTAAATAACTCCTTGAATATTACATAAAATGGATTAATAAAGAATACATACAAAGGTCTTTTTAAAGGTCTTATACAAGAGCTGAGACCCACAGCTTTTAAATGAAATGTCAAGCGCCCGATAAGAGTCCTTAATTAAGGAGAAATCGTCTTTCTAAATGTGTAGATTTTCATTCAATTTTGAGCAAAAATCCCCTAGAAATCAAGGACTCACGGTAGAATTTTTGACAGTTAACCAGTGTAATTAGACGGATAGTAATCAGTGAATACAATCTTTCCTCAAACTTGGGATTAAAACTTAAACTTGAAAATAAAATCTTGTACGAGGCCCTCTGAAGTAATATAAAACTCTTTTGAAATGAATTAATTTTTTTAAATTGCCTAATAGAATGTCAGAATTTAAATTCTTGTGTATATTTTTATCAGCGATGTATAAAAAGGGTCCAGCTGACATGCACGCTAAGGACGGTTTTTGGCAACATTTGTCTTTTCAAACTTCTTTTTCTTTCTTCTTCTTCTTTTATTAGTCAGTTCTATTCCATTCAAAAACAACAAGTGTCATTTTTAAATTAAGTTAAAAAATTCCTGAGGATTTGATTCAGGTACTTGGGTCACCGACAATGGAGGTAGCAACGCTTAAAAATTTGTCCAGGATACAAGTGTGATGGCATTCCGGCCATGCTATTTCTCGACTTCTTCTTGAAGAAATTTCCGATCATGAAACTTTTAAATCTCTGATGTCACAAGAGAAATCTTGATCCATTCAATAAACATGGTATTGTAAAGATTCAGGTACATTTGATTTCACGTCTGACCTATTGTAATTCATTGCTTCATGTGTTATCCCACTTTAAGTCGGAGGACATTAAAATTGCATCCAATTTATGGAGAAATACGCCGATAAATCCGTCTTTTCTTGTTTTCTCGTAACCCAATCATTGGAGCTCTTAAGTCCAGTCAGAATTTTCAAAATAAAATGGGAAATTTACGAAAAGTATAGATTTATAACAATGGACGAGACTAAGGACTTCAAGTGTGACAATAGTCGAAAAGATATTCCACTTGAAACATTCAAAAATGGACAGTATAATGTTACTTGATACATCCAGTTGAAGAATATTGTTGCCGTGATAAGTACTGACTTGAAGAATTTTGCTTGTACTAAAATGCTCCGATCGTCAATTGTGATTCTGAGAGGAGCTCTTGCATGATGAGGGGATGTGCTTTTATCTAATGTCATAATTAAAATTTTCTCGACTTGTGTATATTGGTCTTCATGAACTTTATTATTCCATTTTTATGGAATATTTTTTCATGTATTTGTTTTTGATGTTTTTAGTTTTTTTAGAACATATGCAATCGATTCAATGACTTGTTATAGTAGTCGATTTCAATGTAATTAACTTCCTGACAGTTATTACTTTTTTTCTTTTAAATTATATTTGAGAACTTTAAAATTGTAATTATAACGTACATTTTCATCGTATTATCAATTTTATCTATTTTTTGCGTTTATTTATGAAAACTTAAATTGGAATCACATTGGTTTTCCGAATCAATGTTCAGTTTTTCTTGTATAACTATATATATATTTTTGAGATAATGTGTTACTTTTGACTGTTTGAAGTTTTTATAATAGTTTTAAATGATAATTAAATTGTTGAATAAAAAAAGTAGCCTCTAGATAGTTAAATAAAATCATTTCATTTAATTATATATATGTAATATGAATTATAGGATTCACTAAGGCGTAAAAGTGTAGTAATTTTGAGGTGCAACTCCGACAAAGAAATATTTAGGTTTATACTATATTAAGGTTTATACTATATTAATTTTGATTAAATAATAATTAATTTTCGAGTCAAGACCGAGTCCATTTCAAAATGACTCAGGTCTCATGCTATGGCATTAGTTGCTACAAATTTAGTGTTCTATCTTTTACAAATTTTTAATGCCACTCAAAAATAATAATAGTCTATTCCTATGTAAAACATCAAAATAATTAGTTCAAATTTAATCGGCTGAAATTCTGCCTTACTTCAAAGGTACCATATATATTTATGACATCATCTCGGGCGTGCGTGTCAGCTGGACCCCTTTTATACATCACTGATCATAGGATTTGCTAGATCAAAAGCAAATAAAATATAAGTGATTTCTTCATACTTCTAAACAACTCACTCACATTCCTTTTAACTGAATGTTTTCAAGAAAGTGACTGGTGTAAGAGGTTTTGTAATTATATTTGTGATATGCTACGTTTTTAGTGAATGTATTTGTTAAGTATAATTTGGAAATACTTAAATAGTGTAGTTTTAGTTAGAGTGAAACATATTATATAGTATAATATAAATACTATAATTGTAATATTTCAAAAATTTACAGTTAAATATTTGGGATATAAGCTTCACTTAACTATTTTATGTTTCAAATAATAAAATAATTTTGTATTTGCCTCTCAGGAAAAGTGTTTACAGGGATCCAAGGAAGGAAGGAGTAAAAACAGCTAGAATATCATGAATAAAAGTAATTGTCATTTGATTAATTACATTACATTAAAGAAATTGAACAATTACAATGGTCAACAAATTCTCGAAAAACCCTTGAAAAAAAAATCAGCATGCAAAACTAAATAACTTTTATATACTTATAAAAACCATATATAAGGCTAGCTGGCCTATTGAGAGTCGAATTGACAATAAGCTTGTGTTGTTGCTCGAGACAAGCTTTTTGGGATTAAGAAACACAAAGTATTCTTAATGAGTTCTAATATTATATGAAGTAGCACCAGCTAAGTCACGCAACCTATTGGGATATTGTAATTTCTTTCAAAATATTACACTAAGCTGCATGACACCCTTGAAAACGTATCATCATTAGGAATTCAAAACACATTAATAATAATAATTATAAAATAATTACCCATTTTATTTTTATGTTTTTTTAAAATAATTACCGATTACTTTATATATATATATATAATATATATATACTTACACATGTATAGCGGCAACATAAAATGAACCTGTAATTTAAAAGAGAAAAAGGATAAAATCTTCATGTCTTTCTTTTGTAGCGATTTTTACTTCCTTCAAAATAACCAACAACATTTTGAAGGATAAAAAGATAACCTCTAGACCCAAATAAATTATTCTTTATCCCTATAATTTTGTTAATGTAAAAACTCTGAATTTTTTGATAATTTATATTTGAAAAATAATTACTTACAATTTATGGGTTATTTATGGGTATTCTCTTGCATTTTGATTGCTTTTGATCCAGGAAATATTCCATTTGTTTCCAATCATTAACATGATAAATACATATATAAATATAGGGCAATGAAATTTTGATATTTTTGTCTCGGATTTCTTTTTTTTTGTCGATTGGAATTTTATGATTTTATTGTCACCGTTTGACTGCTTGTTTTTCTATGTTACATAAATACAAAATCCATTAATTGAATATCTCTTTAATAAAAGAGATATTCAACATATATTTTTAAATTTTTTTTTTTTTTTTCAAACTATATTTATTCCAATTGTATATATTTCTACAAGAGAACGAGAAAAGAAAAAACAAACAAAAAAACTATTCTATTTAACTATGTAAACAGATTTAGTAGTTAACATACGTTAAATGGACCCCTGGAGAAATGTGTTGCTTAATTTTGTGTATTTACATATTTATTAATGCTATAAATACATAAATAGATCCAGTTAAAGGTACGCACATACGTGTTTTAACTCTAGAAACTGTTCAAACCCACAAGAGTAAGTACATATAATATATACAAGACTTTTACATGTACATATATATATATATTTTAAAAGTCATAAAATAAATGGTTTATATATATATATTTTTTTTTACTGTCAATATATTTGTGTAAATAAATTGTAAAGTAAACACACTCAAAAAGAGAAAGTCATTTTAGTAATTTTTTTCATTTTTTTATATATAGATAGAAGGGTCTTTCCTTATATTATTGTTGTTGTTGTTGCTGTACCGTTTATTCTAAAGTGACAGGTTCTGACATACACGCGTCTATATATAGGAATGTAAAAAATATGAAAAATGCTGTGTGGGAGATTTTGTGGAGTTGGCACTTTTAACAGTACTTTTGGTTCTCCAAAGCTGATATCATTTTTCCTTTATTACTGAGGGGAGAACATCTACAATAGCAAATACAATGTTAGAAAAGGGCTCATGTTCTCGTAATAATTATTGTTAGTTTACGACTTGTAAGCTAAAGATATATAATTTTCTGACATTAATTTGAGTTAATTTTCTGCCTCTCATCTATGGTATATATACATAATGTTATTATTTATTATTGATGTCTTCATTTATATACATATATAATGGAGAATAGCAGATTGTAGCTCAGTAAAACGTCATGACAGCTCAAGCTGCTTCCCTCTCAACATTCATCAAATTGTCAGAGTTACCAGGTTGAGGATTTTCTCTTTTTTTTTATTTTACACACCCTATTTGCATATTTCTTACATTCCTATATATATAATAATAAATTGTTCAACTATACGTAACAAAAATATTAAATGCAAAAATCAAAAAATCAAATTTTGTTTTTTATTTGTTCCTATTTTGTGTAAAGAAAGTGTTGTTCAGTTTTAATCCTCTCATTCATAGCCTCGTCGATACTCTTGCAACATGCCGAGTATTCAAATTTCAATTTTATTCATATCTAATCGAAAAAGCAGGAATCCCAACATGAGATTTTCTCAATTGTACGTATCGAGTGGAGTCAATTTTTCAAATTTATGAATTCTTCATAGAGTCAGGTATGTTGAACATTGCTGTGTTCGTGCTCCCAAATTACGTACCTCAAATTAAAATCTAATAACGTACACACAACAGACATTTCCAATTTTTTTTTTTTTTTTGAGCAAAACCTTTTTAGGGGAGCTCTAAATTCAAGTTAGTTTTGTTTATTTTTCAAAAATACAAAATAAGCAGGACTGAGTTATTGCACAAAAAGGGGTACGTAAATGTTTAAGTGGAGCACTAGGCTTTGATTTTTTTATATAGAGAGTTTTTGTATATGCATACCATTAAAGCCACTATTCCAAAACAAAAAAGTACTAGCCTTAAATCTAGCTATTTATGTACCCTTTTAGTATTTATTTATGTATATTCTATTTGGGGATAGAAAAAATGTAGTCATATGTGTATATTAATGAAATGATAATCACGCAACTTTTCATCATTATTATGATTTTAAAAAAAGAAGAGGAGGCCAATGGGGGCCTGACTATGACGGTGTTCATGCACTGACATACAAGTTTTTGTATTTTTCTTTGTAAGCTATGGATTTTTAGTCTTCTCCTTCCCTTGTTAGTCCTGTGAACGTTGATCTACTATTACTGAAGAATGGTCAAACAGGCTGGGAGAATGACGTAATTTGGGCCTTTTTCTTTCTTTCTTTCTTTCTTTTCTTATCTTTTTTCAAGAGTCAATACAGATAATGCCGTGACAGTAAAGAAAACAAAAGAGTTATAATTACGTAAACAAAGCATGTTCGAAACATGTTGTTAGTTCACATTTTAGTGAGTATTTATGAAATAAATTTGATTACTCAATGAATTTGTATTCGCATATCTTAATGTACTAATCCTCCCTTTCTGTTTTAGCAAAGGTACATATAACAGCCCTTGTTTCTTATAATAGTAATAATAATAATAATAATAATATTAGTATTAATAAAACTTTATTAGCGTAGCATACTAGTCAGTATCAGGACTGCATTGAAGCAAATACCAACACTCTTAATAAGAGAATTAAACAATTTATTCATACCTTCCAATTAAAATGATTCATTATGACATTTGATAGGCAATACTCACATAATAAATATATGTATATGTAATAATAATTAATTAATTAACCTAGGGATGGAACTTTTTTAGAGGGCGAGGAGAAGGCGGAAGGGCTTTGAAAGACTGTATAATACATGCAGTACTAGCTCCCTCCAATTCCCTGGATTAACCTACAATCAGGCAATGACTAATTTTTTTTTTGTAACATACACTCTACAAATTATGTACTACTAAAGAATGAGTATGTGCTTTTTTATGTGTTATTTTCGTGTCCATTGTCATAATACTTAGAGCATATTTTTTTTTTATTTTGTTTTGCTACTGCAGTTTCTTCTTTATGACTTATGAATGTCAAATGCGATATTATTACATAGTTGAGAATAATCATTTAATATGTGCACAATTAGTATTATACTTATATGTATATATACTATACTATATACTTACATATGTATAGCGGCAGCAGAAAATGATCCTGTAATTTAAAAGAGAAAAAGGATAAAATATTTTCTTTTCTAGCGATTTTTACTTACTTCAAAGTACCCAACAACATTTTGAAGGATAAAAAGATAATCTCAAGACACAAGTAAATTATTCTTTATCCCTATAATTTTGTTAATGTAAAAACTCTGAATTTTTTGATAATTTATATTTGAAAAATAATTTTATTCATACACAGCTGCGCAATTTGATGTTTAAGTCTTTTAATAATTGATGCAAAAATTGAAGTTGCTCACTCAATTTTAACAATTTTTTGAATTTGCAATGAATCTTCTTTCCTCCTTTATTTTACAGTCCTACGTCACTATTTATTATTGTCTATCTATGAATATTTAGTGTCCAAATCTATATAATCTAATATAGGTGTTCAAATATAACCCTAGATAGCAGAACTTCCAATTAATTCATCAAAAAATATCACTAATGTAATTTTTTAAAAAGTCAATTTTATAGAATAAGTTCTGTCAAAAAGTATTCACAGGATCCTTTTTATACTACCACTCAACAACATATGTGGTTATTGCATTGTCAGTTGTTTAGGTATGTGAGATATGAGACAGAGGTGCAAAGACTTTTCCTTATTTTTAATTTGAATT
This sequence comes from Lepeophtheirus nordmannii, assembly GCA_963680855.1. NCBI lineage: Eukaryota > Metazoa > Arthropoda > Copepoda > Siphonostomatoida > Caligidae > Lepeophtheirus > Lepeophtheirus nordmannii. The sequence continues at coordinate 10,855,941 of OY804525.1, forward strand.
AAATTTTGAGTTCTGCTTTTTTAATAAGTGAGTTTTAAAACTTTTGTGATCAGTCCATTTTATCACGGGATCTGGGGCATTTGAAACCATTCATTATATATACATACAACCTACATATAGAGAAAGGTTGTAGATATATAAATGGTGCAATGAGTTTTTAATAATCATATAAGTACATGTGATAATAAACCCAATTTTTGTAGATTCGATGAGTGTTGTTTTTCATCTCAAAATCCTTTTAATTAAAAAAATCCACCTTTTATATATTATGCGTGGAAAAAACTTAAACGAAGTTATACATAGTACTCTCCTCAAAATTGAGAGTCACCCGATGCTTTTTCATTTTTATTGGATGTCTTTTCTAATAAACCTCTTCTGAACTCCAATAACTAGGGGTTATTAATAATAGTTATGAAAATATTTTACCAATAAATAGGAATTAAGAAACGCATTCATCGTCACATTAATTTAAAGACTAATTGTGTCCAAGACTTGATGAATTCCATAGACATCTAAATAATTAAAAAAAAAAGAAAAAGAATAGCCCTGATCTAAAAGAACTAAATTTTGTATTCCAATATTCGTATTGTTTTTAGTTTTTTAATATGTAAAAAAAAGACAGAAATAACAAAATAAAAATCCATTTATAATTTTTTCATTTATTTACATATCGTTTATAATATTTAAATGCATTAGGGATGTCATAAAAAACCAATTTTGTAAAAAAAAGTATTGCTCCTTAAGGTCTGAAAATTTAATAACAATCGAGAAATTTTATAGGTAGCACATCAAGCCTGAAGTTCTATATTTATTGATGTTTTGACCAAAATGACATTCTTCCATCTGTTAGCCCTTCTTTATGTTCCTCTATGAGAGCCACACTATGTTCGTTATTGTCATTCATTACCTTCATATCTACAATTTCTAACTATTTTTGAGGCTTTTTTGGAGTCAAACCCCAGTGCACAATGAGGTCTCAAATAAGCCCTCTCAAATTTAAAATTTATTTTAATTTTCTTTCAGCTTACAGTTCCTTATTTCCATGTTTCCCTCAGCACCTTAAAATGTTAAAACAGTACATCATCCTTCTTCTTTAGCAATCAATTCCATTACACAATACCTACACGCAAAGTGTGTTTGATTAAGTCGTGTCAAATACCATTGAAACAATTATTCAAATTTGTCAATACATCAATAACAGCCTTTAGTTACCCTTTTCCAGAAGTGATGCATAGACGACTATTCAAAGCCGAAAAGATATTGGTATCACGGATCTAGCATTTGGAACTTTTACGTCCATCATCTCATAATAAAATTTATGTAGAATGTCTTTAAATTTTTGATTCTTTGTCTTTGATCAAAGTTAAGAGAGACCTTCATTATTGTATGGGTTATTTTCATTTTTAATTAGGTCTCTGTTATCGACCTACTACCTAAGAGTGATCTGCAATATATCATAGGTTGCAATCGCAAAAGAAAAAAAATGCATCAAATGAAAACTCAATCATTGCATTTCATATAAAGTTATCACATTTTTTGCAAAATAATTCTTAATTTACAGTTTTATGTTTAATTTTTCAAAAGGAATTTTTTTTTTTAAAAAAAAGGCTTATGTAAGTACACTACAAAATAGTAGAAATATGGAGAAAAAAATATATATAAATACATAGTTCAAAATCAAACCTTTCATGCATATTTTGTATATACATGCAGCTAGGTAGTTGATACTACAAGCATTCACATGCAATCAAAACCAATGCGACAAAACAAAACATAAACAAAGTCACAAACAAAATGCAAAAAAAAAAAACAACTATAATAAAAATAGGAAAATAAATAAAGGTGTAGGCAGATTACAATATCAATTAACTTTTAGATTGTAATTAATTTGATATCAACAAATTGCATGTGTATAAAAGTTAATTCCTTTGACCAAAATTTCTATACATGTATGAATTTTATATATTATAGCTAAATGACTTTTAAAAGTATATTTCCTCTATGAAACAAGAATGATTTATTTTTTTACTTGTGGTCATGCCACAATAAATAATATCCATGATACGGATCTCCTTGACAACATTGTCAATTGCTTTAAAAGAAAACAAAATCAACCAAAGTTTTATTTGCAATAAACTTCAAAGTATTAGCAATTATCCGGAGGATACCTAATATTAATAATTCATTTCATTATTGCTTTGACATGAATTTTCATAGGAGGAACTTTACTATGTTTATTTTTGAGGGAATTTGATCATTTTCCTTCTATTTGAGTATATTTGGGATCTGAAGAGCCTAGTATCTATAAAGCTATAAGATAACATTTGTAAACACTTTTTTTTACCCTAATACGGGGATAGTTATATGGGTGTCCGGTAAGTTTATCGACTTTTTTCTCCTAATGAATATTTTCAAAAGCTTAGAGAAAATTTGTTTTGGCTCGGTTTTTCACAATAGCACCAACCAGACTAATGTTATATAAAGAAACTTTGTGTATGAAATAGAAAAAATTATTATTTTAATTACATATTTAGGACTTGTATTTCCAAAAATGTACGACAACCAACTTTGATTTTTTTTATAGATTTTGCAATTTGAACGAAGCAAAAACAATTGTTCAGAATAAGGTTTATTTCTATCAAATTTTATAAGATTTAAAATAATTTCCGAATGATGTGAACTTGAGGAATGTAAAGAAGCACTCAAATAGGAAACGACAAATTATGTTAATTAAAAGCTAGTTCATCTAACCAGAAGTAGCAATAGGTATACAGAAATATACTTTAGGTTGTTGAAAGTATTCATTGGGAGGAAAAAGTCGATTAATTTATCCATCGATGAATTGATGATCGATGAATTTACTATCGATGAATTGACCGTCGATGAACTTATCCATCGATGAATTGATGTCGATGAATTTTCCTAGACCCGATTATATGATCATGTTGTTAGTGTCTACGAGTATTTTCAAGTTCAAGGGTTTTTATATCCGCATAGTCCTTTAGAACCTGTAATTTCGAGGTAATTAACTTTTTTTATAAGTATTATGACACACTCAGGGTGTGAACAATGCTAATTAAAATATACAAAAAATTATACTCTTAGTTTTATTACCTCAATCTCCATGACAAAGAACTAATAACAATTTTCATTTCGTATTTCACTTGTCCATAGTTAATCATCACACTTTATGAATAGTTGCAAATTGGTTTTATTGTACTCTTGTTTTGGGATTTCCAACTCTTCTGACACTGAGATCCCATATTTCCCCTATGACTCATTTCTATTACATTTAATGTCAAGCAAAATAGTTTTATTTAGAGATCAACCAATTTGTGTTGGCTCTGAGTCCTGACATTGGGAATTTTTGGGACACTTAATAATAAGAATTATTTAGTTTGGTATTATTTTCATTCTTTCTCTTATATCAAATTTGAGACTCAATTCTTAACAGAATATCAAAATCAAAGAATATTTTTCTAATGGATCAACTCCCACCAACCCACCTTTAAAAGGTTCACCCATAAAGAAGCACTGCTCTAGTGACGAATTAGAAAGAACACGTGGAAAATGGTTCAATATCTGGTCAATGATTGTACTAATAACAATTTTGTTAACATATTCTAACGATAGCAATAGCAGCCTCAGATTCCCAATATTTAAGATATCAATGGGTCATATTTTACAGGGAGTGAGTTTTCTGTGAAGCAAATTTGATTGTACTACTAACTAACTATGATTTCAATTAATCATCTGTTTTATTTTGTCTTCAATCATTAAATTGTTGTAAATCCAAAAGAAGAGAGAGAGTAAATCATGTTTATTTTAAATAGAAAAAAAAAATAGAAAAAATAAGAGCTTCAACTCCTATGTTTGACAATTACAGCATTCCTACTTTTGATAGTTTCCATTATAATAGTAAATAAATATAATACAAATGTATATATACACATATTTGTACATTTCTATGACATAAGCAAACATTGAAAAAGTGAAAATGTGTTAGCTCCGGTATAGCTATGTAGAAAAAAAAAGAGCCGGGAGTTTAGATTGTTTAGTTCAGGGTCCAGTATAATTATTATTGACCATTTTTTCCATAAAGAAATGAGTATAATTGTAGGTAATTTTATAAAATAGTTTATAAGTGATATTGTTGTGCAGTAACGCCGTTACTTTTTTCAAGAAAACCCAAGTTCCAATGAATAAATCATCTGGTCCCTCTGGTGGCCCTTTTCCTCTTGTTGTTAAATATGTTTAAGGCTCTCTCGCAGTGCATGGATGCCTTAGGGGCACAATTGAATCTCACTATAAGGTTATAGTCCTGATTGAAGGAAAGTCCACGAGAGCACTGAGTCTATCTTACTTATATTATCATAGGCTTGGTTCTTCTTGAGAATTTCATCCAGCTTATCGGTAAACTTAGGAATGGTGAGGCTCTGAATGATAGATAGGGCCTAGACAGGAGGCAGTCATTCTTCGTGGCTGAGTGATGCTCACCTACAGGATATTGAAATTACTCTTGATGTAGCCATAGGTCTAAAATGTAAATAACACCTCAAAATGCAAATAAATCTTATTTACATATTTTGGACATCACTGGTTATTACAAACCATCATGCAAATAACAAAAAGAAAAAAACCAATGATTAAATTTTGTTTAAATAACTATATTCGTGTTGTAATCTCTTATTGTTTTAATTAAATTATATTAAAAAGTCCAGAGTCAAAATCATTTGTCTTTTATACATCGTATTTTATTTCTTATCACAAGAAATGCAAGTTCTTAATTTAAAAAGGTCCATTTGAATTTTTGCTATCACATGAAAGCATCATATAACTTTCTTTTACTACATTTTATTTTATCTTGACCTGTTTATTACCTGGTTATGACCCAAAGTAACTGATTGCAAAAAAGAATTAGCAATAATAACTGCAATGTTTATGTGTAGAAAGACATATGTATATATAGTTAGTCAACTTATAAAGTGTTTTTATCGACATCACAGATTATACATTATATCGAAATAATCGAATAACCATCAGCAGATAAAATGACACAGAGACACTAGATAACAAAACGCATACTGTATAAGGTTTTCTGAACTCATTTTTAAATCTCTTATAGCAACACAATTGAAGAAATTATGCTAATCACTTTAAATAAATTACATCAAAAAATATATATAATTTAATTTAATATTTGATTCGATGATTGAACCAACGAATAATAAAACTTCTTTTTTTTCTGGTAAAAAAAAAAAAAAAAAAAAAAAGTCTTTATTTATGTACATATTTGGTTGAGGATAAAGATACTTTGAATAGAGTGAATGTTATAAATTGGAGACATACATACATACATACGTACATACATGCAAGGGTAAGGTGAATGTATACTTGAGAGAAGTAGGACACATTCTACAAAAAAAAAAAAAAAAAAAAAAAAAGACACGGAAGTGCTCTATTTTTTTACTTTTACTTACTTTTTCTTTTCACATGTAGTTTTTTATAGAGACGAACATACTCACAGTTTTTGAGTGCAAAAAAAGAATGTAAATTGTTTGCTTAACTGATATATGAACACACACACATAATAGAATTCATACGAATAAAGGCTTTTTTATATGTATATGTAGTACCTAGGTACATATATTTTGTTGAATAAGTCAAGGAAGGAACTTTCAATGCAAACAAATAAGAATAGGCCTACATACATACAATAAAAATAAATGAGAATATAAATATAATATCTCCCTATGTAGTAGGTATGTCAAATAGCTTTTATATGAAATAGAAATATCATTTCATTTCATTTAACTAAATTTAACAAATTTTTAAAAGTTTATACATAATTACACTGGTCAAGAGGCAAAAATCCTAAGGGGTATAAGTATAATAAACGTTATTCAGTTTTGCACGCTGATTTCCAGTCTGTAATCAGGATTAAAAAACCTACTATAATCCTTCTAGGTGCTACTACTTAAGTAGCTCTACCATGAGTCTTAGATTTCTAGCGAATTTTTGGATGAGATTGAATGAAAATTTACACACTTAGATGGATGATTTCTTCAAAGTTAAGGACTTTCATCGGGCGCTTGACACCTCGTTTAAAAGCTGGGGGTCTCAGCTATTTAATGCATTCCTTATTAATCCATTTTATGTAATATTCAACAAATTATATTTAAGTATAAAGGATTTCATCAACTTTTGGGCCTACTCCCCACTGCCTATGCCCCCAGAAGTCCTATTTTTTATAAGGGGGAGGGGGGAGAACGGTGATTTACTGCCTCATAAAGGGCCCTATATATTATAATATATAATACTATGGGCAAGAAATATCTGGAATCAAAAAATCTTTATTCAATTATCAAAATTCATTTATTTCCCCTGAAAATTAGTGTCCTTGCCAATGCAATGCACTTGTATCCACGTTTTTTTTTTCAATTTTCAATACAGTTAGAAATTTTTTTTTGATTCCATAATTACATTTGACTAACTGTTGAGTTTTTAGATATTCTATTGAAATTAAAAATCGGATGGATAGTTTTATTGAGTAATAGGTTACGTATCTCAAGAAATAAATAAAGGGTTACATTTTGTAATATTCCTTTAAACTTTTTTGGTTTCAACAACGTTTCTCTAAATTGTATTTGAGTCATCATCTTTCAGATATTTAAAAAAAACAAGAAATTAAATTTTAGCCGTTCACAAAAGAACACGTACCTCAAACATTAACTAATAATTTGACGTCTAATTTGGCAGAGATGTCAGAAACAGTAGGCACTACTGTTTAAAACAAAAACATTTTTCCTATCGGAATTTCATTAAAAATAAATTCAAATATCAGGCTATTTTTTGCTCATAGTATATATATCACTAGATGCAGGGACATTTTTATGTATGTGACAAATAAAACTAATTTAATTAAGGAATTATGGAGAATAATTATTGATGTTGAATTATTTTTAAAAGTATTATTTTTTGCATTTATTTAGAAAAAAAATTAGGTGTTTATTGATGATTTTTATTCCTCCTTTTTTATTTCTTGTGTTTTTATGTTTTGAACCATCAAAATTTGATAACTTCCTTCGCATTCATTTTTATTAAATCGTATTACCACTGGATTAGTAATATTTATTATGGTTGTAAAATTTAATAGATATACCCATATATATAAAAGGAAATTTAAGGATACCAAAATGAGTTTTTGATGTCTCATTATGACGTATAACACACTCAATGTTTCGTGAACATTCAAATTGCTTTACTATATTAAATTATATCATTAATGGAAATAAACTTGTGTTTGAGTATTGAAAAATACACTTCTAAGATCTTCAAATCTCAACAATTTTTTTTATAAATTCATAAGTTCTGTCACTTGATTTGTTGATAAATTATATTGTTTGCCTTTGAGCTTGAGTCCAAATCAAATCTCAAGTCTATAAAAATATCCTGGAGTCAAGTTTCTAATACAAGTCCAAGTTAAATCAGAAGTCTCTGAATGCAAGTTGAAGTCGAGCTACAAGAAACAGTCAAGTCTTTGTGTCTCTGATGAGAATCACCAAGTCAAGTATCAAATCTCTTTGAAGAATGATAATAATTTATATTTGAAATAGTTTTATAACTTTTGATATTAATCAGTTTGATACGCAAGAAGCTGCTAACCTGAGTATAATTTTAACTAAATGGTCTTACTTTGTAGTTTGTATCTATTTCTCAAATTTATAGCCTATCAATATCTAATGCATATCTCACACCTAGATCAATTAAACTATAAAAAAAATATTTACTGGGCTCTAATGGTCTGTTTATATTTTTCTTATGAGTAGAAAAACACTTGCAAATGAGCATTTTAGGTCAAAAAACTTACTTATGTAGATTAATTTTTTTAAATAAATATTTTGTTGTGGTGGTATTTACTAATTCACCTGTTTGAATCAAGGTCTCGAGTCGGAAGTCGTCCACATAGTCGTCACTACTTAGTCTCACAACCCTTCCTTCCAAAATCAGCTATCAAATTATTTCTTGATAGCTGAGTTATTCATCATTTCATGGAAGATAACTGTTCACAGCTTAGTAAGAGATAACTTGAGTTAAATCAATCAATGTTCAGAACACATGAATAACAAAAAATCAACAGCTGACAAATAAATGGGGTTTTTGTTGGTGGAATAGACTCGTGTATCCTTTTGAAGTCTTTACAGAACATATGTACAAACACCTATAAATTTGACGTAATGAAATATATATACATATTTCTTCATAAAAGAGAAGCTCTTTAGATCAAATTATATATTTAATTAGAAAAAAAAACTCCAAAAAAAAAAAAAAAAAAACAGTCATAAAGTGTTTGGCCATCAAAATAATGTTAAAAAGACGTGAATACAAGTACATGCATAGATATTATTCATATATAAAATGGTGATAAATATATTTGTATGCATGGGTAAATACTTAGCTATAAAGCCCTTCCATGAACACATTAGTTAATTAACGCAATTTGAATATTCTTCAAATGACCATTTACACCAAATATATTCATTCCTAGTCATGTATGTATGTATGTAACTACATATTCATCTACTACTATCTAACCATTACTCAGACCCTCAGAAGAAGGATTTAATTAGTTATACACTCACATAATTGGAATTTCCTTACTAATTACATTGGCTTTCTTTTTTTTTTTTTTTTTTTTGTCTTGTTTAGTGTGTATTTGTGCTCTCCTCTTTTCATTTCTTGATCTCTAGGAATTAGTGCAAATGACATTATCATTTTTGAGTATTCTTATTTTTTTTTTGGACTCTTAAAAATAGGGTTTTTTGTATTTATAAAAAAATACTTATCATTACGATCCTCACTCACTGCATGTGATTATATCTGAAGCAAGGGATTCTCAATTGGGGAAAAGGAAGGATAGTTTAAAGGCTACTGTATTGTAACCCTAAGAAAATTTTATTTGGGGTAAGTAGAATAATAAATGTAATAATTAAATTATGTACATACATACATACATGAGAAATGAGGGGAAGGGAAAAGGTAAGTAATTTATTTCAATGAATGTATGTAATGAACAAAATAAGTCAGTTTGGAAGCCCCTGCTACTCAAAGTTGAACAAAACAACGTCATATCATTTCTAATATACATATATTTATATATTTCTGTCTGTCTGCTTTATATGTATTTTATGTGTAGACATTAAAGCTATAGACTGAATGGATAAAGTTGATGTTTGACAGCAAACACAAGCTACTTAAATTTCTTCTCCAAAAGTGTCTGTAAATTCATTTTTTCTTCATTCTTTTTCCCGCTGTTTTTTTGTTTATAAAAAGTCATTAAATTAAAAAACTCCTGCTAAAGGGCATTAGACCCTTGTCTGAGCCGTAAGTGTCTAGTCATAATAAGTTATGACCAATATAAAACAAAACAAAATATCCCTGTACAAAAACTGAATTTAAAAACTTACCAAAGGTACTCTGATGTAGCACATTTACTTAAAGTATCTGCAATTTTAAGAAATGTTTTGTATTTGTGTTGTTCAATAAATTTTTGGTTAAATTTAACAATGTCCTTGTTCTTCTTTAGATCAAAACAAAGGATATACATAATATTTTGGTTCTGGATAGCTAAGTATGCTATAATTTTAATGGTCTAGCCAACGACGTCTACCTAGGGGTCGTATGAGAAATGTAAAATGAGTTTGACACCCCTGTGCTAAGGCATCTAAATGGCCAAATTGTGTCTTCAAAATAATGTTATAAAAAACCCCCAGGACTATAACATAAAGTTGTACCAAAAACTCCAATTAAATACGTTATATTGATGGAGTGGTGAAATTAACACCAAGGATGTGTTTATTTGAATGATTATTTTTGACTAGAAATAACAAAGAGATTTAGAACTTTTTCCATTATAAGTACACTGTGTCACATTTTTTATTATTTTGTAATAAAGCACATTAGTTTTAATTAAAATTTGTTCTTTTTCAAGTCATATCATTAATTCTATTAAAAAAACAATATATAATGTCATATGACTTATATTTGCCAATGGTGGCGTTATATTGTATGTACAAATAGGCTAGTGGGAACATCTAAACCAATAACTTTTGACTTTAAACGATAGCAATAGAATAATCAAGGGCATACAAGCAGAAAAATGTCGTGTTTTAGATAACTATCTATAGCAAAAAAAAACACACATTGGTGGCTGCGCTGAAAGAAGTTTTCCAGGGGAATAAACCCTAACTAAATTCAAAAAATGATGTTGTCACCCTAAGTAAAATTATCTTGTATATTAGAAAATATAATTAATCACAAGTTCAACAACACCAGGAAATACCTAGTTAGTTAGAGGTGATATGAGGACTTGATATGATGTCAAATAGTAATATTAAATCCAGATTGACATGGATTACATATTTATATTATTAGTGTTTGAGCCCTCCCTTGTTTTGAGGGGGGGGGGGGTTGAAACATTCAAATAAAAATTGAAAATTCGAATTGGCTTGATTTTTAGTCAGCTGTGTAGTCATTTTTCTTACTCAGTGGGGGTAAAAGCGTTTTCTTAGCGAGTTCAGAAAATTCCAGCGTCAAAAATGTTCATATTACTAACAATAGTGTGATTCCTTAAGAATATTGGGGTCTATGGACGAATGAAGTGTGAGATTAATTTGATATGATTCTGTATGTACTCTTAGATTTTTATCTTCTTTAAACTGTTACTAATACTTGAACAATTAAAAAAAATACAAAAAAAAACTAAACTTCATTTCCTTGCAATGAATGGAAAATTCAATAGTATTATACAACGAAAATAGTCGAAAAATTTCCCGATGTATGTTCAATTTTTTGTTCCCCCACTGACTACATCACTGCTTTTTGTTAAGAAAAAAATATATAATTTTGTTATATAAAAATTTGTTGAATTCAATTCAAATCATTTAGGAATAACTATTATTGAGTGATTTTCATTCATACTAATTGATACTTCAATTAGTTTTTTGTAAACAATGATTTTTTTATGCCTTTAAATCTATATATGTACTCAAAAAAACAAACAAAGAAATGTATTATTCAAACACTATAAAATACGTATATACATTTTATTGAAGAGATGTATCATCCACTTTCTACTTTTTTTTTTTTAGTAATATGTTGATACAAATTGTTTCATCAGTTACCTATATATGTATGTATGTATGTATTTATATGCTCTACTCTTATAAATAAATAATGAATGTATACTAAATAAAGGATAAAAATAAAACAACGTTATAAATTCCAGATCTACTTTCAAGCAATGAAGGAACTATTCTGTGAGTTGGAAACAGTTGAAAAATAAAAAGACTTTGTATATTTAATCAAGTAATTACTAGTTATTGTATTTGATTGCATATCAATTATATCTAGAAGATCTACGGTACCAATATAACATAGAGAGGTATTGAGAACTCAAACAAGTAAAGTCTAGTTATAAGCTTCGCAACGTATAAAATTATATTAGCAAATATACTACTATGATCAAAAAGTACATAAGGTGAATTTGTCATTTAAAGCTCCTGAGCATTAAGAAGGCAAGTAATTTTTTTTCTTAGGTAGATAAGGCAGTCTAAAACCATTGACTAGCGTTTGATTGTCAAAAGGTTTAATTATCTCCGAGTGCCACTTATTTTTATAAACAACCAAAAGGGAATTTTTCGATTCTTACAATGGGGAATTTTGATGAGCAAGGAACTTGCATCAAATTTTGTTTGTGGAACTAATATTCTTGTGCGAACATGTTGAAAATATTACGGAAAAACTTTGATAATCAAACTATGGCACACAAAAAACGTTTACAAGTGATACAACGAGTTCAAAGCGGGCTGAGAACGTGTTGAAGACGAACCGCGATCGATCTGTATGACCATCAACGTCTACCGACGAGGACCACGTCCAAAAAATCTAAGATTTGGTGCTTAAAAATCGTCGATTAACAACTATAAGCCTCTTTAATAGTGTTGGAATATCATTTGCCTCAGCTCAAACCATTTTGAAGGATGTTTGGGTTTCAAACGGGTCAAGTCTCGATTGGTGCCAAAATCTCTCAATTTCTTGGAAAATAGAGTCGTGTTGATTGATGCGTGTGAAACATTGCTGCCTGACTATCAGGACCCCTTGAAATGCATCATTACTGGAGATGAGACTTAAATTTACACATAAAACCCTGAAACCACCGACCAATCCAGCAAATATCGCGCAAAAAGTGAAGCAAGACCGAAAAGACCTCAGCAAAGTCGATCGAAAATCAAGGTCATGTTGACAGTTTTCTTTGATTATCGTGATGCGGTGCACTATGAATTGATGACTATACCGGAAAAAGACTATTCCGACTGTTTCAAGTAAAGGAAAAAGCGTTGGCAAAAGTGTGTTTTATCGGATGGGGATTACTTTGAAGATGTGGAAGACTAAATGAAGACTTTACATTTTTATTAACAAATTCCCCTTACTTTTTGATCAAAGTACACCTAGTTGTTGATTATTTTGACCATGAATCCTTGTCGAGTCTGAAGTATGTATTTTGTTTTCGAGGCTGAGTAAAGAAAAAAATAGGGTTTAAGTCCCACTCGAGTACAAGTTATCAACTCTAAATTTGAGTTTCACTAATAAAAATGTTCAGAACCCTTTTAAGGGGAAAATAAGTAGATAAATTAACAGTTTACAAAAAATACAGTGTAATTTTTTCTGTTGGTGAATTAAGGCCGTGATATTGTGAATCACAATGGCTTTGTTAGTTTGAACTATTAAGATAACTCTGTTAAATATACAGTGTAATGACTGAGAGGCAAAAGGAAATGGAAGTCGTTGTTGTTTAGATATTATATACTGAAGTAAATCATTACCAAAATTTTTTTAATATTATTATCTCAACTTCGAGTAATTTTAGGCTAACAAAAAATGTAATGAAATCAATAATGCTGTTTAATTAGGTGGATCCAGATATATCTTAGTAATAAATAGATTGGTCTCTCGCAAAATTAAGATAGCATTGGCCGAGTCTGCAATTATGATTTCTAATAAGAAATGGACTCTTCTATGTGACCGGGGCAGAAACCAGCTGACACAACAAAGAAGAGGTCCTCAAATTGAATAATTACAACAAAGGATTAATTTGATGTTTTCGAACATTTTCTCAAAAAAGAAGGACCAAAAATGTAAAATATTTATTTGATATCAAATGAAAATATGTATAGTCTATTTCCCTAGTTTTCATAACCTTTAAAATCTATTTGGCCTGTTTGGCCAATATTTCTTTATTCCCTGTGTACATTATGTTCTAGAAATATTAACACTGTCTCGGTAACAGAGCAGCTACTGTCTCTCACTTATTCGATGGCTAAGTCTCGTCTTCTTATATATCTTTTGTCTCAGGGTAAACTTATTTACCAACTAGAGTTTGGCAAAATACAGTCTGACCAAAAAGATTAAATGAACCGTCATAAATGTTCCCATACGATGAATTTTCTACCATTAAAATATATTTTACTATCAATTATCAAAAGTTAATTGCTTTTTTAGATATTAAATATTTTAATCAACATACTGAGTTAAAGAATGGACTTTTTGATTGTGGCTCTTACACAAAAGTAATTGCCCATTTCTGTTCTAGAGATACGTACATACTTTTTTGAAAATAAAAGATTACCTTTGATGCTTTCTTTGAGATCCCTTTATTTATAAACAAATAAAGAAACCGGGACGTTATTTATCCTTTAATTAAACGTTTGAACAAAGATGTTTTTTTGTCATAAATGTATACTACCTCTTCTCTGTATAAAGGGCTTCCATAAGGAACATAAACGGAATTAACATTATATTTTGCACAAAATATTTTTATTTTTAAGCGTATTTTTCTCATCCAAAATATACAATATATCTAAAATAACAAAGAAACTAAAATTAAAAATTCTCGAGAACCTGACTTAATACGAAATTTTTTATTGCAAATCTCTAATTAATGCGTCAAGTTCTATGACTTATATTGCACGTACTATTATTAGAAATAAAACAATGTTCCTACATAATTTCAAGTCAAGTCTAATAAACACAACTCTAAGTCAAGTATCAAGTCATTCAAGCTTTAAATTAAAGCCAATATAGACACGTATCATATTCGTTTACAAATTCCAATCGATATATCTTATCAAAAGTAATGGCCACTTATTTTAAAAAGTCATGTCATGCATTTAAAATACTATGATTGAAGTAATCTAAACATTTGTAATATTATGAAATAAGAAAAAAAAACATTTTGGTGTAATATTCGTATTAAAGAAATATTTTAAAAAAAATTATAAGCTTTTTAAAGTATTTCACTAACTTACAATTTCTAAAAATACTAGTCTACAAAATTATTTTCCTTCAATAGTAGAAAAGGATATTTAAGGATTTTTTTTGTATATTGAAAGCAAGTCAAATTAGCAGAGGATCAAATCAATTCTCACGTCATCAAATTAACGACCTTTGATTAATATATATATATATATATATATATATATATATATATATCAAATAGTTTCAAAAAAATTACAACACGTATGATTTAGGATTTTGTCCCTGACAACAATAGCTATGTATGTATATCTTCTTTCTTTTTAGTAAAAAACTTTTGTACCAGTCAATGAATTTTTCCAGTAGCAGTTGATATATATATATATATAATATTATATCGATATTTAGATATATATGAAACATGTACATATATCCAATCTCGTCACCAAAGGGTTAGCAAAGAGTTGTTGGTAAGGAAAGGAAGGATCAAAATATTGACTTTACGGATTATATCCAAGAGAAGTGTAATGAAATAATAACTTAACTTTACAACTTACAAATTTTTAAATATGTTGACCTTAGATTTTTATACTACATATATATATATATATATATATATTGATACCATGTGACACATTATTGTATATATATATATATATATATATATATTTATTTGATATTAAACATAACACTAAATTTAGGGTACTATTTCCTTTGTTTAATGTACATATATATATATATTATTTTGAAACTATTTTTGTAGATAAGGAAAAGCCATGGATATCATGTACGGATCTGTATAATCTTTTTTTGCGATTGCACAATATTTTTTTGATTATCTGTTTGTTATAGGTAGTGTAACTGCATTAATAGTCAAAAACACAAAGAAATACATTTGTAATATAAATAGTATAAGGTTAAGAAAGTAGCCAGTGTGATAATTTGATCTAGAAGCAGAAAGGAGTACCTACATTTTAAATTTAAATAGACTACAAAGTCTTCAGTATCGAGTCTAGTTCCTTGTCTTTGCTTATAAGTCAAAGTTCTTAAAACCTTTTATAAAGTCCTTTGATTTCTTTCGAGCTCATTTTAGGTCTGGTATTGAGTGAATGTCTAATTCTATATCTTTTCAAGTTCAATATGAGAATAAGCAAGTTCAGTTTATTTATTCCCATATTGAAGTTGAAAAGGTATAGATGTATGACCCATAACTATGTAGAGGATGCTTAATGGATAAAATACTCAATGTATTGGCTACTCTAGTATGAAATAAGGACATTAAAGAGTGAGTACTCCGTGATTTAATTCATCGGAGCCAAGGCATACAATATGATCAAGTGAAAACAACTGACTCCAATTAATGTTTTTTCCCTTTTTAAAAAATACTTTGAAAAGTAGTTTATAATATCCAGTAAAAAAATTATGTTGTTAGGAGAAAATCTGATATAAAAAGGTCTCAATTGTTCAAGTCAAGTCCTTATTTTTTAATTTTGAGCTCAAGTCAAGTCTCAACTCATAAATTTCCACCTTTGAGTAATAGTAGGTATATTCATCAAATAATAAAATTGAATCCCATTTCAGTAGACAATCAGGAACGCATCAAAAGAGAGGAGTAGTAGATACATCAAAAACTGACAAAGAAGTACATCGTCAATTTTCATGTATTTATATCACAGACTCAAGTCTCAAGTCTCGAGTATCTGTTTTCCAACCTCTGGTTCTTGAATTTGCAAAATAAGAATTTATCTTAAAGAAACTTCATCTATCTATATATTAAATCCTCAAGTTTGTCTGTGTGTCCGTAACCCCTCGTATCTCCGGAACCCCTTACCCTATGGTCATGAAATTTTGTATGCGTAATCTACACGTCATATGAAAGATTTCTACGGAAAAAAATTTTGAGAAATCGAGAAAAAAAATTTCGCGATTTTTTTTTCTTCAAAATTTTTCAAAAATTTTTGTCGCTCCAAATTTTTTGGCGGAAAAAATTTCGGCCTTTCAATTTTTCTTTAGGATTTTTTTTTCGCAATTTTATGATACGCTATTACCGTGTAAAGAAGGAAAGACGAAAGTTTACGTACCGGACATCAGTGAACCCGCCGGAGGCCTCGCAAAAGGCGCCGAAGGCGCTGTCAATGGCGAGTTGGTTTTAAAGATGAAAATCGATAAACTCTTGTATTAATGGAGCAAGGATTTTTATCCTTTTTATAGAATTTTATTGTGACTGCATTCAAAATGGCTGATTACCAGAATGATGACGTCACATGAAAACGCTCTATATTGATGTATTGGTTTTTTTTTCAAATTTGGAAGCATTTGCTTTGCTTTGATACTGATGATATGTCAACTGATAAAAGTACCAATAGAAATTTCCATTATATTTGTTTGTACCAAGTATTTGTTTCTATGGATATGCACCTTTAAATAAATATACATATATATATGTGCTGATAAAGTTGTACAGTATTTCATATCAGTTAGAAAATGATAATCAATAAATCAATTTCGAACTTTTATAGATAAATAAATAATTAAAACTTCTCCCATAAATGAGTTAAAGACCAAGAGTTATTACTTATAAAACAAGCAAATGAATAACATAATTTAAGTTTTTTAATACGCTGCTAAGATAATTATACTGTATGTAATTACATACGCATACAGATAAATACCAACTACTTTCAGTGTTGAAACTCTTTCTATTGATATATTTAAAATGTTATTTATGAATTCTATAATTTATTAAATCATATTATTACTTTGTGAAATTGATATTTATTTGTAATAAGACCGGGTTGATAATTATATGTTATTTTCATAAACTATTCTTGAACTGGAATCAAGAGATCCAAAATTTAATATCACTACTTATTGTAGCATTAATATAAGGTTTTACTAATGTGATTTATACTTTGACTCATTATGTTAAATTATATTTATACAGGCATAGATTCATATCAATAAATAAATATTTACCATAAACGTTGTAAGTTATTATAATTAGAGCTTGTCCAATTAATCGGCTTGTCAATTTAATCAGCCAATTTTTCGCTTTTAGAGAATGACTGGTAATCGATAATCTAGAATCGGTACTATAGAGCCCAGAATTGTCCAAAAGTCCCTTTTCAGAGAGTCCAAGTCGAGTTGAGAGTCTTGGGAGACAAACTGGAGTGGATTTAAAGTTGAGTCAACAGTTTTTGATTACAAGTCTGAGTGAAGGTACAGATTAATGCGACTCTAGTTCAAGTCCCTACCTCTGGTGGTAGTTCCCCAGAACTTTACGCCGATTAGTTCTGTAAGTAGACTTGAGAAGTGATGCAGTAGAGTATCGAGGATATATAAACACGACTCTGTATATCGTTAACAAAAATCACGTGAGTCGAATCGGATGCTGAAGTTTTGTTTGAGCTTGCCAGTGGCAAGGTTTTCTCGACATTTTGTGTCAAACTCCGAGTATGTCGATTAGTGAGGTGATCGAGTTCGAGGGTTCTACATTAAAACTCTTAAAGTTTTAGTGTAGTGTGTTAACAAATTACCGAATGTTTTAAAAAATGTATTGTTTAAAAAAATGTATTGTTTTAAAAAAGTACATATTAGTCAAGCTCTAATTAGAATTTTATGGATATGTGCTGCATTATCCATTAAGTTTTTTACCGACCTCACCTCAATATCCCTTACTATAATATAGTATATCAACATTAAGTGAAATTTTCTTTTCAATAACCTTTAATATACTATTTTTAATTATCCCCAATGTAGCTTACATTCAGCAAGTATCTCATCTTGTATAAGTATGCATATAATTTTAAAGCATTTAGTGATACTATTTTAATTTAGTTGAATGAATTGTCCAAAAAAGTTCTTAGAAGTTACAAATACGCAAATGTGCATGACTAAAAAAACCATGATTAGTTACTTATTTGTTATTTTTATCGGATTTTTTAATAATTAAATTTAAATTTAAGGGACATCATCGACCTATTTATTGTATTAAAACATTCCTCTGAGATATTTGTTAACTTACCAGCTAGGGGATTGAGAGTACAAGCTCACATTTATATATCAGCTTTAAAAAGATAAATTACCCCTAATACGTATTAGAAGAATCCCATGCGTCATACTTTCTCTTTTTATAGTATTTACATTGACTACTTTGAGTTTTAAATAAAAGGATTTGCATCCTACAGGGTGTCCCTACAATTAATTTAAATAGGGATAAAAAGAAACAAAGAAAACATTTGCAAACATCGACTCCCAGATAACTATTTAAATCTAAAACCAATACAATATTTATCGTATAAACAGGTAAAAGTCAATTTATTAAACGGTTGAGACACTTACTATCCCTATAGTTAAATAAGGGTTGAGTTAAATAGGAAATCATCCTCAAAGATTTCGTCTAACTATATAGATACGAGTAAATATCTCATAACTAATTACCCATGAACAGATACTTTTTTTGTATTTAGGCCTTCAATAGTCATTAATTAACTCAAACTAACAATAACTTATAACATATATTATCTATACAAATACTACTTCGATCAATAATTAAACTTGATCCGAATGTTCACTTTCTTATAAATTTGTTCTTGTATAACAATTATCAAAATATGACTCAAATCAACTTAATTGAGATAAGCCAACCCTACTTTAAATCAAGCTGTATTTAGTTTTTAATTTTGTTCACTCTTGTTTTCCCTTTCATTATTTGTTAGAAAGTCATTCTACTCTTCTATGCAAGAGTTTAGATAAATCAAACTATTAATCCACTCAAACATTTAATTTACTACTTTTATTATTTACTCCTTCAAGTTTACAAATGTAACACACTGAAAGTAAATTTCATTCCCAAATACTCATCTATTAAACAACATAAACTCCTCAAAATCAAAAGTTTCTTCGTAAATTATTTAGATGTTTGAAGACACATTGGTCTACTAGACTTTTGAAGGTATATCCAATATGTCAACTATTAATTTCCTTTTCCTTTAGATAATGCCTAAAATTACACTGTCTTTAATTAGTGATTACTAGGAACAAATATTAAACATACTCTGGTAGGGGTCTTAAGTTAAAACTTTATTAGGTTCAGTTAGAGAAGCATTTCAGAGAATCTGGAAATGAATATTTTGGATTTTACTTTTTGTCTAGTTTTTTTCTTCAAAATAATTTGTAAATCTTTATTTTAAAAAAAATATTTTCTATCACAAAAGAACGGCAAAAATGGTCTTTTTGAACATTTGCAAGAGTAAAAATTTGGTTAAATACAATAATGTATTCATTCTTATAGTCTTTTATTTTTCCTTTTTCTATGAAATTGTTCAAAAAACAGCAAAAATATCTTCACTTTTAACTATTCTTAAGTTTATTTTCCATAAGAATCAAATTAAATGTTTTCCACATTGAGTTTCATATTGGCTTGGTCTGAAGGATTAATTATATGAGTATCTTGCTAAAATGATAAAGGAGAGACAAATATGAGATCAGTTTATTGTTAAACAACAAAATTAAAATAAAAGAATACAAAAGCTAAAAGTCAGAGAATAAATAATTGATTTAGGAGTTAGTTGTGTTTTGATTCAAGAACAGTGACTAGTTAGATGAAAAACTATTTTTTCCAAAATGATTTTAACTTTATCAAACTTTCAAATAACAGATATATATTTTGACCAAAATACCCATGTTTAGATACTTTGGTTTAAAATGGTCATACACGATCGTTTTAGTACGTATTATGAAAAATTTATCTCTTCCAGGATTAAAATTCTAGATTTGAAAGCATTGCAGACTGCCAATTAATAACCCATTTAACTAGAAAATGTAGTAGACTTTAATTCTTAAAAATT
Organism: Lepeophtheirus nordmannii; assembly: GCA_963680855.1. Classification (NCBI taxonomy): domain Eukaryota; kingdom Metazoa; phylum Arthropoda; class Copepoda; order Siphonostomatoida; family Caligidae; genus Lepeophtheirus; species Lepeophtheirus nordmannii. The sequence continues at coordinate 10,876,103 of OY804525.1, forward strand.
ATAATATATATATATAAATGATTATTTGTGAAAATTAAAAACTGATATAGAGTCTATGAAAAAGCTAGGATGATTATTCTATTCCTGAATCCTATTGTTTGATTACAATTACAATTTACGTGGTTGTTATCTTCGGTACAAGTTTGGCCTTTTAAACAATAATATACACATTTATAAAAAATTATTTGTATGATTTTATTGGTTTTGATATCTAAAAAAGATATATATGCATAATTCAAGCGAATATTTCCACGTCAAATTGACAAAAACAAAATACCAAAATAATATCTGAGCTTCATAAAATTGAACCATTTACAACACACAAACTTAAATTTATAGAAAAATGGCATGAGTGTTATACATTATACATTTTAAATATGGATTCTTTTAGAAAAAGTTAATACCTCGATTTAATTTACTTTTTTAAGCCAAAAAGTATTGGGTATAATGAATTTCAAACTGACAAAATACTTTACCTTTTCTATAATATTTTTGACACTTTCGTCATTTTAAACTGTAATTGATCTTATAACCAATTATAAAAATAGAAGGATTTGAAAAAAAAAAAAAAAAATTGAAAGGAATCTTTGAGCCATAAAAATTCCCATTTCATCCAATCACTCATTGATAATTCGATTATTATCTATCGTCTCAAACGTCTTTTTACTCACAACCTCACAATTCACAACCTTTAATATGCTTTACTTGGTGGTATATGCACAATATTTCATAACCTGATAAGGGAATTTGCTTTGTAAAGAAAAATGCTGATGGACCTTAAACCTTTTGCAATTGGCTTCAAAATCTATTCATATATACATACATGAGTAAATATATGATTTTCATTGAAGATAAACTTTTTTTTTTTAATGTGCCCACGTTAGAATAAGTTGGAAAGTAACAAAGGTAATGTATATTCTGTATCCACATGATGTTATCTTTTTTTGGCAAAAAAAATATCAACGGAAAAACGAAGAGCTCATGACTAAGAAATCCCACAAAGAAACAAAATAATAGACTGTGGAAAAAGTAATTTCGTATTTTCCAATTTATTTCAATGTCTTTTGAAAATTTAGGCCAAATAAGCTCCATTCTTTTCGTTTCCTTGCTGCCAATGAGAATCTAACTTCATAATACTCTTTTCTTGGTCTCGTCAATATTTGCAAAAAACTGAGACGACCAATTTTCGCATGACTCTATTGAGGCCAAATTTGTATCCCCGAGCACGTTTTCATCGACAAGAAAAGGTACAAGGTGCAAGGTCCGGACTATACGGTGAAAGCATGAGAACTTCCCATCCGAGCCCTCGGAGCTTCTGGCGCGTCATCAAAGAGACGTGCAGTCTGGCGTTGACTTGATGAAAGAAGATTTCTTTTCTATTCGCCAATGATGGCCGCTTCTTTTCGATTTCCAAATTAAAATGGTCGAGTTGTTGGCAGTAGAGGGACGAATTAAGGGTTTAGCAGCTCATAATAAATAATTCTTACTCAATCCCACCAAACACAAAGCAACACCTTCCTTGCTGACCTTCCGACTTTGCAACAGTTGGCTTTCGACCACGATCTCATTTGCTTTACATTCTCGTAAGTGATCCATTTTTCATCTCCAGTTACAATCTTCTTCAAAAATGGATCGATTTTATTACGATTCTCTAACAATTCACAGATGGAAATTCTTTCCATGAGATTTTTACGAGTAAGTTCGTGAGGCACCCAAACATCGAGTTTTTTTTTTTGTTACCAGCCATCTTTAGATGGTTTAAAACTGTTCTGTGGTCGATATTTAAGTCTTTTGCAATAGTTCGGCTCCTAACATGAAGGTCTACGTTTTTTCAATAATTTTATCGACATTTTCGACGACAAGTATGCCAGAAGTATCTTTGACTTCCACTACACTCGAACGAAATCAATGAAACCACTGCTAAGCAACACGAACCGAAAGAATATTGTCCCTGTAAACATCACAAATTTTTTGGGTCGTTTGTGATGCATTTTTCCCTTTCAGAAAGTAAAAATGGAGAACATGACAGATTTCTTCCTTTGAGACCTCCATACTAAACGCACAATTACTCAAGATTGGATTGGCTTAGCATAAATTTGTTTTATTAAATCTTGTAGAATAATTTCTCTCCTTTTTAAAACCATATCGTATGATCCAGTGTGATTAATATCAAACCATATATGCTTCGTTTAAAATAAGGAATGCAAAATACGATATTACTTTTTCCACAACCTAATACTTACAATGGTATTAGTCAGAACTAGAGTAACGCATAATAAAGTCTAAATAAATATGTATATGTATAAATGTGGTAAAAATGAAAAAGGAACATATAAAATAATTATGCTACTCAAATATTGCGACAGCTTTACTTTCTTTATGTATCATGCCAAAAAATAAAAAAAAAAATGATTATATGACATAAAAGTATGCAACATTACGTAGACAATGCATAAAAATATATCTTTTGATTGATAAGGTCCCTTCAAAAAAATAATAATAGTATATGGTATATGTATATGGTTTTATAAAGGATCACATATTTGAATTGGTTTTTATTTTCTCATAACAGATGATTAACGAATACCAAAAAAACAAATGATAATAATAATAATAATGTACGTAAATATATATTTGATATGTCATTTTGATTAGTAAAATAGTTATTTATTAGATGTTCAAATAACCTTACTTTAACTTTCATCCTCTGTGTTTGTCATATTCATTCCCTACTCTTGAATACTGTAAATGATTTTAAGGATATTTTATTTCAATTTGAATGCTGTAGGTAGGAGACAAAATTGAATTTCTTTATTCTACCATGTAATATTTATATACAAATTTTTTAAATTGGAAAATTATACAGATTTAATTTAAATATAGAAAATAATCTGGGAAAAAGTTCAAACGATTTTAAACTAGTGAAATGGTTCTCTTTGGAATCTTGACTTATCAAAGTCTTGTTGTCAATACCAAGACCAAAATAATTAGATTTAAATATAAAAAAAGCACAATTTTATCTCTTGGTATCAATCCCTTAAAGTCTCCTCAAAGTCTGGGTATAATCTTGATATCAATTTTGTAGTCTTGACCAGACTCATGGGCAGTGGAACAGGGTGCACTTAGAAATTTTTGTGAAATATAAATTATCTTCAATCCAGACAAAGTTCAATTAAAAAAATGACCATACCTACTGCTATTTTTGTGGAGAAAAGATCAGCATTTTGATCAATGAAAGCTACGATGATCATTCTATAAGTATTCCACACCATATAACACCAAAATATTTAATCGTTCAATAATATGAAAATCTTAATTTTTGGAATTGCGGCAATTTGCTTCATCTGACCTCGTTCTCATGGACCATGACCAGACTTACGCAAGAGGCCAAAGCAGTATATGACTAATCTAACCGTTTTTTGGGACAATTTGAAGCAAAAATGAGGCACAATTTTAGTAAACGAGATATGTAAGATCGCTAAAGGTCCTTTTTCAAAAATATCAACCTACCTATCACTTAATGCAAAGGTGAACCATTTGAGAGATTTATTCTTCAATGAATGAATATTGATTAATTGTATTGCATGTCAACTATTTATTTCAAATAAACTACTTTATATTGATAAATGGGCATTTGTTTCATCGTTTTAATATATTGTATATGGAATTAAATAGTTTAAGTTTACATTGATGTTAATTTTATATAAATTCATATCGGAAAAATAGATTACTATTTTCACGCAACCTTCATTTAATCAGAATTTATGAGAACACTTTTATGGTATGAAGTGAGAAAACTTTTATAGTAGAAAGCAAGAACATACTTGTTTACATTTTGATTAAAAAAAAAGAAAAAAGAAGGTCAAGAAAACAAAAAAAAATATTTGACAAAGCACGAACTTTTTGATCTAAAATGAAAGTAAGTTGAGTCATATTTCTGTAGAATAAGTGGGGTGCAACACAATTATGACAAAAGCAGAAACCAAATACGACCACAATGGTCTTTAAAAATAAGTTTCATTACGTGTTGTACCTTATATTGTATTATGCTGTAGGAAGTTGAAGGTTACCTTTATATAGATATTACTAAGTTATACTAGAAAGAATCTCATGTATGAGGTCTCCCGAAAAAATAAAAAAATAAACGTATTACAATTTGAATAAAATGTTACACGCAGTGTATTTATTCATTTGGTGCCATTATTCTTCTAGTCGGCCATCTTGGTATATATATATATACAGTATACCATTATATTAATAATAAATATATATATTTCATCTTATTAGTTTAACAAATATCCCAAAATATTTTAAATATTTGTATAACATTCATTATTGAATATTCGATAAATATTTTCAAAGAGCTGGAAGTACTATTATAATTAGTTGATATTTCATAAGAAAAATGACCTCCTTTAGAGATTGGTTTTTATAATAAAATGTTTTACTATACTGTCAATGCCATTGCAAAAAAAAAAAAAAATCAACTCATATTATCAATTACAAAGTCATGTTTATGATAGGAAGATTGATAAAATCGTTCTTACTAATTCTGATTATTAATTCCCTAAAAATAATATTCATCTATGTATCATCACATCAATTTTAAGTTTAATGCTAAAGTTAAAATAAAATATGTAGATCTAATTCGAATCAAAATATCATGGAAGACAAATTATAATTTTTACTCTCACCATATTTACATTTCTTGAGGAGGATAGTCAAAGCCAGTAAATGAATATAATTTGAAGAAGACAAAAGTTTAATCCAATAAGTCAAATTTAAGTTCAAAGGTCATAATAATATAAGGTCATGTATGTACATATTCAAAAACGAACTAATATAAAAACAAGTTATAAGAAATAAAACTTTTTTCTACATTTCTTTACTTTTCAGAAATATTTTTATTTTTATTGCCACTGAATCACTGGTCTAGAGGACAAAATTTGAAATTAGGTGTTTTCTATATTCTAAAAATTGAAACATAAGGACTCGGAAGCTGATTGTTAAAATAAAACAGATTAAGAATTTGAAGGTAAAAATCTACATACGCGTATACCAAATTTTATAAAATTTTGAATTGTTGAGGTTGAAACTTTTAGGCAATTTTATATGAAATAACTCTACTCCTATTCAGTTTGATTTTATATTTTAAAGCCATTGGATGAAGAAGTTTTGTCTTATGATTTTTTAGAAATTTTTTAATTTAATTTAATAATAGGTATTTCGTAGCAAGGATTTTAAAGTAAATATATACAAAATACATTCTACATGTTTAATCATAGAGGATGTTCAAATCAAATTGCAGTTCCTTGATTTGAATATCTTGATGTATTAATATTTAGGATCTAAGGGAATGTTAGAATCTGTTGGTTCTATTAAAACTAAGTAAGAATTATTCCTATTTTCTTCAATAATATTTAAAAGAAATGTAAATTTACATGAGTGTAACAAAACCGCCTTGAAATTATTTTAAAAATACGCTCTGCAGAAAGTAAAATTCCACTTTTTTTAAAAATATCGTTGAGTATTGATTTTCTCTCCAAGCTTTTCCTTACCTACATACATGTTTGTTATGTCATTAATGTCATCTCTGTAGATAATCTAATTGGAAGAAAGCAATTGAGTTCTTTTTTTTAATCAACCAGATGCCAATATACACTTTCTAAAGCATACCCAATAAATATATAATGTAACATGTCTTAACAAAAGCTTATCCATAGATGTACTTGTACATAATATTAGTTTTATTTGTGACTGATACATAAGTAAAAATATATATGAGAAAATAAAGGAAGCGTTGATTTTTGACTGATATATTGCTTTTTCTCTGGATTGGCTCGTTTCACATAAAATATATACACAATTAAATATAATTAATGAAAATTTTCAAAGAAAATAAGTTTAAATTCATGTTGGCTTTTGATATTTTTCTAACTTAAAGAGTTGACTCCTCAAACAAACAAAAAAAATATTAAAAAACCAGATTTGATACGAACCATATTGACAAATGACTATTGGTCAATAATTGAGAATAAATAATGTTAACAGTAAATGGAGAAAAATGGTTCAATCAATTTAAAATCTGTTAATATCATCTTGAAAATTTCTGTAGTTCCTTTTTTTTCTAGAATTTGACCCCAAAAAAATTCAAAGAACTCAATTCATAGTTTTGCATCGACCATGTAAAGTGCAGTGCCTATTTTAATAAATTAAATGGCTAACCATAAAAATTTATTGTTAATGAGCTACTACTTATTGTATTAACACAGGTCAACAAATTTAAAATGTCAAAATCCTTAGGGGTATAAGTATAACAAAAGTTATTCAGTTTTGCACGCTGATTTCAAATATGTAAAAAAAATCGAGAGTTGGACGGTTTTTGAGAAATCGAACCCTACTTTTTGAGATAATTTGGCTCATCTTCCAACTTCAACTTCAATTTGAACCTAGAAGAATACTCATTTTGTGCATTAAAAAATAATGATCCGCTAGTTTATTTAATACCAATTTTATTTCCAGTCTTCTCTAAAGGGGATCCTATGGGCGTAGGGGACGAGAGTAGACGCAAAAGTCAGTCAAATCCTTTGTACTTAAATAACTTCTTAAATACTGCATAAAATAGATAAATAAGGAATGCATTAAAGAGCTTAACCCACAGCTTTCAAACGAGATGTCAAGCGCCCCATAAAAGTCCTTAATTAAGAAGAAATCGTCCATCTAAATGAGTAAATTTTCATTCAATTTCTATCAAAATCTACTAGAAATCAAAGACTCACGATAGAGCTTCTACCCCTTAGGATTTTTGACAGTTAACCAGTGTAACTAGACGGATAGTAATCAGTGATCACAATCTTTCCTCAAACTAGAGAGAAAATGTCATCAAATTAGTTGAAAATTAGCCAAATACGTCAATTTGTCCACATATATGGACATTACTGGGACAATTATCCACCTCATCATTGATATGTAATAGAAGGAATTTGTTATTTTTCTTGTTTTTTTTTGTGCCCCCCCCCTCCATATTTGGTAGCCTCATTCTTGTATTTGTCTATTTTTTAAAATAGTATGTTTAAGTATAGCATAAATAATTTAAATCCAACAACAAATTAAATCCAACATGGCTCAGATTCCTTATGAATAAGAATCAAGAGTCGGTGGCAAATTAACATCTGACAAATAAATATGTTACATAGGAACTCTTGTTGTTTTGCGTATAAAAGTGTAGCAAAAAATGGATCCAAAAATAATTGAACGAGGAAAAAAAAATCAGCTGATTTCTTAAGCTAAATCTGGGAAAACTAGATATGAAAAATACAGATTTGTGATCATCATGTCCAGTCCATAAATATTGTATATCTATTTATTACTCGAGTAAAATATGGAACCTAAACTACTTTGAAAATTATCTAATGACTTATCTTCTCCATGACAAATATATTAATGCGATTGTCGTCTGTTCTTTCATTCTTATCTCAAAGAGAGAGAGAGAGAGAGAGATCTTCCTTTCAATTTACATATTAGACACATATTATGTAGATAGAAGTTAATCCTAAATAATCTCTCTTTTCATGATGATGATGATAAATATAGGTACAGTGGTCACCTTGGCATACGAGTTGTTTGAAAGATTCTGAGATCGAGTTCCTTAGTCAATCATCTCGTCAATCCCTAGAATTTTTTAAAAATTTAATCTCGTAAGATAAAGATATGTATGTACTAAAGTACTAAAGCAAATTCTTTTAAATGGAGATACTTCAGTTAACATTTTTACGACACGTTTGTTAAGAACGTCGTATCGTTGAGGCTCACCTTTATAAATAAACGATTGATACTCTCATTAACCTTATATCTCCTTTCCACTTGGGTGTACATACATATGTACAAATTGGAAAGCCCTGAGGGACCATGGTATTCCTAGTATTAAATAATAAAATAGTATCAACAGCAGCGAGGGACTTCATAAAAATATACAATAATATCATTTCTGAGGAGTATGATATTGATAAATACTTACTTCCTAAAAATCAAATATCTAGGCGTGGGCTATTGGATTTTAAATGTTTTGTTTCCTAAATATGACTCATTCTGCATTTCCTACTAAAGACATTTTTCCATACATTGAGTCATATATATATATGTACATATATATATTTGACAACTTCTAACTTTGCTCTAAAAGGATTTTTCATATTTAAAATTAAGCCTTATAATGACCTTATGAGTGCATATTTATACTTACTTACTCAATTAATAATACATTGGTCTCTTGAGTATGTATACCAGTTATCACAATTGTTTTGCTATGTAAGATTTTCTTTATGAGAAGAGTGGATCATTCAATTTATTGCCAACAAATATCTACCATTTATGTTGCCTATGAACCTAAATTTCTACTCTTCATTATGAAACTACATATATCATTACTTGAAGGGCTTAAAACCATAGAGGAAATGATAAGAACCTTCTGTCAAATTGATCAGGATGTGTACACATTTTTTTTGACAAAAGAAGGATTTCAATAAAGTCCATGTGATTTTCATTATTTTTCTCAATTTTTAATGATAAAAACGTCTTAGATTTTGTTTAAGTTAGTCAATTACATCATTTTTCCTAACCATTTTGAACTATCCACTATTTAATAGTTAATTACTTAACAACATATAATTTGACTTGTAATGCCAAATACGATGAAATCATGACCTGCATATGTTTGATTACTTTTTATGCTTTTTACTTTTTTAAAAAAGTTTGTATAATGCTTTGTTCTCTATGAAAAATAAATGGTTGATCGTACACAAACCTTAACCCACTATCAGAAAAAAATTACTTTGCACTTTTTGTTTGCTGTCATTTTTTTCTATTTCCCTTCTCCTGTTTAACATTTTCAACATTCATTGGTTAAATCCAAGTAAACTAAAGCTTAGCTATGAAGAATAATTCCATAGTTGGGAAAAGCAACAACAAAGCAACTATAAAATTGAGTCTTGGGCCTTTTTCTCTCTTTCTTTAAAAAGGAAAGGTTGCAGTTAATGTACTATAAAGTAAACAACATGAGTAAAGTAAATTTTAATCTAATAACAAAAAAATAAATACTGCGACAAAGTTTCACAAAGTTTTTGAAGGTTAGTATATTCTTTACAATTCCATGAATGTTGTTACGTACAAAAAATAACTGTCTTGAATCAAATAATAATCAAAATTATACAATCCTTAGGGCAGTTACTTTGCTTTTCAACGTTTGATCTACATAGATTGTAGATAGTGTTTTGATGTAGACAATAATTTAGAAGGGTCAAAATGATGATTTGGACCATGATGAAGATGTCAAACATTCAAAGTAGCAACTATTGACTTTTATATTATTAATTTAAATTTAATATAAAGCTCAATCAAACAAAATAGGTGAACTTAATTAACTTGATGGATTAAAAGCAAATAAATAGATATATCTAATACTCTATTTTTTGTCTATACAAGTGAATGATTTGTAGTAAATTAAATAATTACTTTTTGAACTGTACTAAACACGGAAACACAAAACAGTTGAAATACTAAACAATGTACATCTCTTTGTAAATTTATGTATAAAAAAAGGAGTTTTTATGTTTTGTTGAAATTTTTCTACTATAAAAATGTTGGATATAACTTTATTCTTTGACATAGCAAGACTATTATTACAACTTTATAATCAAACTTTTTATTATTTTTAAACCAAAAAGTTTTCACGATTTTACGTATCATTTATTTTATACGAATGTAACATTACAAAATATCTTCTCTAATTAAAATGAAAGTACGAGTACAGATTCTCATAGAGAGGAATTCATTACAGAGCATTTTTGTTTAATATATATGTAACATAGATGAATATATGTATAATTTATAGTCTAAAAGAATTTAATGAAATAAATTCATTCATAAAAAAATAAAATTTGTTGTACGAGTAGGTATTACTACAAAATATAATATATAAATAATTTCATTATCTCTAAAATATTGTTACTAAAATTACCAAATATTTTATGGACTTTGTAAAAGTATTTCTTTATTACTATTTTTTTTTTTTTAAAGTTCTTTATTCAAGTACAAAATTCTTTTAATGACAGTTTATGTAGTAGGTAGTTTAGTCTTTGTTGTAATCTAACTATAATAATAATAATAATCAAGAACCTAACTTTACAAATAATCCAACCCAAATATGTATGTACCTAGAAATGATTGGATAGTGGCTTGTGCTGTCCATAACTTAGTCTCGACATGATAAAATTAAAATAAATCAAAATTTAATTTACACACCTTTGAAAATTGTGTCCTTGATTTATTAATTGGCTGTTAGATTTTTATATCATATTTAATTAACTTTGGGATAGTCCTAAAGTCATAATTAAGATTAAATTACAGCTATACGTATATGTATAGAAAGCATAGAAAGTACATTTAAATGTTCGTAAAAACCAGAGACATCTCCAGATTATAAATCGTATATTTTTTTCTTTCCTTGACCATTCTTAAAGTTCTAAAGTGTGACATACAACGAGCTTTTTTGTGCACTCGCAACCTTGATTCTTAAAAAGGAAATGAAAATTTTGGAAAACCATACGCCCTTCTGTATTTTCCATGCTGCCAACTTTTTAATATTTGACAGAGTTTTTATTTAGATATGCTATATGTACATTGATAAATTCTACCTATATACAGATCATTCATTAATACTGTTATAATGTTCACAAATTCAAAAAAAGGGGCGTGTAATCCTTGATTTAATATATTTTTTATAGATCAAAATCATAAATAATAATATTAATACCCATATTGATCTCATAATACGTAGAGTGAGTTGCTTTAAATTAAAAGGGTCAACTGATGAAAATCAGCTAAAAGGAGAAAAAATAGTATTTTTGTCTATCTCAAAAAGCTTGTTGTGACAATTCTCGATTAATAAATTGTGGCTTTTTTTTTTACAATTTTTATGGTTTACTTTGATTTTGAACATTATGCTTTTTGATTACACTACTACCATTTCCAAACTAGGTCATAGTCAATATTTTCAAATTAATGGTCACTTGTATTAACATTTTATCCTTCTTTTAATTTAACTTTTGTGTGGGATTTTGTTCTCCCAAGGGATGAACTAATTTGAACTCATCCCAGTTCAGATGAAGTTATTCTTTAAATTAGGGAAACGCCAATTATTTATAAGATTGTATTTTACAGTTGAAAGTACAGAGAAGATGATTTAATATATTTCTAGTAAAAATTGGAATGACTCAACTCGTTTTCAAGATATGTAAGCAATGCTGGCATTATTGAAATTTTAGGCCTTTGATTAAAAGGTTTTGAAATCTTTTCGATATATCTAACCAAAATGGACAGCAACCATAGTTAAAATTCGATTGTTGTCATTTTTGAAACCTTGTAGGGCAAAAGGCCATACTATACATATATCTGTGATCAAGGTACATTTAATCCAAATTGTCACTGCTCCCAAAATCTTCCTGGCTGACCCTAATCTTAGTCAAACAAAGGGACTAACGTTATATATGTATGGATCTAAAAAGAAGGTATACAATTGTACTAAACACCTATTTGTATATCAAACCAAAACAACGCATAGATATTAAATTGTTATTTTGTATTGTATTCCCACAAAGTCAATAATAATAATTATTTTATCAGCTATCGATTTGTCCACTCTATTCCCCTATTAATATTTTAAATCCTGATCTATTGAATTTGAATTAAATACACTTAATATTATTAATAAATACATCTTCTGTCAAATAAAGAATATAGCCAATCAGAATTGGAAGAAATGATGTATTTGAATTAACTACTATATCCGATTTCAAACCTTTTTTTCCCGATTTATTTTTGAGAAAAAGATTAAATACAAATGCATTGAAGTATATATATATATATATATTACGCATGTGATTAAAAAACTGAGTGATCCATTATTAAACTTTCCTCATTTATGCATGAATAAATAAATATTGCTTTATCAAATTATTTTCCATATTCCATCAACTTTTTGTAGAGTAATGAATTGATTTTCTTTTTGCATTTGCCTCGTATTTTTGCATGGATCTAGTCTTGAGATCTTTATAATTATAAGTCTTATATTTATATAACTGAGAATGTGGTATCATCAAACATTTGTATGTCCTCCTCTTCTATTGTGAAATATGTAGAAAAAGAAGAAGAAAAAGTCACATAACAACAAAGTTATGGACCGTTGACATATAACATATATATATATGTACATATAAAATTCAAAAGTAGATAAGCAAAAAGGTTTCTTGATATACATACATGTAGACATGGAAACAAAAAGTCTTTTATACGAACATTAAAACAAAACAAAAAATATGAATGAAGAATTTGAAAAATAAATATTTGATTTAGAGAGATTTAAAAGACTTTTATTCATTCTTGAAGGAAATCCAAGCCTTTCATTATATATATATATATATATATATATATATATATATATATATATATATATATATATATATATATGAACAAATTTGATTTCCCCCAATCACAAATAGTTTTTTTAAACGATCAGAGCCCCTCAAAATGTTGATTTTATTTCAATTTCGACTCGATCCCTCAAAATCTAAATTGCTGCCCCCCTCCTCAAATAACTTTGTCTTGGGTAATGAGATTTTGAACAATACAATCGTTGTAGTATATTGAGTTTTTGAGACATTTAAAAAGGTACTAATTATGTCAAATTTGGAGGGTCATTACGTAATACAAATATTGTACAACTAAACTTGTTAGTGCGTACAAATTTAATTTCTTTTAACGACTTTTTTGCTTATAGTATTTTGAATAGGAAGGATCGAAAATTTTCAAAATACTGAAGGCAATTTGGATACCAAAGACGGGCTCAAAAATATTAGGTTTGTAACAACAATACTATGTATAATGTGTATAGGAGGAAGAGAAAACCTATTTTAATACACCTTTACATTCATCATAAATATATACACATCAATGTAAATTTTCTTTATAATATGTATATTTCACAAGAAAACTTTTGTCTACAGTTGAAAAACAAAATAACAAAAAAAAACAAAAAAAAACCAAACAAAACAATAAAGAGAGAGAAAGAGAGAGAGAGATAAAGAAAGGGAGATAAAAATATGATTAAAAAAAAATGGTTATGAACTTTGAAACACAAGTATTATATATGTATAAATTGAATAAATTAATCAATTGACAAAGAAATAAAGATACACACAATCACTCATGATTACAAATCATGCATATCTAAATAAAAATACCAAGGGCTCTCCCATCCTTATAACGATACCTTGTCAAATAAATGAATTAAAGTCACATATTTAATATTGCAACATACCATATGTTTTCCTTTATATATTTAGCATTTGTTTACTCAACATTAATACGTCATTTTATATTTACGAAAGCTATTACGTTACGATATATGAACATAGTTATTAGAAAGGACGAGATTCGTTGTCACGCCTAATATATATATATACATATATATGAAACAGTGTTTTCAAGTTAAAAACATATTTTGTCATCAGAGTTATTCATCAAGAGTAGTTAGTATTCATTTTACTCTAATTGGTATGCATCAAATACCAATAAGGAATGACTGGATACAAAAGTTTCTATAATTCTATAATTTACTTATGACGTAAATTAGAACATGGATTTGATTCGTTAATTTGGTTAAGAAATGTGTCAACGTGATTCGTTACATTAATGTTTATTGAATAAATCCTATAGATTGTAATTTTTTTTTTTTGTACTGTCAAGTATGAAACTTTAATTCACTCATTTGACAAAGTATCGTTTGGGATCGAAAGATCCTTTAGGGAATATATATATATATAACTCTTTAAAAAAAATGGGTAATGAATTTAACATTCATGTCGAATTCTAAGCTAATAGTACTATTTATTTCATTGATGGTTCTCGTTGTTTGTTTGTTTGTTTGTTTGTTTTTTCACGTGTGCTCACATAATATGTTGGGGATTTATACACAGAGTTTCAGATCATTAAACTTTTCTAAATATCAAAACGTGTACTTTTTTTTTTTTTTTAAGTGTCGTATGAATTAAACATTTTCATTATGATGGGTTTTATATGTATGTAGATAATAGAGGAACGAACCACTTAGCATATTAATTATATTAGCATCATATTGGATATTTCTAACTATGTAGATAGATACTATCCGTATTATTAACATCTTTGACTTTTTGAGCTTGCTAAAAAAAATGTGTAAAGTCTGATTGTCACTTGCAAAATGGTTGAGGAATAATTGGGGTAGGACTCTGATACATTTCCTAAAAGATCACAGAATAGCTATATGTATATAACCTATATACATAAGTGGTTGTTCATTTGTGAGCATTATATATATATATATATTAACACTTTGTGTTTATTTGTGAGAATAATAACCCATAGAGAAAGAAAAACAACAACAAGGGGGAGACTTCAGGACTGATCCGCGGACTTCACCTAACTAAAAGAGTATATTCAAATGGTTTTCAATCGACAACGTCACACTTCCTTAAAAAGTAATATAAATAACGTTGCATTATATTGGGTAATCTAAATCGTGACAACAATGCCTCGGATTGAATCACTTGGAACTTTGCTGTTGTGATCCATTTTGTAATTAAATCGAATATACAATTTTAATTTGTGGAACTGGCGGTCCTAAACAATTTGAAACATCTATAGAATTAATGCACGAGACTATTCTGCATATTGCTGTAACTTTACCACATTCACCGACTGAGTTCTAGGAGTACATATCTCATTTGTGACTCTTTCCAGGGGCGTGTGTGTGAAAATTATGTGTAGAATAGTATGAAGGGGTCGCAAATATGAAAATAAAGATCATTTTTATTAATAAAATAAATATGAAAAGGTTATGCACATTTTGTAAGCCTTTTGTGGTGGGGGAGTGGCCCCTATCAGATAAGTTGCAGGATAGATATATCATACCCAACACACTTCTATAGCAGGATGTATAAATGAGAAAAAACTAAATCATTAGATAGATCCCAAGAAGCAGGGTTTTTCTTTCACAATAAATCCAGAAGATGAAGATTTGATGATTTTGATAGAATCCTCGAATTGGTTACTTTTGGGGAAAAATGGTTTAACATGAAGGATCTTTATGCTAACAGAGTTTAATAGCAAGATAAATACTACAGCATGTCTGGTAGGGAACATTTAACCCCTCTTTGTGAAAGTCGAGTCACTGGTACAGACCAAAACTATAAAACAAAGTAATTAATTTGATGTAAATCCACTTATCCAAAAGTTGACTTTTTTCTTCGCTAGGATCGCTGAATGACTCCCTAACAAACGATGCACAAACTTACCTTTTTATTTGAAATAAAATAAGGTAAACTCTGCAAAAGGGAAAATGTAAAAAGCGGCATATTGTGGGGAAAAAAATAAGCCTCATAGACAAGGAAATCTCTTTTCAAGCAAACAGATGCGTTTCACTACTTTGTTCTATAGCTTTGGTGCAGAACTATGATTCCAAATCTACATCTATGATAAATATCTTGTCCAATAGTTCTCAATTGTTCCTGGAAGACCCTTCGTCTCCTCCTTGTTTTGCTTTCTTTATGGGCTATATCTGATGCCATTATTTTAAGAGAGACAAATAATCTTTTTTTTTTTTTTTATATAATTTTTTTTTTTTTTGAAAAATGTCGAATGAAACTTTTTCGAAAAATAAAGAGAGGTAAATCAATAAATTAAAATTATATATATATATATATATAAGTTATATATATATATGTATATATATTTGAATAATATGTACTTATATATGAAACTTCTGACAGGCAAAACGAAAAAAAAAAATATTGGATCAATGGACGTAAATCCTTTTGGCACTTACCATTTTGAATAAAAGGAAAAAAGAAAGCTAGGTTTGTGTTCTTTAAATATATAAAAAAAATCTGTGCAATTTAGTTTTACTCATATAAATACATAATTGTGTCCAATTTTTCAGAGTACGGATTGCCAATGATCCATAGATATAAATACAAATCTTTTTTTTTTTTTTTTTTTTTTTTTGTATTAGAGAGTTAAATAGGAGCAGAAAAAGTAACAACGTAACATCATAAATCATTATTATTTTATGGGGCATATCAGAGATTTGTTTCTTTAAATAAAATTATATAAAGTATGAAGGTAACAAGAAAAAGTCTCACTTTTTTTTTATTAGAAAAAAAGGCCTATAACAAAGCTGCTGTATAGGCTATTTTTTTAAAAGATTGGGCGGTTATTTGGTAAATGTATGCATATATGTCTTTATTTATAAAAAAAGATGAATAAATGTTGAGGAACTCAAATAAAAAAAAAGAGACATGAACTAAATTACAAAGGAATAATAACGAAAAAAAAAAAATCAAGTAACAAAAAAAAGAAAAGAAAACAGAACCAAAGGATACATAAATAAAAAAAACTGATATGATCAATCACAATTCTGTACTGCGTCAAATCCTTCAACAGATTCACGACGACGATGACGATTCGAATGACGCCGTGTATTTTTGAGCTTATTAAAGGGACCACACTGTCCTAAAAGTTGACAAAAGTTCTTACAACCTATTCGTTTGAGCAAAGGATGAGCTCCCTCAAAGGAGCGTGCCGTTTCTTCATGAGTCTTTCCTTGAGTCTCAGGTAAAAAGACATAAATAAATACAAAACCAAAGATGCAGACAGTTCCATACAAATAAAAGGGAACATAGGGCCCACAATTGTAGTAAATGTCCTTAAAAGTCTTTGTCACTACGAACCACCAAAGGTTTGACGTCATGTTAGCAATGGCATGTGTCCATTTTGAGGATTGAACGGGTAGAATTTCTGTGGTAATCACCCAAGTTAAACTTCCTATTCCAATATTAAAGGCTACTGTGAATATAATGAAGAGGGGTAGAGGTATCCATCGAATCGCTGGTGCTAAGGGCTTGTCCTTATAGTTGAGAATGTAGTAAAAGTAGGTTCCGAGACAGAGTTGCGAGGTGGCCATACCAAATTCCGATATGAGTAGAAGAACCCTTCGACCCATGTGCTTCTTCAAAATCAAGCCCAGAATCGATGAAAGAAAGTAAGTGACTCCAATGATGAGAGCACAGTCCTTGGGATCCAATAAAGTTTGGGCCTCTCGGAAAATGTGACCAGTATAGAAAGTCATGGCTCCTTGGCCGGAGAATTGATGGAGAAAGTTAAGAATTAAAATGACTAAAAAAGGATAGATGACAGACTTATGGAAGACGTCTCGAAGACTAAAGGCTCGCACTGGGGGAACTCGATGACCTGTTGGCTCTCCTCCACCTCTACGCTTTTGATAATCATAATTTTCATACAGAAGGGCATGCAAATTATTGTTGTGATAGACAAGGCTCTCCTTGATACGTCGCATCTCAATAGTGGCATCATACTCTTCCCCTCGTACGAGAATCATTGATTTAAAGGCTAAATCCTCTTCGTCATTACAAACC
Source organism: Lepeophtheirus nordmannii (assembly GCA_963680855.1). NCBI lineage: Eukaryota > Metazoa > Arthropoda > Copepoda > Siphonostomatoida > Caligidae > Lepeophtheirus > Lepeophtheirus nordmannii. Next base: position 10,893,628 of record OY804525.1, read on the forward strand.
AACCAGGGAGGACTTTCTGGAATAAAATATAGCCCAAAGGTAAAGGGAAACAGGAAGACACATGATGCAAGAGAAAGCCAGTTCCATTCCAAATTTCGGCCCATTATATAACATATTAAAATCCCAAGGGCACTAAATACTTGAGGAAAACTTCCACATATGTCTCTTAGAGCAGGTCGGCAAATTTCGTGAATATACACAGGAGAAATAGTAATTTCCAATCCAGCTCCAAGGCCAAGAAGGAAACGACCGGTATAGATTTGCCAAATTTGACTGGCAGCCATAAGCAAAGTCCATCCAATAAAAAGGCTCATGACTGAAAAGGCTAACAAGCTCGCCTTTCGACCCACGGCATCCATTAAGTATACTGCACTTAATGAACCAAACAAGGCACCCAGGGCAAGGAGGCTACCTAAAAAATAAATAAAAAAGAGCATTAAGTTTAGATCAACACAATATCTACATACTTCAAAGAGTTATTTGCCTTTGGAGCCCCTCTTTTCAAGACAGGGAAAATGACTGGATCAACAAAAATTTATGAATGAATGAAAAGTAGCTAAAGTCAATCCTTGCACTTTTTCCTCTTTCATTGCAAAGAGGGAAGAGAAAAAAGACCCATAAGGAATTCGGTTCTAGGATCAATCAACCCTTAAAGTATAAAGCAAGACCGAATTGAATTCCTAGCTTTAAAAAGTCTGTACTTCAATTTAAAATGCCTTGCCTCAACGATATTTGACATTTAATTATAACTTTGTATCGTGAAAGAATCAGTTAAAAAGAGAAAATATTCTGTTTTAAGGCTGTGTAATTAAATTATTATGTTTCTCATTTATTTTCCAATCATTCACCCCATCTCTAAGGAGGGTCTATAAAATACCTTAAAATAACAAGGAATTTTCTCTTGATTAATGATACAACAGCATTCCCTATACATATATGAAAAAGTATTAGAAAATATTACTTAGTAGAGTAATAAGTAACTTATTACTTCAGCTAATATAATAATAATTATTTGAGGGTAAATACTTAACATTTCGTTTTACTTTACCTTATAAAACCTCATTTTTATTATTCTTGGACTGATGATAGTATCATGTCAAATACAAAAATTATAAAAACAAAATGTTTATTCATACAAAAAGTTTTTAATAAGATGCTTTGCCTTTTCAAGTAGAACCGTCTGTACTTTTAAGTTGAGTGAATAAATTAATTGTTTTATACATATAGTATGCTTTTACTCATCAGCACACAAATAATGCATAGGTACCCTCAAACAGCTACAAAAGTTTAAAATATTAAACAAAAACCTGGACATAGTGACGCCTGTAACATTCTTACATTGTCACAATCGTATGCCTGGATAATACTTTATATAATATATGATCTTCCTGGTTTGATTAATATACAATTCCCTCGACAGTTTTGTTAAGGGCTCGGGGGTGGGGGGAGGAAGAGACAAGCAGCCATTGTTCTCCATCACCTCTTGCCATCATGAATAATAGTCTCTGGTTCTATGTTTTAAACTTGATTCTTCATGTTCTACTTTCATATACTTATTTTTTCTTTTGTAAAGAGTGTTTTCATTGACTTTTGAATTTGAAACCTCAATCGAAAAGGATGCCATGTTGGGGACATAGTTGATTTGTTAAAAAAAATTCTTAAGAAAGCATGATCCAATGGTTTTAAGAATGGAAAAAGACTATATACTTTTGTTGTGTACAACTTGATTGATGTCAAATAAAAATAAATTCAAATCAAATTAATAATACGTAGAAAAAATCCCCTTGAAATGTCTAGACTTTTCAATTAAGTTTCTTTTAAATCAAATAGGGACCAGAAAAGTTGTATAAATGGAGAAAAATATTCAATCCTTGCAAAAGTAATTGTTACTTTATTATGCCAATGTATAATGATATTTTTAATAACCGTTATTAGGGTTTCAAATATTATTAAGAGAGAGATTTTTTGATGGAAGGTTCAAGTCCCTTTATTTGTCAGTCCCATTGTGACGTCATTCAAATGTAAGGCAGTGATTTGCCATGACTCTTAGTTTCAAATGGGTTTTTTATATACCTCTTTCAAAATGACCGACTTTCGAAATATCGACGTCACGTGAAAATTGTCAATTTAAAATATATATATATTCAGATTCTTAAAAGTTTCAATTGAACACTCATTGACATTTTTATATCATTATTTTGTATTATTTTGATATAAGTAATGTGTTATTTATTATTCTTTTGAGTAAAGGCATTTCTTTGGAAAACATTAGACTAATATACTATATAATACAAAGTAACACTCTCAGCTACCCAACACATCCATTAAAATATCACAATATTTTATGTATGTCATAATGTCTGGGCAAAATAAGGAGAGGTTATACTTGAAAGTATTTGCATGCATACATACATGCTAAAAAGCAAAGAAGTTTTCTTCCCCCATTATATTTTTTTATTATTAAGAATTCATTATTTAAATTATGAGATATTAAATTCCTCCTTCTTTTATAGAGTACTTCACACAGTAATAGAATGACGTCATTATTCTATAGAGAAGAAATCAGAGAGAGAGAGAGAGAGAGAGAGAGAGAGAGATGTGTACAAAATGCACTATCGTGCCTCTGCTTTAACACACAGTTAGCTTATATATATATATATATATATATATATTTCAATGTGGAGAAAACAGTTTCAATTAACTTTCTTCTAAGGGAAAGAAAAAAAAATCAATGCTTCTTCTTCTTGAAAAAATCTAAAACTTCTTCTAAAAAATTGATTTTTTTTGCTAAATTAAAGACGTATGTCATCACGAATAAATTATATAATTATACATGGTTTAAAAAAGTATTAATAAGAATTAATTATCATAGGAAGAATGAAAAAAAAGAAGAAGAAGTTAATGACTAAGATAAGATATGAAAATGCAATACTCTATAGTAAAAAAAAAAAATATATTTTGATGAAGACCCTCAGTGAAGTTATATATGTATGTTGGTATGTATGTACAACTAATCTGTTGGTAAACTAAAAAGGCTTCTTTTGTTAAAATGACTATGAATAATGATTTCATACCAATTTAACCAAAAGGACAATAGACAAAAGGAAATCTTCGACAAAGTCCTTTGATTTAAAGAGACAGAAATTACTGTCCCTACTAATGAATGCTCTCAACTCTTTTGGAGTTACAAAGGAACTTTGACCATTGGATATTAGCTCTGATAAAGTACATTTCTTCATAACTGGTACTCATATTTATGAGTGTTAAATCATTCAAACTTTCAGATTTGTCATCATACTAAAAAGGCCTCAGTCTTTGACCTGATATATATATCTAAGCTAGGTATTTTGGTCAACCGATAGTATACATCTGCTATTTGAATGCAGTTTAATGAAGTTAAAATCATCCGAGGCAATAACTTTTATATCTACATAAATTGTCTTTAACTCATTTCTAAGTTATTTATAATCTCAGACTTTCTGCTAACGCAGAGTTATCAGCTCACAAATATGTATTAATATTTTTAAAGTATGTATGAACCAGAGGTTTGGAGAAAGTCCCTACATTGCGACTTCAAGTAGAGCTCAAGGGCTTTTATATCAATCCTTGAGTCGAATCTCAAGATTTTTTCTTACAAGTTCAAGTCTTTAAAATCCCTCATCAGGTTCTTTGGTTTCTTTAGAGGTCATTCCATCCTTATTCTAGATGGATAGCCTATAGCCAAGGAATGCTTAATACATGAAATGTTCACTCTTTAGCCCTTGCATAAGTCAAGTAAATTTATGTGAGTGACTATTTCTTGGTTTTAGTAGTTTCTGCATTAGCAGACATGAATAAGTAAACATAAAATCTAATTCAAATTTAGTTTTTCCTCCTATAATAGATACTTTGAAGTCTAAAAAAGTTGATAGTATTCTATGATAATTTGTTTAAAGTGGTCTCTAGTCATCTAAAGTCTTACCTTTCATGTTCAAATCAAGTCTTTGATTTTAAGTTCAATCTAAAGTCTTCAAAATACTGACTCAAGTCCAAGTTCCGACCCCTTTGGTATGTATGTACACGAATATATTCAGCTATAATTTACCATATTTTGTTAGGTTTTAATTTGATTTAAACGTCATTAGAAAAAGTGTCAATGAACATTTGCTAATTTATAAAAATATAATAGAAACAAACACAAATAAGTGTATTACAACATAAAATATTTCACAATTACAAACAGAGCTTTTACGTTAGTCACAATTAATTGTGCTCAATATTTATCCATTGTCTTAAATTGTTTCATAGAAATAGTAGAATATTTGAAAATAAATATTTTGTTTTTCTAGAATGGAATGATTATTTGTATTAATAGTACACTGTGCGTGTTGCAGTACATTCAAAGATCAAATTAATAAAAAATTTGTTTAAAATCGAGAAATACTAATTATTTGTATACCAACAATGTACTTATTTCAAGTATATAATCAAGCTTAACAATAAAAAAATATACCTTAAATCTACAGAAATTTAATGATTTATATTTTAAATGAGAATAAAAATTAAGATAATTTTACTTATGAAACTCTTTTCTTTTTAACTTGAAAGCCGATGTAGGACTTTTCAAGCCACCTGGGCAAGTTTTTATTAATATATATAATTGATTTGTCTTGCAGTTCTAAAAACAACAACAAAAACATGATTTTAGCCTTTTTTGGCCTCTATTGACTGCCTTATCAAATTTTAAATAAAATACGACCTTTTCCAATTAATAGCAACATTATAATTTGACCCACAGTTTTGTAGTCTATTGAGGACTTACATAGATTTATATATAGATAAAGATAGATAATGTATATTTCTCAAAAAAAATGCTATTAACTAAATATCGTAAATGTTTAAAATAATTTGTTGATTTACTTTTCACATTTCTTGAAAGGTTGAGCTTCAAGACCATTATTATGAACAAAAGACAGGAACAAAAAATATAAAGTTGTCAGAGTTGAAAACTTTTTTAGAAAGTCATCTCCTCAAGTAAAACGTTTTCAAAATAAGGTAAAAGTTACATAACTCAAATTCAAATATTATATTTTGAACAATCGAACATTTTGATAACTAAGTAATTATCTCAGCTTACTGACCATATACATACATATGTATATACACTAAAAAAAATATGGCAATAAATTTAGCAACAAACATCAAAACATATAATTTAATTTTTGAAATAGAGGGCTTTATTTTCTTTTATCAATTTTTGTCAAAATCCCATTCCACACCTAATTTCAAATGACTGTAAATTCTAAATCAGTTCTCCATTTTGGCTAAATGATATTTACAAAATAAAGACCTGCATAATCTTACCAATGTAAAATGGATATTTCTTGAGTTTTTAATCATAATTTTATGATTTGTATCCTTCAACCTCGTTTCTTTGTTTTTCAACTCGAAGAACAATATTTAAACTGTTTATAATTGACTTTAATTTTGCTACACCTATGTATTAATGATGTGTTCGAGAATAAGACAGTACCAAGCCTTTGGAAGTCGAAACCAACACCAAGATTTTAAAATGTCAACAAAGCTGAGATTATAGACTACTTGGCTAGTCAAGACCGTATTATCTTGTGTATTAAGTGCTGTAGATACTAAATCAACCACATTTTCCTAATACTTATTATATCTCAAATCCAAATAAATAACGAGTTACAAAAACAAATCTTCTTTTGATTGGATAATTTCTGATAATAGTTATCAGAAATTAAATATTATTAGATTGAAATGCATATCATAACACCTTTTAAGAAACTAATACTACCAAGTCTGTGTCATTTTTACTTTCATTTGATAATTTCAAATGAAATTAATTTCATCTTTAACCAGTTATAAAAAATTTATTTTAGTACAGAAAGTAACTTTTTTTGCGTTGATAATTACTCAAAGCTCAGATTTTGAGTCTTGAGTCCCCGATAAAAGTTTTGAGGGTCGAGATCGATATCAAAGATTTAAGGTCTAGACTGAGATCAAGACCGGAGGTGTGAAGATCGATACCAAGACTAAGACATTGAAGGGTAGAGACAAAGTTTGGACCAAGACTCCTAAAAACTGATCTTGAGACCAAGATCGATCTCAAGAATCACATCACTAAGATAGAAGATTACATCAACAAATAAAATTTGTTGAGTATATATTTTCAACGCTGCATAGACACCTTATTTCTCAGCCCCAAGCATATTAGGGCGCCTAATATAAAAATAATAAATTTAGTTTTTAATGAATATAAGTTGTTTTCTAATATTTATTATCTTTGAATGTGTTGATTAAAATGGAAAGTTTTTTTTTTGAATTTTTCTGTTTGACAAAAATCAATATTACATTAAAATTGTATAACTAGAACTTCTTCAGAGAACCAGGTCATTTTGTTCGAGCTATACAATGCTAATGTAATATTAATTTTTGTCAAACAGATGATTTTTTTTAAAAATAAGTGACTAACTTCCCTGAACTACAGCATATCTACATGTGTAGTAACATAATGGACACAACCAACAGAATAAAAAGAGAAGAAGTAATCAGTTTTTAAACAATATATAAAACATTTATGTATAATATATATTTTTTAAATGTCACTGAGGTAAAATAATCGACTGCATATTTTCATTATTTAATCAATAATTGCAATATCTAAAAAAAAGTATCAGTATCGGTGAATACATATATATTTATAATTAGAGTTGGGAAGTTTGTTGCATATAGAGTTTAGTATAATGAAGAGAATATAAATATCAGTTGGTAACCTGGAGAGTAATATCCCTGCCTACTTCAAAATGTATAGTAAACGTGCATGTTTGCTTCATCTTAAATTTATTTAAAATAAATGTATTTAAAACAGGGGGACCATATGACAATGACACTTCCTGTAATCACGGCCCAAAAATTTCGTAAACCTTCTATAAATTTAGAAATGCCCAAAATGGTTAAGATAGTGTTGTGTTGAAGGAAAGGAAAGTTGGAGAATAACAGTTGGTAACACTATCTGGATAACCAATTGGAATTCAGTCCTCTTTACTTGCTACAATTATATGTATGTAATTAAGTTTCTGATTATTACAAAATCAAGTTGAAGAAAATGTTGAAAAGTATAGAAAGGTCTCGTGGATTTATGACAATTTAAATTTCCTTCACTCCTCACAGTTTCTATCAGTTATTGAGCATTATTAAATATTGCCAATTACCATCAGTCCATAAAATGAAACAAGAGTAGATTTGAATTGATGGCACGCTACCTCATCTCAACAAAATGCCCATTCTTACGTATTTCATTCTCATAGCATTGTTTTATAAGTGGGGAAAAAATGAATTTGATTTAGGAATTTTAAGTTTTAATGTGGAGTAAACTTATTTAGATCTCTATAAAATTGTAAATGACTTTTATAAAATAACTTCTATATATTTTGAGTTTCGAGGCATGCTGATACCATTAGAGCAGATAACTTGGACTCGAGTCAAATTTGAAGTCGAATTAAACTCCAATTTCAGATTCGACTTGGCCCCGGAGTAAAAAAACAAACTCTCACTCGACTTGTAACAACATTATCATAACGATAATAACACATTTCTGACTAATTACATAAATGATGTAATAATCCTGACTTATATTTTCTAACCCAGTGTTGGAAATCTGTATTGGAAATGTATTGCAACCTTTAAAATAATAAGTTCCTTGAAATGTATTATCTCTAACAACCAGTGAGTAAAAATTCGTTTACTACTGTTATCTTAAATTGAAATAATTCCTTAAGAATCCCGAATATTAGCATTTCAACATATTCAAATCAAAGAACAGATCTGGAAATGTTCAATAGTACAATTTTTAAAATTCATGTATTTATTTCAAAGTCCTTAGGTGCAATTTTACTCACGGTGAATTTTACAGTCATTAAATTCATCAACGAGGCACCATGACAGTTTCGAAGATCCTTTGAACTTTACTCGGTATTTACAATTCTGTGTCGACGACTATGAATGAATCTTTGTATGACATATCGTGTATGTATATAGAGAAATTTATTTACACATTCACTTTCAACAACTGACATACTGAGTGACATTTCAAGAAGCCTTACCCCGAATTTTTGAAGAATTTTCTTGAATAAAAAATATCCTTAAACTGAACTATGTGAAATATAACATGATATGAAACATCAAAAATTTAGTATTAAAACCTTTGTATAACAAAGTTTGCTCAAAAAGTTGGAATGACATACAAGTGATGAGGGGAAAAAAAACCCTTTCTATGAAATGACTACAATGTAAGCATTTGATTTGTATGCATGATTTCACAAAAAAAATAATATTTAACTTAAGTTTCCTTTTTCTATTATAAATTCATTAAAAATGAAGTATGTTTTTACATTCAAGACAATACTAAATATGCTTGAATATAATTGAAACATAATTTCACCACAACGGGCAGACATTAATTTTTTGGATATAATAAGTACAAAATATGATAACTAAATTTGTAAATAAAACATAATAATAATAATATTAATAATAATTAAAAAAACAATTTATAAGTGCAAACAATGTCTCATTTCTTTCTGCGTGATACATTATTTTGAAAAATACAGCACGTAACAAGTAAGACGTAGTTGAATTATAATGTATAACAATGAAAGAAAATAAGATTCAAATATCTTTGATTAATTAAAAACCAAAGCAAAATTGTGTAATTGAATATTGACTAATTAAGTGGATGTCTAATGAATCACTTTACTAATCAACACAGAAATTTAATTGTTGTAACTGCAGAGGGAACTTATAGTATAACTTGAAACAGTTGTAATTGAAAAGAAAATATATTTATTGACAAATCTATTTTATTGAACTTTTCAAAAAAATTATTTATATAATTTTTACTATCGAACGGTTTAGCTATTCCCTATAAACTATTGTAAAAGAAAATAAACATTTGCTCTACCTAGGCTCAGATCTGTAGTCATTCAATGGAATCGAATGCACCTCTTAAACTTATTAAATGCGTTTATGATAGATCAATGGACAACATTTAAAAAAGTTAAATACTGAACAGCATTTAATTTCAATGATTTTACTTCAAAATCGATTATTTTCAATATTTAATAATATACCAGCAGTGTATGAAGCCCAATTAGATTGTAGTTAAGTTAAGAAGTACTTTTCAAATTTGTTCTGAAAGTGTACTCTAGGGCTTTACTTTCAAAATTTCATAAAACTTCTCTCCAGAACTTAGTTCAGACAATCTATAGCTTGATTTACAACGTCCTTCTTTTCAAAAATGGGAGTTTGTTTAGAACTTATAGTCAAAATTTATTTCTTCTGACATTTTCCTTCCATAATATAATTATTTGTTAATTACTTTACACATCCTATTTTTTATACATTGCTCAATAAAGGTTTGTATTGAGCAAATAATATTTACTCCTTCAAATTATGCTTCTAGAACAGCTATAAAATGTTCCATATTTGACGCATATTTTTATTATTTCATTGCAAAAATATGACAAATTATAATAAACATCCTGATTTTGACAACTTATTCGGTCAAACTTTCAAAATAATATTTTTTTCACTTGTTACACCCTGGCTCCAGGTCCAGTCTAAATGAATATATCATCAAATGCTTCTAATTAATAAATACAATGAAATATTATGAACATAAATTAACACGTGAGCTAATAAATATTGCTTTCACATATAACAAGAACTCATGTGCATGATATTTCACTCGCATTTGTCATGACGAGTATACTTTTCATATATGGCCAATGTGTTAAGTTAATATTTGTACGCACACTACATAAGTAATATTGATTCTCAATTTTGTATTTATTTTTATTATACATAAATATGAAATCCTTTCAAATAATTATTATTTTATTAATCCCTACAACATCTTATTTTTGAACATGTAGAGTCAATTTAAATAATATGTACGTATACTGAGGAGGCCTCTAATAACAAAAAAAAATAAGGTTTGATTTTTTTTCTTCTCCCTTAACAGCAAGGTCTTTATTTATAGAAAAAATTGGATATATTATATAAAAGAATAGATAAAAGAAAAATTGCCTTGGTATAAAAACATCATTTAAATTAATTTCCTTCTACAGACCTAAAAATCAAATATACCTAATCAAACCATTAAAACACAAAGCTTATAGAAACATTAAAAAAACTATTAATTAGGAGGCAAAATCAACCATTACTGAGAGGAGGTAATAGGCAAGTAATAAGGGTCATAATGGCTAAGAATGATAAACAACAATTAATCACATGAACACGAACTTTTGTATTGTTTTATGATACAACCATCCAGAGTTTTGAAATGTCGGACTGAGTTTGAGGGATAAATTTTAACTTAATTTGAAGCACAATCCCAATTTTTTCCCCCCAAGGATCTGTGAAATTCTGATGAAAAACAAACAAACATAGAATCTCTGGTTGGTGATGAGATCATAATTCCTTGAACATCACATGGTTACATAAGTTTGCTTTGATACTATTGATGACAATATTATAGAACCCCTTAAATTTAACTGTCAAAAGTTTTTGAGGGACAGTTAATAAAGGTGCACAGTGGTATGTATCATTCTACATAAATTTTCCTCAAAGTCTTTGCATTTGTAAGATACATGTAGATCCAACTTTTTATAAATGACCCCTGGTTCTGGAATCAAATTTAAGATACCATGGACACAAGGGGTGATTAAAGCACAAAAAAAGAATATTCAAATATTAAAATTAGGAGTATAATTTTTGATCGTGAACAGTAAAGGAGTCTCTAAAGAGTACACTCATGCTCCTCAGGTTCAGGAAGGTTTAAAAAATGCTTTTTATAATGTTTCTGCAGGATGATATTAATGATACTATTGTTGTCAAATCTTGGGGTTCTAAACAAAACAAGTCTTAATATAACTGCTCATTCCCTTGATATCACAATGATGAAATCCTTGGAGATACGTAATAGAAAAAAAGATGAAAATGTCAAAGTTTGACGATTTTGTAATAAAACTTCTCGATTCTAATTGAGGCCTTCTATGAATATCAACAAATACATATATTCGAAATAAAATTTGTCAATTAGTAAAAACTCCCCCCCCCCCCCCAATTGCTTGTGTCGTCTTTTTAAGGGCGGATATATATTAACTATTAAAAGAGTATCTTCAGCCAAACTTCATTCTCTTTCATGGCTGATGGAATATCTAACACTGCATAAATTATTTGCAAAACAAGTTTAGTATTGTATGGATGCATTTTTTTCTGCAAGCTAAATTTACACCAAGCAGGGCAAAATCTTTGTGCAAAAGAACAAGAGTTCGATAAATTTGATGGACAGGATTTCTCACTTTACATCCCTTCATAGCTCTACATAGATGGTAATGGTTTCCATTGGACTAAATGGATTATTGAAGTCTTATAGGTTGATTTTAAATTTATGTAAGGCCTTACTACTTGATATGCAAATATATGTGGATATTTATAGAATAAAAGTAACTTTGAAAGGTTATTTGTTATGATTAACTTAAATACATACTGCAGTAGATTACATTTGTATTCTCATACTCTTCTTTCTCCCCCCAATAAAAACTTTTCCCTTTGTCGTCTGCTATTGGCTCGAAAAGAATATAAACTATTTTCTTACTTTAATGCAGTTAGTCTGTGTAAATCATTTCCTAACAACAAGGTTTAACAAATTATAATTAATGAAAAACAAAACAGTAACGAGTTCCAAAATTTTGTTTGACGTTATAGACTATTTGGCATACCGAATTCTTATACTTGGGAGTTGTGTAAATATCAACGCATCACTGTAATTATTATTCTTGATGAAAAAAAAAAAAAGAAGCCCACTTCATAAGCAAGAATATGATTTATGTCAACTGAGACACGTCTCTAATACTTATACGTATATATGTATACAAAATATATTACTCCCTTGATATACCTTTCCAGATGAACATTTTATCAGTTTATACTATTTTAATAGTGCACACATAACGCATCAGAAGAAACTGCTCAAAATACCTTTAAAGAATGGTGTTTTTTTTCAAAAAAAAAACACGTGTTAAAAAACAAACAAACAAGTTTGATGATCAAAATCATAAAATTATGATTAAAAACTAAAAAATATACACAATTGGTAAAAAGTTGTTTATTTTGTAAAAATCTTGGCCAAAGTTGAGTACTGATTTAGAATTTACAGTCATTTGAAATCAAGTGTGGAATGAGATTTTGACAAAAATTGATACAAGAAAATAAAGCCCTCTATTTCAAAAATAAATTTTGGAGCTAAATTTATTGCCATATTTTTTTAATTGTATGCACATATATGGTCAGTTATCTAAGATATTAAATACGGACAAAGTTAAAAGATACAATGGTACAAACATATCTAATATACTATATGTAAAATATGGGAATTTTCAGAGTTAAACTCAGTTCTTCAATATTAAAGTTACTAAAATGACAATTGTAATCATAATAACAACATAGGAAATAAAAATGTTCAGTTTTATTTTACCAAAGGTCAAGAAAAAACCATTTTTGTTGTTGCTTATTTATTAAAAGTTACTTTTTTTCTAAGAAAAACATTTTTTGGACATAAGTTGGACGTTACCAGGAATTTGCAAAGTTTGTAAGAGATGATGTTAGATAACTCATCTAACACGTAAGACATGTTGGTGCAATATATAATTTATTTCAAAAACTCTGCTTTTTTAAAATCAACAATTTACCATTTCAAAATGAACACAATTTTATTTTCTTATGACATTTTCCCTCCAACAAACAAAAAAAAAGCAAAAACGATTGTGATCATAGGACTAACAAGGATACCCAACGTTACCTAGGACTTATTCAAAACAGGAACAGACACATTAGTAACATGCTTACACCCATGTGCAATCATTTAACTACGCTCACTGGATAATAGCCCACGATTACTGAGGCCAGGAGGAGCATCCCGGATCCCCATAGAGATCCCAATATAAACACAACAATTAGGAGTTCCGTACAAAACTTATAATCTTTAGAGGATGTCAACCATTTTAAATTTGAGCCATATCAATAAAGCGGTCTACATGAATCTGTTACGATCACACACACATATATATATATGTAGGTACAAGTCCATAGTTGAAAGTTGAGAAATGCTTTTGTTACTTTCAAAAGTTTACAAAGTATTTCTAATATTATAATCATTAGAGCAAACTAAAAGAAATGTTTATTTGAATGTTTGAAAAGTTTATAAAAAGAGGGAAATAAATGGCTATAACTTTTAATCTACTTTTTTTAAGTGAATATATATGTATACATATATATTGAAAAACCCAGACTTGAAATTTTTGTTGAAACTATACAGAACATTGTTTTAAATTATTCAGCTAACAAAGTAGAAAAATATATTTTTTTTTTAATATACAAAGTGAAATTGACCAAAAAGAAAAATATTTATATATATATATATATATTTATTACTTGTTCCATTTCATATCGACAATCTGTCTGAATATTGGAATTGCTAAGACATAATTAGATAAATATGTGAAGAAGTAATCCTATTAGTAATACTTATGTATATATGAAATTTCCATACTCGTCCGGTTATTTCAGTATTTAAATTTCATAATACATGGATCGATGGGAGTATTTGTGACGTCAGATTATGACGTATGACATCTTATTAGTACATATGTTTAATGATTATTAAATTATCCTATAATGCATGGAAAAGGTATCATAAGTAATCAGCACTATATGTATATGGCCATGCTTTGACCTGATCTACAAAGCCTTGTCTACAAATTGTTAAATTTTTCATCTTCAAATCTTCGTCATCATAGAGTGTGAATTTTGGCCTATTGTGATTCAATAAAAAATATGACAAGTGATCTTTTTCCTTTCTCTGAGAATCAATCCCATTTCAATTTCTCATAATGATTTGCAAATATTGTCAGTTTGATAAATTTTAAGCAAAAAAAAAAAAAATTTATCAAAATGAAAGAGGAGGAACTAAGCTATGGATTTAGATAGATGTTAATTCGTAAATTTAACTATGAATCTCTTAATTACAAGATTAATAAAGGTCTGGAAATTTACTTTACATACGTAGGCTTAGAAAAATAATGTTTTATGGATTGTACAAGATCACAGAGATTGTATTGTATTAATACTCTGGGTATTTGAAGGTATACAATTGAATTTTTTTTAAATATGTTCTATACTACGTCTATCTCCACAATTTGTGACAAACAACCCCTTGACATGTAAACAATGATACATTTTAATCATTTTTATAATTGTTTTCAATGTCTATCATATCCCATGTCGTATTGATACATAATTTAAAAAATAGATGAAACTCGGGTGTATCAAAATACAACATCACTAAATCGTTATATTATATGAATCATCATTGTGGTGTACTTTACATATAATTAATTATAATATGATTATGAGTGATTAAAACATGTATCTATTTGGATAATGTGTGTAAATTATGGGTAGTATGACACGTCATTATCGTTATTTTGCTTCTCAACCCTTTCTTCATAAAGAGAAGGAAACAAATACATATGTCAAAATCAGTTCTTTAAATAGTAGAAAATTGTTCATTAGCTGAGCAAGAGATTATTTTATTTCAATCAATCAATTTTTTAAAACACTACTAAAGGAGCATGACTATGAAGAAGAAGAAAAACGACAGCCAACAAAAATGCACATTTTTATTTTATTGAGACGTTACTTTGTAGTACATTATTTTTAAAATCATGACTTAACCCTTCAACCTTTAAAAGAACGATAATAATTTAATAAAAGAGTAGTGTATAAAAACATTTGAAATTAAAGTGCATGGAAAATCATATTCAGATATGACTATTATTAATACAAGAGACTTAAAAAGAATCATAAGAATCTAATTAAGAATTTAATTTAAGGTAAAGATTCAGAACCAATTCAGGGAATGAAGAAATTAAATATTTGTTCATAAAAGTAAGTTATATCATTTAATTTTATCTAAGTAATATAATTTTTTCTTAGCACCCTAGAAAAATCAAAGTTCTATAAGTTATCAACCAATACAAACAAAGCTCCAAATGGAAAATATGAAGAAGCTCAAAATTTTAAGAATGAGTTAGAACATTTTGTTCATATGTACTTTTGCAGTTAAAAATATATTTAATCCACAATAGCACAGGAACCCTTTCATATGTGGAGACGAAGGGGGGAGAAGGATGAGGTTTTATAAAAAATGACGTAACTTATTCATGCCACATAGTCAAGTTGATTTATACTGTTTTTGTTTTGTCAAAAATTTAATCAAAGGGATGACATTTGCCCCTTAGCCTCTTCTAAGCATATGTCTATGTTAATCTAAAAAAATAAATTAAGGTGATTGATGTAGTTTTTTTTCGAAATAAATATAGTTCTCATAAAGTCGAGGTTTCGTAGTCAAGACCCAAAAACAACAATCAAGTTTTTCCTCTGGATCTCGAAAACCTATATTGTACTCATATAACATAATACATGTTATGTCCATATTATTAGTATTTTGCTCGACCCATTGCCCTTAAAGCCAAACGATATTAATTTGTATTTCATTTTTATGGGAAAACACTGGACTTGACCCTCACTGTTACTTTTACTTCAAACAAATAAGAAATGTAACGATACTACTTTTTGATCAAGAAATATGTAATAAATTACTCCCTACTCCACTTATATTTCCCAATCATCACTGTTGGTGGGATAATACTCCGAGATGAACTTTGTTTTCAAATACTTCACCACCAATCATTTATAAAGTAACAATATGTATGTATGTTTGTAGATATTTAATTGATTATTTTTTTGGAAAAAACACAACTTAGTATAATTTATAATTTAGCTTTCATCAATAATAATAATAATTATTATTTAATAATTATTTGCACAAATTATATGAGTTTTGTAATAAAAAAATAAATAAAAACTAAGAAAATCATAACTTCCCTTGCCAATTTATTTCCTGCGGTTAACGTAAAAACAAAGCATACATAGAAAAAAATATTGCAATTGAAACCCGCTTTAAAATGAGTTTTTTTTTTTTTTTTTTTTGTAAAAAAAAGTCATTTAAAATCATTTTTATATACCTATATATATATATATTTTTTACTCTTTGCAAATATTTGATATATAAAAAAATAAAAAAAGTATATTTGAACCAAGGGGAGTATAAAAAAAAATATTTTTGTGTTTGTACAGAAAAAAAAAAAAGATAATATAATGATAGGGGAATGTTCTTGATAATATTAAAAAAAAAAAAAAATGGTCAAAATCTGTACATACGTAAAAAGAAAATAATATTACTTTTTATGCCTTTCTAGTCTTATTATTGTTAAAGTACTGCTTTATTAGAGAAAGAAAGAAAGAAAAAAAGAAAGAGAGAGAGAGAGAGAGAAGAAAGCCTTCCATCATTCCTGTCATCCCTGTTTACTACTAAATAAATGCCCTAAGGAAACTTATTGTAGAGAGAAAATAGCACAAAGAGTTTAATTAGCTATTCATTCACCTTTTTTTTTTTTTTTCATTCTATAAAAACATCTTATCACAATCACTTCAAAGAAATTTTGATTATAAACATATTTTCTATGCTCTACTATGATGTACAAAAAACAAAAGCAAGGAGAAATCGGTCAGTGCAAACAAATAATTAATTTATGCATGTGCTATTTAAACAATCTTTAAGGGAAGAAATTGAATAATTAATAATCAAGTTTCCTGTATCAAGGGCTATATTGACTGGTTTACTTTGTATGAATATAAAAGGGGATAGGTCGCATGTCTTGAATACATTTATTTATAGAAAAGGCATCTTTAATGATGATGCCCGTTCACTTTTTGTTGTATTGTAGAGAAATGAGTTGGGACAACTCATAGTTAAAGTGAAATTACTAAAAAGTAACCTATTTGAAAGGCCATGAATTAAACATCATAATTCAAATAGGCTGTTGTTAATATTTATGGATGAATATCAAGGACTTCTGTGGAACTTACTCATTTTAGTCATAAATCAAGGTTTAAGTTAATCATTAAATGAAAAGGAGAATACATATTGTTAAAGATTTTCTTAGCATAAAGTAAGTTTTTAACGATTTATGATGATGTACAAATGATGCGTTGCTTTGTGCCTCATCGACAAAAAATAATAATATTACTCAATGTAGCATTAAAATGTTTGAAATTCTATGTGACAATTGTAATTTATTTTTATAAAAGTGAATTTGTACTCTAATACCTATTTGGGACTCTATCTAAGTTTTTGAAGAACTATGAAAAGTTTCATATCTTTATTCTTACAAGGAATTTGCTATTGCTAAATGGATCTTAAACGGTAATATATCTTATGTTCAAGTTTGAACAATTGTATTTGTGGGTAAGACTCAGCTTAAAACTTATTTTCTTTTTTTAACAAAATATATAATAAAAAATCACTTAAAATTCAAAGTATTTATTATTTACATTCTTAATCTAAAATTTTCTGGGATCCCCCAATTTATAAATTGTTTCCTTGGGATCTTGCTGAAGCACAATTTCAGACGAAATGAGAAGTACTATTAACGAACCATTTTAGAAATTTGAATACCTATAAAGCCCAGATCCAAATATGCCCATTCATCAGTGAGGTGTTTACATAATATGTATATTTCTATTTATGATTGTTTTTGATATTGACACATCAAAAGACCAGGAGTACTTTTCCTTTAACCTTGACATTGAAGGGACTCTCCACTCTTGTGACTCCTCTCAAGTGAAGCCCTTCAATATTTGACCAAATAATTCCGAGTTCAAGTTGTATCTCTGAAGTATATCAACATTTACGAACTCTAGCATTTAATAATTATTTTGAGGATCTAAGGAACTACTCTATTAAATATAATATATATCTACATAGTCACATGAGAATTCCGTTGATTGAACAGTTTTTAGTTTGTTTGTTATACTTGTTACCAAAAGGGATGCAAAATTAATCGACTGCAAATAATAGGGTTAATCATTAAGCACGAATAAAGATGAAATATTTATTTGAGAACATTTTTATATAATAGTACGAACTATATTTATGTGGATATACATATTTATTTGTTCTTATTTCCATAAATAATATATGTACATGATAAATGTAGGAGCCTCAGTGTCCATTCCTTTTTGCAAAGGAAGGAAGGAAAAAAAACCTAATTAGAATATTGTTTTAATCACGTGATTATATGGTTTTAAATACATACATAGGTAAGACTTTTGATGAGGAGCCGTCTCTGTTCCATTAACTTATTTATTGCTTTATTATTTATAGAACAAATAAAAATGTTAAATGATATCATTAATTGAAAAAAGAGAAAAAGATAAATAAGTATGTTATATCAATAGAAAGACTCTTCCTTGCTGTACACTCTACATTACACTCCGATCGGACAATACACTATAATGAGCTATACTAATTAAAATGCATTTATTCATTTGCTACACGACACGGAATAATTAATTTATTATATTGATATGTAAATGTATTTTATGGCAGGTCACGAACAGAGATAATACACAGAGCATTTTTTTTTTTTTTGTGGAAGATCCTTGATTAGGTAATGATTAAGCACATCTTTTAATTTAATATATAATATATCCATGAATCATTATTATTTACAGCATAGAAGTGTGGATATTCGAAGAAAGTTTGATACTCATAATATAAGTAATTATTATGTCACATAGTGGCCCTGGAAGGCACGACCAGGGCACGAAAGGAATCTTTCTACAGATGTGTGGATCACGAAATAAGAACTCTTTGCTTCCATCATTCACTATAATTAATAACAATGACTCGTCCTTTTTATATGATATGGAACTTTTTGTATATTCAGGGCTACCAACTGTATATTCTGTACAAGTCATGCATATGTTGTATTTATCTAAATATTACTCAAAATACATCAATATAAAATTGAAAGAAACTGTATCTCCGTTATGAGTTATTCCCTTCACCTCATCATTTATTTTCGAATTCCTAGAAACTTTACTAGCTCCATCACTTCTCTCAATTCCTTCTGAGTAAAAGTCCTTTGTATGTCCTTACACAATTAAGGGGAATTACATTCATAAATATATAGCTTTGTTAATATACAAACTCATTGGTGTCAAAACAGGAGACAATAGAAGTTCCTTTTCATTTGAAAGTCATGATTATTTTGTGGCCCTATGACAATACTTGTAAAACGTACTGGTGGAAATAACATGAAAAAGGTTGGGAGATGGATCTTAGATATAATTTGATTGTTTACAAGTCACTCACAAATCAACACAATGGATACAAGTAGATGAATGAAAATTTTAATCAATCTATTTTTATATTAAGTCTAATAGGCAGAAATGAATACATTTTTTCGTTCTATGGAAATAGTTAATATACATTGTGTTTAAGGTACATACATCACGGTTTTATTCCTTCCAAGATGATAATTTCCTATGGGCTATTATTTCGCAGCTCTCTCTCTCTACAATTTGTCTAAGCTACTCTTGTCTCTTATTAATAACTTGAGCGTTGATTTGTCTAATTAAAACTTGCTGACCTATGAGAATCTCTACTATTAAATAAATAATAATTGTCCAACAACCTAAGCTCATAATTGCTCAAAAGCCGGTAAGTCATTCTGGCCCTTTTTTATTTCTCTTTTTAGAAGAAATATTGAGAGAAAAAAAATCATAGGGTCACATATTGATATATAATGTGATACAAAAGAAAGTGGTGAGTTTCATGATAAATCCTTCTTTGTCTACTGGAGGTTTATATTGGACATTTACGTAATTACATTGCTAAATAAATGCTTCTCTTTGTAGAGATAAAAAATATTCAAACATTAATAAATTGAACTAAAATTATGAATGTTTTATTTGTGTCTAAATAAAATTCATGTATCACACGTTTATTTACCTTAATTCATCGCACAATTAACAACTTTTTTTGATTTTCATTGAAAAGATATATAAATATTTACAAATATATTAAGTATCTAAATTATTTTTGTTCATTGAAGAGCTTATCTTTACAAAATGTTTGTTTATATAGGCCTATTATTATTTGAACATACAAAGATCATTCAAATAAAATATCACATGGATGTAGTAGGGAAACGATTTATTGAATCCATATAATTTTATGGATACATGAAACATCTACATATAAAATAGAAATTTTTATCAGTTAACAGCCAAACAAAACGGCGATTTTTTTATTATTTAACAGCCATAAAAAACAAATTAGAAAGCAAACAGAAGAAATGCAGCAAGTAACAAATGCAGAATGAATGCTTAAAGCATTGTTAAAAATAAAATATTTTTTTAAAGGCTAAAACTAAAAACGAATCCACTGCAGATATATAAATATCCTAAAACTCCATTCTATTTGACAAAAAGCAAAAAAACAAACAAACAAATAAAGAAACAAAGTGTAAATTATGAACTCAATTTTCACTATATTTTTAAGGATTAGATCTTAAAATACAGACGTACATATATATATATATATATATGAGTATAAATTAATTTATAAAAGAAATCGTGTGACATTAGACTTTCAAATCCAACCATATAAACACATCTACGTATCCAAATGAATTTATTTTGTCCCTAAAGCAAACCTAAGAGGATTTTCTATATGTTTGTTATTTACAATTTATTCTTATCTGCTATGTAAGTCTATTTTTGTAAAGTTCAAAGTCATATTCACAAATACGTATGTTATATACATACACATTGTATAACAAAATAAACCTTTCCATGAATTACTTATCAACCTAAAAAAGACTTGACATGTTGAAAGAAATAAGATGAACACTCTAGATTAGGTATAAGTACATATTTATGTACGTACATATAGAACGACTCTACACCATCTCTCTAAAATGACATTTTAGTCATAAATATATATATATATATATATCTTTCTACATATATGTACATATATTAATCAATAGCCTCGTTGAGATAAATACTTTGGGTAGAAATGACTCCTTGACATCAATGTGTTGTTGTATTGAAAAATCCGCCCTTTCTAAAAGATCAAAGCACCTCAAATTTGAAATCCTTAGTCATTTTGAAGCATGACAAAATATCTACAACATGAAAAAGGAAAAATAAAAGAAAATAATGTCCACATACCCATCCAAGTAGCTTCATAGTCCCCAATAGCAATATTTAGCGGAGACGTTACATTAGGTTTTAACATGGAAGGAATCGCGGATGAAGTGTATGCCATGCATATCCCATAGGTTATACACCCTGTCGAAACAGAAATTGCAGCGAAGAGCTAGAACAAAAAAAGAGGGGAAATAAATAATTAGTCACGATTAAAATAGTTGCTACTATTCGATGAACATTTTTATATTTTTTATATAAATATATATATATATTGTTAAATAGTAGCAATTCCTTGGATATATATTTATGTAAATACATACATACATATATACATATGAAGTCAGTAAGGATAGCTATTTATGCCCCATCTACATAAATGTATATATGTATATATGTAGATGTTTGAAGACAGAAGAATAATTATTATTTTTATTTTTAGATCAAGCTTGATGTACATAGATTCATATTGTTATTTCGTATACATCAGAGTTTCATTTATTTCTATGCATGACTGATTCTTCATAGCTCTATGTATTGTAAATGTATTAATACTTCATATCATGAGGATGAAAAGGAAAATAATAATAAAAATAGGGAAATCAAGACGACGCAAAGGAGTTCAGTCTTTAAGAATCTTCTTATTTGTATAGATGGTTTCCTATTCTTTGATAACTATCAAATGGTTAATATGCTACATATGTTGTTACTTTATTTTAGGGTTTTACTGATATATGACGACGAAATCGGCTTATTATAGAGTATTTTTCATTAATTGATTCCTTAAAAAAACCCTAACAAAACACGAATTCCAGTTTTTTTTCATTAAGCAAACGTGATCTATACACGACCATTTCTGAATGTTCTGATGCTGATCATCAATTTAATTTAAGATATGTATGTACATATATGTGACGTCACTTATAACTGTCATTTATAATTGTTAAAAAAACCCTAAAAACTCCCATTAAATCTTTTGTTTGCTCACACTGTCACATCAACAAATGAGTCTAGAACATTTATAAAATAACAAAAATAAAAATATATGATGAAAAATTCTAAGATGTTGTTTTCAATACTTTTGCTGAATATATTCCTCTGCTTTACTGTGATGATGAGGAAAGGGGCATCAGATGTTGTTATTTTTTATGAGAATTCAATGTTTATTTTTTTATATTAAATTGACTGATTAATTGGTTATCAGCTTGAACTCCCAAATAATTGCAATCAGAGTCAAAAAATCAACATGGTTGAATTCACATTTTAATATGGGTCCCTTTATTTCTTTTTCAACAAATAGCGTTCATGGTTATAAATTAATAGGCTTTCCCATAGGTGAGCTATAATTCAGATTTAAAGCATGAGCCATCTCTTTGTGGGCTATAAAACAACAACAAAATAAAAAATAGGATCACGCATTAATTTGTTAATGTTTTTTTTTTGTCGTGAAAAATTATGACACAAATTCCAAAGAATGCCGTTCACTTTGCACTAAGAATAACTTTCTTTATCCTCATATTAATACAGTTATTTTGCTAAGATTCTGATGTATTTTTCTGGAAATTGTTGAAACGTGGAATCATTGTTGATTGAAGTTATTTTTTTGACAGTCATTGCTTAAATAATTTTCAAAAAAATCATGAAAACTAAAACAGTTGTCTTCAATATTATTTATGTTGCCAGGGTTGGTTGTCTAAATATTTAAATAAGGAAGAAAAAGGAAAGAGAGCTTTCAAAAATGATCACTCTGACTACATTTTGAAGTTTTATAGGACTTACATACTCTTAATCTTGGTTTTTTTTAAAATTAAAAAATGGTTTATTATTCTTTATTAATAACTCGTTGAATAATACCTGAAATGGATTAATAAGGAATGCATTAATGATCTGATACCCACAGCTTCTATGAGAGATGTCAAGCGCTCGATAAAACTCTTTAACTCAAAAGAAATTGTCCATCTAAATTTGTAAATTTTTATTTAATGTCGATCAAAAATTCGCTAGAAATCAAAGACTCACGGTCGAGCTTCTAAAGTAGTAGCACGCAGAAGGATTACGAAATCCGCTGAAACCCTTCTGCGGGCTACTACATCAGTCTATTGTATTTGTTTTTTAATAGCTCTACCGTGAGTATTTAAACAACACATGACGTAATCTATACATAGTCAAACACTACTTACATTGTAATCAATTATTTCATTCTACTAACGGAATTTGAGAATAATAAAGGAGATACTCGATTTGAACATTGACTTAAATATGTCGACTTTCGACGTCCTCTATGGGACAAGTTTAAAAATTTGAAATATATACACACATACATACATAAATGAAGGTCCTAAAAGAAGGAATAATAGACAGAATTTGAATAGTAGTTATTTTAAAATAGGATGCCTAAAAGGTTTCATAATCGCTAGAAACTCTTTTGTTTTGTTACAAAAAAAATCAAAAAAAATCGTTGGAACAGAAAATTAATTAACAATAAATTATAGTCTTGACTGTTAGGTTATGCATATGTATACAAAATTGTTACTTGGTCAGAGTCAAATATTAGTAAAAAATAAATAAACAAAAAAATCCCAGATTAATCTGTATCTGATAAAAATTTAGTTAATTAAAAGTTATGCATACAAGTAACCAATTTAATGTAAAGGTATATACAAATTTGAAGGCACAGTCAATTGAAGGCCATTTCTAGTAGTTAGATTACTTTCATGACGGATATTTATTCTTTTGATTGTATCAGAATGAGGTTAGGCTCTAGGGGCTAAGTAAGCAGCTCGTAAATCAAATAATAAAAATATAATACATTTATGAAAATTTTTTTGTTGTTGTGTGGTTGTTAAAGGTATATATCAAATCAATGGTTGCGAAACGAACTCTAAGGCTCATTAGTTCTAGCACAGAACTAACATACATATATAAATATTTGATTGCGTCTTTAGCCTTTCTGTTTTTCCTTTCTTTTTTCTGAACCAAAAACTACAACTAACAAACAAAAATTACACATAATGTTGGCTTCAGAATATGCAAGGTCAGATCAAATAAAGCCTTGTTCATGTTATTAAGTAAAGTTAAAATTTTGATTCTAAATGTTACAACAAAAATGATAGAGCAACACCATAACAATTAAATTTTTTTTTGGAGCGTTCTTGAAACGAAATAACGAATCAGATCATTAAAACTTAATGATTTTAGCCTTTAATTCTCAATTGCTAATAAATCTATAAATTGAATCGATTATTATTAATTAATTAATCATATAAACTAAACTTTGTTCAATGAACAATTTTTTAATGTTCAAAGCCTTAAGAGTGCATGATCCATATTTTTACATTCATGTGCGGAGCCCTTGTTTGCAGTCACCCCCCTAAATTAGTTCAGGTTACAAAATGTAATTTATTATTTTATAACTTCTCAATTTATCATCAATGAACAGTGTCATGAATTTTTTTTTCAAACCATTTTCATGAATTTTTCATTATGACTTTTCTAGATTACTTCCATTCCCACTCAATTAAAGAACCATCGTCTTATAATACATACATATCACAAAGCTCTTTAATCAACGTCAAATAGCAGTTTGTGACGTAAGCACAATCTGTAGGTATCTACAAAAGTTACTTTGTAGATACTTTGGTCAGAGTACAAAAATTTCTTCTAAACTCTGAGTATGTGTCAGAGTAACTACTCTAAGTAAAAAAAACACAAACCTATTCATAAAATAATGAAATGATTGATCAAAGGTTTTTGTAAAGAAAGCCCTGCTATGTCCAGCATTGTATGTACATTTCCATTATACTTAAAAAGCAAAAAAAACAACAACAAAAAAACTCAATGTTTTTTTCATAGCTACATACATTCATATATCTCAAGGTCACTACCAGTACTTGACGAATAATAGTAGCTGTAAATGTTGTTATTTCATAATATTATTTGTTTGCAATTTACTTACCTACACTTAATATATATCTATGTAGCTACACATAACATGTAATTGCTGATTTATAGGTATCATTGAACACCAATAATATTCAACATTTGTATGATTATTTATTAATCATAATCATAAGAAGAAATGACCATTTCTTCCGCTTTCTAATTAAATGTACAGGGAGTTATGAGCCAATATTTTAACTGCTCTTTCTCTCTTTATATATATATATATATAAACTCAATTCATTTGAATAGACCCATAAAAATGGTCAAAAAGTTATATAAAAAATAAATGCATAATTATTCCATCTATAGATATTTTTTATGGCCATGCATACTCAATGCCTTGGTGGATATGCACAGTCGAATAACTTGAATTCAAATATTCCTTTCCTTATACATAGATGCTCATCACGAGACAGAAAAACATTAATTTATTCGTAGTGTCACGTGGATTTTATTTAATTATTCAATTTTGTTCATAGAGAAGTCCTCAATGTATATCTCTCTCAATCTTTTCTCCTCCAAAAAAAAAAAAAAAAAATAAGGCCTAAAAAATACTGGTAAAAGTTTACTCATTCTTCCCCACTGTCGTGGAATTATTCTTTGTTTAAATGCCAGAAATTACTATAATGATTTGAGTTTGACCAATTAACGTTCAGAACATGAATTAAGAAGAAAAATAAAAAGTAAAATTTGACAGTTGACAACCAATACACGCGAGTTGTTGAATTGCTTATATTTTGACTGAACAGCGTACCCCAAAACATGAATAACTATTGACTTTGATCTGAAAGTTGATTTATTAAAATTAAATTAAATTTTGTTGTGTTGTAAAATAATTTACTTCCTTCAACAATTGGAGGCAATAACGTATTTGGAAATCCCACAGCAAGTGACTTCCTGACCTTGGAGGAAGGGTTGATAAATAAAATGCCTTGTGCTGACTCATAAGAGAAAGTTGGTGACATATTCTAGTGATGAATAGTTTATCAGATCAAGAAAGGTGAGGATTATTTTGAAAGGAAACCGAAAAATCCCAATGTAGTCGTACAAATTGAAAAATAAGCATTGAAATGAAAAAAAATAAATAAAAAAAATACTGACATAAAGCAAGTCAGCATTGCTAATTTTAGAATTTTCCAATTTGTAGATGAGCTTCATTATTCCTCAAACAAAATTGACAAACTCCTTCCAATTAAGTTATTCGACATCTACGACTATTTTGAGATAGTTTATACAGAGATAATCTAGCTACAAATCAAATTACCATAAAGTTCTTTATCTAAGACAATATTTAAGTTTTACATATACAAAGTGCATTAACTGAAATGGGTGTATTTGTACGTAATATATTGACATGCATTTTTAAAAAGAAAGCTAAGGAACAAAGAGTGAGAATATTCATTGAGAAAACAAATTCTGGAAGACATAATGTATATACACACACCGCATTTTCCCATATATATATATATAAGAGACCTTGTCAATTTTTAAACAAAAATTCTGGGAAAAAGTACAGCCTGGTGCTAAAAACCCTTCCTTACATATTGTACAAGAGACCCCTTATTTTTGAAGGGAAAAATTTGAGCAAAAAAGTATTTCTTTGACTCTTATGAAAGGGAATTTTAAAAGCAGTTGATATAGCTCCTTAGAGTCACAAAGTTTACATAGCAATTGTGTAATAGGATGCTCATTTGTGTTGGAGGAAAAAATCAATCATTTTTATTTCTTCTTCTTTGAGATATTTGATAAAAACGAATTTTGAGTTGTGAATGTAATTTTTTTGTAGAATTATTTTTTTTGTAACGTACACTGTTGTCAATTTTTCATCATTTTTCACATAAGTTATGTCATTTGAGTTATTGCAACTTTTTTTTTATGCACTAGCTAAATTTGTTTTATACATAAATATTCAAAACTCACTCATTGAAGATACATTTGAGAAATAGTGGCATTAGGGAAAAGGGGGCTCCGTTTGTTGGGTTGTATTCAAATACAATTATTGGAAAAAAGAACCTGTTCTTGTAAAGTCTCTCTAAATATATTCAAATGGATATGGGGGGTTAAAGTCAAATCAATTTCTCGGAATAGAGACAAAAAACAAAACTTATCCCTGTCTCTCCTATAAAAATTTCCATGAGAGTGGGCCCAACCTTATTATTTCACTCAATTGTGCATGGTTACATAGTAACAAGAGATAAATAATTGAGAACAATTTACATACATACATATATTAACGTGAGAGGGAAAATGTGGGTTCAAATGTGGAAATTTACCATATGAAGACTCTCCAATAAAGAAAGTGAATATTTTCCTCAACATTTCTTTATTTTTGCCTTAATAGATCATTATAGAAGACTCTAGAAAAATACTCTGAGATACACATATTGTGATATATACATATGTAAGAGTGGTTTTTTTTTTTTTTTGTGTGTGTAATTTTAAATAGTGAATCCATCAGGACAAAAAAACCCCAGCTCGAAATGTAAAAAAAAAAAAAATCTTCCAATGTTTTAGCATTGAGTGAATCTTATGGTTTAGTTAGAACTACAGCCTACAACTATGTATATAAATTAGAATACATAGAAAATTGTACATTTTTATGAAAGTAAAAACTATATGAGCGTTGTGATTGAAATCTAATAAATCAATAGACTCATTATATTTGTCCTACAAGTGTGTTCTTCAACTATTTCAAAAATCAATACTTATTATTATTGTGATATTGAGAACTTATTATGAATGGTCTCCAAAATATGAATTTTTCATCAAAGTTATTCACTTTGAGTACAATCATCTGTAAATCGTACAGGTTACGTTCTGAGAACTACATAAACTCTGAAATAGAAACTCGTGTGACGAGTTTAATTAGACATTAGAACTTTCAATATTTGAACTACAGTTTTAAATTTTCAGCACTCTTCAGGTACATATAAGGATCTCATAATTTTGATTATAAAAGTCATTCCCATCTCAGAAGGACTTAAATCTTCTTGACTCTGTCTTGGTAAGGAATATAACGTAACTGACGCAGTGGAATGATACCATCAATACTATGGATTCATTAAACTAAATATCTGATAAACTGATTAGTTCATCTCTCCGGATTCTAACTCGAACTAAGGAATCATGGAAAGTCTCTTCTAAAAACCATGTTGGGAAACTACCCAATTTCCATTTAGGTATGTACCTTAACTTGTCTTGTCTGTTCCTATCGTCAATGTTGACATTGAATAAATTTGATGGCATTATCTATTCTTTCCCCGGACAGAGTTGGAAGCAAGGTTGTGGAATATTAATCCCTGAATTTGGATGGGGGATCCTTCAAGGTGTACCTACTCTCTCAGAATACCTTTTCACATCTAAAGTTATGGAGTCCTCATACAACAAGAGTGCCAAATTTTCAAACCGTCTTAAAACAATCAATTTTAAAAATAAAATTTTCAATTTTCAACTATTAGAACTCTTCCAATATGGTTTTTCTGGGGTCGATGCCGATTATTAAGGAGTTAAAATCCGATAATTAATTAAATAACCGATTTAAAAATAATAATCATTGAAATTTCTGGAAAAATATCAACACAAAAGTCAAAATATAACCACTTTAGTCATTGTAAATATAATTTTCTTCATCACCAAAGTAAAAAAGATTAATATGATCATTCAAGATCTTAAGGAATTAAAAATCTATAATTTTTTTTTAGATAATTTTTAAGTTGTGAATTCAGTTGCTTTATTGACAGCCACACACATAAATGTTATATTAGTTTTAATTTTTTAATAATAAAAGTCGTCTAGAAGTGATGCCACATATCTTCAATTACATTGATTGTCAGGGTCAAAGAATATCAGTTAAGATTGATAAAGCAATCAGTAATCCTTCCACTAACTATATTTGAGCTTCCAATAATTAAGTTAATTAGGTTAAAACATTTAATCTCATATTTTATCAAAAGAAAATATTGATTTTTTTAAAATGAAGGGAAATGGTCAACTGTCAAAAATCCTTAGGTGTATAAGTATAATACAAGTTATTTAATTATACACGCTAATTTCAAATCTGTAATTTTTTTTGAAGAGTCCGGCGGTTTTCGAGAAATCGGATCCTACTTTTTGAGCTAATTTGGCCCATTTTCTAACTTCAATTTTAGCCTTTTAACTTCATTTTATACATTAAAAAATAATCATCAGCTAGTGTGTTTAATGCAAATTTCATTTCCAGTTTTTGTTTTGACCAAAAAGGACTCCTAGGGGCGTAGAGTGTAGGAGTAGATCCAAAAGTCGGCCAAAACATTTGTATTTATATAACTCCTTGAGTATTATATGAAATGGATTGATAAGAAATGCATTAAAGAACTGAAATCCACAGCTTTCAAACGAGATGTCAAGTGCCCCATCAAAGCTCGAGAATTTTGATAAAAAATTCGCTACAAATCAAAGACTCACGATAGAACTAGTTCAAAAAGTAGTGTCTGATTTCTCGAAAACTGTCAGACTCTCGAAGAAAAAAAAGTTACATATTTGAAATCAGTGTGCAAAACTGAATAACTTTGATTATACCTATACCCCTTAGGATTTTTGACATTTCAAATTTATTAATTGGGAACTTTGGTCAGTTATCAATTCACCTCAAAAAGCAAGAAGCCGATCGATATATCAGTCAAGCCATAGGCATTTCCTTACTAAAAAACTGTTTGAGAAGAGTGAAACTATATTAACAGGGTTTTTTAAAATTATTTTTAGTAGAAAATCTGTTTGTGTAAGTTGTAACTAAACAAAAGCTACTCAAAGAGGGAAACTCAAGTATAAATAATATACGATATACACTTTAATAATCTTAACAAAGAAAAATAAGAACGTATGTATGTATTTACATATATGTATGATTATTTTTCTCTAAAAGGAATTTGGTCATCATGACTTGAATTAATTATGAAAACAAAGCTAAACGCATATATTTACTCGTACCTAATATATTTATATACATTGTTATTACTTTATGTGTATTTTTGTACTTCTGTTTCTGTGTGTTGGCAATCTTGTTACAAAAATAATAAATAATAATAAAAATAATAATAATACAACATTACGTCTTCGTCTTACTGAAAGCTAATGTCTGTAAGAAGGACGAAGAAAAAAAAACATAAACACGCAGAGCATAAATGACTAAAACACAAAATATTTAGATGAGATTTAAAAGCCAAGAGAAAAAAATAGTTATTATAACATTTTTTGACCTTGTTATTATGTAAAAGCATCATGTATTTTCATAAGAACATATATATATATATATATAAGTGTTTGCATGTAAGCTATTGAATATTGAATATTTTCTTAAATATGCCAGCCTTGCATCTAGAAGAAAATAATTGTGAATCAATGTTCTTCAATAAGAATGAATCAGCTATTAATGTGGGGCACAAATCAGTCCAGTTTCTCTCAGTGAAAGCCTGGTTTATTTGATTCATTTAACACTCTTTTTTTCCTTTGTTCCTCGAAACAGTTTTTTAAATTTTTTTTAAAAAAGATTA
Organism: Lepeophtheirus nordmannii; assembly: GCA_963680855.1. Classification (NCBI taxonomy): domain Eukaryota; kingdom Metazoa; phylum Arthropoda; class Copepoda; order Siphonostomatoida; family Caligidae; genus Lepeophtheirus; species Lepeophtheirus nordmannii. The sequence continues at coordinate 10,924,284 of OY804525.1, forward strand.
ATTTTGAATTCTTCCATTTAAAGGATTTTTCAGTAAGAGCGACGCATTTTCTTTTTTGAATAAAATTTAAAGGGTTTTCAATATAAACAACGAGTTTCCTATTTTCGTGTTGAAGTTATTTCAATTACAATGAAGTATGGAATTCCATTTCTTTTGCATGTCTGCAGAGGTCCAATCGTTGAACCCAGTTTTCAACCAAAATTGTAGAAATTTTGCGTTCAATATTTGCTTTGAGCTCCTTTAGTGTTAACCACTTGTTGGTGAAGACCAATGACTTTACGTGGCCCCCATAGAAAATAGCCCAAAGGTGTCAAATTGCATGAGGTAGATGGCCAATTGACTGGCCCATTTCTGGAAATAACTCGTTCACCGAGTTGGATCTTCAATAAATAGAATGTATTATTAGCTGTATGGCAATTAGCACTGTTTTGTTGAAACTCCATGTCATTTATGTCCATACCATCTAATTGGAGCCAAAAATAATCCATTATCATGGGTCGATATCGATTTTCGTAGCAATGATTATCAAGAACAAAAAAGTATGACCCAATAACATCACGAGCATTAAATCCATACCAAACATTGAGTTTTTCGGGATGCAATCGTGTCTCATGAAGCACAGTTGTGTTTTTTGCCAAACCAATGACGCATGTTTTGCTTATTAACAAACCCATTGAGCCAAAAATGGGCTTCGTCGCTGAAGATGATTTAAGTCTTAAAATTGTCACGGCCGAACGTGAATTTTGGTAATAAATTTGTGTAATTTGCAAACGCTGCTCAAGGTTGACCTGCTCCATGACGATTTGTAAGCTATTTCTAAGGAGAAATGTAAAAAAACAAAATATGACGTAGTTCGCCGTCCCTCTTGAAATAAAAAGGCGTCAATCCTATTGAAAAACCCTTTATATATATGAAAAAATTTGTCAATTGTTTGCCTCTTGAAAAATTCTGCCCCTTGGTCCTAGTTAGTATTCCTTGAAAAACTCACAAACTGTAAATTATATTTAATGCTGCAAGGAATTCCTATCTCTTATATGTATTATAGTAAAGTATATATCTATAAGCCAATAGAGCTCGTTCAATGCAATTTTGAGTATATTTCATGCACGAAAATAGCTTGACTTTATTCTTATATCCAACTTAATTAAACTTTGTATTATTCTTATGAACTTTGAATGACCAATAATATAGTAGAGATCGATTGTACTATTTTCCCTTACATAGATGTATTAAATGCTTAAAATCATTTGTGTATATTTTACTGATATGGTACGTCAACATAAAAGAAAAGATTAATTCCTATTTTTTTACATCAATACTAGTGCGTAGTCGTGAAAAACAAACATAAAATAAATTGCATATAACCTTTTTTTTTCCCCTCGAAATTGTGTGCCTCATAATGGATTCTTATTCTTCCCCTCATATTCTTTAATTTTTTTTAAATATATATTTTTCGATTAATCTATTTCAAGTTCTGAGGATTAGGGCTAACATTAATTATACATATTAACAACAATATTTTATAGGAATTAAGAAATGCATTGTCACATTTAAAGCCAAATTGCGCATTATTAAGAGTGTATCAAATTTATAAGTAATGAGCTCAAAAATAAAGCAGAAGCTCTTATTTATTAAAAGTTTAGAGGTTTTTTTTTGTTGTTGTTGTTTTTGAAATTCAATGTTTTAGAGCTGAACTTTGAATTAAAAGAACGTTTATTTATTGCTTACACATATAAACGAACAAATATTTCATTAGCATGTTTGGGTCCATAAAGGGGCTTTATTTTTAAATTGTGTGTGTGTGTTAATAAACCCGAAACTGTTGGCTATATTTATATAGTAAGGAGTCTTTATTTTGTCGCATCAAATTCAATTGACTACCCTTTTGAACAAAGAAATTTGAATAATTTAAAATAAATAAATTATATAAATTGAATGAATAATCAAAAAATATAGCATAATCCAGACTTATTTTGTGTTGACGGGACTCATATGTAGAGTGTATAATCATTACTACTCGTTAAATAAGATATATGTACTATTGTATAACATGAAACTATTGAAATTACATACACACTTCAAGTATTATGTATATCTGAATGTCAAATTCTCTCTCTCTATGTACACTATTTATATTGATACTCTAATAATCGTTGTTTCTCAATGAATTTGAGACTTTCTAAAATGGGATTGACGCGTCTTCCAGTCTCACAGTCACTCATGGCTCTCCCTTTGAGGAACGCACTCTCGTAAGAGACTGAGAAGCACTGGATAAAAACAAAGTGAGTTTTAACTACATTAAATAACTATTAAAGTTGCTTCTTTTCCTTTTCTTTTTTTAATTTATGTACCAATTATATACATTAAACATAAATATAGTTAAATATATTAGTTATAGAGTTAAGTAACAACTGTGCAATGACTTGGAAACTGCTTATTACATTTTTTTTTTTTTTTTTGCTTTTCTTTTAAATATTACATTAAGAGTAAATATTCAGTAAAATCATTTTTCTCTCTCACTGTAAAAAAAAAAAAATCTTTTATAAATATTAAATGATTTAACTTATTTTCATGCTTACATACATGAAAATAAATGCATTCGGCCAACAAATGTTAAGTACATATGTATCTTTGTATGTACATAATTATATGGAAGTAGCTGGGCCAATTATGGCTTTGACCATAAGATTTTTGTGTGTGGTTTTTAAGACAAACAAAGGCTCCTTTTTTTATTTATGTTTGTGACAAAATCGTCATTTCTCCCCTGGATTGTACCCTGGGAGTACAATTCTTCAGCTCATTCCCTGTGTAAGAAAAAAAGCCGTATAAAAACATATAAAACTCTCATTCAAAAATCATAAATACATATATTATGTATATGTGTCAAGTCAACAAGAAACCAAGTTTATCTGAAATATTTCAAAATTGAGTTAAAACTGCCCTCATATTCTTGAAGACATTCTCTTTCGTTTGTTTTAATAATATATTTCGGTTAATTAAATAATGACTACAATAATTGCAACTTAATTATAGGAAAAAACCAACTACCACTAAATAAATCTCTGGGACTATGAAAAAGATGGACGTTTTTTCAGGGACCAACTACGCTGCTCGTGCAGTTGTAACATTCATCCGATTGCTCTATTAGATAGACAACAACCCTTGGTATCTCGATTAAAAGTGACATTTTAGCAAAAACCGTGCGTGATAGGTCTTAAAAGGACTCCAAAATATTTGGCCATTGTATTTAAAACGTCGCCTCAAGAGAAGCTTGTGAAAATCGACTGTCCCAGTTTTTTGCCAATAGAAACGAAGATTTCTATGAAGGAGGCATTAGGAAATTACCGTCAAAATGACAACAAGTTATCAAACAAAACGGTGCATATTTAACCTAAATGTGATTATTCTAACTATGCTTAATGAAGCCTTCATTTTCATGCAAAAATAATGAATTTCTTTTTACTAGACCTAATCTATTATCTCCCAAGTATGAAACAGGATTTTTAAAATCATTTCAAGGTCCCTATAGTTCAAGTCCAAGTAGAGTTTATTTTTCAAAATAACTTGGGCATAAGTAAGGGTATTTATTTATACATGAGCATTGACTAATTCAGTACAGAAAAATGAATATTCTATGAACCATGTATTCATTACTCTTTACCAAGGTATTATGATTAAATAACCCGACTCGATTTGAGTTTTTTGTTCCCTATATCAGATACATTGAAGAGTATTTTATATCAAGTGACAAAATTTGCTTAAATTATTCTCTAGGCAAGTCGAGAGTCTTAACTTGCTTTCTTGTTGACTTGACACATATGGTCTTCTTCATTTAATAGAAAACGAAACAAAGATGAAATAATTCATTTCCTCACATTTCGTCTCGTCTTAATTTCATGAAGTAGATGATATAAAGTTTGACATTGATCGAATAATTTCCTTTAGATTTCATACCGTCTTCATTTTAAAAAGAACCAAAAGAACAAACACACAACCTTTGTCATTCATTAGTAAAATAATATACTAACTTGGATTTTGTTCGAAAAAAGAAGTTTTTGATCGTAGAAATAATACTCTATATGTTTTCATAAAGTGTAATTAATTTTCCTTCCTAACTGTGTAATGTAATGTGTTAATTTCTTTTAAATATAAATTTAGAGAACCCTCTACATCTGACATCACATTACTGTCAAATAAATAATAATGATGCTCTATAAGGAAAAACTATGGAATCTTTGCACTTAATTGAAGCATTAATTCACTTATTTGATCGAAAAAATGCAAAAAACCATTTTTTTTTCAATAGAAAAATTTTTTTTTAATAAATGATTGAAACTTTTCTTCTTCGTTATTTCATAGATGGAGTAGATATGTAATTTTTTTTTTTTTTTTTTGATGGAGCAATAAGATGATGATTAATTAATTATATATATATATATTTTTGAATGAGATTCATTAATATATATGTATGTACGTATAATTTATCAGTAATCATTCAATTTATTTTGCTTCGTGAATATATATATATATATACCATTAAATATATTTATTTATTCTCTATGTACTATGTCTAACTAACTAACTACATATATATGAAAATAATAAATAAATATTGATCAACTAATTTAGGAGTGGCGGAATGAATCAAAAGAAAAGCTTCTTAAATGTACATACATATCTGGAGTTATTTGTTTTGTTCTTGTGTTTTGTATTGAGGATTATATTATATGTTGTAGGTAGGTAAATATATAATATAACACATATACATATAAGTCTACTCAATAGCTACTACATACATATATGAAAGATATAGTAAAGCAACGACACACAAACAGTGTGTGATAGTATGAACACATATATATATATATATATATATATATATATATATATGTAAAAAAAGGAAAGTCTTTGAATGCAACATATTTGAGCTATTAAATAAGAAATGTAAATATATATACGCGGGAAAAAAATTAATATAAAAGATTAGCTCCTTTATTTTATAATTAGGTTTTTTTCTTCTTCTTCTTCTTCTTCTTTTTTCTTAAGGGTACGAAGTACTCTAATCGTGAAAATAATAAAAGTCATAAACTAAAGTTATATATGTACATATGTATATGTATTCTGAATTTTGCTTATTGTATATATCTCTAACACAATTGTGTATGTACATACAGGTTGCAATATACATTTAACACTGCCTATGCTAGTAGATATTTTCAACATCTAAACTACTGCAGTACCCTAATGGACGCTACTGACGTCAATTGTATATATATATATATATATATATATATATATATATATATAAATAGATGACTAGATTATTATTAATGAGGAGAAACGCATCATTAGGAGTGAGTAGTTAAGTACCAACAGTCTATCCAGGTACTTGTTTAATTTAGTTTGCGTGCTTTAAATTCAAAATGGAGAGTCACAAAAGTTTATTTAAAATATTTGGGAGATGATTTTTGAATATATATTTAGTGATTTGCCTTTTAAAAAAAGTGATAAAGAGTAGATATATTATTGTGATATGTTAAGAGTGTGAACATGTGCCTTTAGATAAATAATGTAGCACTGTTTTATTTTTATTACTATCTCATTTGACGAGAGAGTCAAAGATAAAAAAGGTAGTTAAAATAGTAGGGAAAAACAAAAGGAAAATGATTCATCCCATTTGCCCAAACGATAGATCTCTACTCTGCATGCCCTTACAAACAAAACTCCTTGATAAAAAAAAAACAGACTTGAAGTGTCCTGCAATGGATCTTTAAACGGATTTTGAAGCATTAATAATTATATACATTTATAATTTTCTTTTCTTTACTGCACAAGGAGTTTTGAGTCACTCCAAATCCCTCGGACTAGTGATTTTTTTGTAGCCATTTTATTAATTTTTATTGATATTAATTTTTAAAAATATCATGAAAAAGCAAGTGTCATTAAATTATATGTATATGTATGTTAAATCCAGGTCTTGTATCTGCGATGATTAGATTTTTTAACTGTATTAGTATATTAGCATTGTTTTATTTTTCTGATGATATTATTCATTTGTACAAAAATAAACAATACATAAATTGCTATTTGAAAATAGGTGATTAAATAAGCCAACTGACTCCTGTAAGCTTAAAGAGCTCTTCTTGACATCGAAAGGAAGTTATGCTATAAAAAGTATTTGGAAAAATAAGTTTAGCAATTTGGTAGATATTATTTATATGGTCTATTTGTCATATTTATGACAAAAGGGTCATTTGCTAATACAAAATAAATTTATTTCAATTGGCAGTCAAAATGACTGCTCAGTCTTTTTAGGTAGTTATTGCGTTGAGGTTGTTTTTGGTATTCAAATAAAAATCAAAACTATAGTTTTATTGGGCCTATTCTGACGTGTCTTATTCTTTTGATAGATTCACAATATTCAAACTGAATTGCAACACTAAATCTATCACTAAAAAATATATGCATATATGTACTTGAAATGAGAGCATAACAAACTTAATGCAGTAGTTTAACAATCATTTCATACGGCCACTTTCTAGTGTGAGGGTACTCTTTGTAGAAAGAAGTAAAGAGAGTAAATATATCTGACTAATGTTATAAAAGTATATTTGTCAGGCAGACACAAAATAACAGCAACAAAAGCACTTGGTAGATATCCACATAACCTTAATTAAATTCTGGTATTTCAAATAACAAAAAAATTACCATGTGTATATATAAATATATATTTAGATATGTAGATATTAAAAGCCTACTACCCATTTTGATGGCTTTTAGTTAATTAAGCAGATTACTTTTCTACTCTATCTAGGTACAATATAGGATAAATGGGATTTGAGCCAAAAGGGTTATTCAAAGAACTTTTTTTTGATATCAACTAATAAAGATAATTTTAAGATACCGCATAATTATTTGATCATAGCTATTTTTCAACCCCACTGATTCATTTGGAGATTTGTATGTGATACATAAATTAGTTTTACACTATAATGCATTTATTTGAATTTTTCTTTTTTTTTTTTTGCAAAAATATGTCCTTGTAAAACTAAGTCAAGTCACACAGCCTGTGAATAAAATATATTTGATTTGTCTATTTATAGGATATGTTTGAAGTCAAATTAATACAAGGACTCGCTCAAAATTTGGATACATTCTGATGTGTCGTTGCGTAAAAATAGTTATTTTTGCTCCCTGTTTCTGTTTTTTGGGATGATTTAATGAGAGATGGGAAAATTTAAGAGTGAACATTTTAGCATGAAATATTAACAAAAAGACTTAAAGTAGTCTTATTCCATCATTCCGAAAATGGGATGAACACATCATCAGTAAACTAAGACAAATATTTTCAACACTATTTTTTTTTTTTCAAGGCCCCTACATTCACCGCATCCCTACAACTGACTGATATGCCATATACCCAACTCGTTGAAACACATATTAATCCAAGCTCTGTTGAGCGAGGGTTTTAATCTTTCTTTTTTTTTGTAGTAATTAACTGAAAGTACTTGAACTTGATAAAATAAAAACCGTACTGAATAAGTGGTACACGATAAGGGTACTGAAAATTTTAATAAATTTGTGCATCGGGCGTCATATATGGTGGCTATTGCAAATAAAGTTCTCTTTAAGTAAAAAACGATGCGTGCACCACATGTGGCGGGTTTGGCGAGATATGAATGTACCATATATGGTGCACGAAGCGTTCAAAGGTTTAAATAACCCATTAGTATCATTTGACATAAATTCACTCTGGTCCTTAGTTTGTTTATTTTAGGGATATTTTCACTAAATTTAGTAATTGTATGTATTCCATTTTGATTGTAATATTTCTTTTCACCTCTTTTGCATTGATTCAACAAAAAGTTTCAGGAATTGAGAAGAAATTTCATTTCAATATTGGTCTATGCATGATTTTAATCATTTCTTGTCATCAAATTTTGTTCTCAATTGTTATACAATTTTCTATACAGATTTTATATTGGGTTTGTGTCTAAAGACATTACATTTATCTTTTGCCCCCTTTAAAAGCTGCACAAAGTTCAGACAAGGACCGAATTTGATAACTCCATCACGACTATTAAACAATAAATAAACTATTCTTTCATTGGTTGAAACAAGTCTATCATTTTAATTATGTTAAATTTTTGCAAAAAATCATTCAAAAGTGCAACTTTTACCTGTAATTTGAATGGCAACAAAAGGAAATGAAATATACACACAGTTGAGCTATAATTTTGGTTCTAAAAATTCATATTGAAAAGTAACTATACAGAAATATTAATTTAGTCATTATGAAAAAGCATTTACCCAAATCAGTTTGAACGACAAAGTTTTACAGTTTTTTAAATAAATTTGTAAAAAAAATCCAAATCCAGTGCTTCTCAAATTAGTTTTTCACTCCAGTCCCTTTTAGATAGCATTTAAATTTACAACCTTCATTTTAAACATAGAGTAAATTAATTTTTCTATGTATATAATTTTTTTTTGCGGTTTTTTATAATGAAGAACATTCTTTATCTTGATTTTTACCTCTTCAAAAAAAAAATTAGTTAGAAACATTTTCTTACACTCCCACTCTAAAGTTCCTCCATTCCCTTATGGGATGTATCACGTTTTGAAAAACACTGTCTTAATCAAAGTCATTTGAGAATTCTGAACATCACTCGAGAGAAGGTAATAAAAAAAACTTTTTATTTTTTTACTTAATGATCCAATTGAGCAGTCAGGTTCATTAATTTATATGTTTAATTAAGACAGACCTCTTTTAAAATTCAGAGTATGTAGTGGCTCAAGAAACAAAAATTGTAATTAAAGAGAATTAGAAAAAGTAATTTAATTCGTTCTGTAGTTTTGTAAATGTTATAACATGATTTTAAAAAGTTAGTTTGAGACTATTTGAGATAGTTTTGAGATGTGTCAAATTCTCAGACCTAATATATATATATATATATAAACTTTTTAAATGTGTCAAAAATACTATTATTAACTGCCAACAAAATTTTTACAAAAAAATATATACTACTCAATACAATCATTTCCTTATCAAATAATAAACGTAAAGTGTATTGCTTAAAACCGGATTAGTTAAAATTATTAGGTTATACAATATAAAATAGTTTTTCGTGACAAATATTCTAGGTCCCAATATTTTCATATAGTTTAAACATTCCCCTGATTTCTGACTTATACATTATTTTAATATTTATCAATACTGCTATTCACATATTTTTCTAAAAAATTTGATTTGTAAAATAGTCATTAGTATAATTAAAATATCTCCATAGTCATTTTGACTCCAATATATACATATATGAATGAAATTTATATGTAAAAACTGATTAATTTATTCAATTTGATGCTTCAATTAAACAATTAAAATATGTTATTTGATGTATACTTAAATCAGAGGTAAGTTCTTCTATTGCAAGTCAAAGTAAAGTACATATTTGTCTCGACTCAAGTCTAAATTTTCTGAACACTTGTCAGAGTCCTTAAAAATTTTGTTTAGAGTCCATTTTGAGTCCTTAGATTTCTTTCAAACTCATTTCAAGCTTACATAGTATTTCTGTGTGTAGGGTCTGAAAATGCAGCCAGATTTTGTCTAATTTATGAAATCTGCCAACATTTGAGCAAACCCCTGGTCAGGAACTGCATAGTCCAAGCATGGAATACTCGTTCTTTCATTTTTCGAAATAATTCCAATATAACTAAGGATTCCTGAATTAGGTACAAAAAATATAGGTTCGGAAAAGAGTGATTATATAATATATTTTGAAATAGGGCTTCATGACTGCAAGGAATATCGTTCAAAAGGTAATATTGGAAGTTGATTACAAATTGACTGTTTCTTAGGAACTGCATATATATATATTTTGTGTCATTAGCAATATTCTCTTGTATTTATTACTTAAATATATGAAGACTAAATGATTTACAAAAAAACAAAACAATTAATTTGTACTCGTACATACACATAAAATATCTTTAAATTGAAGATAAATCAGTGATGGTTTTTATATATTTTTTTGTGCAAATTTTGAAATAAAATATGTCTTCTGTTCCTTCCTTCTTTTTCTATTTATTTATAGTGATTCCTTTTTTCAGCTTGAATAAATAGAGTTTTGATAGGTTCACAAAGTGATCCATTTCTCCTTTTTTGGGGGGAAGGAAGAAAGCTTCATAAGCTAACAAAGACAAATTATATATATATAATTTGTGTTACAGGTAACATTTTTTTTTGCATACTTATTAATTCTTACGTACATAGTCACACAAAAAAAGAAAAAAAAGATTCAACTATTGATTATATAAATGTTTTAAAATGTGAGAATATTTAAACACATTTAATTTAAAAGTTCTAAGCCATTGAAAATTAAATGATGCGTCAACTTATATGTATGTATGTATGTACGTTTGTACATACATATATCGAATAAGATGTAAATGTATTGTAGAGTAAGAATTATTGAGGCTTGAACAAAGAACAAAAACAAAAAAAGTAGATGTTTTTTTATTGCCTCAAAACACAGGTTTGCTTTTTCTTCTTCTTCTTCTACTAGTCGATAGAACTAAATTTGTGGATGTTGCATTCACTGACAACTCCATAGAAATAGAATATGTTTGAATAATGTACATTTATCTTCCTCATCATTCCATTTGAGATTGCCTCAAAGTTGTACATTATTGAAAGTTTTTTAATAGCAAATTCCGAATTGATTTTTATTTGTTTAATAAAATGACTCGTTTCTGAGCACGGAAGTCTTTTATTTTTGCAATTTTATTTAAACTCTACTACGGATCAAATTTCATATTTTTTCTGAACCAATGCTTATTTTTAGCAAATCAAGTGCTTTCTAAAAGTAGAAATATGTAGGGGGAAAAAAAAGTTAATTTTAAAATTGTAGGTATTTTTGTTCGTTTTTAAGTCATGAATTTATTTTATGACTATTGACCTTAATTTTGACCCCGTGGATCAAATTTATTATACCTTGAATTGAACTCATTTGTTTAGCTTTAAATGTAATCTCTAAAATATATAAATATGTATTGGCTTTGGAGATATAGTGAAGTTTATTAATTGAATACACTTATATATATATTAATAAATATATCTATTTCCCCCCCCCCCCCCCCCCCCCACAAGGTTAAAAAAATTATGAATTAGTTTTAGAATTTGGGTATAAAAATGAGGTACATTTATAACAAATTTGTATCAAATTTCGGGAATGGAGTCAATCAAAAAATACAATGAAATGCATTATTTAATAGTAACAATAATAATTAATCCTTTTAATTAGACTTTAAAATACCTATCAACATGAAATTACACAACAGCAATTATTATCAATATTGACAGGTTAACATTCAAAAAAATTACTAAATAACAACAACAGCTGCTCTTACGTAATTACTAAATCAACATATATAAATAGAATACAAGGCAGAGGGGTGCTTCTAATCCCTCTGTGTAAGAAACAAAAAAGTTATTAAACATGTTAAACTCTCAGTCAAAAATCATAAATATATTATGTCCATGGTTTTCTCCATATAATAATAGAACATGAAACAAAGACAATTTATTTCCTCACATTCCGTCTCGCCTTCATATCATCAAGTAGATAAAAGTTTTGCTAGAGTCAAAATACACATTAAATGAATGGTTTTGTGAATGTAGACTTTATCTCGTCGTTCCTCATAATAAAAAAGCCCCAAAAAAACTTTTGTCAACGTTTCGTTCAGTCCCATCTGACGGAATAAAAAATTTATTTTTTGTAGTTATAAAATGAAAAATCATTCATTGTAAGAGTATTCTACTTTTAAATTTATGTTTATATGTATGAATATCTACTCTACACTTCAGACACAAAAAACCAAAAAAAAAACCAAAAAAAAAAAACAGTACTTTGAAAATATTTCATTGAGACAAATTGCAAATACTTTCTTTATGCAGACATATGATTTTTTTTGCAATATTTATCTTTTTTGAAGGAAAGAAGTTACGAGTGGTTATATATATATATATATATGGGCTAGCAATAACCCATTTATTGCTAGCTTTAAAAAACTATTTTTAAACTAATCAAAAATCCTAATGAAATAACAATATTATGATTTATTACTTTTTGATTTATACAATGATGCATTTTCATTTAAACAACGAGTAATTAATATATATATATATATATATATATATATTGACTTAAGTATTTTCTTTATGTTTAAAAAAAATTCTTATACATTTTTGTAACTCTTTCATTTTTTTAAATTTCTTTTTAATATATTTATACTGTCATTATTATTTGTTTCATTGATGCTAAAAGTATATAGACAATTTTAATTTTTGCTCTTATGTTTAAAATGATTATAGTTTTATTCCAGAGCATTTTGTTTAAACTACTAATCAATCTATAAACTATGTAATTTCTACAGATTATAAACATATATAAAAAATATATTTTTTTTACGGATTTAATTGTGATTCTTCCTTCAAAAATTGTATATATTATATGAATATATATTATCAAATGAAATCTATAAATTAAAGCCTTATTTTCTTTACTCTAAACATGAATATATTGTGCGTCCCTAGTACAATACTCTAACCAATTATTTTTTTTTTTTCAAAAATAGGAATTTTAAGAATATTTTTTAATAATAAGGACTTTTAACAACTTTTATATACATATATCTTTCAATCACTTCAAGTAAATATTCAATACTGTTTGTAAAATCAACACTATAAAAAAACGGTCTTAAAATTTTTAATCAACGATGTTTTAAAACTCTTGATCACCTTTCACTACAGATTTCTGATACATGCAAGGGTATCTTAGTAGAATTTGAACAAAATAAATGCCCACGGAAAGTGAATATAGTAGTGAAGATTCACTAAAGTAGGAATGCACAGTCTTTTTTCAGAATGAATCAAATTATATATGTAATGGTATCAAAAATAACACCTTCGCCATTCTAGTCTTGACATATTTCATAATTTATTTAGGCACTTCGAGGTGGTATCACTATATGCAAAAAAATAATATTTATAAATAAAGTCAAATTCCTTTCGAACAACGTCAGTTCGATCGACCTTTTTGCAATTTTTAAAATCCTGTGCGTTTTACAATTATTTCCTTATTTATATAATTTGCTGACAGCGATAGAGCTGAAGCATTAGGGAAGTAATGTAATACAAGAAAGTGTTTCTAGCAAGCAAAAAAGCCATGAGGTTCCATGAGTTGGGTTTTATGTACTTTTAACAATATCAAAAACAATCAATGTACTTTGAATCTTAAATAATAATGTTGGTTCTTACTTAAACTATTTCTAACGAGAGTTGAAAAATATGAATCTTATTTGCGCTTGTCAGAAATAGAAAGGACTGTACATATATATGGTAATTTTAATTTAAACCACAAACCCCAGATTGAATATATCTACATAAAAGATTTTTAACCAGACGACCGGTCAGATATTCAATACAGAAATGAAGGGGTTACTTTTTGAATGTGTTTTTAAAAAATTATTCATCTATGTAGATATTAGAAAGTAATGACAATTGCATTGCTTTGAAATGCATATTATTTGTCCCATATTCTGTCCACACAAGAATTTCCATAAATATTTTAGTTATCGATGAAATGGATCTTAATTTTACATTCATACATATAAGTAATGTTGAGAAATAAGAATCTAATTCATCTATTGGTTTTTTTTTCTTCAATATATGAGAAAAAGATTAATTTTGTATTCATTTAATCCATAATGATTCAACATATTCAAGGATTGTATGTGAATCAATTATGCATGAATAAAAATACACAGATGATCATGAACCTAAGTAAATCTGGCTTAGCTAGACATGTTTCCATAATGCCTTTTAATGATACATATTTCATAAATGAAATAAGGCTTTTGATCAAAGATTTGATTATTTTTAAATTAATCATGAAAGGCTTCACTTGGTCTGTATTTTCTTCCATGTATGCAGGTATATGGAATGCTTACCAATTGTATATGATTCGTGGGTCTATATTGCAGTTCAATTAGAAGATAAAAAGGCACTTTAAAAGATACTTTCTTCTAAATTAACATTTCTGTGTCATATTTTATGGAGTTCTTATAAAACAAAATTCAACAATAGCTCAAAAAACTCATTTTTCAGACGGACGAAAATGTGTTTGATATCCCCTACAAAAGTATTAAAAAGAGGAAATTAAAATTGTTGTTCTGATGTTCAGACTGGAACCATCATCTTCATATTTATATATGTAGAATATTATATCAACAATGTATGTCTATATTAGAGGTGTCACGATATTTAAATCAATATTTGGACATAAGAGTTTCACTGAAAAGGATGCTATAATCATTTTTTTAACGATAGAGTGGTCATTTACTGTATCACATTCAAAGTGAATTTTAGTCTTTCTTTCAGAATTTATAAGCAAACATTTGTAAACACATCCAAATAAAATAAATGAGTTGAATGTGTCTATAACGCATACATTACAATAAAAGTATACTAACGTTACAGAGAAATAAATAAATGTTTTTGCATTGTGAGTTTGTTTGTGAGAGGGAGATGCAGGAATATTTCATCATCTCTCGGAAATGGGGTTTTATGCAAGAATAGATTTTTTTAAACCTTTCTTTTCAAGAAGTATACATTTCTTTTAGTTGGTTGCGTATTCTATTAGAGGCCTTGAATATCTTTTTATTAGTATATGGTAACTCCCAGAGCATTAGCTCATCCATACACTGGCATAACGAATTCTAGAAAACCTTTATTCGCGATATAAGATCAAAATAAGCACAAAGAGAAAAGAAAGTGTTTGTTAGATATTTTCAATTTTTGTTCATCTTATGAGACATCTTATAAACTTGGAGCCCCCTTACGTGTTGTACCGAGTTAACACCCACCCTAACTGCATTATACACGTACAAATGCAAAGCACACATTATAGGGCTTCATCATCAACTTACTTGAGGTGCCTTTTTTGAATCTGGAATGATTTTATGCAACTCTGAAGACGAGAGTTGTTCCTTCCTTGCATTTGAATGACTGTTTATTTGCTGAACACGTGAGGTTGATGAATTATGATTGGAAGTGAGAGGCACTTCCTCAAAAATATCATCTTCATTTAACGTCTGTATATGAGATTTGAATCGAACTCCGGTTGAGCGGAGTTCCTCCTCATCCAGCGATGTCTCCCGTCCGGACTCTTCATCATCCATAATCATCTCCGAAACTTGCCCATGGGCATGAGTAAATTTCCGTTCCGTACTCAACAACAACTTTTTTTAAAAATTATTATTTTTAAATCCTTATTTGTAATGCACAAAATTCAAATAGACGTTGAAGCACATTTTTTTTTCTTTTGGTTTTTTCTTTTTCCTCTTGAAATGAAACGACAGACGGAATTGATTTTCAATTTAAAGCACTAAGGACGGAAAGTCGTTAAAATAAAAATTTTTTTTTTATAAAAAAAAACTTCTACTGATTTTTTTTTATATATATTCAGAAGTTTTTTTTTTTTAATTTTTTTTTTTTCGAATTTAGAAGAATGAGAGAGAAGAAAAAAAAACACTTGATTCAAAGAAATTTTTGGACAACTAAAAAAGCATAATTTCTTTTGTGTGTGGAGTGTGTGTGTGTGCTTGTTGTCGAAAAAAATGTTACGACGATCGTTCCTCGCTTTTCCTATCTAGTTTGGGCTTGCTAGAGAGCCGTAAACACTCCACGCTTTGTATGTGTCGTCCCTTTCTTCCCTGTTTTGAGCTCCTGGTTTTTTTTAATATTAATATATTGTATTTTTCATTCCTTAGCCTCTATCTAAAAGAGTTGATTTTTGCAAATCAAATTCCGTGAAAAGTTTATGAATTAATTAACTTCTAAGTACTTTGACCCTACCTAAATAAGATGAACATACTTTTTTTTTATATTTACTGTCAGCTGATGAAGCACCATCATATAAGGAGAAGAATAAGAGAGATAAAGTTGAATTTATACATATATATATATATATACAAAGGAGAATAAAGCAAAATTCTATCTTTGTACATGTGACTTTCCCTCTTATATAAAAGATGTTTCCTTACACACCCTTCTTCAGTTTTTTTTTTTTTTTTTTTTTTTCATACTTTATATATATATATATTCTTAAAAAAAATATGAAATCAAACTTTTATAAGGTACTTCAACATACATCTGACCTCAGGAGTACATTTTCATAAATGTTAATTTTCGTAATAAAATGAGAAAAAATGACTTCCTTCTTACCCTTCAAATAAATATTATATTTTGTTGAAAAAAACCAAAAAATGCAAATTTTACCAACTATTTGCAAAGTTATAAATATGCGCAAAGAGTACAAATGTAATAAAACAATATAGTTATGACTTTGGAGCAGGAATTCGCACAAATTAACAAAGCAATCATATCGAAAATTAATTGCAATTTAATTGTTAGAGAAAAATTTTATTGAAATAAACTAAATTTTTGACTCTTGCTATCAATATTTTAGGTCTAAAATGTGTTCGGATCATAATTATATTATAGAAGTCAAAATATTCCTCTTCTTTCTTTTTTAACAAATGTATGTTTTATATTGCAGTAATATATATTGAGAGTACAAATTAGTTCGGTTATTTCTTGTGGTTTTTATGCTAATCTATGATGCTTATTGATTTCTATAGCACGGAATGATCCAACACCTAGTGATTTTGCAATCTCTTCTTACATTTGACTTGGACCTTTATAGAGTAATGCCTCCAACTCTTTGTCTTTGATTTTTTTTTGACTGTTCAACGATGAACACAATCATTTTTGAAAACGTCGAAATTATGCTTGAGATTATTTATCAATTGAAACACTGTCAAAATGAACTTCTACATGCATTTGATACGATTTATCTGCACTTTTCTTTCATTAGAAGAAGAAAAATAAAACCTCCCGCAAATGCTGCTCAGTTACAACAAAATTAAACATGTTCAACAGTGTAAAAAACAGGATTATTTTTTGAAACTTAAAGTAATATTAACTGTATATTATTGACAAATGTCTAACCTCTTTAAAACCACCGAAAACAGGTGTCATTTCAACATTTACAACGATCAAACCCATCTTATAAAAACGAACCAAACTAATTTGTACTCCCTATACGTTAATGAGAATATCAAAACAGCCTCCAGAACCTCGGATGACCTTCTGGGGATCATTTAATCTCACCCAAACACCCAAAATTGACAATTTTCTTAATCTTTTGACTGCATAAGCAACCTTATCTGAATATGCTTTCATATTTGTAATTTTCCCTCAAAATAAATCTCCAGCGACCTCAAGCAACCTTATAAGCCGATGAAACATAGCCTTTGTTTGTTTTTGGGTCATCTTATTCTTGGTTCACTCTACCCTTACCCCCTAGTCCTCCTGGCTTACTGTGATAGTCGGTAAAATATACGAATGAACAATGGGACTCGCGCAATAGACGTTGAGATTATCCTTTAAGTAAAATAATCCGCCCTAAAATATAGGAATGGTACACGCCTTGTGTGATTCAATAAGTTCTATTGAACCAAATAACTAAACTGTTTGGGTCATTGTTGTAATTTGCTTTACGAAGAAGAACTAAACAAACAAATAAACCAAATCTTTTTGACTACTCCTGTCTTGTAATATTTATAGAAGGAAAAACATAAACTTAGAATAGAAGTCCGACATCGTAAATTCACCAATATTTTATACCTCAGAGCCTTCCCAGTTAGTACACATACATATATTGGTAAAAATTATTTACTTACCTTGATTTTTCCATAGTAATTGAATCAACTGTCAACAGTTGACTTATAGTTTTCTTCCATTAGATACATTGGCCATTTACAAGACACGAAAGTTGCGTAGTTGTTATTGTCAACATGTGCTCAAATTTATTTTTGCATTGATTTTGGTTTCCTCAGTTGAAAAAGGAATACAAAGGAACGGTATTACCAAATTTAAGCATAACCATAGAGCCTGCAGAAAATTAGTATTTAAATTATTATTAAACAAAATAATATACGTATTAAAGCAAGTTAGATTTGATAACTTTGGTGTCGGTATAAATCTACCGATTTCTAAAATTTTTCATATATGCATATCTCGAACAAAACAAGTCCTTTTCAGTTCGAGTTATTCAATTTTTATCTACTGTAAATCAGAAATTAAAAAAAAAAAAGAAGACATTTAACTCTTTGATCCTTGTTTATTTAACAAGTTACATATACATATTTAGGTATTATTTTAAGAGAGTTTTGACTTTAGAAAAATCTTTTATTCATTTGTGACACCAAAATTGATTTTACCTCTCTTATTTATATATCTTGCAGTATTTATGGGAGTAGAACCTCTATTTATGTGAGTAATTATGTAGACACATGCACGAAATAAGTCCTCTCATTTTCTTGAGAGTGTTTTTTGTAGGATTTTTGAAGGGTCAGTCGTTAGCTGAACAACAATGTGATTTTAGAATTCATAAGTTATAAATATACTTATGGACATATATAATAAGTAAAACAAAGCTTTCTATTTTCTACAGTGTTTGATTAATCAATAGGAAATTGATCTTATTTTCTGAGATTATCTGCATCAAAAATAGAATTTCATGCATAGATATAAGTATCCAAATAGTTTGTACTTCATATTGATCAATGTTTAGTTTTTTTTTTGTTTTTTTTTCATCACATTCCTGTCTTTATGCAGATAGTATGTATATTTGTTCATTAAAATATATTTATACAACCATTATTGGAGTTCCATAATGAGTTAGTAACTTACTAAAACCTTTTCATCAGAGTTAGTGTGCTACTGAATAAAAAAAGGTATTGACCCTGGACAGACAATTTACCAAAAAGTACCATACATATATTGAAAAATGCATATTTTAATGCAACTTGAAATGATATTGAAAATAAATATAGAGTTTGTCAAATATATGAATTAAAGTATGAACAAAAAAAATTCAATCTATTGCGTCTATTTATAAATTATTCAGGAAAACAATTATCTTTTTTATTCGAATACATTAATCAAACTCATGTTCTAATTTATGTCATCAGTAAATTATAGAATTCAAATTTAGGGACACATGTTTTTGTTTTAAAGTATGCAATACTGTCACTGACGTCTGAGCCAAATTACGTGTCAAAATATTGATTAGTGTTTGACATAGTCGTTTTTTTGTTAATAGCTAAAATCGAATTTTTCATTCTTTCAAATGTCTACAAAGATAATGACTCAAATGCAATTAAGATAAATTTTGGTGAAAACCAAAAAAATTTAAATGAATATTTCAGACTGTATTTTTTTTGTTGAAATTTTGAGAATCTGTGTTTGATTTCTCGAGATACGCTACCTATTACTTAATACAACCGACCATCGGATCTTTAATTTTGATAGCATATCTAAAACTTAGCAATTATTGACTTTTTGTAACTGCATTGAAAATTAGAAAAAAACAAAAACAAACAAACGTTGGCACATTTACATTGTATAAGTTCAAAAATGTTCAATAATAATTAACTATACCTGATAGAATTAATAAATTGGGCTTTGATGAAGAACATGTTTGAGTCCTTATATTTAAAGGTCTATAACTACATATTACATAATTTGTAAACATCAACACCAATTATGAATGTAAGTTAATGAACCCTTCACATCTGACATCATTGGCAAATAAACAAAAACGTTTTATTATTTTTAATATAACGCAATTTGACCTTATAAGCAACTACACTAATCCTATTTGACAAAGTATTGTTAACCATGGGCAAGCCTTTAGGTAAACCTTCTATTGTTCTTACTCTTTAACTTTATTTATTTATTAAAGAACAATTTATTAACTTTCTTGTCATGGTAGGTTAATTAATTAGTGTTCTTTTGAGAAGTAATACTTTAATTACATATACGTATAACTTTGTGGGTAGGTGGATGTAAATAATTTGTTTTTGGTCAGGGGTTATGAGCCTTCATTGTTTATTAACTCCTTAAGCTATAGTGGACAGAAATCTTAATTAGGATCCAATTGTCATCATTTTTGGATCTAAAGTATTTTCAGGATATTTATATAGTACTTTTGAGTGAATTGTTCTTTCTAGACTTACTTTTGACGAATCAAACTATGAGCTGTGGAAAAAAAAGTCCCTCTGTCGAAGGTTTATCACACTAAATTAATATATCAATTGGAAAGATAGATATTTCCGGGTTTATTTTTAAAGCTGTTGCCGTTCTTTTTTATTTATCGAAAAAGATATACTTAATATGTTTTAATACTACAAATGAATTAAAAAAAACAACGCCACAAAAGATACATTTTTTTCTACTTCGTGCTATGAGTAGTGTTGGATCGGTCCTAAGACTTTGTTCTTAATCAGTCTTTTTTTTTATAATTGGTCCAATTTTTTTCACCCATTCAACAGTCCTAGGACCGATTAGTCAATCCTTCAGCCCTGAAGAATACAATAAAAACAAAGACTACTAAACAAAAGCTACTCAAACGTCAACAGCTGAAACAACGTAATACTATAAGACCGACCAATACCGATCCTAAGACTGACAAAATTAATCAGGATAGGATTTAAAGGACTGTATGTAGTCTTTATATTTTTTTTGTAGACCGATCCAGCACTAGCTATAAGCAATGTGCTCAAACGTTTTAAATTAAAAAATATCATTGAGATTATGTAGCAAAATAATAGCAGCATCCTTATTTAAAACTCGACAGCATATTAACCAATATAATAAGTATATTTCAGGATTATCATATTTTTTATAACATCATCTAGGGGCTGTTTTTTTACACTCATAGGGAATGACTCTGTTTTTTTCCCACATTTCTAATCTTGCCTTAATCTTCTTTAAATTGAATATTATTATTTGATTAATTAATTATTTACAGTTTTTGATAAAGAAATGACAAAGTTATACGGACATATAAAGTCTTTGATTTTATGACGACTCATTCTTCAGATATAAACTCCTCAGTAATTTTGTAAAGTTATTACTTTTAGTGTAAGTAAGTAATGCATTTTTGGCTTAGTGACTCTCTTTTCTTTTATTATATCGATTTTTCCGTTTTGAAAAGTATGTTTGGGCTGCTTTCTAAGTATAAGAAGGAACCATGTGTTAAAAACTAATGGGCTACCCTATTTATTAAACATATTAATAGCAACGTTAGTAATAATAGTCATTCGACTGTGTAGGTGTTAGAGAAAAAAATCATGAGCTTTCTATCCAAAAAACCACTTTTTTGCACTTTGAAATATTTTTCTTAATTAGCTGATTCATTATGTTATGAAAGATATCCTTGTGATTTGAATTAATAAATGGTGAGGGGTGTGTCAGGAAATTTTACCATAATGAAGCTTCCTATGAGGAAAGTTTGGCAGTTCTAAATAATAAGTAAAAGTAAAAAAATAAGGGTTGGCACTTCTCTATTAATAATTATTTGATCAAGTATTGCAGCTGTAAAAACTTGTTTATAAGTGTTATACTAATAGGAAACAATTTTATGATATCCTAAAATTAATTATTCAAATCAAGAAAGAGTAAATGATATACGTAGAAACACTCAATAATAAGTACAGGTATTTTAAAAAAACCTTGCATTGAATTTTCTTCAAACCGATGAAAATATTTTGAACAATAATATCATTTTTCACTCTTTGTATATATTTACAATAACAAGGAGCAATAGTGAAGCATCATTTGCAATTTGTACAGTATTATTTATAAAAAAACCCATTACCTATTAATAATTGTTAACATTCAAACAAAAAACGGGATTGAGATGACCATGATTTGCTCGCTTTTATATCAGGTGAATTGATTAAACTTTTTAAATGCTTAGCCAAATAATATTTCAAAAGAGGGAAAAAATCAACTTCCTATTGGGAAGATATATGTATATTGCCGGCCTTTGAATCGTGGTAGATGTTCCTTATGAGCCTTCTTCCCTATATTGTTTTAGTATTTGTCATATATTGAATATTAATATTCAATAAACTGAATTTTCGAATACGATCTTTGACATTGACTAATTATTGATTGGTTGAACTAAAATTATCTATTGTAAAGCTTTGAATAATATCCTATTTTTAATAAGTATTAAAGAATAATTCCACACTCTTAACGATTTTTGGCTTTTACTTTTCCGAGAAAAGGCTATGATATATCCTAACGAAAACATCGTAATAGTCAGTTACATAGACATATATATAACTACCACGTTCTCATAGTCATATATATACTATATATATGTACAGTATCATTCATGTTGAATCAAATGTTTGAAAGACATATATGTGTAATTAGATGATCATGGAAAATCAACACAACAAACACAGAAATTACACCTCCTCAAAAAAGAAAAACATGAACGACTTTAGACCTCTCTGTTTAAAAGTAGGGCAATAGTAACTTTGTCAAGACACCAATCAATTACAGGCATAATAATTTATTGTTAAGGAGAATAAAATCGATATTACTATGAACCCTATGTATACAAATTTTCAGCAGGTGTGAGGTGCTAGAAGGAGTTTGAATAAAAGAGCAATTTTCTTTGTTAAAACTTCTTTATGAAAGCATTTTATATACATATTTACCAATTAATTACTGTAGGATTCAATTGTGATAGAGTTGCCACTATATCTAAATGAAATCACAAATATATTTAGCATCAAATATATATTTATAACAGATGCACAAGTTAAAACATACAACAAAATCCCAATATTGAATATTATATAAGCACTCAAAAAACCTTCATGGATTGGAAAATGATATTTAACTATATTTATTAAAATCTAAAATTTAATAGATAAAAAAATGCTTCAGTTTGGCCTTGAACAAATGTTTCTCACTTGAAAAACTGTTGCCAGGATGGTTTTCATCATAGAAAGTATCCTTTTGATTCACCTTCTACAAAGTTGAAGAGAGCAATATACAAAATGAGTACGGTTCAATGCCTTTTTCCGCTATTCATTGAATTCATTCCCCGTTCAGACACTCAAAAAAAAAAAAAAAAACAATGAACAAAAAACATAAATGTCTTTCATTTTCATCTTGATCTCCAATTATGAAAATAACTCTGTAGTTCTTAATGCGTTGGGCCATAACCTAGATAGATAGCTATGCAAATAAAGCTTTAAAAATACATACATATAAATATATATATGTATGTATTTTTTTATTGCTTATAAAATATCATAAGACAATTTCTTTATGTAACTTTTTTGTTGCTGCTATTTTTAGAAAATCCTCTCCTATTATTAACAATCTTAGCTGAGAACACTCAATTCTTGTTCAAACTATGAACATTGTTATCAAGCAACCTTAAAAAAATTTTTTTTTTTGGAGATTAAAATGCATTTTTCTATCATTTCTTTCTAATATCATAACAATATACATATACCTTCTATGGCTTTCATTTATAATATATATATATATATATATATACATTTGTATTATCAAAGTTATTAAACAAAATGGCGAAGCAACGATCACATGATCCATTTTTCTTTATATTAATTTGGCCACAAAATGACTTTTTGTATGAACACTAAATTACTCTCTAACTAACAAATCAACCCCTATGAATTCCCCTTGTTAATTCTTTTAAAATATGAAGAATATTGAAAGAAGGAAGAAAAAGCCCGATATCGATATACTTTCAAAGTAACATCTTGCAAGATAACACATCCGTTTTGTCACTTTGCTTTATAGCTTTAGTGCTATTAAAAGCTGATTATATAAGTTGTAATTTGTAGACAAATAATATTTTACTTAATTGCTATTTTAACACTTACAATTTTAATATAAATCAATTTTAAAAACATGTTTGATGTTTTCATTTTATCTATTAAAAATACTTATATATATATATATTATGAATATACATATATTTAAATAACCAAACAGTAGAAATTTCAGTTTTACTAAATGCTACAGAATGCGTATCAATAATAATAATAATAATTAGTAATTGTCATCAGAAAAGTACATGATTGTTCCTTTAATACATTCAAAATTTATTGTAGTTGAATGATTACTATAAATTCTTCATTTAAAAAACTTTTTCCCAATTTTTTATACATAATTCCAATTTTTTGACGATATAAAAATATGTACCTATTTATAAAGAAAGGTAAATATTTTTGATTATATAAATATGACTACTTTGATGTCTCTCTCTCTCTCCTGACAAATATATTTTCATTGAACTTATAAATCAATATAAAAATTAGTTATACATATATACTTTATAAATAATTCATCAAAACATGATTGTTGTTTAAAAAAAATGAGACATAGTCATATTTTCCGGTGAATTGAAACAAAAAAAAAGTTGCAAAATACTTTAGACAAAATGTTTTTTTGTTAAGGTTTATGTTATTTGAAGCAAGGAGAAAATAAAATTCCTGCAACTCTATCGTTATATTATAAAAAATTTACCTTCAAAAAATTTATGAATGTTCAAATTTAGACAATGTTCCCCCTTATAATTTCGAAATGTATGCTTTTATATTTAATCCATGAATTTTTTTATTCTCAATTTGTCTCAAAAACTCCTTGGGTTCTGTAAGAGTAATGCAACTATTGGCTTAGAAAAGTTATTTTTTTTTAAAGATTCTATATTTATTTTCAGTGTACTTAACATACAAAGTAAAAAATTTGTGACATAGTTCGTTTTTTCGCATCAATTCTGGTATATTATAATTTTCAATTTAATTTGTTTTGTTTTTTTTAAAAAACTTTTATTAGTTTTTCACAAATTTTTAAGAAAAAAATTTGGTAATTCATATAAAAGAACATTTATTATTTGCAAAATTGTATGTTAATTTTAAATTAGGATTTATATTTCCTTTGGGATCATCTAATCTTGTGAAAAAGCAATTTAAAGGTAAAAATAATAATTAAAAAAAAAAAAGAAAGAAGTTCTGTTCAATGTTGAAAATTATCTTGGTATTCTATTATTTTCAAAGCAAAATGCGTTCATTTGAAGCATAAGTAAGTAATTGTAACACAAAAAGTATCTTCAAAAAAAAAAATTGTCTCTATAGGTCAGTAATAGAATTAATTTGTTTTCAGTTTTATTGACCAATTTTTTTTATACTTTTACAAACATGGCATGCCATTAAAAAAATTTACTCATTCTAGCTAAATGAAATAAATATTTTTTTTATAAAAACATCTCCAAGAAAAGTCTCTCAGTTGCTTTAAAAAAATCAAATTCATACACCTTAAAAAAATATGAAAAAAACAAAACAAAAAAAAAATATTTGATTTTATTGTTCTTTTAAATTGACATGGACTCAAAATTTCAAACAATTAGGAAACGAGAATCATTTATTATTTGAGTCATAGGGTTAGTGTTAAAATGTGTTTTAGAGTTACATACCGTGTGTGTAGTAGTAGAAATAAATAAATAAATTATTTTTGAAGGCTTTGTTCTATCCTGCCATTCTCAAGAGGTTCTAAATATTTTATTCACAATGTTTAGCTTCAGACAATCAAAACAGTGCTTACATGACGGTCGGATATGACAATTTCCATTATTTTATCAATATTTTCAATAGTTCGATAATGGATTTCTTTTTACCACATCTAATATTTTCTATTCTATATTTTGTTGTAATAAATATGAAAATTTCATAGGGATGATTCTGGTTTGTGGTTAGCTTACATATTCTTTACTGGTCTTGAAGTGTGATATATGAATATTAATTATTAAAAATACCATGAGTTATAACTTTTCGAATGTAAACATTCGAAGACAATGTCTAAATCGATATGCAAAAAAAAGTAAAAAAAAAGTCATACATTACAACTGTTCACAACAGTTGATGTCAATTAGCAGCCTTTTTCGAATCTTGA
Organism: Lepeophtheirus nordmannii; assembly: GCA_963680855.1. Classification (NCBI taxonomy): domain Eukaryota; kingdom Metazoa; phylum Arthropoda; class Copepoda; order Siphonostomatoida; family Caligidae; genus Lepeophtheirus; species Lepeophtheirus nordmannii. The sequence goes on from OY804525.1 coordinate 10,950,196, forward strand.
TATCTTTACATATAATGATAATTTTTACCCTATGATGGCAACAATCAAGACATAATAGTCTATGTAGTCTTTACTACAACAATCGACGTTTTTTACTCATATGTTTTCATAATTTCGGATATTCACAAATATGAGTAAGTTGTAGCAAATACATTTAGACTCAGTAATAAAAAAATTGAAAGAGATTTTGTGAGCTTTTTTTTAAAAAAAGAAAGATCTAGTTTTTCTATTATTATAAATGACCTATTTTTTGTTATACATTCAAACTGCCAAAATAAGTTTTAAAATAATTTATATTCATATATTGATCTATTTGCAATAGGCTGTCCTGTTTTAGGGTCAATCCCTTGTTTTGTCTCTAATAAATGATTTTCTGCTGCCTATTTACGAAAAAAAAGAAGAAATTTGGATAATGAAAATCTTTAAAAGCCATTTGTGTAACCTCTCAACCTAAATGAAGTTTGAGAAAATTCCCTTGTTTTGAAAGAATAATTAGCTGTTTTCAATGGGCTTTGGATGTCTGAAATTTAACGCAGTCAAGCTCTAAGTTTCTCTGAACCTCCTTTGAGATCTTATTTAATTTTCTTAAAGTTTTTGTGCCTACAAGTTGGTGTTTACAGTTTTTCTAAAAAAAAACAACCCTAAAATTTTGAATCAATTTCTTTTATTTTATAGTTATTTGTTTGAATTCGGTACATCTACAGTCAGGATAAATTTCAAGTCAAATTTGGCATTGGTTGCAATTTTATTGTACATTTTCTGAAAATGAAAATTATAACTAAAAAAACAAAAACAAAAAAAAAAAACTGTTTTCACTTTGGTTATCACAAAGTATCTTCTTAATAGTTGGAAGAGCTATCTTATGGTTATCAATGGAGAGTAGAAAAATCATTTGGTACATACAAAAAAAATATCAGATGGACCCAAAAATGCCTAACGTGCATACTAAGGCAAAATGATTTCAAAGCCATTCGTCTGTAACTTTTAAATATGCATACACATTTTTACACAGACCGTAGAATTTTTTTTTTTTTTAGAGAAACAAATATTTTTTTCTTTGCATTTACCACGACATATTGAATCCATACAGTGTAAATAATTTTTTATTTAATATCACATAACAGCTTTCAGTGGATAAAGCAAGACTTCCTTATGACTTTTCTATGACTTCACCAACTGTATTTTATTGCATCAGAGTTGAAAATATAATCAAATGTATGTATAATAGTCATTGAAATCGACCTTTGTGTTATACATATGTACATGCATACATCTGTGTGCTTTTTGGACAAAGTAGATTGCATAATATGGGATTATTAGTGAGAAATACAAGGAAGGAGGGGGGGGGGGGAAGGGAGGGAAATAATAATATAATTTTCTTCTTCTTGGCGTATAGAAAACTCTCTGTACTGTAAAATATTCCTGTTTTTTTTTTTGCAAGGATGCACTTTCCATTGCTTTCAAAAATACGACAGTGTCTCGAATCATGTATGAAATAATATCACTATGCTAGAGCAATTATTTGGCCAGGTTTTGAGGGTTACTTCATATCTATTTGTTTTATACGGGAGAGGCAGTAAAAGGGATATTTTAAACTTAATCTTCCGTAGGACGGAATTACTTTTTTTTTTAATTCTTAGGGTATATTAACCATATTTTACGCTCAAAACCAAATGTAGATCTAAAACCAACTGGTAGTTCTTAGCCAATTACTTCACACCCTAGAATTATTCCTCATATAATGGAAAAGGTATTTATTGAGTGTTCGAACAAGAGCTTATTCGAGCTCAAACGCTCAACCTCTTTAGTTCACTGATTAGGGACAGCTGTTAGTAGAATAAATGTAAATACTTATGTTAGTGCGATGACGTCATGAACGGTACTAGATATGTCTCCTTCCCCAAATCCTTTTACTTTTCATCTTGAAATAGTTGAGTCATTAATAAAAAACATAAAACATACCTTGGTTGTGAAACTACAGAAAAAAAGCAAATTTTGACGGCTTACATACAATTACATTGCTAAGTATTTTTCTTCTTTAAAAGTAAATACAGTTAGTGCTTCATGCATTCCGGTTAATCAAGAGAAAGCAAAGGGAAAACATAGTTATAGTCGTAGTCCATATAAAGACAAAATCTGTTTTATTATTATTTCATTGAAAATGATAACAAAACGAGGTAAAGCTATTTATATATATATATATATATATATATATATATATTGGAAACTTAATAACCATTCAAACATAAAAATCTAATCAAAAAATAATCCTCTTCACCACGCAATGGGTACCAAATTAAATGCAAGTGTTATTTAATCATTTTTAAATATAATAATGAAAACAACAACTTAGAGCGTGTTCAACTTTTAGAAAGGTCTTCAATATCGCTGTATCTTAGTCTGAAATTGGAAAAGTATGTACAATATAGGAAATACTTTTGAGGTTTCTTAATTCAAGAAATACTTAAAATTTCGATGGGCACGATTGCTAAATATTTTTTTTTTACTTCATTGTATAATCTATTTATTTCATTTGGCAAAGTTAGGATATTTTGTTGGAAAGATAAGGCAAGTAAACTAAGTAAAATAGTTTATTAAATCAGATTTAATATAAATCGAATAATAATTTATTGCTAAAAAAAATCAATTATATATAAAAATCAATGGTTCACTCAAAATATGTCATTTTGTGCACATTTGAAAATACTTCAAATGAATTATTTTACATTTGGTGAAATATGGATTGAGGAACAATTATTAAACAAATTAAAAAAAAATCATTTTTATATATCTTTAGTCATGGGAGCGTGAAAAGATTTTAAACATATGTCTACCCTCATTAAAAAAAATATCTTTACCAAGATTGAAAATTCTCTTATTGTTGGATGAGGGATTCATAATACAGATGCTCAAGTGCTATCATGTGAGGGAAGGAACGGAACTCAAAGAGGTTGAGAAGCACTTGCTCTTTGGTTTTAATACCTATGAAATTAAGACTTATTTCCCAAATATAGGGGCCTATTTTCATATGGATTCCAGCTTTTCCATGTGAATAATTATTACTCGTTTCATAATTTAAAATTTATTCAATACATGTTTCAATCAAAAAGATACTAAAATTTTATAACTATGATTAAATGCAGTGCTTCTCAAATGTTTCTTTTGCTCCTCTTTCAAATATACCTTTTCAAGTTAAATATGGGAATAAACAAGCTCAATATGGGGATAAGCAAGTTCAAGTTCAGCTTATTTATATCCATATTGTATTTGCATATTCCCATATTGAACTTGAAAAGGTGTAGTATTTTAAATATCGTTGTTCTCCTTCATTCTAAATGATAAAATTTTGTATCTTTTTACGCTCCTCCAAAATTACTCAGAAGTCCCTATAAGGAATACATCCCACAGACTGAGAGGCACTGATTGGTTGTTTATGACAACTTAAAAGACGATAAATTTAATGGCATACAGACAAGATCTACATATTTATTCAATATAAGAAAAAACAAATGAACAGAAAAACCAAATTTGCAAAAAACAAAACAAAACGCTGAGTACCAAAAAGAAAGCTCAAATTCATTAAAAGCCACTTAATATCGACTAAATTACAATGGAAATATGTATTAATTGCAACGATTTCCTATACAAGTACCTTTTTATCTGCTTTTATAAAAATATATTTGCATGGATTCAACAATACTTTGGCTTTTGTTTGAAATCCCTTCTACATACTTAGACCTAATTAGGGCCGTCTAGAAGTATAAACACTACGTCAGGCCCCATCCTAAAACATAAAAACACATTTTACCTGAACGCATAAACCGTTTCATGGAAAAAAATTTGTTCATCATATGTATGTAGATATCAGATAGTGACGTCATCATCAATCCATCTTGAAGGTATAAACATACAGTATTCATAACAATAATAAGTACTTTTAATTACAGCTTAATTATGAATAATGATAAAACTTCTCTCGTTATTTGGTATATTTCAATAGATTTAATAATGAAAGTCACTCTATGTGAATCTAAACGAATTTAAACTGAGCTCTCAATTCACAATTACAGGTAAATGAAACCATGGAATGTATTGAGCTTGAATGCCAATTGTTCTGATCCAATACTCTATAATTGATGCATCATATAACCACGATAATATTGAAATGGAAGGAAAAGTTTCAAATGCCATGATTCTTATCTTAATTATCATGAGATCGCATTAGAAGTGATGATGGATCATTCAAAAATCACGAGTCCGAAATAGACGATAGGAGCAAACAACTCCAGAGAATAATAGCACATCTTTGGATAGTTGATGATTCTCTAACACGATGAGTTGGAGGCCCTCGAACTAGGAGATACTCTGAAGGATCCACTGGCTTGGATATAAATCGGAGATAGGAACTTAGGATCGTGAATCCGATATGGAAGGAATCCATGGGATTGATGATTGCAATATCTCACGTCACTAGTTACATTCTTCCCTAGCCGGAGTCAGAAGTATGGATGTGGATCCCAAGACTTATTTTCCCTTCACCACCTGAGGGATGTTTCTCTTTTAAGTCTTTCTAGTACTCGTTGCTTCCTCATTGAAAGGCGTACCTTTTTTTTATTCAAAATTATGGGAACCGACTTCTGTATGAGTGCCGAAAGTTACTTTAAGTGAATCTCAATATTTAATTTTAAACTGATTAAAGTAAAAGAGAGTGCTCTCAATTTTGGAACCTTTTTCAAGGTCTAATAACAGAGAAGGGACCCATTAAATGTCCAATACTCATTACACGTACCATCATCTAAATATATTATATATTTTTATATATGTTTTTTTTTAATATCTATTATAGCACAAAGAAAAAAAATAATTTGATATAGAATAAAAATAAATTATCAGTGAAAAACCACATATACAAATGTATATTGTTCCTTCAATCAAATATTTAACCTACAAAATATAAATACATATTTAAATATGTTTTTTAAATGAATATTGAAGAAGAAGAAAAAAAGAAAGAAAAGAGTTTGCAGATAAGGGATATACCAACCAACTAAGGCATATGAATATACATATATGTAGACTCATAAAAAAAAGGCATTTAAAAAGCAGTAGTATTAAATTAATATATATATATATACATATTACTCCACAAATACCTACTAGAACATACCTATTTAAAAATTCTTATGATGTAAAAGGAATGCGTACATATATCTGTTTACGACGTCTCATTTATATGATAATACTTTTTTTTTTGTTTTGAGAGAGAGAGAGAGAAAAAAAAATTAAGATCAAATAAGTAGTCGTTTTATTATAATATTTTGATAAAAAATTTTAATGACTAATTGACCAAAAAAACTCATTTAATAAATTGTTAAAATTAGAAAGAGGTTTTGAAATCTGCCTTTTTCCCTATCTACATATTACATACATGTCTCCTAAAAGTCAGGCCGTTCCTGAAGAAGCTTAAATCTGCGATGATGGGGGGAGTGAATTATGGTGAGACACGGGAGGAGACCACTGAAATCCAACACCAGAACCTTTATCTGGCTACGGATACTAAGGGTCTAAGTTCTGCTGTACAGGGCAGCCATAATTTCTCCTTCCTAACAATGGAGCAGATGAAGGTTGAGGACTGGCAGGCGAGGTGTGCCATTCAGATTATGGCAGGGAACACCATGACAAAAGCAAAGATGGCCAGGTTCAAAACAATGAAGGGGGGAAACAAATGCGATACTTGCCCGGAGGCGGTCTGCAATCTGGGTCACATCCTACAAGGATGTAAAATGTTCATAAGGGAGAGAGTGAACAGACATGACCACCTGCAAAATATGATCGCCTCATCGCTGGAAAAGAAACAGTTCAAGGTCACTAGGAAACCCAGAGTCCTGTATAAGGACACTTGGAGAGTGCCTGATTTGGTAGCGGTGAAGGGGGATAAAGTTTTTGTCATAGATCCCTCGATCTGTTCAGACCTGGCTCTGCTGAAAGATGAGGAGCAGAAAAAGCTGGACAAGTATGATACCGTGGTTTTCAAGGGCAAGGTGCTTAGGCACCTAGGGCTGGAGAAGACACATGGGCCTGCTGCTGTGCAGGTGATTCCAGCAATATTCAATTGGAGGGGAGTGTTGTCGAAGGCAACTTATAGGCTATTGGCTAAAGTGTTAGGAATTAGCCCAACCTATATTGCCTATATGCAATTAAGGGTTCTTTCAGGGTCAGCCCTAGTCTATAACGCGTCAAGGAAAAAGGGCAAAAACTCATAATAACCCCCCCCCCCCTCTACTTCCTCTGTAAATAACAAGCTAAAATTTCCCATTTTACCCCTCCCAAAAAAAGGTGCATGAGATGTATATATTTGTTTAGTTATGTTATACAAAATTCATACAGTGTATATTACCCATCTGACATTTAAATTCATTCAGTGTAAAGTTATATATATGTATTGATATCAATTTTGTAAATAATCATGTACCTTTAAGTGAATAAAGACATTGTTTGGGAAGGGATTGGGTGTGTCGGAAGGTAAACCGATTCCAATCAGTAGTGGATTTATCTGCTGCTGAGTGTTCTCTTCTAAGAGCAAGAATACAAAATCCGGTGATTATAGGCCTCTCAGGCTGGGGGCCGACTAACAACTAATCTCTTATAGCCTTATGATTTTCATAAACCCTTATTGTTTGTTTTTTTAGTGAACAGAAGATCACTTTATTTTTAAAGAATGGTATAAGAATAAGAAAAAGTAAAAAAGAGATCTTTTTTACTTTTTAAATAAAGATATTGGAAGACATGCTCTACAAAACTTACATATGTACGTACATAGCCTTGCATATATAAAAAAATCCATTGAGAATGTATTGCTTTTTAATAAAATAAAGAAAAGAAAAGGAAAAAAAAATCAAATGTGTTTTTTATCCACCCTCAAAAATACTAAAAGCAATACGGTCACATTACGAAACAAAGTTGCTGACGTACCTAGAAAAAGAAGGAGATAAAAATATCATCATCTAACAAATATGCTCAAAAAGTTCCACTGTGCTGACGCAGAAATTCAAGAGCTTGCCAAATATGTATGTAGATAAATAGTCTAGATATCTATTTACGTGAATATGTATGTAGAAGGGAGGGAGGGAGGCAGGGCAGAAAGGAGATACTTTGGGTGTGTTGTATAATGACTTGACCTTTTTTTTATTTAATTAATAAAATGAAAAAAAAATACTTTCACTGAACTTAAAGCAAATGAAAAATTGACATAAAGGGCTATAATTTGTTTGAGTGTCAAATCAAAAGATAAAAAATATGCAAAAACTATGCTTATTGCAGATAAACGTACTTGAAAGCAGGGCTTCTCAACTTGTCACGATCTGAGACCTATGTACCTCTATGATTGTCATGTCAAAACGTATTTTTATTGCCCTTGAAGCCAAAGGAAAGTAAAGAGTTTTCTTGAAGGATCAACGGACTTTCAGTTGACATATCCAGAATTTCTACGTCATTTGATGTCACCTGATAAGAAAAAAAATATATTTAGAGGGATTTTAAATAATAAAATCCGTCAATTTTTTGTTTATTCTTAATTTTTAATCAATACTGAGATAGCTCTTGGTTATTTTTATCAAATATCTGTGACTTACCTAAAAAAGATCTGTAATTTAGTATGGTCACCATTCTTTTGTGAGAAACACGGGTGTGAGGAATATGACTTAACATAATGGTGGATCTTACAAACAAAAAAGATCAATAATTTTGTTATTTATTTATTATTGATAGACCCTTGTTGGTAGTTTTTTTTTTTTTGTCATTGATATTTGAAGTTTATTACTGTGACATAGTTTCTTATTTTACCCTTTTTCATAATTTATTTCTCTGAATAAAGGAACTTTTTTATAAAGCACTCTGCAAATTCATTTTCTAATTTGATATTAAAACTATGTATACATAATTTGTGTTTTTTATCAGTTTTAAAAGTAAGTTAGAGATGTATGATATTACACTAAATATTTTATTATATGCCTGTGTAACAAACTTTAGTAGTACTTGATAAAAAAAGATCTTATTGTACATAGATATACTAAATCTATGCAATATTAAACATGCTTGCAAAAAAAAACCATTTTTTCATATTGTTATGTATACTTTTAGATGTGCAGAGTAAGAATATCATTGTTTCTTTATTTATTTTTTAAGGGGGACGGGGTTAAACTTTTTTAAAAAACCTGTTTTATGGGCCTTAAAGATTTACAACAGTTATATTTTTGTTACTTCCATATTTTTTATATATTAAAATATTTGTTAAATTGCATGATAAGGTAATATTTTGAAGATATTATTAACACTCATTTGAATAATATTTTCAAATATTATATCCTGTCAAAATATCAAAAATTTATATTAAGGGAAAGACACGTACAGTAGTAAACGCTGTAAGCAGTACAGTTTTTTTCCCCAACATATATTTTTTATATTTGTATATGTACTAAAAAGCATTTTATTTTCAAAACTTTGTATTCATAGCACATTTATCTAAATTTCCATCAACTAAAAGTACATTTGAAATCAATTGCAATACCATTGACAATAATATTATTTATTTCCTTTTTGTGTATCTAAATGTGTATAATTTATAAAATAATGCACTTAAAATGTATAAATATATATATATATATAAATTCGAAGTAACCCTGCTCAAGCCCTACCATTTTGTGGATTGTTGCTATATACACCAATTCTATTCAACACTATGTTGTTCGAAAATAGAAATGCTTAAAATACCTTTTATATGATTTTGATTTATGTAACTTTATTTGATGCACTATTACAAAAACTGGAAAGATGCTATTTTTATTACTCATAAAACAAAATTTAAATGCTTTGGTAGTAATGGGAATCTATACTGTATATATATATTTATAAATATATGTAAATATATTGCACCTTCCCTAAAATTTTCATTCAATCAACCAATATATATATACGTTAGTGATATATCGAGTATCTAAAAGTTTGCAAATATAAATATCAAAATTTACAAAATTTGTGGAGACGATTTTATTTTTATTTTGTATAAATATATATATATATGAATAATTCAAGGATGGAAGACTTTGATCCATCACTAATATAGTTTGATACATCTGTAGCAACAAGAACAAATGAATTAAATATGCAACTGCTGCTTTTGATAATGGTGCTAGACATGGAAGTATCTACATTGTATAGCTTTTTAAAGATTTTTTTTTTGAAAGCTATGTTACTTTTTTGCAGTCTTTATATAAAAATCTAGTTAATTTTTTTTTTTTTTTTTGCATTTACATGAATTTCGTTTGTTTTTGTTCAATTGTGTACGTAAATTTTTAATTTATCATCATTGTTAAAAGTTTTTCTTTGTATTTTCTTGAATATTATGGGAGTTATTTTTGATTGTTCATTGTTTTAAATAATTTTAATTGAGGTTTTTTTACTTTTTTTTTGAAAAGCAAATATACGTTTTGCATTATAACTGATCTTCAATTCTTATAAAATTAAAAAATAAAAGAATCAAAAGAAGGAGAATGCAAGTACAAAAACACTCAAAAAATCACTTAATAAATTAAAAATATATTTTTTAAATTACAAGTTCTTCATCAAGTGTTCATCAAATTTTACTTCCATTATCATTTCAAATTTAAATTAAAGATTCTTGTTTATAAATATTATATATTAACAATCTTTTTTTTTTAAATACACCGTTTGTAGCTTCATTGATGTGCTACCTTTGCTTAAGACATTAGCTTTTTGTTTATTTCTTTATTTCCTCAAAGTTTTTTTACAATGTGGCAGTCCCTTATATATTAGTCAAGGGGAGACGCAAAGTCTTTTCTTTGATCATCTTCTTAGAAAAGGAGACACTCTGAAAAATGCATACATTTAAATACGTCTAAAGAACCATCAAAACACATATTATACGAATCAATATTCTTTTTTAAATAGTTATATTAAGACTTTATATGTTGAGTGATGAAAATCCTCAAGAAATAAAGAGACGAAGATACACATGTATTATTATCTTTGGTTTAGAAAAGATTTGACCCAAATATGTACGTACATGTTTGCATAATCATAAAAATATTCTCATTATCTCACTCGTCCTATCACCACAACAATTTTAATTTTTTTTATTATTATTCCGCTTTTAATGATTCAATTAAGATAATATTTTATTTTTTCTTTCCTTGTGTGGAAGACGTAATACAAAACCATATTATGTTTATATATATGTATGTATGTATTTTGAAATATGTACGTACGTTATTTAAAGAAATGCATTAGTTATCTTATGTAGAAGAAGAAAAATAAAAGGAGGGAGAAAGAAAGAAAGAAGGAGTGGAGGGGGGGGGGGAACCCCTTGAGGTGGAGAGAAAAAATTTAATGAAAACTCTTACTAAATTTTTTATTCTTCATCATCATCATCAGTGGCGTACTATGTATTTACTTAACCAACTTTTAAATTTTTATTCTTTAAAAATGTACATAATTACATATTTGTAAAGACACTATTACTCACATAGTGAAGCTTGCCTTCTTTTAGTATCATATTTTATTGATTATGTTCATTATGCATCCCTGTTGTAAAAAAGAAAGCAAGTAAGTTTACGTGTCTAACATGTCTTTGTGTGGGTGTTTTTGTCTTTTTCCCACTGCAAAGCTATGATTACCATATTATTATTATTATCTAAATATTTTTAATACTTATAATAAAATAATATATATTGTAAAATATCATATTTAATATTACCCGATTTTACTCTAGAATTTTCTAGAATAGCACTCATTGTAGCAAATTTGATACCTATATTTAGTGTTGCAATGCAATGCTTTTAAAGAGTTTTTCAAACGCTTCTAAAGTTACATTGTCAAATAGGCGAATTCAATTTGCATTAAATTTTCCCAAAAATTCGATTTACTACATTTGCTTACAAAATATTCAGGACTCCAATTAATTATTGCTTCATCGAATTTACTAATCAAATTTGTGCTCTAATTTACATTATTTGTAATTAGTATGTAATGGAATTCTAATTTTATGAGGAAATATTTTATATCTGCTCAAAAATGAGTCTTAATTAATAACAACTTGGGGGTGTACATGCAGAATACAATTTTGAACATGTTTATTCATTAAAAGTGGAGAATGCTCTGAATTTCTATCTAAAGAATAATACATTGTATTTATATATGTATTTTAAAGAGAACGATGTTGATTGTCACACTTTTTTTTAAAGATATGCCATGTTTTGATATAATTTTCGAAACAAAATCTTATCAAACTATTTGTTTTTGTAAGATAATTGCTTTATGCTTAAGACTTTCATTACTCTTTTTTAAATAAACCAGTATTAACTATAAATATTTGCAATGCAATAATATCAATTTCAAGTATAATCAAAGGCTTGATTATGATTTATGAATTTATGAAGTGCCATTAAAAAAAACAAGTTTATTTTTTTTCGTATTTCTTGGAAGTCAATTAAGTTACAAACATCTTATGGATGGCTTGGGATATCTATTAAGCTAATATTTAAAGTGTAAGTTTAAAATGATTTAGACCATGTTAAATATATATATATATCTGTTTTAAGTCTAAATAGAATGTTTAAATATATCTTTTTTGATTCTAAAGGATATATTGTATAAAACTGCATTGGTTAGTTAAGAATTTAGAAAATATGTAAATTTAATTAGTTATAAAAATGGATAAGTTCAATTTGTTTGATTTACTGTGGTCGTCATAAAGGTAAAAATATAAAATAAATCCAATCAATAGAAGCCACAAAAATTATATATATGTAGATATACATAAATTTGACATGAAAGAGCTGCTTTCTTTAAATCTTCAAAATATCACTACTCCCTATTGATATATTTACATACATATTTGTTTTAGTCAAGTTTGTAGTTTTAAAAAAAATAAACAGTTTTAGAAAAAATACTTCAAAAACTATTCAAACAACAGAGTTTTATTCCATTTTATACTTCTTTACTAATCTCTTGATACTCTAGAGACTAGTTATTTATTATAGTAGGGATCTCCAGATCAGAATTGTTCATTCTCATTCCATCCCAAGGATTTGAATGTTATTTTGAAAAAGATTTCCCCGTTACAAAATCCTCGAAATATCCTAGACTCTCCCAATAAAACTAAATAGTAAATGTTATATATTCCTATTAAATATAAACTGTTAAAAGGATCCTTTTGATTGTAGATTATTTAGAAATGGAATACATTGCATGTCTCTATGCCTAAAAAAATGCATTCTCATGTTAACATAATCATTAGTAGAATTCCATTTCGTGGTTTAATTATTATAACTGCCATGTTGTTTAAAATTGACTATAGAGTTGTTGTTTTTTTATTATTATTTGTTGAATGTTGCTCTACGTGGAAACTAATTATTGCTTAAATACCTATGCTTGCATAGTAGGTAATTTAAATAACATATTTTTGTGAGAGTCCAGTACTTTTTAAATTAATTAATAGCTATAAATTCCTATATTGACATCTAGCACATTTTATATATGTCAGGAATGAAATATGAAATGATCTTTATGAGTACTTTAAGTGTTGTTTATGAGTAAACATAAATCTATTCGAAATTACATATACAAGTTAAAATATCAATAAAAAACATTTAGTTTCTGAATTAAATTGAAGTCAAAGCAATGTTGCTTCTGAAAAAAGCATAGAAAATAAAAATGATATTTAAAAAAAAAATATATATATATAAATCACTCAGGTTTTAAGTGAGTCTCTTGACATAAAATACAAACCTACATTTTGAATTAATATAAAATTTTTACAAGGAAATAAGTTCATTTCAACTCATGACTTCCTTATTTATCAAAAGTTAGTACAAAACTGTAAAAAGTATACATAGGATCAAACGTGAAGAAAAAGGAATTCCTTCAAAAACAGATTTGATGTGAATTAAATAATTACAGATTCGTGATCAACGAGTCAGTTTAGCCTTTGAAGTTGTGATTAACATACTATAATAAGTTTTTTTTTTTTTCCCTTCTACATGACTTATATTTAGACTTGTGGGCCACAAAGCTATAAAACAAAGGGTCAAAACACGCTATTTAGCTTGAGGAGAGTTTCTTTTTCAAAGAAACATGTACATCACGAGAATTTCCTTTGTGAAATGCCACTTTTGATGTATATACTATACTCCCTCATATTCCCTACTTGTTTTAATTTAATTAAAAAAATAGAATTCATAGAGTTTGCGTAATTTTATATAGAATATGTAATTTATGGTATTCTCAGTGCACCTAGCGGACAAAAAGTTGTCTATAAAACTTTGTTTTATAGCTTAGCTGCACCTTATGTGCACTTTGAAGTAACTTATAGGTGAAAAAAAAAAAGATTATTCCTCCCTTCGTTTTCGCATAAAATCTACATAAATAATTTTAAAAATATGTTGGGAAAAGTTTTATAGCCTTTTAAGATTAATTTAAACTATTTTCATTTGTATGTATGTATGTATGTATGTATGTATCTCACTGATAGGTACAAACTCATTTTTTTCATTTTTTCAATTCAAATAAATGGTATAACTACTTTTCGTTTTTAAACTGATTTTATCGGTATATACGTATATAGAGACATATATATATATATATATATATATATACTATATATTAATAGATCAAGGCTATGTAATTAAAAAATGTAGCAGGTGATATACAGTTTTCTATACGCTTTGCTTTTATGTATGCGATAAGTAAATACTCTTTTTAATAGTTATTTTGATAATGAATTAGATTGAAAATTTTATGTCTTTGATTCCTTTGCCGAATTAAGTGTGTAATATTTCATCTACCACAAATGTTGTTCATTTGAGCTCAAAATCCTCACTACTCTAAATAGATTACATAGAGTGGTGTCAATCAGAGATGGGAGTAACGGTTTTACTTTTTTAGTAATAGAGTAACTTATATAATTACTTTCCTTTTCGTCATAGCCCGATCCTCATTTCTCAAAATAGAATTCCTCTGAGACTCACATTTCCCAAGGCCATATTCCCTGTCACTTTCTTTTTGTCAATACTTTTTCATGGGTTTCCTTGAGTTCTCTCTCTGATTGTCACCTATGACACGCTCAAATTCATTATCACTCGTAATAGTAAAACTTTTAATCTAATTTATGTTTGTGTTTGGATATGTTTTTCTATTGAGTAAACATTGAAATTGCATTTATTATAGTAATAGATACGTTATTTGTATGAGTAACTGCTTACTTTTGCTATTGAGTAACGACTTTCTATTTACTTAAGTAGTTACATATCGTAGGACAAAATAGACCAAAATAAAACTGTGGGAAGCAGAAACGGCTTGAATTTTAAATAAATATTTTTACCCCCATACCATAAAATTAGAAAATTTGCCACTGATTAATTTTTATGCTTTATTATTTTTATATTCAAAAAGTTACTATAACTGAGTTCTAATTATCTATTTTGAAAACTCATCCCATGAAAAAGTATTGAAAATAGATGGTGACAGTTTTGCACAAAATTGTAAGTTGCATTCCTATATTTTCATGGAAAATTGACCAATTAGTTAGTATGAGTTACAGCGGGGGTGTCAAACTCATTTCACATTGCGGGCCACACTAAGTAGACCTCGTGGGCCAGACCATTAAATTTATTGAATATTTATCTATAAATTACCAAAATATCATCATGTCTTCCCTTTGTTTTGATCAAAAGAAGAACAAGGACATGGTTCAATTTAACTAAAAATTTATGAAACAGCACCTATTCAAAACATTTCACAAGCTTTAAGTAGCATCTATTGAAAATTATAATAATGAACTTTAATTGAGATTACAACATGAGACTTGCGTATAAAGAAAGACTAACATGCACCCCCTTGCGGATAATTCATGAATTACATTTAATTAAAACATTTAATCCATGTCTTGTATGTATTTTTGCTACTTTTAAATTATCCTGCGGACCTGATTGAACATTCTTGCGGACCGGTTCAGGCCCACGGACCGTATGTTTGACACCCCTGGGTTAGAGCATACTTTAGGGATAAAAGTAATGATCCGCAAAATACTCACGGTTATTAGCTTCACCTTTTATATATATATATATGTATATATTTTTCTTTAATACTTTCTTTGTTACTTCAAACAAAACAATGATTAGTATTAATGTTGACCTTTCATGACCTTAATTAATTATAGTTTTCCCATAAGCATTCGATATTTAATTACTATTTAATATATGTAATCTGTTTTAAAAGCAATTAAATGAATTATAATCAATTGTAATTTGATTCATCCAATTAAGATGATGTCAAAATCAAATGTTGCAATAATATTGACTTTCCTTCTGTAGAAAACTATTCAAATTTGTATTTTATTGATTCTTTAAGTCTATTTTACTTTTCATTTAAGCATTCCATTTTAATATTTTTATTAACTGCATGGTGATATTTGAAATATTTTTATTGTATGCTTCTCTCATAAATTAATTTCTTTGTGAAAAGTCTTTCATAATTGCATGTAAATATGTGCGTTAAAAATTTTATTTTACAGATTTATTAACTAACACTCAGAGTGAGTGAAAACCTTTAGCATAATCATTCAACCTCTTTGACAATGAAGTCGTACAAAAATTCACTTTGTATTCTTTCCTCCCCCCCCCCCCCTCAACAATCATAAGTATTACTAATTAACAAAAATAGTTACGAACAATGCTATCTAGAAACTGAGTAAAGAAGACTGCACGAAAAATAAAGGGCTACTTTATTACTTTGTTAATTGTTAAGTCAATTATCAAACTAATAAAAATGTGTTTAACAGATTTATTTTAATATAAAATAAGCTCCACAGATCCCAAATGTGCAGGATATTCACATCATGGAACAGTAAAAAATATACTTTTACTGACAAATTCAATTGGTAGATTAAATTACGTATTTTTTTACAAAAATTAAGCATTGAAATTTAAAATTTGGAAAGGATATAAGAGGTGGTAGGACAATTCACCAAATGGATATTTTGCAGAAAAATAATAACAAAAATAAATTTGATTCTGCTTGATATAAGAATGTAGTTACTCCGATTTTGAAAGGTGAAAGGTGATTTAATATTACCCACAAATTGAAATTATAGATCATTTATTAGTTAATCACACTGGGCCATTCAGAATGAATATGCTTCAACAGTTAGTTTGAATTGTAATAACCACTGTCATAACAAAAATGGTTATATACAGATGCACAAATAAATTAGAGAAAAAAAAATAAATATTTTAAGAAGTCTGGAATCATTAATCAATATTAATGAAAAAAGGAATATGTGTTGACAAGAAGAGTTATTTTAAAATGCCTTCCATTATAAAAAAAAAAGTCATTAAAAAAGAGATTTTGTCTAATTTTAAAATAATCTGTCAAATTTATCATTGTAATATTTCAATTTCAAATTATTCACTCTATCATTAATCCAAGATAAAGATAAATGTAAATAAATTAAAGTAATATTATTAATTTGGTTGCTTTTCTCTAAAAAGTAATACACATTTGTCAATTGAATATATTACTCTATTAAGTAATATTACCCAACACTCTATTAAGTCTAAAATAATTATTTCATTCACATGGTTCTAAAACATAATCCTTGAATCCTTTCCTCTGGGGTAAATAATATTAGGTCTAGTAAAAAGAAATCTATTATTTTTGCAATAGATGGTTTTAGTGATCTGCATCTCGCGTTGTTTAAGTGCGATTATATTACACTAGATGGCGTTAGAAAGATGATATTTCTTACTAAAGAAACTTTTAGAGCAGGTTTGTGATTCTTTGACTCAGTAGTATTTGAGTGCGCGTCAAAGATGGGTACCAACAAGGAGCTAATACGCTATATTCTACAATTTTTATTCGATACATGTGAAAACCCCAAGTCAGACAGCTGAAAATGTAAAACGATGCACAACACTGTGGAGGGACAATTGTGGAAAAGGTCAATAAAATAATGGAAATCGTCGAGTTTGACTGTTTTTCACACTTTTTTGAATACATTTGGTCATTTCAAGGAAAAGATCATACTCATGCCATTCCTAATTTGAATTATATGCCTAGACACCAAAATATGAGGACCAAAGTAAAGATTGTCTTTTTTTCCCCGATGCCATCTTTCGTTATTCCATCTTAAAAAAAGTCTCAAAATTTGTTATTACTTTTTCTACGTATTCTTGGAAGAAAGAAAGAAATATATATATATGCATATCAAAAACTATTTAAAGCACATGTGTATGTATATACATATATAAACATTTGACTCAAGTATATAAATAAATTAATACAAAAAGTACAAAAAAAAAAACTAAAAAAAAACAGTTTGATTCTTATTTCTCATTTCCTGTAGAAAATTTCATTAACACGTAGAAGTAAAAAAAAAAAACTATTTAAAGGAGTTTTACTTCTCTTGGAATAATAATTTCATTGCGTGTTAATTCACATAAATATAAACCCTTTGATAATATTATATATGTATATATAATAATAATAATAATAATAATAACAGGTTGAAAGATGAAGAAAGTAAAAGAATGACTTTCTTTAAATAATGTTTGACAAATTTGAATATATTTTAGATTGATAGAATCAAAACGTTATTTTTATTAAAATAATTGTATATGTATAATATTTACTCACAAATATTAAACTTTAATTACTTAAGGGCCTTTAGATGGGAGGGTGAAAACATTATGCCATCACATTATGATAAAGTGATCAAAGAATTTTGTATTCCCATGTAACTGTGTCTACACATGTAGCACCAAAGCTATAGAAAATAAAGTGGTGAAAATCACTTTTTAGCTAAGAGAGGTTTAGTTAATGACCCAGACAAGCATGATAATTTTATTGCAAGCCTTTAATTTTGTACCCAAATATTTTAAAGAGTAGAAAAGCTATAAGTTTGATCCAAAACTAAGAGTATTCATTTTTTTAATATAAAAATGAGGGCTCTAAGGATTAATAACTTTTGATTTTTTGATCGAGTATGAAGATTTATTTTGATTGGTTTAAATAAAAGTTGTCAAAATCCAATGACTATGAGACATAATCATTATGCATTATAGATGCATAATATATAATATATTTATGTTGATCTGAGTAATTTAAAATTTCTTTGACTATTAGAAGCAATTGGAATAATATGATTTGAATATTAGATGCAATAAGAATAAATTTTAATCAATGGATTATAATTTAACATAGAAAAACTCACAAATGCGCCCTCTAGTGTATCATTTCAAAGTACTTTAGCCATTTGTTTTTTGATAAAATCTTCTTAGTTTTAAGGGTGTTAAATAAAAAAAACAAAAACATCATTTTAATATACATAAGTCTATAGAAAAAGTTATCATTATTTAATTTACAATTTCAAACCAACAACAAACTAATCTCAATTAGTACCAATATCAAAAACTTGGAAAATTCTGACAACCTATTTGGGTAAAAGCTTTAACTCTAAAGTGAGTAAGTGGAAAGTCGGACTTTTTCACATGTTTACTTGACTGCATGGTAGATAAATTGATGAGACCAACTTTATACAGATTATCTCATGATTTATATTTGGGAAATGAATTGAAAAACTTTCAAAGTCTAAATAATATACCTAAGATATCAAATAGAAAAGAGGAGCATTTTTTAAGAGCCTTAAATATGTATAATGCAAGTCATTAATAAAGATTATTTTAATAATATTAGGTAAGTTCTTCATACTTGGGAAATAAAAATTTAGATATATAAAAAAAATTTCAACTTTAATTAAAACAGGGTGTTGAGTCTAGTTATAGTAGCTAATTTAGTAAGTTCAAGTAATTATGCCTTGGTTTTACAAAAGAATATTAATTAAGATTAGCTAATTTTAGGTAAAATATGTGATAGTTATCCTAAACTTTTGTTATCAATATTTAAATAATGCGTTATGACCCTTAAAACATAAAATTTTAAAGGAAATTAACAGATCAATAAATGTTTTATACACGTTATACACGATACATTTTCTCCCTTTCAGTATTTTTATTTCCATTTTTAAAGATGAGATATTTATTTTTACAGATTGTTTATAAAACAATTTTTATAGTACTTTATTACACGTTAGTATATAAGAACATAATTTGAGCTTGTTTTTTGGTTTCTTATAAAAAACATACTTCTTTGACAACATTTTTCAATTTTCTCTCGGGGGTAGTCACAAAATTTACTATCAATTTTTTAATTTTGAATATTTCTCAACAAAATTATAATATTTGAGTAGCTGAGATGTATATCTATCATATTGTTATTTATAAAATAAATTGTAAAGTCCCTTTTTAATACAGTAATTCATCCTTGAACTTTTTCTTAACATTAGCAAAAAAACACGATGGATCTAGACAAAACCCTCATTTTCTCAAAAACTGTACATTAAAAAAAGTTGCCCATTTGAAAACATAAAATTTAGACTATAGGGAGTATGAAAAAGTAGTTTCAGAAGTTTTGGGACCTCAAATGAAACCTATATCCCAGTTTTTACCACCGTGTACATATATATATATATAAAGAGTGAAATTTAAAAGATTCAATTAAAAATTCACAAGAGTATTTCAAATCTTTGACTTTGAGTCTGGAATTTGTCAAACGAAGAGTAGCTAAAGAGTAACCCCTCAAGCTAAATAAAACTACTTTTAAATGATCACATGGTTAAAATGATTCATAACACCCTTGATGTCATTTTATCACACTAAATTTTGATTGATATGTTGTCATTTTCAAATATTATTCATAAATAATTTATTAGTGCCTATTCTGAGACATGTTGTAGAGCAATTAATAATAATAAGTCCATGCTTTACGTATATAAAGAAGCAATCCAGGTCATAATCCAACATCTGCTTTTTTTATTAATAAATTGAAACAAAGAATGAAAAAAAAGCAAAGCAAAGAAACAAAATAAAGCATAACGTGACCTTAATGATATCATTTAGTGTTATGGTTGACTGGTGTAAATAATACCAATGTCTTTTTTTTTTGTTTGCAAAAAATTATTTTAAAGTTGCAATTGCTTTGATTGCATTTCTTATTTCTACGCAAAAATACATAGCATATCTTCTTTTTGTCAAAATATGTTCGTTTTATAAGTAAAGGAACGTTTAATAATAATAGTTATAATATTTATAGCTATGCTTTTGGCAATAATATGAATAAAAAAGTGATCTTTTTGTCTACTTCCCTCGTGCGTGTAGATAGTGTAGTCATTATTCATCATCATTAACTTCAATTATAGGTGTAGTGGATCTACATGTTATCTCCATATATATACATATGTGCCTATATATAAAGGGTGAGTGCAAAGGAGGAGCTGATCAAAAGGATCACGAAGGAGTTCAAGGCCTTGATAAAGGACGTCATCATCAAGACATGCTTGAAACTCCGGACCAGAATCAAGGCCGTCATTGCCGTTAGCGGCAATTTTATGGAATAAAAAATAAAGTATGTTAATCCAGCTTTCAAATGAGGTTGATTTCATTAAAATCGGCTCTTTAGTTTTTGAGATATTTAAGTTTTAGAAAAAAGAAGTTAATTTGGTTGTCAAAGATCGCACTCACTCTGTATGTATACTTAAGAATTAATAACAGTTATGTAAAATATTTGTACATAGACTATGTAGCGATGTATTTAATTTTAGTGTAAGATAATGTGTCTTCATTAACCCTTTCAAACCCATAAGGTGTCAGAAAGTATTTTTAAACTGGAAATTATGTTTTTGAAGTCAGATGTGACCATACTAACCTAATTTGATTGTAGAAAAAAATTGTAACTCAATCCGTTTCTTTAAGAAATTATGGGACACTGAGAATTTTTTCATCCTTTAAAATACACGGGTTATCTGTACTTTTTTCGTATTTATTTTATCTTTATTATACCTTTATGTATATTTATTCTTTATTCCTATGTTCTACTTGACAAAAAAAATTGAAAAATCATAAATAAAAAATATATATCCCAAACCATGTACATTTTACAGGAGATATTTTATAAAGCAATTTCTGTTAATATACTAATAATAAAAAAACTTCTTTTACACCCAAAGGGACACCTGTGTCCCAAAGAACTTAGACTTGAATAATTTCTAATGTATGCTTTAGAACTAAAAGATATTTTAAGCTTATAATTCTTTAAGTATATATTAACAAATATTTTATTAATAAATAATCTCCTTGAAAAACGAAAAAGTTATTTTGGTTTACACATGATTTTTTTGCATGTGTAAAAATTGTAACTTTCAATACCTTAAAAAAATATTAAAATCAAATTTTATTGATGACCAACTATAAAATATGAATAATAGCTTGGGAAAAAAATCGGTGGACAATGGAGTGCATCAGCGCATTTTGACTATATAGGACACTGGTGTCCTCTGGGTTGGAAAGGATTAATGACTATAAATGTACTGCATGCATATTCAAAACTCTCAGCATGGTTATTGAAAATATCATTTCAAGTTCTGAAGAGACAATCTTAATAATCCGAATTGTACATGTATATCGTAAATATGCCCTATTCTAGTCAAGGATCTTGTTATTTATAAATTATTAATAGTATGAAATATACATATTTCTACTTATTTAATTGAAGGAGAAACCATTTGACATTTTTTCAATTTGTTTTTCCTAAGAGAAGCTAAATTTTGATTTTTTTTTCATATGAGTGTCAAAAAATATGTACATGATATTTATTAAGTAATATTTTTTGGGAACTATTTTGCAGTCTTTTCAAAGTTAATTTTCTTCAATTGTTGTCATGGTGTTTCATAGACACGTCTTTTTCTCTTTTCAGTATCGACACAAATTTTTCAAATGTCGACTACCAGTTGGAAAAAAAATTATTGACTAATAACACAATGCAAAAATATTTTTATACTGTGATTTTGATATTTTTTTTGTAGTTACTTCTATGTTACATAACACACAAATTTCAATTAGATATTTTGCTTTAGGATCTAGTTATCGTAGATCTCTGGGTCAGATAGTAATTTCAATACCATTTTCTTATTATAAGAATCACAGAAAAAAAAAGTTTTTCATACAACTCACAGTTTTTCACATCCTGGTATTGTGTGAGACAACAATTTGAGAAACAGAAATTTAGATATGGACGAAAGGTTGCATTTTATGGAAAAAAATTAGACTCCTACTCAATCCAGGTCTTTAGATTCAACTTCATTTAAGGAGTATCCTTCTAAGATTGAGTATCTCTATTTCAACTTTTCCCTCAAGCTTATTACTCAAAAAAGTATACTTATAAGTAATAAGTCATACGATTACATTCTTTAAATAGATGGAAGGTTCTTTATTTTTTTGACATTCTTCTCAATTACCTTCCTATATATATATATATATATATTTAGAGAAAGAGAGAGATAAGTGCATATAAGTTTTTTTATGAAATAAAAGTTAGTTGATTGGTTTCATCTTATGAGCATTTTATTGTTTTTAGAGCAGTAAAGAGGGGAATAAGCTACAAAGACTTTTCTAATTGAAATTTATGGGTATTTTCTTATCAGATATTAAACCAATCGGAAATTGTTCCCCCCCCCCCTTTTTTTTTTTTATCTAACATGCAAATACTAAAACATAAAGAAAATTAAGATATCATAATAATTAGAAGGAAAGTTTATGACAATTCACTTTTTCCTCTATCTTGCTTAGCTTTAAACTGCAGTTTCTATATTGAAGGAGGAAAATGTTTACCTGCTTAAGTTTTTAATCAAACGGATGACATTGTTACATTTTTAAAATAATTGACAAGATATGCTGAACAGTAAGTCATTTATAATATATGACGGACCGGGTTGCTCATTGAGAGAGAGAAAGAGAGAAAATTTGTAAATGTTATGAGGTGTCAGCTAAAAACTAAATCACGGAGTTCACCTCATCAAAGAGGTTTAATGTTCGAGGGTTGATATCATATTTGTATTGAAGTAATAATTTGACTATTTCAATATACTATACACAACATAAATATCTAAGAGTACGGGTCATTTGTTCTGAGAAGAGTTTGTATTCAGACTATTTGATACTTTTAGTGCTACATATGAACATTTTACTCATTTCAAATGTATAAGTATGTAGCCATCAACGTGTAGATTTTACATATTACAATTAATCATCCTTTAGCTCCTGACGGGATCTGAGAGTTTTACTAGATAAAATTGTCTCTTATGATTTATAAATACAATGGTTTTTTTAAAAAACTTTTTTAATTTACTCTAAGAAAAAATATCAATATGTAAATTGTATATTATTTTTTTCCTAACAAATAGCAAATCCTTGACAGATGGAATCCAAATGAGATGGTAAATTGATGTATCATTACAGTTATATTTAGACTATACCCCATTCCCAACTGAATTTATGGAAGAACCTACACAAGATTTTAGTTCCACGTTATCTTGCCTAATTGTACCAAACTACCCATTAAGGTGACAATTATTTTACTTTTTGTACAAAAAAATAATTGTTCTAGGATTTTAAAGCGTTCTTTTTGATAAAAAATACGATGAACAAAGTTTGAACCATTTTTATAAATATATGGAGTTTCCTCAAGGGGTCTAAAGTTTTGAATTTTGAATTTTTTAAGTTTTCTTTACAAAATTTATGAACATATTTTATAAATTTTTTTGATTGATTTCAAAAAATTTGGTTAAAGCAACATTTTTTCCAAAATATAATTCAGAAAAAAGGACATTGAGAATAAAATCAGAAAAAGTCTTCATTTTTAATTTAAATTTGTAAATTTTGATATGCACCATTCTAATTGTTTGGCTGTAATACACAAGCAAACAGACAAAGAAACTGAGTGCTTCATTTCATTAAAATACATTTAAACTAGTTTAAATTTTTTTGAAACTTTAAGGCCGTTGAGCTCACTATAAATATTCATCAAAATAGTTCAAACTTTGACAATGGTATTTTCTCTTCCAAAACCCTAATATCTTTTTTTAATACAAAAAACCATATCCATGGAAGTGTAAATCGTTTATAATTTTTTTTTGTCAATGAGTTTGCTCAAGAAATGACATAAGTAGCAGTGGGTTTTGAATAATATGTTGTTATTTCAATTTGAATACCTTCAAAATTCTAGCAATTACCTCTTTTACGAATCGCATACATAGTGTATACAAATGGTTTTAGATCTACTGTTGTCAAATTATATCAAACTACCCAAAAGATCCCCTTCGATTCCTCTGTGTTTTTTACATATTTTGTATGTTATAACTTTCACTACCAAAAACAAAGGCAGAATATTGATTTGGACGCACAAAATGTCATGGATAATAAAAATATCCGTGTTACTCTTAACTTGCAAGTATTAAAACAATATGAATCCATTGGTAATTATAAAACTGTTACATGGAATCAAGGTTCTATCGCAGGAATAAACAACAAATTATGGGAAAGTTATTAATTTGTAACGTTGCGTGTTTGATTTTATTTGAAGGAAAGCTAATCAAGAATTAAAATTGATGGGAACTGTTATTTTTTGTTCAACTCACTCTGTATTATTTTGAATTTAGATACATGAAAATATCATTAAATATGTACTTGCTTATGGATACAATATATCCTTGAGATAACAATTAGGACAACAACAACGAATTTTCTTGTATACATACGTGATTTTATGATTGATAATTTTTTATTAATTTTATTTATATGTGTCTTGCAAATCCAATATTTCATTTATTTTACTCTAAATTTATTTTACTAATTAAATAGATGGCTCTTAAATTAAATCTAAGATACTCAGATATTAGGAAATTATAAGTTTAGGTACAAGTTATATCCTTTTTTTATAAAAAAAGTGGTTGATTATAGGTGTGTAAATAACACATGAGTTTTTTACTAGTGTCAGATTTGATATGGCTTATGACTAGAGGTATGAATAAAAAGTCCTCATAGAGAGAGTTTTTCACTTCAAAATTATCAAATTGGACAATTTTTTTTGTTTGTTTTTATGCTTTTATAGCACACATGTCTATTAAATAGATAAGTTTTGACATACCGCAACAGTTAACTATTTTTAAATATTACCCCTTGTAATGAAATGATGTCCTAAATTACACACTTTATAGAAAATATTGACTTTTTTATCTATTTTCGTAGTAAAAGCTCCCGTGTCTTAGAATGGCAAAATAATAACCTATTTTTCACTGCTTCCCATAATGAAAAGTAAACAGTTTATGAGGTAAAATGATGTCTCTCAGTGTTACCATATGTTTTATGACGTCATTTCACAAGCAGTCTTACTCACATTAAAAGGATCCTTTACTCACAATTCTACAGTCTTAATAACATTGTAAATTCTTAGGAGAACCACCTTTGTGAGAGTTGATACAAAAAAAGTGTGGAATGAAATAAGAAGCAAAGGAAAGAGTACTTTTTAGCTTTCTCCACAAAAATTATCTAAATCCAATTCTACATAGTTAAATAGAAACAAATTTAAACGATCTTTTGTAAGGAAGGAATAAGATCCATTTTGTGTTTTGATTATAATTAATGGAAGAAAAAAAAAGTCATTACTTTTCAGTCAGACTTCCAAGTAAGTTAACAAAGAACATTTTATTATTTGTATTGTTTTTACGTATATACATATTCATGGATACATGGAACAAGTTATATATGAGGAGACATTCTGTGTCTGCTCATATAAGAAATAAAATTTTTTTAAGAGAAACATAAAAAAAAAAAAAAATGAGGACAGTGAGTAGGAGGGAAGAACATTCTACATATCTCTTCTACTTTCTGTCCCCTACTCCTTTGTAACACACGTTATAGTATAATATGTTTGCCGAAAAATTTAATTATACAATTATTCATTCAAAAACTGTACTTTGGAACATCACATATTGTTTGTACAATACACCACAAAGTATCACCATGTTGAAGGAATAGTTTTTGATATAACACAAAGCTATTAAACAAAATAAACAAATTTACCCAAAAATATGTAGAAAAACTTTTTCAAATGGCTTTAAAAAATGGCTAAAAATTAGGAGGGAAGGAATTTATGTGTCCTTATAAAATTTGACCGTTTATAGTCTCTTTCAAAATAAATAATGAAGTCAGAATAAAAACATTATAATTGAAGACAAGTTACGGGTACCTTTTAAAAATTTCAATTTGTTTACTTTTGAGACTTATCCCCTGGCTTGGACTTTGAGTGTAACTGCATGACCCGGTGATTTGTACTTGGCTATCCTCAAATTATCCACAGAGATGTGAAAAAAGGACCTCATAACAGGGGTCAAAACCATGTCCTAGATGACACCATGCAACATATGGCAGCACTGAGAGATATCATCATATCAGCTGATATGATGTATTTGTGTATTTCGTGGCTCCAAGGTAAGGTTTAGACATTTTTAACTCCTTTGTAATGTGAAAGCATATTTATTTAAGAAATGTTGTCTTCCATGAGAAATGTAGAAAGAATGAGTAGTTCTAAACATGTCCCCCTCCCCTCCCCCTCCCTGGTAGTTAAAGATTAGTGTAGTGGTAAGAGAGAGCATAATTGGCTATTGGCTGGAATTTTTTTTTCTCTTTGTAAAATAAAGGTTGATAAATAAAAAACAAATCACATTGTGACGTAAATAATTCAAAGTTTGTCAAAGAGCTTGCTGAGCCAAAAAAACGAAAATTTATTTAATGATCATGTTGTGTTTTTTTTTTATACTTAAATTATAAGTGTATAAAGGTAGTAAAGGGGTTCATATAGACATGAAAACTAGAAGTGAATTGCTTGATATTTTGACTTAAATGCCAATTTTTCCCATAATTTATTAATAATTAAGATATTGACATTTCACGTTTAATGTGCTAAATGGGAAAAGAATACAAATATAAAATAGTATTCATTATTGTATGAATAAAAACCTCCAAGTTTGATCTTTCAGAAATATATGTAGTTATTACATAAACAATTTATATCATTAACTATTACAATTTATAACGTATGAAGAGGTGAAATTTTTTTATTCCATACGTCTAATAGTTGAAATTTAATAGTCCTGTATTTTAAATGAGTTATACTTCATATAAGAAAATCTCTATTGATTCAAAGACTAATATCCACATATTACTTACTGATAATGATCTATGAACAGATACTTTGAATAACAGTAAGACTTTTCCAGTTATTAGTTTAGTGGAACGATCAATATGTTACTTTTTAAAATTATTCATAAAATTCATTTTGCTAATTTTTTTGACTCTCTTCACTAATTTAAAAAAAAAAATAACAGGATTGAACTCTAAAAAAGAGTCAACATGGTAATTTTGATCCTTTTGAAAATTTGAAAATACAGAAATAACATGATCCAATAGAATAATAAATTCATATTAATCCTTGACTTTTTCTTTTAAAGTATATTTACTCTTATTAAAATGCTTTTTCAATGAAATTGTAGAAAAATTTGTTAAAATTTTTTTCAGTTTATCAATTTTGACCAACACTAGTCAATTTGGACATAAATACCTTAAAATCATTCTAAAATGTATCTTGCAAAAATATACAACTACGAGCAAAAAATATCGGAAATTTTGAATTGAGTTTTTTTGGGATTCAAATGGGGATAAATGTGTTTGTTTTGCAGTTGGCACGACTGTAATTTAGCTCTTTGTTAAATTAATTACACGTCAAAATATTTACTATTGTTGGAGATGCACGTCCTTTTGTGTGCAGCAAAAAAATTTAATTTTTTGTTTTTTAAAATATCTGAAAGATGATGACTAAAATACAATTTAGAAAAATGTTGTTGAAACTAAAAAAATTACAACGAATATTTCAGACTGTACTCTTTTAAAACTTTGATAATCCTTAGTTTATTTCTCGAGATATGTAATCTATTACTCAAGAAACCGAGCATGAGATTTATAATTTTAATAGTATATCTAAAAACTTAGCAGTTATTGTTCTAATATTATAGTTTTAATCAAAGTTTTGTAACTGTTTTGAAGGCTGGAGAAAATGTTGGCACATTTGTATTACATCGGGGGAAGGGGCTACTTTTGAGGGGAACGAAGTGAATTTTGATGATTAAGTATTTTTTTTTTTTTGATTCCCGAAATTTTTTACCCATAGTTGTAAATAGTTTGCTCATAAATTGAGTATTTTTCATATTTAGTTTCATTTTGTTTTCCTTTGGAGGAGTGGTTTGATAAATTCTTTAAATTCAAGAATATGTACAATTTATGTATATAAGAGATACTATTTGGGGTGATATTATTGTCAATATCTAAACTTTCAATGCCCAGTGAACTACCTTAGATACATTGGCTCAAAATGGCGACATATGACACTTCTAGTGTTAAAAAATTGATATTTTTCTTTTTGAAAAAAACAATAGACAAATTGTTACAAAAGCGTAACAAACATTTTCAAAATTGAAGTAATTTCCTCACAAATAAGTTTATTAAAAAAAATGAACTTACTTTAAAATTGTCACTGGGATAAGAGGACAATAACTTTTTTTTGACTAGGTGGGGGGTGGAAAAGGGTCTCAAAATTCACATACTAAAATAAAATTGTTAAATATCTCAAGGTTGTAGAATTTGGTAATTTTTTTCAGAGCAGGTGAAGTTTATACATGCCATAAATAGAAAAAAAAACCCAGAAAAAGTACGCTATTAAAATCAATTTGAGATTTTTCATTTTTTTTAAAAATTGTTTTTTTCATTCTTCAAAAATGATTTGGTAGAAAATTTCAAGGGTTTCTTATACTTTTCAATAATATACAAATAATAGCTTCAAAATAAAAAAGGAAAAAAAAACCTTTCATAAGACAGTGCAAATTTAATGTGAAGAATAACTTATTTCATGAAAGTGTTCATATCCCTTAAATGGCGAAAATTTATGAACTAAAATATAGGTCACTTTTTTTCCTCATAATTATAAATGTAACTACTAAAACTTCATTCAATGTTGGTTGACATCGATTAGTATATGACTCATGAAATAACCCATTTATTTTATTTTTGTAATTAATACATTGATGATATCAGTCATGTACCGTTTAATTTCTATATGTAATTAATGAAAATTTATGAATACCCCCCCCCCCTCCTCCTTTTCAATTTTGATTACTTTTTTAATGCTTTTTCATAAAATCTAATTGGATCTAATCATTCACGTAAATTCATGTAAAATATTATCAAATCAAGCAAATGAAATGTAATATTCATTTATTTTCGGTTTACATTAATAGAAAAAAAAGCACAACCATTTTATTAGGAGTTGTATTTATCCTTAGTATTGGACTTAAAATCAGTTCTGCCCCTAATATTAGTCCTTGAAAAAGTCCCGAGATTTAAAGGTTTTCCTACAAAGCAACATTTTTACAAATATTTAAAGTTAATACTCAGTTTACCAATTGAATTACTTAAATAAAACTTTAAGTATATTTAATGCCAGAGAATAGTTTGATAACATTTTTATTTTGGGCTTAAATAAATTATTAATTATTCTTATACAAGTTGAATGCTGATACTTCTAATATAGCTGAGGTAAATGAATGATGACTTCATTGGTTGATACCTAATGATGACATTATTTTACTAAGATTGTTTTATGGTATGCCATTTGTCTATAATTTTGTTTTAGATTTAAAGTGGGTTAGCGGTACGACATAAGAAGATGCGTCTTACCGTGAGGGTTCATCAAGCGTCTTCAGCCTCCCTGATGTAAGTAAAAATTGTGCTTACACCCACTTGACTCTTTAAGCTAAGTGTACGTGCGTAAACCCTTTCTTTTCCTCTTTCATACACGTACATATTATAGCTAGACATAGTCAAAATGTTGAGATAGCGTTGAGTTTAAGGAAGGAAAGAAAAACATCAGTTGGTACCTTGATGATCATTTTAAATTCAGTCCTCTTCTCAGTATCGTTGAGGTGAGAACTTGCTACAATTATGAGTTGCAATTGTGTATTATTTAATGTTGACAAATAACAATCAACAAATAAAATGTAGAGGTACCAGATAGTAACTGGGGGGCATGCTTTCTCACCTCAACAAAATGTCCATCCCAAACTATTGCCTATCTACCAGTTGTTGTTGTTTTTTAATGTTTGTGCTATGTACAAATATATATTACTGAATCTGTAACTTCTACCTTTCACTAATTTGACTGACAGAAAGCGATAATGGACTTTGTATCCTTGACAATTTGATGAATGTTTGAGAGGAGAAGATTGTTAGTTGTCATAACGTTTTACTATATCAGCTATTCTCTTTCCATTTTACAAGGAAAGACATTGACGGTTTATTAGAGAAAATAAACACAAATTCATACCTATCAGAAGATAATATTGTATAAAGGATTCCAAAACGTTATTCGATTTGATATTTCATTAATTAATTATTATTTGTACAGGACGCGGTTAGTGACACATTTTCTCACTTCAAGAATTAAGGAATAATGGTGACATATTTGGAAAATGATTAAATCATGTAAAGATCATCACACACAAAGAATGCTTAAGATTTACGACCCTTATCATTACAAACTGGCCATTTTCTATGCATGCATAAATTATAAGCCTGACGACGCTTTCAGAAGCTTCTCTTGACGAAGCTGCAAGATGCAATACTTCTCCTCACATTGTAGTGTAAGCTCACTTTCAGGATGTAACTGTACGGGACGTCAAAATTTTGGAACAGATTCTTATTAAACATTTTACTAAATATTTGAAAATCAAAGTTTCGTTATAAACATAAAAATAAATTGCTCTTTATCTAAAAATAGATCCTCAGTATTTTTTTACAGATAAATATACAATTAAATTAATTACATTCGTTAATTAATTATTAATTATACAGATCTACGAGAAGTTTTTCATGCCCTATTTAATTAAATATTTTCTGCTTAATTAGTTAACCTCAAAAAATATGTATAGAATTTTGCATTTTTATATCAAAATATTTAATTAATTCTTGTTTCTATTTTGAACCGTGTAGTTAATCTATTATCAAATATAAAAGAAAAGAAAATAACATGTCATATGACGAGGTCATTATGGTGCAAAGTTCGCAGCCGAATGCCGGATACAGGGGGACTAATGATATTCACCACGAACCAACCCATACAGTATTTAGAACTCCTTCGTCAAATAAGAGTCAAGAAAGTTGTGCATTAAAAAAGATTTTATCCAAAATTGAGGCTAAGATGAACATCTGATGCAATCTTCAGGGGTATGATGACCCCCCAGCCTTTTTATAACTACGGCTTTAATGTGCAATTAGAGAGCTTAACTTGCAGTGCTTTATAAATATCATTACAGATAATACATTTTATTTATGAATTTAATTTATTTTTCGCAATGTTTTTAGTGCAACTTCAAAATTAACTAGATCAAAATAGAAACTCTGCACTTATTTGACTTTTTTTATATTAGTTTCTAAACAAAAATTCTTACAAAATAACACATTTCTTTATACTGGCAAAAAGTTAATTAATGAGTACATGCATTTCTTCAAAGGTCCTTTGGACCTTTTCTTAGATAAATCTCTCATATGCTGTGAAAATAAATTTTTTGTTTAATGAATTTATTTTTAAAATTACGATAAATTAAGTACAATGAACTTTCTGCTAGTCAAATGAGTGCAATATACTTTCCTGTAATCTTTAGTTATTTGTTTTGGTAAGTTGAGAGTTTAAGAATATTTTTTTCATGTTAACTATTTTAACAGAATAATTTGTAAATAAAGTTAATTATAATAGCATGTGTCTAACACAAGATGTGATTTTCATTGGACCTCTTTTCTTCCAAAAATATATGTAAAAAAGAAAAAATTTAGTACCTGTTGGCGGTAGTTTGTTAATTCTTCGCAACTGTTTGGCTATTTTTCATTTAGTGATCGAGAATTCATGTTCATACTGTTAATATTTAAAGCATTAGTATAGGGCAAGAATAAAAGATAAGTCTGCAGCTGATAAAAACTTCATAATTTAGTTTTATGTATGTTGCTCCCCTGAGCATGAACCTGCATGTAGATGACAATAAACCCTAGGACTCAAACACCTCAGTAACCGACATATTCAATATTCGAGTCAAAATATCGTGAAAATTAGCCTCTGAGCTCAAACAAAACTTGATGAAATCTTCAATTTAATAACTTCGATACACTCACATGACTTTTGTAAACAAAATTCAGTTCATACTATGGTCACATGGCAGATAGTTGATGCTGTTTCGGAACTCGACTCTATCAATGCTCAACAACACCTTTTGGAACGAACAAGTATCGAGTTCCAGGGCTCTACTGTATAAGTTGATTAAATAAAAAGTCGTTGCTTTGAAATTCAGTCCTTACAAGAGATCATAAACTACAAAGCATACACACAAAAGTCGTAAGCTAAAGAGATTTATTGAAATATATAAACAGGGATAGAGTAAACTACTAATGCAGTGGCTTAAAAGAATAAAGCCTATTGGCATAAAATATTCCTGTTAGAAACGTGACATCAAAAACCCTTACACTTGAACTCAAAAAGGCCTGAACTTCTAAGCAATGAATTAAACATATCGACCGATTCATACTATAAGGAAAAATAATACACTTGTTAGAACATGCAAGCTTTCTTTTAAAAACCTAAGCATATTTTGAAAACAGAAGTGAGTTCCACCCATTTCAAAAGGAAAATATAAGCCATAAAATGATAATTTAATAAATTGTGGAGTGTTTCTTTTTTTTCTTCCATGAAGCAATAACTTTCATCCGTTATTTCAATAATAATAATCTTAAATAAAGAACTAAAAAAAAACTTATTTTTAACTCAATGCTTTTTATATATATATGTATATATAAATATAAAACTACAAGGCTAAAAATATATATATTTATATATGTATAAGAACGTCTTAATATAGAACTTTACCTTTATTTTGAATATATATGTGGTATATATATACTAACGGTTTGATTTTGATAAGATAACAAAATCGGATAAAAAAATTGGTTCCTAGAAAACATGTATGTACACTTTATAAATATTTTGTATCAACTTTTTGTGTGTTTTTTTCTTCTTCTTTTTTTAATGTAGGTAGATACATACATACATTGTAAATATTGGTATACCACTATTTATTATTAGACCAACATCAGATAAAAAAAAAGTAAAAAATAAAACTTTTACGTAGATTATCATCACATTAAACAGAAATATCATGTTCCGTTTGACCAACATGAGGCATTATTGGGAGGGGGAGAGGAGAGAAGGGGGGGGGGGGGTTATTACATAAGTATATGTATACCTACATAGATATGGATATATGTATATGCCTCTATTGCTTTCTTCAGAATATATTTCACAATATCTAAACTCCTTATTCAATTTATCACCACAAACATATAACATGATATATATATATATATATATCCTACACGTTTTTTTTTTTTTTTTTTATCCAAATCATTTTTAATGTTGTATAATGTGATACGTTTTATGCTTTTGTTGTCACGGGGAATGAGTGCGTTCCATTTTCTATCTAGTTGTGTAGGTATATGTATAGAGAACTGATTGCCTTAAATGATGTGTTTGTGTCACATATCTTTTTGTCTCATAAATTCATTAAAAAATGTTTAAAATTTTAATGTTTTTGTAAAGGAGGATTCATCCTTTTAAGCAGTTTTCATTTTATTAACTTACTTTTTTCGCAAAAAGCTTAACAAGACTAAGGAACTGTAGTACAGGGTCAGATCAAGGGTTACATAAGCTTGATCTTTGCTAGTACTTAACCCATGATGACTAGATTTTACAGTCATTTAAACTCAGGCAAGTCTTGGAAGAACAACTATCATAGGTACATACATTGACTTATATATTCTGCGACTTTACTTTATACGATTTTTGTGTTGGACAATATAGATTATTCCAGGTTCATAGAACTATTGATAGTTGCTTTGGTAAAAATACAAATGCACCATTTTCATACTTTCATTATTTGTGGACCGATTATTAAAATTCATAAATGAGTAAAATCGTTGAATTAAATTAGATCATTGTTATTTTATATATATATATATATAAAATAATTAGGCAAGTACATACTTCAAACAACTAAAATGCCCGTAAATATCAGCTCTTAATATTAGTATAATAAAAAGTAAACATTTGTCATTTTCACTTTGCCTTAAGGTGGAACATCTTTTCAACATTTGTTACAGCTCTGTGAAGCTATACTTACCATATTTACCCATAATAGTTCCAAGAGCAAGTAAAAATATTTCAGCACATCCTTTTAAGCAATCATCAGATCCTTCTAAAACATCATTTCGACAATCCCAGGTCGTCTTTGAAGGTATTTACTCTTTGGGTTAATACAGTCATTGTTCTTTTAACCTCCTTGAATTGGTGTCGTGTAGATAACACATTATCCTATTTTCCTATGATTGAAGAAGACTTAGGCTACAAATATACCTCTTACTACTAATATTATACATAATACACTTAAGATACCCAGGAACAAGAGGAAAGTGGTGACAATCTGCTGATTTTTTAAAGAGGGGCCTCCCAAAATTAAATATCTGAAGAGTTTTTTTCTTTTGTATAAATATTAGTAATTTATTTTAAATTATAAGACTCTGAGTTTAGTAAATGAATGGAATTTTTAATATTGTTTTTAAGGGATTCAGAATAAAAAAAAACAAAATAAACATATGTACACCTCCTTAAAATAAGCTCCTTCCTCTATATCTAAACGATGACCATTGCTAATAGCTGGTTAATATGAATAAATTATATATGTACATAGATATGACCATTCCAGAGTCTACCAAATGATGGCATTCATATCAAAATGATACAATTGTTTACAATCATCCCCTTGACTCTTATTTCGTATGTACCTAGTATATGAGCCGTAAACGTTTATCGGATACTTAACAATTTTCCCTCATCCTCTATGGCATCATATCGTTATACTTATTATTTCCAAGAAATTAATATAATATTTCTTTGAAGCATTCAACCGCAACAAAAAGCGTGACTTGAAGTCATATCGAACATCCACCCCCCCCCCCTCCTTCCTTAAAAAAATAAAATGAGAATAATAATAAAAAAAAGAATAAGAAGTTATTACTACTCTATTTATGAGGTTTAAAAGGATACATGTGAAATGTGTGTATACATGATAATTGCTAAGGAGGTTTAGTGATTTTAGATTTCAATATATGTGTCATGTCAACAAGTTTATCTGAAATATTTCAAAAATGAGTTAAACATGCTATCATGTTCTTGAAGCAATTCTCTTTCGTTTTTATAAATAGTATATTTTGATTAATTAAATAATGACTCTAATAATTGCAATTTAATTATAGGAATAAAATACCGGCCACAATCAAGAATAAAAAAAGTCTGGTATTTCTGACTATGTTAGTTACTATTGCTATGATTCATGGTCAGATTGCTAGCGAATTAAGTTGATTCTTAATAGTTCTACAACGGATGAACTGGTTTTAGCCAACTGCAATTAAATAAATCTCTAGGGCTATGGAAAAGATGAACATTCTTTCAGGGACCATATCGGCTCCATGTGCAGTCGTAACATTAATTCGATTCCTCTATTGAATAGAAAACAATCCTTGATTTCATGATTAAAAGTAATATTTTAGCTAAAACCGTGCGCAATAGGTCTTAAAATAACTCCAAAATATTTGGCCGTTATATTTATGAAGTAAAAAAACTTAAAAGTGGATTTTTTCCTTTTAAATATTTGAAAGCAAACTTGCATTCTTATTGACTTTACATATATATATATATATATGTATATACCCCATATAATTTGTATATGAGTCATTCCATCATTAATTTACCGTCAGATTTTTGTAAATTCAAAATTTGATTTATATAAAGTTGAATATAAATAGATACAAACATTAGGATGTCAATCGATCTGTAGTATCCATAAATTTTTAGTTTATTTCAGTTGTTAGCCTTCTAAATATTTTTATTTTGTCATTTAAACCAATATACCAATATGTTAACATTTAGACGTCTCTTAACACCTTCAAATTTCAAAAAATTGACAATTTATTTTTAACACTTCATCTTCTGCTTTCATTATCATACATATATATATATTGTTGTCTGTATCAAAACTTTTTGTAGCTAGATAAATAATCTTTAAAAAATATTTAAACTACTTTTCTCTAAAATACATTTTCAGCGACATAAAGGAAGGATAAATGAGGGAGAACAAATAAATGTACTGCGTATAAGGCACATTAATTTACACAACAAAATGAAAAAAAAATTAATGACACCTTAATATATGTTTTTTACAAGTTGAAATTTCCTTCATTTGCTTTTTCTACGTTTATTTGATTATAACACTAGTCATTTTATTCACCATTGATTCTGTCGTATCGTATATTCTATTTACAATGTGTTAATGAATGATGGAACTTTGGGCATTTGAACTTTATAACAGACCATATAACACATATCAATTAGTAACTATCGTTAAAACAAACTAAAAACTCCATCCTACATATAATATATTAAACATTCCATAAAAGTACAATTATTGCATTTTGTCTATGACAAGTATCTTAAAATCAGTATTTAAAATTATTCATCTTATGTTTTTGATTGGAACTTGTACAATATACTTAAGATCCAAGTTGCAGCTTGTACACAACATATTATTAGTAAGATAGTGCAAGTAGTGTGACATCAATGCTTACTATGATATCCTTTATCTCATTGCATGAAATCATTTTCTCAGAGCTAAATAATAACAATCCATCACAGAGATTTCAACTTTTTTCTAATTCTTTCAAATACAGAAGCTTATAGGCTCTAAGTCAAGTGTTCCATGCAAAGAAAAAAAATAACCTGAAAGCACAAAATCCCAGTTTTTGTGCTGTCTTAATAGAAACATCTCTTAAGGAAACTCGATTAGTAAATTTCAAGTCTGTAACTTTATTCAACTCTGAGTTTTGATCTTTTTTTCAGTAGCATGATTTGTATCAAATGATCTTCCATATTGCAATTGACCTCCATCAAATTTTTACTAAAGGTATTTACACATGGAGTGGAGCATTAATAAATGAATGAAATAATTATGTTCATTTTAAAATGACTTTCTAAATTTTTACTTTCTCAAATCTACAAAAAAAAAAAAGACTAAAAATTACCCGAAATTTGAGCTGAAAAAGCAGATGACCATCTCATTTAAAAAAACTAATTGAATATTATTTAATTACTTGTTTTTAAAATCCATAAATATTTCGAAAATATAAAATTAAAAAGTGTAGAATCCAAATATGAATAACAAAATTATAATTAAATGATAATTATTAACTAGTATATAAAACATGTAAATAAGAGGAGGACATCTTTCATCATTCAAAATCTATTGATTATGAATATTTCCTGACTTAAATGAAGACTGTTATAGATACATTGCAGTTTAACCTTCTGATACTATGAGAAACTTTCTTTTTTGACTGTAAGAAAATTATAATTGATGTTACCTTGTATAGAAATCCCTTTGTTTTACTTTCAAACAAATCATTTCATTTATTTTAAATTCAAAAATTGGAAAGTCAAATATAAAACAAAACACCAACTTTAATGGAGACAAAACTTAAGATCCACAAGCTCGTTAATTATAGTTTATTTTTTAATATTTTCATAATTCAAAGCTTTAATAAATTAAGAAATATATTTATTTTATTATAATTTAATAAAACTCGAAAAAATATTTTATTGTCTTGAACAATTTCTTTAAAATGAGGTATTTCAAAACTATGCAGAAATAGAGGTTTCGCGCTTTTAAGAATAATAATTTTCCGTATATTTAAGTCGTCCCTACAAATATTAAAAAAGAAGAAATTTATTTAAAATAATTGCCTTTTACTCAATAATTTTAGAACTTAGTTATATATACTACAAATCATATCTCACTTTAAACAAATAGAGTTTTTACTATATTTGAATTGATTTTAGCTTATATCAATTA